>OX457031.1:39900231-41100231 GCA_949752745.1 Protula sp. h YS-2021 | reverse complement strand
GAACCGTTTATGAACTGTATAAAAAAATAGCTGTGAATTTATAACACCTCATTGAAAAGCAAATAATACTATAGAGGTTAATTTATAAGAGCAATTAATCAGTAAATAACGTGAACCCATCAAAATGACACAGCGATAGTGTAAGAGACTGACTAGACAGTCTGTATAAACTGCCATACATATCATGTACACACATATAGTTGTGAAGATACAATCACTTCATACCCCCAACGGGATTAGCCGACGACTGGAAAATTAAATGCAATTAATCATTATTTCATTCAATAACTAGATAAGGATATATTGAACTGTAAGTACTGCAAGCAAATAATAAATCATTTTATTCAATTTGAAGATGAGTTAGCAATAGCTTGTTTTTTATTATTATTTTGCTAAGATCAGTTTTAGAATTGCTGAAATTTGACATGTAATTGTTGACCTTGAAAAAAATTACCAACTAAAAACTCCTTGTCATAGTGTCAGTATGTTTCCGTTTCCGCTCTGCGAAACATGTTTTTACGGGATTTTTCCGATATATTCACAGTTACGTGAATGTTTCGAAGGCGATTGTGACGTATGAACCACAAGATAAACATTTTCATCCATGCTACTATTTGAAAAAAAGGAAGTTTTTTTTCGAGATCAGCCATACATAGAGGACTTGCTACTCCTGCTGTTGAATTTCGATGACTTTCAAATAACATAAACCGAAAGTGTTAAGATCCCCGAGTCGAGCGATAATACAAAGCCTTTTCATTCAATAAGGTACAATTTAAAATATATTGTTTTGTTATTTCACTTATTTGGCAAATGTTGTGATCCAACTGATTAATTACCAATGTTGGTCGGAAGGCAAAAGCCGACAGCAGCTAATTAAAAGCGAAGTTAAGTCATGCAACAAAGCATATAGTAAATCAACACTCCGAACCAAGAAACAATTTCTCGCTTGGAAGTAAATAGTTTATGTCGATTCAAATGAAATCGATACCTGCCAATTATTCAATACCAGATACACCCTCGCAAAGATACAATTATATATATATATTTCTGCAGGAACTAAAAAAAAATCTACTGCACCGTTTAGAAAAAAATATTATATTTTGAAATATTTCATTTAGGCATTAAACCATTGCAGACTCCGAAAATACGTCAAATTGGCGAAGACGCCACATTGTTTAACACAAGGCAGGTAGCTGGTAGCTTTCTTAAAACGTCAATAGATATTACTTAAAAAATATTTTTAAAATCAGCATAGTCAACTCTCTTCCTATAAATATCCTAAATAAGGGTAGCACCAACTACAATAAGGAAGTCAGCATTTTTTTCAGTAGTAAAACATCATAGGCGCAGCTAGAAAATTTATTTTGAATCAATATATAAGAATTACAAGCTGATAGAAGTCTGCCCAGATTAAGAATCATTCAGGTAAGAAGTAGCTTGTGTTTCTGCAGTGGTCTTTCAATTGCTGTCCTTAGTAATTGCACCAATTTTGTTTTATAAGGACTTAGAAAGGTACAAAAGGTAAGTTTGGGAAGAGGTAGACTTGCTCAGTTATCTCTCCCGGCCATTGGAAGATGTAAGGAGGTCATAACATTCCTCCCCACCCTGGTAACTACGCACATGCATATGACGTCACTGAGCACTAGTCGACAACGCAGTCTGACATGAAAACAACATAGATATAAATATGAAAAGAATGCCGAAAATACATTATCATTTGATATGAGATGAACGGAAGTACTTTGAATGGGGATTATACGCGTGCTATCAAAACCCCATCCAGTAAGACTGATAACGTCATTTCGTGTTCCATATTTGAATCACATCACACATTTCTGATTAGGCACCAGCACTTCAAACTATAACCAAAAGATAAGACAAGCGCGTAATGGGCTGAAACAAAAAGCGACCACTTTAAGATGGTAATTTTTGTCTCTTCCTTAACTGGGATTTTGACTGCACACAACTGAAATATCTGTCAAAATATCCATTGGCATTCCGGTAATAACGACATTTTATCTTCACATAACATAAAATTTCCCAATCTCTTCCTTAATACGGCATAACGTATTCATTTCTGTTCCTTTATTTTTAGGCCAGTAATTTAAGTAAAACCTTGTTAATCCGGATAGTATTGGGACTGAGAAACTTTGTCTGGAGTATCAAGATGTCAGAATTACTCTGTTCATACGATAATGGTTTGATTTGTTTACTGAATAAACCATTGTTGGTGTCCCCCCAATTTCGCACAGGTGGCAAGGATTCCCGACTCCTCAGTATCCAGCATTCTATGATGTCATCATTTAATCCCAGAATGTTCTCAAGTTTAATTGAACTGAAAGAGTGAAACTTGTTAAAATGCATTGAAAACAGAGAATATCAGAGGATTTCCGGTTGAATTTATTTAAAATGAGCATTCAACAGACTAAGTACTGAAAAACAACAGAAGGAAAATTTATACCCCACCCCCCCCCCCAAAAAAAACCCAGAAAAGTGAATAAATTAAGGACGCGCAGACAACTGGTATGCAAAATGGGTGTTCTGCGTCACTTCTAGACCCATTTTCACACTACTAGTAGTAGTGTAGAAAAGTGGCGCAAAATTAAAAAAGTAGATAACTTTCGTCATGTTTAACCGATTTCAATCAAAATTTTACCGTTTGATCCAGTTTTATGTATAGTTTTTACATAAAGTTATCATAGGCTATTTGCATATGTGGCTATAAGCATAATTTTTACATCTCAAAATTTTTACTTTTAAAAAACTAAAAAATTACAACAACATGTTGTTTAATATGTTCAACATGTTCATCATGTTGTTGAACATGTTCAACATGTTTAACATGTTCAACATGTTGTTTAACAATTGTTCAACAAGTTGCTGGGAACGTTTGAGAACACATTTCGGCATATCATATCAACGACAGCAGCCAGTTCAGAAAAAGCAAGACATAAATTGAATAGTTTTATTGATGCACTTAAATACACTTAAATACATAACGCTTAAATCAATAAAATATTACAAAATTTGTTGATTTACAAAGTCTTTATTATAAAGTTTAGTCAAATAAGTCTATTTTTCTTCATCTGGTTCATTCTGTTCACTGTCCATATCACTTTCTTCGTCTCTGCTTTCATCTTCCTACCGGTACTCCTCATCGTTTCTTCTTATAGCCGCCTTTAGTGCCTTTTAATAATCATAATGTTTTTCATCAACAAAGTAATTAAAATTTTCTAAAATGGTTTGATAATGTTCGTTTTGTTCAAGACGATGGGTATATTTGAATAGTCTCATAAACAGTTGTTTAGTCCACACTTATAAATTAGTCGAAAGTCATCACTTGCTATTTCACGCGCATCTTCAAGCCCTTGTTCTTCATATTCTGAAACTTTTTCTTGAAATTTGACATCATATCCATCATAGACTTCTTGGACCATATCATACCAAACAGAGTCTATTTCTGATTCACTGTCTGAACTACTGTCTGAACCGCTGTCTGAACTGCTGTCATCATCACCCTGACCACAATGTTTCATATGTTTGAACAAAGCTTCTAGACTGTTGTATAACGCATCACATTCTGTACAAGCATTGCTCGTCCTTTTCAGTCATGTTGCCGCTTTGACTTTCCATAGAAGACTCATCTAAAGTTTCAGTGATAGGTGGTTTTACAGGGTTTTTCCGCATCTATCTCCAATTCTCCTTCTGAAGTGCTTTAAGTGCCTTTTAAGACTTTGTGGCAAATTGTAAGATTTCAAACAAATGTTGCATTGATACATCCTTTCGGTTCAACATACACTTTTCAAATCATTAAAAAGTCTTTAAACATAGCTTTATAGACGACGACAACAACTTGTTGAACAACATGTTGAACAAAATGTTGAACAACATGTTGAACTTGTTCAACAACATGTTCCCAAAATATATCCCAAAATAATTTGAACACATCTTTGAATGGACTTGACATTTGAACACATCTTTGAATGGTGTGCTCTTCCCAAAAAAAATATGCTTATAGCCACATATGCAAATAGCCTGTGACACTTAATGCTTAAAAAGTAGACATAAAACTGGATCAAAGGGCAAAATTGTGATTAAAATCGGTTAAACATTACGAAAGTTATATACTTTTTTTGGTTTTTAAAAAGTTAAAATTATGATTAGAGCCACATATGCAAATAGCCTATGAAAACTTTATGTAAAAACTAGACATAAAACTGGATCAAAAGGTAAAATTTTCATTGAAATCGGTTAAACTGTTTTATTTTTGCGCCACTTCTAGACTTATTTCTGCACTGCTACTAGTAGTGTGAAAATGGGTCTAGAAGTGGCGCAGAACACCCATGAATTGAGTGATGAGTGATCGATTTATGACTGTATGATAAACAGACGCTGCCTAGGGGGGTCTGACGTCACGATGATTGACACATGATAGACAGATTGTATTAGTGGGTCACGTGATTGATGACGTCACAGTGATTGACAGGTGTGGTGGAACACCCATTTTCCCCCTACTCAATTCACCCTCCCCCTGTATATTATATACTATTCATATTATTGAAGTGATAACAGGGGGAACAGGCTGAAACCCTCCCGGCCCTACCCCCGTCAACCCCCCCCCCCAACTTAAACCTCCAGCGGCCTAACCCCCCCCAACGCCCCCCCCCCCCTTCGTTCTCAAAGAAAATGTGTGACCATAATTTCTTCATTTATTTTCACTTTCTCCTAATCGTTTACACTTCATGACAAAGCTAACATTTCAACTCTCCAACGACAAAAGCTGAATTCTCGAACTCGATGAACTGCAGCTGATCTCTTTAGGACTTGTTGGTATTGAAGCTATTCACTAAATTACCAATTCAAGTGAATCACAAAGGATATAAGTCACATCTATCGCAAAAAAAATTTGTAATTTGTAAGCCAGACTGATCTCGCAACCGACATATGAATGGCAATTCTCATCGTTAATCAATCGCAGAAGTAATTGAAATTTTTAATGTGTACACACTCATCAATCGTAAGAGCAATTGCAATTTCAAAAACTAAGTGCTATCATCAATGGAAGTATGAAGTTTTAGTAGGGGGTTTACGAGGGGGTCTCGGTCGGGCCGGGGTGGGTCAAGACTCATAACAGAGATGCAGGGTTAACAAGAGTTTCAGGATTTGTTTCGGATCATAGCTGAGTAGGTCAGAAAGCAGCATATTGGTTTTAATAACTGTACTTGGAATGAGCAATGGCTGGAGTTGGTGATTAACAAAACCCCGCCCGATTCCGAAGTACATTTAAGAAGCATAATTTGTCAAGTGTACTGAAAGTACTCACAGAGAACGAGAAGTCCAGTAAATTGTTACAGAAGTGTTCATTAAAAATATTGTAATATTTTAATGCATTCAATACGTAAGTTAAATATTCGCTAACAAAGTGGAGTTCTGTTTGATGGGAGATTTTCTGCGGGTATGACAAAACTTTCCTCTGTATTTGTCAAAATAGAGGGATTTTCTCCGGGGGGGGGGGGGGCGTTTTCCTCTGGAAATGGACTGAAATATTTTGTCAGAATTGGGCAGTTGTCCATATTATACAGGTATATCCGGAGGCAGGTTTCGCCGTGTATTAATTAATAGCCTATGTTATAAAATAATTGCTATCACCAAAACTAATTGATGTCATTAACGTATTCTTTAACACCAGGGATCTGAAAATTTTTGCACTCTTATGTCAAAGTGCTTGTGTGACGTCACAAATTTTGTGTATAGGATGGGAAGTGTGGTGTTAGAAAATTTTCCTTAAATCTAAATTGAATTAATTAGATTCTGGATGATCAGTATCTGATGATTTTATCAGGTTCAACGTTTCGTAGATAAGCCACAAGATGAAAACTCCATTTTATTTTTTGCTGGGAGTGGTGTACATATATCTAGGGCCTTTCTCTCTGTTAATTTTATTCCCAGGGTCGTTCTATTCAGTAGCATTGAAAGTCTCGTCTGTTTCTCCAAATTCTACTTGAAAAACCAGTCATCGGAATTTTACGCACAAAACAAAATAGTTTTTATAATGTTTCTCCTCAACGTCTTCAAACTAAATCAGTCAGGGCCATAGTACTCCAAAATCCATTACCCATAAGACCAGTGGCCGTATTCACGAAAGTGTAAGTTTAAACTTAGAGACTTCTAAGTGCAAAAATGTAAGAGTAAACTTATATTCTCGTTGCTTAAACTTAACGGTATTCAGAAAATGTAAGTTTAAACTTACACTCAGGTGTAAGTTCAAAATTTTAAGTTTACTTCAGACCACACTTTGATTTCTAAGTTCAGTCCAACGCTATATTTAAATAGCCGGAGTGCTTTGTTTACCTTGGCAACAATGATTTTATTGAGATTAAAAGGAGAATATGAAAGGGTTTTTAGGAGGGAAAGAGTGTTTCGAGATAGAAGTGATCCGTTTGACGTTTACAGTGACGATGAACTCGACATAGATTTTCCAGAGATAGTATTCATTTTTTGGTGGAAAATCTCGAAAATTTGGAGTCGGAAACAAGAAGAAGCTTTGTCGTCCCGAAACATCTAAAAGTTTTCATCGGCCTCCGATATTTATATTGACAACTCGTTTATTAGTCGTACTATATTTATGAAAATTTTGCAATATTGAACTTAGAATATAAGTTCCTAAACTTACGCAAGTTTACTTCTGTGAATATGATGTAAGTAAGTAAACTTACGTAAGTTCAAACTTGAGATCTAAGTTTAATATCTAAGTAAATAAACTTGGATGTTCGTGAATACGGGCCACAGGCTTCTCAAACTTCTCTTACTTTCCTCATCGCTCTTAAAGTTTTATTTTGCTACCGGCAAAACAGAAAGACGTCTTCTATGCCACTTTATAATATTTTTGCTACATATATTTTATTTGTGACCTGCGACAACAAATAATTCAGTCATCTCAGTCTGGTGCAAACAAAAAGTAATTACTTTGAAACTGACTTGCAGTCGGTGTGACTGGAGATCACACAACTCCAACTCCTGCCTAGATTTTTTATTGTAAAATTCGATAGGTTGTGAGAGAGATTCCTTTTTTATCAATAACTCTGCATACTTTGTTTTTGAGGAGGCAAGCTTTCCTTTCATATAGCCTTGTAGAACAAGAAAATTAGCTCCTCTCTGAGGGAAATTAAAAACCTTCTCTGTAGAATATAATTAATGGCATAATTTTTGCTAATTTGTCAGTCATCTGCAAGCTTTGCACAGTACTTGCATTGCAGTTGCACTGTAATTGGAACTTTGTTCAAACACAAATAACGTCAACAGAAGATCGCCATGGCATTTTTTGTCTTAATAGAATATGACACTGGCAAGGGAGAACCGCACCACAACAAAACAAGCAGCCAAGTCATCCGCTGAGCGAAATTACTCCGTGCAACGAACTGAAAAACGTCAGACGACTCCCGCGGTGAAGAGTTCTTCCTTCAAGCCCTCGCCTTCAAAACAAAATACGGCTGTAACGAGCCACAAGTCTCTCGAAAGTACCTCTTCAAGGTACGCCATTTACCGTTACTTCAAAACTTTAAACGACATTTTATTGCTTAAAAACCTATGAAGCATTTATTTCGCCATAATCGCTAGTAAATTTTTGGACTAAATCAATGACGAACGGTATTTACTACACTCTACTTGAAATTAACATTATAAAAATCACCCTGTTTAATATGGTATTTTTTATTTTCTCATACTTAATACTGAACGAGAGTTGATCGGAGGTGCAAAACTATTTTTGCGAGTTGCGCATTGATTTTGTGCAGGATCAGTTGTTGAAAGAAAATTTCCAATATGCAATTTACTTTCTATGCAATTAAATTACTCTTATGTAATTTTGAAAGCTTTCTCTGCTAGAGATAAAGCTGTATAATTGCACCGCCTTTTGTTCTCATTTGCTGTTTTACTTGGTCTATGTGTAGCATATTGCTTGTTTTTTGATCACGTGGTAACATGCATCTCACAGCATTCAGATCCATACTTGTGGTGTGTTATTATATTTTAGCAATCAGAAATACATGTATCGTTGTAGCAACATATTGTTAAAAAAATATGCGCTTTGTTCTACAGTTAAATATGTGCTTATTACACGAATTATATTTAACTTTTATTTTATAAAACAGCTATGAACTTCTAATTCTTACTTGATTTCTATCTGTATTGATATTGCTTGTTCGAAATTTTTATACACAGTTGTGTATTTTTAACTTTATTTTTCAAGCTCTAAGACACGTTCCACAGGCGTGAGCGGGGGAAAACTTGCCACTTCCGGTTTGTCATATGCAGACATCAACTCGCTGAGTTTCCGGCACATCGCCAAGCCCAGCTTATCCCAGCAGCAGAGCAGGTAGACTTCAAGTAGCCCCCCCCCCCCCCCAAATTGTATCTTGTATAATATGAAAAAACAATGGGGATGATGGGGATCAACATGAAACAACATGAAACAACAACAAAAAATTTGTTTGGTGCCATACTTCTAGGTCAGCTTCATTTTCTCTTTCCCAATTGCATACGATTTTTTTCTGGAGATTCCAAGAAAACTCCTGCTACGTTATTTCAGTGGGAAGATGAGACGTCGTGACATTCACATCATTTTACCTTGACCTCCAAGGTCAAGGTCAAACTGAGGTCAAACTATATATCTAAAAAAAACCATTCATGACAAAAATGGCAAGAAATAGCATCCAAATCTTTGTATGGACACGTATACAGTTTCAGTAGGGAGTAACCTCCCGATTCGAATCTTGACATTCATGATCAAGGTCAAAGGACATGTGACCTTCGTTTATCGAAAAACATGACCTTATTTACGACCCTTTATACTAAGAGACTTTACGTTAGAGGAACCCCGTGACCCCGACCTCGTTGGTCATGATGAAGGTTTAAAACCGGAAGTTGACTATTATCTCGAAAACGGTTAGAAATAGAGAAATTTTGAGCTTATTTCGGTCATGGTCAATGTCAAAAACCGAAAGCTGACCATTATGCCGAAAATGGTTGGAGGCAGAGTGCTTTTGAGCTTATTTTCAACCCTTTAGTCCCAAGGGAACTGATATAAGAGGTACATCGGTGGTCTTTACCATCTTGGTCATGGTCAAGGTAAAAAACAGAAAATTGATTAATATCTCGAAAACAGCCAGAGACAGAGTGATTGTGAGCTTATTCGCGACCCTTTGGGCCCAAAAGATGTTCTATAGTGGTACGTCGGTGATCTTTACCTTCTGGATCATGGTCAAGGTGAAGTTGACCACTATCTCGAAAAAGGTTAGAGGTACAATGATTTTGAGCTTATGTTGACCCTTTGGGCCTGAAAGAGGTAACATAAGAAATGCTTCGGAGGCCTTGACCTTCTTGGTCATAGTCAAGGTGAAAAACCGGAAGTTTACCATTATCTCGAAATCGGTTGGCGAGATTTTGAACAGAGTTTGATTCTTGTGCCTAAAATCGGTTGCATTATATGTACTTTGATGACCTCGTTCAATATGAGAAAACTGATAGGGGATAATTATCCGAAACAGTTAGAGATTTGTTTTTGACAACATATATTCTGGAATCTATCGTCCTTTAGCCTCCCCCCCCCCACTCACCCTTCCACGAAAAAGAAGTTATGTTACATCCTGTAGATTTTCAATTCGTAATACCATACTTCACTGTGTTTATGCTGTGCAATAATTGTTATTTTACTTCTTGAGATTAAACCCATGTGCTTGAATACAGAGAATTTCTTGATTGAGACTTTGAAGATCTCATGTCAGCTCTTGATACATGTACGTCCGTATCTAATATAGGAAATACAACTCTTTGCTTTTGTAGGTCACGTGAGGACAGCTTTATCAATGACGCCATCATTACAGAGCGTCGACGCACACGATGGAGAGATATCATTCCGCGATACGACGCGAGTGGCGATAAGTACTGTAGTTCGTACTTCCGGCGACCGGATGTCAAGAGACTCATCGCTGTTACGTGCACTCTCAAACCAGTACGCAGATTTTGTTTTGAATTGCAGTAGTAAATATCAGAGCTGTTGTGTTGTATCACTTTCACGTGCCGAAATTTATTTCTTTTATTTAACAAAAATTTTGGATTATGAGGGAAATTTGCAAGAAAAAGAGAGATTACTTAAATATATGATGCTATAAGGAGTAGGCTTACTTTAAATTTAAAGTTGAAAGCTAGACATGTTTGCCATTGTTAAGATGGGCTAGAATATTTTTAAATTGTGCACTGATGAAAGGATGCAAATATGGCCGCTCTGGTTTTAGTTCAATTTCGCTTATGGAGGAAGTGAAGATAGTTGTCTTTCGAAGCTTCCTGCACAAACCTTTCTAAATTGAAGACATTTATTCCTGATGTTCAAAGTAGTTTCCATTTTCCCAAGGTATCTCAGTTAATGACTTTTTTTCTTAAATTTTTTTGCAGACATCGCGCGTGTTTTAGATATAATATGATCTTAATCAAGAATACTTTATACGTTTGTTTTAACAACGAGTGAAAATCATCGAGTTTTCATACATGTTCTATGCTTCAAAAATACCAAAAAAACAAAAAAAAACAACAACATTTAAAATGCTATAGCCAATTCTGTCGAGTGTTTAGATAGGTTTTTGTGCTCCCACACAGAGCACTTAATATCAAATCGTCAATAGAGCCGAAAACATAAAAAGCGTTCTTAAAAGATGCACCCTTATTAACTTGACTACCAACTGTTTTAAAGCATATCGTTTTTTTACCAGGACATGTAGATCATTGTCAACCATAAAATTACCACCAAACCTTCAGAACACTACACTTTTAAGACTATTTAAATTATGTTAAGTATTTTTATGAAGCTCGTTGTTGAGTCACGCCTGTACTCATATGCATTTAATTTATCGTCCACACACCCACGAACAGTTAATAGAATCATATATTAGCACTTCTAATAAGAGATGTAAATAAATGAAAGTCTATGTGATCGCTTTACATTCTATCTGAATTTGTAACGACAATTTGTTGATGGGCTGTCTATCTGATCAGAAGAACTATTTTCGCAAACTGGACTTGACTTTTAACTGTGTCCTCTTTTAAGGTAAATATGTATGAGTGCATTTCCTTTACACAAAAAGACATTTATTTTTAAAAATAAAACAAGCTGTTTCCAGAGTTGGCTTAATCCTGGGCTGAGCATATGCCGGAATTGTGAGGCATACCATAAAACCACTTGTTCTTTTTCTTATCTCTACATTTTACAACTAAACAATCAAACCTCAAGCGAATAAAATATGGAACTTTAACATGGAGTAAAATATGGGTAATAACTGAATGTCTTTTTCATAAAACGGGCTTTCAAGTAAAAGGTTTATTCGCGTTCTCCACTTTTAGATTTGTTTCCCTTGATTTGCATACCTTCCCTGAACCAGAGCCAACCTTACCTGCTTCTGAAAAAAGTCTGTAATGCAGACGGCCCAAAAGACCAAGAAGTGGCTCCATGCCTTGCAGATTTACGATCTGATCCACGGATATGCCTGGGATAGCTAGAGAAAGTTTCTAGTGGGATTTATCAACAGTGGGAAATGCACTGCCTGTTGATAAATCCCACAAGATGTATCTACAAGGCCTTTTTGACTAGTTGAATTGTCTAGCGATGGACCTTCTCTCTGTGCAAATCAGTACGAAGCCAATCATCTGGGTATTCGAGCACTAACATACCTCGCAGACGAGCCCGTGACTTCACAACCTTCATGATCTTCGAGAATATGGATAAGCCAAAAAGAAGAGCCGGGAACCAGAAGCGTTCCTGCCCTATTTGGAAACAGAGATACTTTCGGGCGGATTGATGGAGGATGACGTGAAGAAAAGGATCGGACAGGCCAACTGAGGCGCCCGACATTGTCTGTACAGTTTCATTATGACCTGAATCGTGTCCATCTGAAACGAGGGATGAAAGATCTATCAGTAGTCTCCATCCACCTGATTCTTTGGAAAAAATTTGCCCCTTGGTGAAGCCCGGTGTTCCTGACGTGTGGTTAACTTCCCCTGTCCTTACTGGAGAGGTGGATGCTAGAGCAGAGATGTGAGTCCGGTTAAGCTCGTTGTCATCCCGCATGGGCACGTGATCCGATGGGGGAAACCCCTGATAACTCCTCTACGCTAACGCCTACAGTCGATCTGATACTCAACACGGCTCTAACGATGGGCGGGAGCACGGGCTGGAAGTCAGAATTAAACTGTTACCTGTTCAGTGCAAGACTGAAACCAGGAACCAGAACGTTTTTGCCCTATCTTGAAACAGAGATACTTTCTGATGGAGTAATAAAAAAGGCCCATGCCTTGCTAAGGGCCGAGTGTTTTTCACTTTCTGGGATATTTAGATCAGCGGTAATCTCCGAAAAAAAAAGACTTTTGTGAACTTAGCTGACTTGATTTTTTTCAGAGTTACCGCTGCATCAGACTCGGCTCCTGTATCCACTCGAACCAGTGTTAATGCCTGATACACTATGACTGAGCTGGCTTTCTCATGGTATCCTCCACAAATTCCTTTGCGATAAATAAAGATGTGATAAATAAAGTAAATAAAGATTTAGAAGCAAGTCTAGACGATTCTAGGCGAAAAGAAGGACATTTAGGCTTGATTTCCCGTTACTTTCCGTCATAGACCGTCCGGTACCGGATGTGCTGGAAAGGGACTCGACTGACCATGATAATCATGGACCGTCATATCCCGACCATGGCAACCATTGTCCGTAGGCCATGGGGTGCCATGGGGGGGGGGGGGTCCGTGGGCTGTCTACAGGTGGTCCGAGAGTAGGGTGATAACGGAAATGTAGCGAAAACCGTGCCACAGGCCCCATGAAACGACAAAAAAGCATCTCTTTTCGCAGGGGCAAAGACCGGTAGTAAACTAGAAGCTCATTCCGCTAGCGAAATGTTAAACACTTGACAAAAATTAAAACGCAAAACTACTTCCTTCAATGGGTTATTTCTTGCATAATATATTGCAAACAACACAGCTTGAATACGTCTTATAAGCCGAGTAGTGTTTGGTTGTTGTTGACTTAAAGTTTTATTGACTGATCGCCTTGTTATCTATTTACGCAGTGAGAGCTCGCATAAAGCTCAGCAACTGTGTTCTATGATGTACGTTAAATGCTACGCATTTACTTGCAAAAATACACTCTTTTCACATGGCGTTTTAACAAAGAAAACGAAATCAAAACCAAAAATAAAAAGTGACATGCACATGTTCAGATCAAGCTCTTCATAAGTCCAAGTTTCATGGTCGTAGGGCCCATAGTGTCAGAGAAGAAGAGACACAAAAAATCGGAAAAAGTGTCAAGAAGAAAAAAAGTACGAATTTTGCTCGCACAAATTCATATAACCCTTGCAAGCCAAAGGCTTGTCAAGTGTTAATAACATGCATGCTCTTGGAATACAGATGTTGTCCTATAGACTGCAAAAGCCTAAGTAAAAGCTGACCTGAATAGTGACAGTGTGCTAAAGAAAGCTTCAAGTCAAAGCAGGCAACCCGTTGACTGAAATTACTAAACAACTCCTAGACGTTGTGTGCTGCAAACCGGTTGATGATTCTTCCTGGGACTATCGACAAGTCACCGCTATATGTAAACTGAACATCTACCAGTCCGAAGTCATAAGTGCAAAACGCAACTTCTGTTATAGACAATGATAATCATATATTAGTTAATTAAAGTAAATCAGAAGCAAATCCATTTCCATTTGATTCTCCAAAGCACAAATTGTGGAGCACACAGAATGGCGTGGCTTGTGCTCTTCAAATGTAACACTTAAGGATTACCTCACTCTGGTTGTAGGGTGGATCGTGGGACAAGACTGTTCGAATTGCTGCAGAAAAAAAAAAGGTTTTTTATTGTGTGGAAAGTATTTTGCGGAAGGGAAACCCATAGCTCATTTAAAAAAAAAACAACAACAGATTTAGTTATTACGCACATTTTACTCGATGTTTTAGCTTTGATATTTTATTCGCTTGAAGTCTATTTGTTTAATTTTGTGCCCCAAAATTCAGGTGCATGCTCAGCCTGCGATTAAGCCAACTGTGGAAACCGTTGCTTTTATTTCTTTTTTAAAATAACTATCCTTTTGTAAAAATGATCTCAACAAAATTTGAAAGAGCAAATTTAAAAATGAAAATACTTATCTAGAACTCATCTAACATATTATAAATAGTTTTTAATTGAATTTCCTTCTAAGGCATTGGTTACTTGCTTCACTGAGAGTGATAGCTGTTGTTTCTAACAAAAAATTCCTAACTGCCACGTATAAGGTAAAGAAAGAACGGGCTCACGGGAGGCCCCGTGTTGCATTTGACTGACGGGGTGGGGTGCGGGGGGTGACAAAAACTGATGAGGTGGTCATAGAGCGTAGTCTCTCAAGTTTCTGATTCGGGCGTATTCCGACTTCATACCGTGTGAAAATATGTTCAATGTGAACTCAGAGTGTTTATCATTTAATCATACATCATAAAAGGTTATATACCTCTTAGATCTGATACTATAAGCACCTCTACTTCAGAAAGACCAGGGGGTATGCAAAATAACTGTTTTATTATTATCATTTTAAATTAAAGATCAATTATACTTATTGATCGTAAAATATAAAAATTAACGATGTTGACAGGCTTACATGGGGCATCTTTTCCGTCAAGCTATTTATTATTATTATTATTATTATTATTATTATTATTATTATTATTATTATTATTATTATTATTATTATTATTATTATTATTATTATTATTATTATTATTATTATTTGCTAAAACACTGTGGGTTGTATGTTGCCCAACCGCAATAACACAAAATAATCATAAAGTTGGGATTAACTGCTGCAAACACTACTACCAGATCCTATTAGCCTGATGAGGGAAATGCCTTATCAGGGCTGTAGAAAGTATGCGAAGGAAAAAGACTGAGGACGATAAGTTTTGTTTTTGTTTTGTTTTGTTTTTGTTTTTGGTTTTTTTTTTGTGTGTGTTTTCTTTTTTTTTTAGGTGTGTTCTTTTTTTTCGCAGTTCCTGAAAATTGTAATTTTTGTCATTGCATTACGTTGCTGAAGTATGTCTTTATATCAATATCAATGCCCCTCCCCCCTCCCCCCTCCCCCTCCTGTCCTAGCAAAACAAAAAACGAAGCGCTAACTCTTGATCTTATCTTCATATTGACAAATGCACCTTCGTACGAGATTTTTTCATATTTACCTTATCTACATTATCATCATTTTAAGATTAACAAATCACTTCAATCAAACTGCTGAGCTTAGGCCGGGTTCTGGGTGGGGGGGGGGGGGGGCGAGGCGAGTTTCCAGGGGCGTGGGTGCACTGTAGGCGTGCAGATGCCCGAAAGGTGCTGCTGTCTGAAAGACACAATTGCGTGCCCATATAGTAAATATCACCTCCACCCCCACCCCCTCCTTCCCCACAATCCCCAACCGGTAATATTTTGTAGCTGATGCTTTCATTTGCAGATACAGTTAAATGTATGAACAAAGTAGCTATACTCGACACAATCTCAAACCCTGTCTCCCAGGCTACATGCCACCCCCGCCTCACCACGATAACTACGTGGTGTTCTTTTCAGACATCTGAGCTATTTTCAAGTGGATTTTTTTCTTAGTTATTGACAGTCAAAAGAAAGACAGCATGCACCTGTGTTTGAGAGAAGCACACACAGAAAATATTTAATGATCCCATTAGTGAAAAAAGGCCATAATTTTGAAGCAACCCAAACACGATGTAGTGCACAAAATTGTGCAGGTAAATAATTTATTTTGTGGACAATATTTTCAGACTTTTTTTTATTTTTCGTGCAATTTTCTGGACAAAAGTACATAGAAAATGTTACACAATTTTTTTGTGATCAAAACATCAGGATTTATTCAAGTAAAATGGCGTGTATCTTAAAAAACATAATGGATTATCTTTTAAAAATGACAAAAATCAAGTTCCGGGATAAGAAGGGCATTTTGTTCTTTTTGCGAACATATAGAAGTGCATAGTCCGAGGAATAATCCCCCTCGCAGTATTCGTGCATATTAACATAACGGCGAATATAATATATAGTTTTTTTTTGTAATATGTGAAACATTAGAGTAAAAACAAAATGTTTGAAAACTTGGTTCAGTGATTAGATCCGATAAATAGCCAATGGGAGATTGTAATAATTTTTATGAAGGTTTACGTTACCGTTTCCATCACACCAAAGTGTTCCTTAACAGATTTCGTTGGCTATTCCCTATAGCACACAGAACATTCACGAACTGAGAGATAAATTTTTTTATGGAACAAAATTCGCCCGGGGGAGCTACGCGGTGTTATATGTGTTGCCATACCATACGTGTCCAAAACTGCGGAGAAAATGGGATAATTTTGAGGCCAGACGCGGTCCGCGGGGAGTGCCAATATCCTTTACACGCATGGTAGCCAGCTGGTACTTGAATGCCCCCCCCCCCCTCCCCCTACTTTTCAAAATTCGTCTAAAATCAATTTCATGATCCATTTAGATCGGCTCATTTCCGCTGTTGTTAATATGGTTTGTACATTTAACTTTTGTGGATAAGGCATTTTGTTTCAATAAATAGGTCGTGCTCTACATAATGTTAGATTTATTAAATCGATTAATTTTGATAAATTAAAAATATGAAAACGCTTTGTTACCCAGTAAAGATATTGTCAGTATTTTAAAATATGATTGTTTCAGATTAATTTCAAAAGTATTGACAAGTTTTATAAAGTGCTGAAACAAGTTGCAGATCCATGCTTACGTCATTTTGCTTCTGACAAAGCTACTGAACAGTGTTTAAACAAAGCGTTTGCATGTTTTGTTTATTACTGTGGATCTGCTTTTCCATAACTTTATTCTGGATCATGAGCTTTGGTCGCGTTAATGCCATTGTCCAATATGGATCTGGTTAAGCTACTGTGCATCGATCTTACTTTATTAGCAATTTAATAGGACTGCCAGAAAGGCTTTACATTTCAGACCAATATATGTCACTTGCTAATGTATACCTGTTCGCATTGCTATTGTGTACTAAACACACCAAAAACAAGATTGATCGGCTCAAATTCTGTCTCAAAACGAGTCCGTGAATGATCTAGCGCATTGTCAAGCTGAGCCAAATGTATCCAGCACAATAAAGGCTTGTGATAAGTTTAATGATCCGTCCTATAAGCAGTGACATATATTCGCTTGTGTATAATCTCGCTCTTGGATACCAGATCCATATGGTCTCGTGGCGTCTCGCGATATTCAAAACAAAACATTGCCGACGGGATATTTCTCACTCAAATTCATACTTTCATAAAACAGTGATAAAAGAAGAAATCGAATTACGATTAACACTTCTGTGAAATTAATTCTGACAAGACTCTCGAGAAACAGAAGTGTTATTAATTAAATTCCGTATATTTTTTGTATATTCGCAGTGGGAGCCAGATATAAAACCAGAGATTAGACGTTTGCAATCGGAGTATCAACGGGCCACGCAAAAATGAGTTATAAAGTACAGCAAGGATCCCGTCAACGGCACAATAAACTCTATCGCTGCCCACCCACGCCGCCAGATCAGGCGTTATTGAAGAAGGAACAAGGTTTTGTTATTGACTCGGTTGCTGTGAGCTCTGTGTCGTCTGATTATTCAAAGTGTAATCCGAAATTGGGGCCAGTTATACCCCCATACAATGCTCACAGAGATAAATATGTGAAAAATTATTTCGAATTTGTTGGTGTAAACAACACTTTAAAGAAGACAGGACAGGTAATTATTGCATCATGTAGAGTGGTAAATGATAAAAAGCCCCCCCCCCCCCTAGTTTTGCATTTCCGGTAAAAAGTTCAACTGCTGAACTGTAAATTTTCAGCTGCTGAACTCTACTTAAGTCTGATCGCCAATCACCCATACATAACTCCCCCCCCCCCCCCGCGGACCTTACAAAAATCCTAACACAGAAGTGGGGGGGGGGGGGTCTTTTTACCGGGAATGCAAACTTGGGGGTGGCTTTTTAGAACCATGTACAGAATGTAGATAATATATCTACATCGGTTTCATTATGATAAAACTGGGTGTATTTCTAAAACTGAATTGTTACTCTCCCTCCCTCCCCATCGCACCAACCCCCCCCCCCCCCCTCCCACTGTTCCACTGGTTCACTCGCAGCAGACTGGCTTGACGAGGAATTAACGAAACCAGCAAAAGACAGGGGTATGGGGGCGCCATCTTACAAACCAATTTCCTTGAGGAGCTCCAAGTGTCATAAATGGCCCACCCCGATGTATACAACATCCATATTCTCGTGTGTTTGAACTTCAAACTAACAGATGTTCCCCTTGACTACGACCACGAATATCCCGAATCAACCCGAATCAGGAACTTTCGAAAATCGTAATGATTCGGCCAAGAACAGCAAAGAATGCAAAAAGAATCGATTACGACCCCGTTAGAGGACATAAGAATTAATCACGAATGGATTACAGTACAGACACGAAATTGCAATTCGGGGACCCTTCCACGAAAGTTTTTGTCAAACATAAGAGACGTCTCCCGAGAACTGTACGAATGTTTCGGAATCATATAAGATTCATTTAAGAACGAGAAAATTTCCATTCTGGGTAATTTGGGATGTTCGTGAACGGAGTGCATAAGGTGCTACAGTTTAATTTCTGTCAGGCCATCGCGATATTTTTCTCAAATTCTGAAACGATTCATTTTCAAATCGGGACCATTGATGTAACTATTAATGTGTTTAAATTTAACTTTGATTGAATTAAGATTAAAAAAAAAAAGGAATCGCTACGTTCGCCACAAGGAGATCGCGAGAAATGAAAAATTTGCACAGTTCTGTTTTAGATATCCTTGTTCCAACACTGCGAATGATTATATATAAATGTTCTTGAAAAATTGACAGTTTAGTTTCGCTGCTAAAGTAGAATAGATTAAATAACATGCATAAATTTGAGACAATATTTAAATCAGGTTTTATACTTTTATTAAGAAAACAAATCATTAAGCCTTTGAGCCTTTTTTACTTGTTTGTATTCCAACAAATTTGGTAATAAAATAATTATACTATATAATAATGATATTATATATATATATATTTGTTTCATATTATATATATATATCATATTATATATATATCATATTATATATATATCATATTATATATATGTATCATATTATATATATCATATTATATATATATCGTATTATATATGTATCGTATTATATATATATATATGTTTCAGGGAAACTGTGATTTCAGGGAAACTATAGTTTCCCTAGGGAAACTATACTTTCCCTGACCGAACCAGGGAAACTATAGTTTCCCTAAAAATTTTCATGGAAACTATAGTTTCCCTGAATTTTACCACGCAAAACGTTAAAGATTCCCTGAAATAGCTGAACATCTGGAAACTTGGCAAGTATTAATAAAACACATTGCTCTAACTTCACTTTTATTCCCTCATATCTTTCACTTCAATTACAATACAATTATTCACTTGTGTGGCATTATATTTCGATTCAAATTCAAAAATGTTACAATGGAAAAAACGCAAACAACACATACACTTTGCATCATACAAACATCAGCTAATCATAATAATAATGATAATAATATAGTATCAAATACACATTGACTCGCTCTTTACAGAAATGAAGGTTTTACTCGTGCTTGTTTCCACACGACAAGCTGGCATGGCAACGAGAGTTGCACATCACTCGTGCCTTAAAGCATTTACAACGACTGGTTCCGCACCGTTTGCTCCCAGAGCAATTGCCCTTTACAAATCCTTGCCCCCCACATTTTGATTCAAATTTGACTGCCTGGCGCAGGGAAAGTTCACAATCCAAAGCTAAATCACTTTCAAACAATAACTTGTGCTTACAAATGTCAAACTGGTTTCTGGAAAATTTCCCTTTGAGAACCCCACCACGAACCGCCAAAACATACATGTCATTTTCATCGCGACGTCTAATAATTCCTAAAATATTGCGGGGATCACATCGGCCCCGATCTACGAGGGGAATAGGGATGGTCACATTGTCTCCGGACTCCCCAGAGGACATAACAACGCGGCTGCGCTTGACCATACGTTCGGCTTGATCCATTTGCGCTGCCGCGACGCTCTTTCTTTTGGCTGAAATTTGACGTTGTCGGTCCAGTAATGGACCTGTTGGACTGATGCCGGAACCGCTGCTGCCACCATCGCCACTGCCGGAATCGCCATCGCCACCACCGCCAGAGCCATCATCGCCACCACTGCTGGAATCGCCATCGCCACCACTGCCAGAATCGCCATTACCGCCACTACCAGAACCGCCATCGCTACCACTGCCGGAATCGCCATCGCCACCACCGCCAGAGCCATCATCGCCACCACTGCTGGAATCGCCATCGCCACCACTGCCAGAATCGCCATTACCGCCACTACCAGAACCGCCATCGCTACCACTGCCGGAATCGCCATCGCCACCACCGCCAGAGCCATCATCGCCACCACTGCTGGAATCGCCATCGCCACCACTGCCAGAATCGCCATCGCTACCACTGCCGGAATCGCCATCGCCACCACCGCCAGATCCATCATCGCCACCACTACTGGAATCGCCATCGCCACCACTGCCAGAATCGCCATCACCGCCACTGCCAGAACCGCCATCGCCACTTGATCTCTGTTGTACAATGGCCAAGAGATCGTCCTCATTTTCAAGTGTTTCCAGAACCTCGGCAGGTAAATTTGCAGATGCAAGACCGGTGACCTTCGTGTCGGAACCAAATAGAGCGGCAAAAGGCGAACATTTGATGCCACTGTGAAAACTGTAGTTCTTTTGGAATTGAACAAACTTAAGCCCCAAAGCCCAATTTGTTAAATTGTTGTCTCCGAGCCATGCAATCAACATATCTTTGATGTCACAATTTGCTCTTTCAACGGACCCCTGACTCTGTGGGTGGCGAGGTTTTCCATGGACAATTTTCAGATCTTGCCAAAGAATTTTCAGTTCGGACACTACCTGGGCGGTAAACTCTGAACCGTTGTCAGACTGAAGTATTGCTGGAGCGCCAAAATTTAAAAACACATCCAAATGTTGAAAAGCAACGCAAGCTGCTCTTTTGCTTGGCAAGGGACGAAGTACGCAAAATTTAGTCAAATGATCCTGGTAGACCATAATAAACTTGAACTCGCCATGTGGCATGGACTGCATGTCGATGAGGTCCACTTGACCTCTTGAGCAAAATTCCGTGGTTAGAAGGGGACGTACCACAGTTCCTTTTGTAGTCGGACGCTTTTTCTTTCGTTCGCACTCAGTACAAAAGGATTTGAATAGAGCAATTGCATCTTCGGTAATATTTGCGTATTTTTTCCGAATTTCTTTTACCATTTTGTCTCTGCCACCATGGCCAGTGGCAATGTGAGCCCTTTGGATAACGTCATACATTTGCTCCACAGGCACGAAGTATTTTGGTTCATCGTTTTCTGAATTTTGTTTTTTGATAATTTTCTGAACGTCACCACATGCAAGCACATCGTACTTCCAAAGCACGTGTCGCTGTCTGCTGTTTCTTGAGTTTGCATTCTTGGCCTCCAGAATTTCAGTCAGAAAAATTTCGTAGTCATGCTTAGCCAGAAGCAGACTTTTTTCGGGTCCACCTTGGCCGAAAGAGTTTGAAGAAGTTCTCCAGTAAAGCGGTTTTCTATGTCATCCATCTCCGATCAGTATTCTTGCAGGTAATTTCGAGTTATGCTTGATGAATATTTTTACTCTCTTATATAGCAAACGGCTTAATCCATCAAACACCGGAGTTAAGCTAGAATCCCGATGAAATGATCGTCTCCGGAGAATTCGTTGACAATGCATCACAGAAACTGAATTTAAAAAATGTAATTCAAATCGCCTGATCATTAAGCCATAAAAATCTTTCATGTATAATTGTAATTACTAATTGCATTTCCTGAAAGGTTAATAGTTTCTTTTATGTGTAATTGCAATTTTGTAATCGTAAATCATTGTGTTACAACGTCAATTGCTCTTCTTTCGATCACCTATGAAGTGCAATTCCAGCTTGTGATTGGCATTGATAAAGCAAAACGTTGTCTTTTATGTCGAGATAAAAAAACCATTTGGATAAGTTTCAACTTCACCGAACTTTCATTTCAGGGAATCTTTAACGTTTTGTGTGGTAAAATTCAGGGAAACTATAGTTACCCTGAAAATTTTTAGTGAAACTATAGTTTCCCTGGTTTGGTCAGAGAAAGTATAGTTCCCCTAGGGAAACTATAGTTTCCCTGAAATCACAGTTTCCCTGTAACATATATATGTATATATATATATATATATATATATATATATATATATATATATATATATATATATATATATATATATATATATATATATATATCATATCATATTATATTATATAATAATATTATTATTCACTTTGGAATCTTTTCCACTGACTTAGAAGCTCCCAACAGGACCATGAAAAATACAACAAAAATGTGATCATCAAGTGGGCATCCCTAGCCATCCATTTTCATGTTCACACGTGAATTTAATGGAGCACCTCATCTCTCTCATACGCCCCTCCTGTTTGAAAAAAAAACTGCTTTGAACGGTGATCTTAAACTGTTAATTGGTTAGGATGAACGGTAGCTTTCGTCCATGACCAAAATAAACTATTCATTTTTACTGCTTTCACCTACGCTTGGCAATTTCGCCTGACAAAGACAATTTACAGAGCAGCTTTGAAGAACCACACTTGCGAACGAAAACTAATAAAGCACACTCGACGAGGCTGCTTCACGATAAACGATAATCGGGTCTTCTGTTCTAAATAAACATCTCATTGGTATGGGGCTGATTAGCAAACCGGTAAAACTGATCGAAAATCAGTTAATGATTTTTAGAATTAAATATACAGATAAAGGCATTATTTTTAGTCTAATGCTAGATCTACAACAATTCACACCGGCAAACTTCAGGTGTAGCAAATTCTATGTGTATTGGAAACGTGTGTTTTGGACGTTTACTAAACTTTAAACCGAAACAACCAGTATAAAGTTTTGATTGGAATTTACCACTTTATTTTATTTTAGTTAAAATATACAAAGCATGTAGTTGTTAGAATTTTTCCAGCTAAATATTTAAATTGAAAAGTGTACCAGTAACACCAAAATGGTTTAAAGATTTCTAAAGATATATAAAGAGATCAAAAGTCAAATATCTTTCTATTTCAATTTTTTTTCTCGAATATCACACAAGTCATGTTCATTTTGGAGAGGTTTCTTTCCCCAGTCCCAGGCATCAAACAGCCGTTGTTGTGCAACAGCCGACCACCACGGCATTTCGGTCTGTTGTGTAGAACACTTTTTTACTCCTTAGACCCACTGGATACTCCGCGTAAATAGTACTCATAAACGAGAGTAACTACTTTTTAAAATATCCATCTGCTTTGTTTTTATGCATAATATATAGGGGAACAGGCGGTCTCCCCCCTGGCGCTTCCCCCCCCCCCGGCGGATTCCCCCCGGCGATTTCCCCCCTGGAGGTCTCCCCCCCTAGGCGGTCTCCCCCCTGTCCTTCTCCCCCCCCCCCCCCGAAGCAGATTTTTTTTTTTTTTAAACTTACATCAGCAAAACTTGTACGTTCCACTCTTTTTTTCCTTCTCCCCCCTCAAACTTGCTTTCCTTATTGATGTATGAAGACCAAAGGGTTATTGATGTTTCTTTAATCTGTTTAATTAAGTGATTGATATTTTGAATTTTTGACCGAATCAATGAAACGTCGGATCTAGTGTTATGCTCATTCCATGCACAAGAATTGCAATTGTTTATTAGCCTTCACCGCCAAAGTAGGCTACTGATGATGATGTTTTCCGGAGTAGGTGGTGACACAGTAAAGCTGGTGATCTGTAGATTAAATTTCGTGATCACATTTGAAAGATCAGTTTACAGTAAGTGTTTGATTGTAATTTCGTAATTGGATTTTAAAGCAGATTAATTTCCTAGTGACTTTCCTAGTGACTAACTTACTAACTAAAAAAATCTGCCATGGGGGGGAGAAGGACGGGGGGGAGTCAGCCTACGGGGGGAGATCGCCAGGGGGGAGTTGGTAGGGGGGAGTCCGCCGGGGGGGGGGGAGACCGCCGGGTGGGAGACCGCCTAGACCCATATATAGATCTCCTCAGAGATCAGCTGTTTTATGACAACGACCAGACAGTTATTATTATTATTATTATTTTTATTATTATTATTATTATTATTATTATTATTATTATTATTATTATTATTATTATTATTATTATTATTATTATTATTATTATTATTATTATTATTATTATTATTATTATTATTATTATTATTATTATTATTATTATTATTATTATTATTATTATTATTATTATTATTATTATTATTATTATTATTATTATTATTATTATTATTATTATTATTATTATTATTATTATTATTATTATTATTATAATTATTATTATTATTATTATTATTATTATAGCTTCATTAACACTGATAGCAGTAATTATAGTAACAGAGCAGTAGCAGAAGTAACAGTTGTAACAGTGGCAGTAGTATGAGAGGTAGTAGTAGTATAAGTAGTAGTAGTAGTAGTAGTTAGCAGTAGCAGCAGCAGCGGTAGCAGTAGTAAAATTTGTTGCTGTTCCTCTGTGCAGTTTTTAGTCTTCACTCAGGTATGTCCAACAGTGAAGAAAAGAACGGACTAACGAGTTCTCTGTCCTCTTGGCTACTAACAGACATTGATGAATGGTACATCTGTACAGTGAACTTTGACCTTTCAGACGCCGCGAGATGGCACTTCAATAGAAGGGAGGGACATCGACAAGTTCCATTACAAAGGAGCGGGACACACTTACAGCCATCTGAGAAATCAGTTTGGCGCTGGTACGTTCTATCTCTTACAGAATCAATGCAATAATCAAGACCTCTGTGTATCACAGCTACTAACTACACTGGAAATAATTTTTCCTAAGTTAGGCTAGAAAAAAAAATAACCTTGTTTCTGATCCGGCCGGGGCTAAACAATTTTCGAGTAAAAACAGAAAATAACCGAGTAGTCGGGTGTATGTAATACAGAAAACACTTGAAGCGCTTGAAAGTAGCAGCCTGTGTCATACTTTTATGTGTTATGTCACATAAAGCTTTTATCAACTATTCAACCATATTTTGCTAATGAAACAAAACAAGAATTTTAGCCAAATGTCGGGTCACCGACATTTTCAAAAAAAAAAAAGTTGTACCCCAGCCGCCATCATACTAAAACCACCGGAACAAATTTACCTCAGTTACTAAGACTAAAGAACAAATTCTCCACAGTTACCAACACCACCACAACAAATTCACAACATTTACCAAGCCCACCAGAAGAAATTCACCTCAGTTACTAAGACTAAACGAACAAATTCACCACATTACCAAGACCACCACAACAAATTCTCCAAGTTACCAAGACCACCAGAACAAATTCAGCTCAGTTAATAAAACTACCAGAACAAATTAACCATAGTTATTAAGATCGCCAGAACAAATTCACCATTGGTACTAAGACCACCAGAATTACTCACATCAATGACTAAGACCACCACAAGTATTTAGTCAACTTGTCATTGGTAACATCTGCTATCAGTCCCCACGCCCACATATTTCCATTATAAACTTCACGGATTGGGTCAAAGAGGGTAAAGATGGAAGATAAAGATTTTTCTCCTTTTTTATTTTAGCGAAACCAAGCATTAATTAAAAATTGGTGTTGAAGTCACATTAGCATTCTGTAATTCTTGCATCTATCAAACACAGCAACAAAACGGTCAAGTGAGGCTGCCCAGGAGGCGTCAGAGTGAAAAAAAAAACACGTACTGGCACAGTAATCCTGTTAAAATACGAGTGACAGTTGCTGAAATTTCAAATTCTTTTATTAAACATCTTACATATCTTCAGCATTAATTTCATTCTGGGCTGCAAATTCTAGTTGTGTTCATTCCGCCAAAGACATAATATCTTAACTAGACCGTTTTCGCTATCGAGTAACAAAAATAAGCCACCAAAAAAAAAACACAAACGATCCCGAACATTTAAAAATTCAGAATTCTATAAAGCTTTAACATGTTATATCCCAGTAACTTTCTGACGTCGATAAAACGTTGATTTGATTTTATGTCAGTGACCAGACCAATTCGCAATATTGAATCTGATTGTAATTTTGTTTTGATTGGCAGTGACCATAGACCAACGTCTCTGACCCAACGTTAAATAGATGTTGGATAAGTAACAATGCGTAGCCGTTGGTTTTGCTTGCAAAAATCCCACTTCCGCAATATTAAATCTGGTTGCATGTGCGACCAGAGACCAACGTTTACTCAACGCCTTGCCGAAAACCGAACTTTCAATTAAGGTCTTTGACCAACGTTGACTACATTTCGAAGAATCAACGACTTAGTAGACGTCGAAAAGTAGACGTGGCAAAAATGTCCTGGTCACAACAACAAAAAGTAATATTTTCGCGACGTCGACAAGTCACACTCGACGCTTAAATAAGTCTGTAAACGTTGTGAAGTTGATTGACGGAGCTCCTTCGCCCTTTATTTGGGCAACTACCGAAAACAGACCACTTCTGTGAAAATGTGGCTGCAAATGCACCCCCCCCCCCCTCCCCGGCGGGAAAAAAATAGATAAAAGCAAGAAAAAAGGGACCCTTTGGTTAAATGGTCTTTTTTATTGCGCTGAAATATAGAAATTTCATAATATTACATATAACATTATAACATTACATTATATTGCATATAATTAATCAAATCAAGTTGCTATCCGCACAAGAATTGAATTTAACAATGAACTGTAATTTAACTGTAATGTTAAATTTTTCTTATTTTTTTCCACAACATTTTACCGCGATCCGATTCAAACTGAAACAGGAGTAGTCACAAGAAGCCAAAGCATACAGACGGACAGACAGACGACAGAGGATCCACACGATGAGTATAATACATGTGGCCAATGGTCTCCTGTGCCAAAAACTGCTTCCGGACAAACCTGTATACTGTGGACAACTCCCTAATTTGGACACAGTATTTCAGTAATTTCCCATTGATTTCTATGTAATAAGGACTGGATAATTCGGACACCCCCCCCCCCCCCTTATTCCGGACATTATATTTTGTCAGTTGGAGTGTTGTTTGCGTGTGTATCCAAAACAGTATGAATAAAAATGTGCAACAACAGATGAGACTGATTCTGTCTGCAAACTCTTTAATCCTCTGTAACTCCTGTTAGGTCCCAAGTCCCAAGGTTATATGTGTCTCATATTATTCATTGAAACTTTCAGACAACAAACTGAATTTTCGTATTGATCGAAATTATTTACGGAGACAAAGATTGCTGTGTAGTGAAAGCAATCACATACATTTGACAGGAATAAACAGTGATTTATAAGCGCTTTGACTCATTTCCAGCTGGATTCCTTTCTCATATTTTCGTGGCAAAACTAAGTGATTATCGGGTGTCCAGCAAGATAACCAAATGTTGTGCTAAAGGCAAAAGTATGCAATTGTTCGTAGTCTTGTCGAACAAAAACAGAGGAGTTAACAATGTGCTGCATGAATTAATGATTTAAATGTTTTTGAAAAGTTAATCTATTAGTATCTGAAGTCTTAGGTTGTATTATCGTCCTTTGCAGGTCATTCTAGAGAATGCGTAGACGGGCATGCGCAGTTTATGCAAGGTATCAAACCTGTGATTGGTTACAACGGTAAATATGGCTACCGCCGCAACACGCCTTGGGTGCGTTTCACGCCGTCGCCATTTGGAACAGCGAGCACATCACCAACTCATTAAATGGAATAGCTTTCATTTCTTGCGAACTCACTAAATACAGTATCTGCCGCCGTAATGATTTATTATGAACCAATCATCAACTTTTATAGGTGGGAACGTTAAGTTCAAAAACATATTTACTTCATCCAGAAATATTTCTTTTGGTTTTGTTTTTGCCAAATATGAATTATTGCAGCTACATTAAAATAAATACATATTGTTTCTAGTTCCTTGTGATACAGCTTTTAATTGTAAGCACTTGAGATATTTTTGTATGTAATATGATCTTACTTAAATTTCTGTAAAAGATTGTAGCATCTTTTCTCATATGTATTGACTCATGTCGTACAAGCAATGTGATTCACATGCACTCGTACACAACAGCAACAGCGTCACGTGATGTAAGCGTTGAAACTAAAAACATTTTGCATTTTAATCACAGGTTTCTATCCGTTTTGTCCAAGCATCACTAAAAATATGTGTGTTTATACATGTTTGCGTTTGCAATGATACATTAAATAAATTCAGTTTTGCCCTTTAGAAATATTAAATTTTTTCTGAAGTTTATTTACGTTCCTCAATTGTTCAGGCAATGAAATCAGGTAAGGGTGCCCCAAAAAGCCCTATGTCGAGCTTTCAGATCAAAAACAGAAACATTTTATTAGTTAAGCTCGCTCATCCAGAACTGTTCTTTTACACAAATTCTTTAAATGAACGAGGCAACTAAAATATTACCAGTCCGACTTAGCGAGATTTACTCTAGTACTATTCCGAATCGAATATCGTTAAAATGTTCAGGCTGCCTATTACGTAAAACTTTACAAAGAAATGTAAAACCTTCATTGTCCTCATACAAAAATTTCAAATAAGTTCAACCTATACAATGAGTTATCTTTGAAGCAGAACAGATTTGCCATTCACCAAAGCTAAATAACATCCCCACCATCCATCCCACCTCCCTTCCCCCAAATTCCAATACATTTCTACAAATTGTATTTTGATGTGATCCCAATATAGGAGAATTAGCTTTTACTTAAAGCTTACATTAGACATAGGCTGACGACCGACAGGAAGGCTGGCGGATAGAGTAACGGAACCACCTTAATTTTCAATCATATTGATTAAACATACAATTTCAAAAAAGAGCTGTCGCCAGCTCAGATCGCCTTCCTCTGTGACCACTCATGTACTAACAGGTTACCATTTGTGTCGTTAAGGACGGACTGCTTTCTTTGATATATTACCCCATTCTTAATCAAACGTGGAATACTGAATGAAAATTACACCCCACCGCTTTTTTAATGAAATTGACATTTGCCACAGAGCGCGTCATGGCCCCAAAATTACCCGCCCCTCCTACGCTCATCAAAACACCAATAACAACACATATAATACCAGTTGCCCCCCCCCCCCCTCCATCTCCCCAAGGGACCGCCATGCATTATGCTGACATTTTATTTTCGTCAAACGCTCTTTTACGAATAAAAGCGTTATTCGTATGGCGGTATATTTGAACAAAAAATCAAAAGGTACATGTTGCGTATTTTATTTTTTCTCGCGTTCATTTGAATGGCCTCGCGGCAATTTTCTTAGTCGCGCAACATTTACATTTCATATGTTAGTTGACTATTTATTTCGCGCTCTTTAATTTCGCCGTTATTTTATCCCGCACCATAATTAAACGTCTTGTGTTTTAAAGAGCGTTTGTCTGACCATGCGCTTTATCACGTAATTTAATTTCTTAATTTTGGAACGCGAAAAGTTAATTATAGGGCGCGATAAATTGAATTCATTCTATCATTTATTTTTTAAATAATAAAAACCACGTGCAGAAATTAATAGCGACTTGGATAACATAAAAAGTGGTTCGCGAAAGAATTAAATATTTTCTCATCTATTAATTGCATATAAATACCATTGCGATCAAAAATAAATGTTGGAGCGCGAACGCCATGGAATTTTTGTACAAATATACCGCCATAGCCACTAGCAAGGCGTCGTACGCGATTAGACAATTGACTTATCATTTCTTTAGACAGAGGTGTATTGTTTACTGCGTACACAGTAATTCTAGAAGAAGCACTGCAAAATAAAGATAAATTTTATTTATTTCATGATATATATTGAAACTGATCGTTAGGTTGTATATACGTTCATATGTTTTGATTTTCTAGTTTTTCTGCCCGTCCGAGTAATTTTGTCACGACGTAATTTTCCAATCCAGAAGGATAGTTTCCGACCATTGCTGTTTTCTGTCTTTAAGTTTGATCATCAATGGTAACAGAATATCCATTACAAGTTATGGGTCACTTCAAGACTTGAGACTTGAGCTTGTGACTGTAACCAACATTTGATGTTAAGTACAATCGGAATACAATATCTCTGGGAGAAAATTTAGTTTTGTTTAATTCAAATCATAGACGCATTTCTATCTCTCCTGACAATTTTAGGAAATTCTGGCCGTTTCTTGTGTCAGAGCATTTCTCACCGAAGTGTCCGAACGTATCCAGCAAGAGAAGTCTTCCCATCAAATGTTTGAAGGTTACCATACCAAGATTAACATAGATGATATGTGACCTGTTTGTCTATTGGAGTAGGAAGGACAGTCTCCGCTGGCTGCTGTAAATGCGCGTCCCACGTGGTCTGTCTTCCCTCTAGTGTAACGAATGCAAGTGTGTTTGTATGTTCGCACTGAAGTTTTTTTAAAAAAGGGCTTTTTAGGTCGTGTTTATTTACTCTGTGAGGAATTATCAGTTGAATGTTCTTTTTTGCCCGGCGCTACAATTTTACACGTGTTGTGTGTCTTCATATCAAAAGCCATGGTTTTCCATTTTCCGGGCTCAGTTGTAAGTTAGTTCATGGTAGTATCAAGTGCCATGCTGCTTTGAGGATCATTGGCGAGCAATGTATTAATCTTGTACTTTTTATGTAAATCATGTTGTACAAGCAGTTATGTAATGTGAAGTTATGTTGTACTGGTATTTTTGCTCTTTAATCGCCATGTAAGTAAAATGCCTTTACACCAGTAGAAGAGATAATTTTGTTGACTTTTGTCCATTGGTTTAACCTGTGTTTCGGACATAAGATTTAATGTTATTTGTATGTTGTTCAAGACGGCCTTTGTTCATTAAATAAAAGAGTCTTCACTAGCTCACTAGCATGTTGTCTTCTTTAGCTGCCACATCTAGAGAACAGCGTATCATTGGTATTGTCGTCCATTTAAGGCCGGATTATAAGGATGTGAACTGTTTCCAAGAGGGCCGAAACATGATATTTTTGCATGTGCGATTTTGGTTTCACATTTGTTTTTCTGTGTTTTGGGCATTGAACATGACTTAATATAATCCTTACAATCCGTATACATATGGTAAGAAATATGAATAACTGTTTGACTCTATGTAAATATTTGTCTAGTCCTAAATGTCCAGCGGATTGCACATCATGACACATCCTTAAAACTTTTGAAACTAGTGTCTATGGAACCATAAACATTAATTTAGAAGGTTGTGGATTCCGATCCTAGATACAGAGGAGCAAATGATTTCTCATTGTCAGCTGAGACTTACTTTACCAAACTTTCTTTCTGACTGGACTAGCCTAAGCGAAATCATCCAAGGTAATATTCGGATTTTTAGTCCATTTTAGCAGTGTCCCAGTTACGTGGTCTCTTTCTAGCAATCTACTCGACTCCTTATCAGAAAATCCAGGCAACCATGTTCCTTCCGGAAGTTGTTCATCTGTCAGATTCAGTTTTCGACCTTGTAGCACACTTGGTTTCCATTTCGCTGATAGAAAGAAATCATCCATGTCCTCCTGGAAACCATGCCATTTTCTATGGGCCTTTTCTCAAAACTGACAAACTGTTTTACCACCCTCGCAGCAATTGCAGACATCCAAGGTATTCAATTCTAGAAAGAGCGTCGGCATTCACATGCCTACTCCAACCCTGTAAAGAATGTCCATACCATAATGACTCAGATCCTCCAGCCATCGAGCTGGAGGGACCTTGATGTTTATGATTCACAGGAGCCAAGTCAAGGAATTATGATCCGTCTGACATAGCAAATAATGCTTAAGCTGTCTCGTGAAGCATCTCTCGCCTGGTGGCACGATGATTTCTTTGCGTAGGTGTAAGCCGCAGCCCAATTACGTTAGTGATGCATCAGTATCTAAACTAAAATCCATATTATGTGCAGAAAACCCAAATACTACGTACTCAAATGATTCTTGTCTTCTCTCCATGCAGTTGAACTTTGTCTTGTTTCCAAAAATTTCATGTAGCTCAGCAGAATTCTCCAGGAAATTCCGAATGAAATCACGGTGGTAATTAACATAACCCAAAATTTCTCCACATCATTACAATTTCAGACTATCCAATCTCTTATTTAGTCATCATGGTGGGGAGTTGCTTGTTGGCAATGCTACCCAAAAATTCGATTTTAGTTTAAACAATGAACATTTTCTGGGCTTCAGCTTTAGGTTTTTTTTTCTTCAACCGGAAAAATATTTGCTGAAGATTGTGCAGATGCTCTTCAAATGACTTCTCAGGGATGACTGAATCATCCAAGTAAACAACTACAACTGACCAAATCCCCTCGATACTAATTGCATTGCTCGAGAGAAGGATGCAGATCAGTTGTACAATCCGAAGGGAAAATGGACATGTTCATACAGGCCATACTTTGTGTTGAAGGCCGTTTCATGAATATCGTCTGGATCAACTCCTGATTGCCAGTAGATGGACTGTAAATTCAAGGCTGATATAAGCACACACTCCCACTGAAAGATCCAAGCATTCTTGGATTTTTGGCAGGGAAAGGTCTTGAACTGTGACGTTCTTGGGCTTCCAATAGTCGATGCATCAACCAACTGACCCATCTTTTTTCCTAAGGCGGGTTCTCTAAGTTTTATTCTCTAGTAACACCTTTATATCAAACATATTTTTCAAGTATGTTTCTTTTTCCTGTTCAAAGCCAAGAGGGAAACGACGCCTATGCTGTCACATTGTCGTGGCGTTATCGGTATTTATGTCGTGAGTTATCTGAGAACGAAAACCTAACTCAGTAATATTTTTTGGCAAAAATACTTTCAAATTATTTCGAAAGCTGGGTAAGTTTGATCAACAGCCAGTTCTTTACAGAACGCTAAAAATCATTCTTGGACGTGTAAAGGAAGCGTGCTCCTAAATTTATATATGATAGAATCTATGACAACATTCTCACTTGAATGTATAGTGCGAAAAAAGGAATGTCTTTGATGGAACGATCAGACGATATCCTACTGTTAGTTTCTGGTAGTGGTGACGGTGCGATAAACTTGTCAAGTTTTCCCGAGGACCCAAGCCCATCGGTGCCAGATTGAGCATGTTTAGGACCACCTGGATAAATAATTGTTTCTCGAGAACATTATTAACCTACTTAGCTATTCCTAAGAAATGACTTTTTTCAGCAGTTTCGGGGTATCGTAACGAATCATCAAAATAACAGGAATCTTGTCAAAACTTTGGGTAACAATAGGCCTTTGTGGTTATCGACACTTTCATATACCACCTCTTCTTCTCCTTACAAGGACGTGTCTCCCAGTGTTTTAGGCAGCAGAATTATCAGATGTTATTTCTCTTTTCTTGAGGAACGCTCTACTTACCTAATTTTTGGCACCTTAGAAAGCCCGGTGGTATCTCCCTATTTCTGACTTTCTAATTCGCAATGCTGACTTCTTAATTCCTATTTCTGGCTTCCTAATTTCTAATTCTGATTTCCTAATTATTAATTCTGACTTTCATATTCATATTTCTGACTTCTTAATCCTTGCTTTCTAATTCTTATTTCTTACTTCCTTATTTTGACTTCCTAATTCCTATTTATGACTTCCTAATTCTGATTTCCTAATTCCTGTTTTTGACTTCCTAAGTCGCGCAGTATGGCATCCACGTGACCCTTCATTTCTCGCGCCTCCTTGGGATTACCTCATACAGTATTAACCTTTGTTTAAAGTTTTACCATTGTTGAACTCTTTAGAAAACAGAAAAGATTGAAGGGGAATACCGTAAGAGTATTGTCACGCCTTACACTTTCTTCCGCGTTTATCAAGCCGGACACATGTGCTTAGTGGATGTGAACTACTAACGAAAGATAGTCCAAACAGCAGTAGCAACAAGAGAGACTGAGATCAATACCTTCCTTCTACGCTATCTACACCATTTTTGTTTGTACCATAGCGTGAGGAATTGATGTTTTTTATTAACATCTGTTTAAATATATTTGGTGAGCATACGTCATTTACATTGCGAAGCGAAATAACTGTTAACCTGAAGTATTTAATTTCTTAAAAGCCATTTAAGAGGACTGTGTGCTTGAATATGTAGGGCGTTGGCTGAAGTGGGGCTTGGTACGTTATCCTTTACAGTTTTGTATTCCGTCTTTCCTTGGTATGTCCGCTTCGTCCATCTCTCAAGGATCAGATACGAAGTTCTGCCTTGGTCACTAAGTGAGTACTTAATTGGATATAAGATGAGCACGTTGTAATGTATTCACCTGTCCTAGTACATAATGGCGGAGTTGATATTTATTGCAATGGCGGTTCACTGAGTATTATGATTCTTGTGCTTGGTTCTTGGTTTCATTGTAAGTCTCAATTACCAAGCTACATTATTTTAAGCAGTATGGTGGCTTCAATTATCGATTAGTCACCTGACACAGCTTTTATTCTTTATTTCTTGTAAGTGACCAAACGTTGACAGAGTATCAGTGTACTTGGGCACAGCTTTAGTTTCGTGGTCTTAATTCCATCCATTCTTAATAATCTTTTTACAACAGTCAATAAATAAAGATATTATTTGACTTCTTTCTTAGTCACAGTACCCTTGCTGTAAGGTTGGACACTCATTCCGAGGGTAAATGGAGGGGGTAGTGTTAGCAAGTCGTCACAGCGTGTGAGAAGCTTTGCTTATGAGTGTGTCATCGCTTGGTATTTTCTTTCGCCCTTTTATGAGAGTTGTTAACCAATTCGATTTCATTGTGATTTCTTCAGGCATATTAAACACATGATGTGACACCATAAGTGTTTTGTTCATGCCTTATCTCTACCTTTCTCGTGTATCAAGAAGGATTCTTTTACGAGGAAAAGTGGAGTTCTTTGAAAATTTTACGTCATTCTTCAAGTTAAAATCCATTTAAAAGTGGAGAACGCGAATAACGCTTTTATTCGTAAAACTGACGTTTTATTTTCGTAAAACGCTCTTTTACGAGTAAAAGCGTGATTCGCGTTCTTCACTTTTATACGGGTTTTCTCGCAAAACTCTAAGAATCACGCACTCAGGAACTAAAATTTCCTACTAGTGACTCGAATAGCCCCGTCATTGGTCCCAGCCAATCAGCATCCTTGGTCACTGTGACCAAGCCTCATTCGAGTATTGCCCCACTGTACCAACCACACCTAGGTCCGCCGGGTGGCTGGGTGGGATGCTAAGATAAAAGTGGAGAACGCGAATCACGCTTTTACTCGTAAAAGAGCGTTTTACGAAAATAAAACGTCAGTTTTACTTCGGTAAAGCTCCGGATTCGCTTATCTCCACTTTTATACGGGACTAACACAGGAGACGGGGCGACCTGCGTTGCGAGTCAAAATCAGAAAATTTTCTCAAAAGTTTACTTTTACTCCAAAGAAACCGTGTAATCTTCCGTGAGAGGAGATAAAGGCATAAATAAAACACTGCAGAAAATGTAAAAGTGTTTAATGTGCTCCAAAACAGAATACAATCGAGTTGGTGAACAACTCTAGCACACGGAAGGACGAACGAACCAAGAACCAAGACGCGGAGGAAACGTATCGACGACTACGCTACCCTCTGTCATAAACCTTGCTGACACCATCTCCCTCCAACCTCCCGCAAGATGGTAGCCCAACCTAACCACAAGGTCAGTTCACATAAACATTTAACCATCCCTTTATTTGAATTGTCACAAACACGATCGCGGAACCAAGGCCGCGTACCTAGTAAGGAGACCAAGTAACTTTTGACTGGGCTTGGTCACTTACCAACTAACTCCAGTTTCATAATTATGAACATTACAATAACAACATTGATTAAACCAACTAAGACCTTAAGCTACTAGCTTAACTGAGGACCGGATCACGAACCAATGCAGTGATCTTCACGAGTAGTAGGCGAGAAGAGATCCCCACCTACCTATGGTTGAGCACACTGACCGTGTGTTATCGTACAATATCGACTGACTGATGCCAGACACACTACAACGCGCCCATTCAGAACACTGACTGGAATATACGCACCCGTCCAAGACGGGTGACACACTATCACGAGCCCATTCAACATCTATATACAACATGTTAGACATAAAGAATGCACTACAACGTGCTGATGTTCAACCTCGGTCACTGGTACGTGACCCTAGCCGGACTAGGTACCTGATCCCTGCGAGGCCGACTCTAGTGGACGCGACGGTCGCTCCGACGGGGACGCGTGGTGCGAAGCAGTGTTCACCACCCCCCCCCCCTTTTTCCAAGGGAAGATGGAGTACCAGACTTGCAGGGGTGAGGCACCGAGACCGGCACTAACCAACGAGGGGGAGCGTGCTCCCAGAGTATCGTACTAGGAATACTGAATTGTAACTACAACTCGGAGAGTTCTTGATCTAACGCGCTGATGCACATCGTGGTGGAGCTAACGGCGGCCTTGATTCTGAGTCTTCTTGAATTTGCCTGCACCGTTACCAGGGCGTTGGAAGGCAGAGTCCTTGCGCTTGAACCTGCCCTTGTTCTTGTGTGACTGTTCGCTGCAAACACACAAGCGGTAGATAGAAACTACTGACTCGGCAGCCACGAAAGGGCCCAAAGAGTACAGGCCCGACAGTTCGCACTGAGAGTAGTCTTTCAGGTAATATTTAATGAATGAATTAGGTGAAGACCAACAGCCTGTTTTCAGAATGTCTGTTAGAGATACACTACGCAGAGCCCGTATTGAGTTGGCTACCTGCCTTACGTGATGAGCTTTAACTTTACCCAGATCTCTGAACTCGGGTTCTGCCTGGGCTCTTTCATAAGCTTCCAAAATCACAGTCTTAATGTACTTAGAGACAGTTTGTTTAGAAATATCCTTATGAAACCTGGGCATAAAGGAAATGATCAACGCTTTCTGCCCCTCGCTCCTGTAGTCCTCGGACACTTGGAGATACTTACGCAAAGCCTGGACTGGACAGAGGGAGACCCGATCTGAGTCCTCGTCCTCTACCTCCAGGGCTGGCAGCGTTATCTGTTCCAAGGTACCAAGGCCTGCGGTAGCGATAAGTGTCTTACCCATGAAGCCTGCCCTCGGTCGCAGTAAGACTTTTTTCCACTCACCATTTTCCTTCAGTACCTGGCGGTCGAGGGCGTGTATTTCCCCTCTTCTCTTGCCCGAAGCCAAGGCCAACAAAAAGGCAAATCTTACCGTTGCACCCTTGGGTGTGATCACGTCTTCTCCGAATACGTCGGCTCTCTGAAGGTAACGCAGGACCAAGGACAGGTCCCACTGGGCTATATTGGTGTTTGACGGAGGAGAGTTCACCCTGAAATGCCTAAACAGCATAGATAGGGCTGGGTCCTCCCCTGGATCGTAACCCGTTGCTGTTTTCAGCCTAGAGCCTATGGCGGCACGATAACCCTCGATCGAACCCACTTTCAGGTTCTCGGACGTAAACAGGTGATCCAGGAAGTCCGCCACTACTGCTGGCGTGGCTTGGAACGGATCTAGCTGGGCTTTGGCGCACCAGTTAGCGAATTTGTTCCATTGTGCTCGGTAAACCCTTGCCGTGGATTCCCTGTGGCTATTCAGCATTCTATCCCTGCTAGCCTGGCGATCTCCTGAATCGCGTCCCGGAACGGTACGTCCTCAGGGGCGACCGATTCTCCTGGGGGCGAGAAAGTTGCCTCCGGCTCTTGGCAGAACTCGGGTGGGGACGGGGTACGAATCGGACGTCTCCCCGCTGCTGCTGGGTCTTTCCACAGACGCTGCCCTTTGCCTGGGGAAAGAATTGGGTCTGTGGAGCGGAGGGGGAACTGAACCGACGGGAAAAAACTGCTTGGTGAGTCCTCTTCAGCGTCGCCATCTGCTCCCGAGTCCTCCGAACTCCCATCCTCCTGCGCCGATAACCCCGGTTCCTCTTTCACGACTGCGCCTGGGACTGGGGTATAAGTAGCTCTGTCCCTGTTCTTGGGGATCGCTTCCAGAGGTGAAGTGTCCAACGGTGCGAATTCTTCATCCTCCTCCGCGTGTTGTGTAAGCGAGATCTGGCCCGATGGGGGCATGTCTCCAGACTCACTCTCGCTGAGGGTGATAGCTTCCAAGGTATCCCTCGTGTCTGGCTCCTGTTGCTGGCGAGCGGGGCCGGGGGTAGATACCGACAGCACCGGGGGATCATCCGGTGGGCGAGAGATGGTCGCCGTGGGGGCATGTCTGCGTCTCTGTTCTGGCTTAGACAGCAGCGCTTCCTGAAGGTCCTGGATCTTCCTTTGGAGCTGAGATTGCATCGCCAGGAACGAAGAAATGTTTGACGTCTCGGTAGACGGCAGTGGAGGGGTGTCCGCGACTTGTACCGGAGCAGAGTCCGGGCGTGGAGAGATGCCAAACTCTCCCACACGGCTCGTAAAGCATGCCCCCGACTTCGCATGCGTGATGGTCACACTCTCTTTCACGGTAGGAACCGACGGGGAGGACACGAGAAGAGGCTCTTCCGAAACCACCTTATCCCTCCCTTTGAGTGTAAAGGGCCAAGTCTTATCCAACACGGTGCTCGCGCTTGCACCCGGTAAGTCTAGTTCGGTAACTAAACTCGAGGTTGAAGATTTGAGTCTTTTCTTCTTACGAGGCAAGTCGAAGTCCGACTCCACATCTCTATCTGCCCGCACCGGTGAAGACACCTGACCAGCCACCACTGAACCGGCTCTCGGTAAGTCCAGGGATAAAGATTGTACCTTCCGACGCACCCTACGCTTAATGTTCTTGGCGCGCACTTTCTCCAGAGCGTCCCAGTCCTGGGGGGAAAGGTGTGCGCACTCCTTGCAGGTGTGTAGGGCATCACACAGCGGGATGTCTCTGTCTCTCCTGCACCGATCGCAGAGCGAGTGTGGGTTGGCTGCCGAAGCCGGGTGGACGCAGGAGATCTGCGACTTGCTGTGGTACAGACTGGCCTCTGTCATGTCTGGAAAAAGGCAAGAAACGAGTGTAAGAACAAACTCAATTCAAAGAAAAACTCATTCCAGAGCGGAGGGCTGAACTGAACCACGCTATTTACTACTAAGCCAATACCCAGGCGTGCCGAGTGCGTAGGGACGCTGGGGTGACGTAGTGCGCAGCAAATGAGTACCCAGCTCGGTCAAGTACCAGGAGCCAAGAGTCCAGAAGGCGTTTAGGTCCTGGCGTCTTGACCCAGGATTACTAAACCTAGGCGTTCGGTAAGCCGTTGGTATCTGTGAGCTACCAAGCACCGAGATGGATCTTGGTAACCAAGCCTTGCTCAGAACCGAGTACCGAGATGGTACTCCGTATCCACTAAGCCTAGAACGCAGAACGTCCTGGGCAGAGCGAAGAACTGAAGTTCTGTAGAGCAAGGGGTGACCCAGAGGCTGAACACTAGCCCCTCTGCGCCAGGCGGTTCCAAGCAACTCCACACTGCACTGGAGAAGCAGGGAGCCTGCTGGGAAGCAAGCACTAAGCAGCACGGTCTGGCTAGGAACCAGGCGTGGACGTAGCTCAGGAACAGAACAGTACTCAGCAACTGAAATGACCTGCGCTCCCTAAGGGTCAAGGGCGTACGCCCGTACTAGTAAACGTGGAGACTAAGAGTAACACTTCTCGGGGAAAAGCAACGAAACCCCCGTGATGCAAACTCAGAATACTAGCAGAAGCGTACGAAGGCAAAAATCTCCCAATTACACGAGCTAAAAAGCCTTCGCCTTCAAACATCCATGAAAGACTGTAAAAGGCAACTAAAAACGTAAAATCTGGAGAAATTTACCTTAGACTGACGATGGGAAAACCAAAAATTTTCCCAGCCTAGAAACGCGTGTGGTTGGTAACCGCACGCAATACGAGAATGAGGCTTGGTCACAGTGACCAAGGATGCTGATTGGCTGGGACCAATGACGGGGCTATTCGAGTCACTAGTAGGAAATTTTAGTTCCTGAGTGCGTGATTCTTAGAGTTTTGCGAGAAAACCCGTAGAAAAGTGGAGAACGCGAATCACGCTTTTACTCGTAAAAGAGCGTTTTACGAAAATAAAACGTTAGTTTTACGAATAAAAGCGTTATTCGCGTTCTCCACTTTTAAATGGATTTTAACTTGAAGAATGACGTAAAATTTTCAAAGAACTCCACTTTTCCTCGTAAAAGAATCCTTCTTGATACACGAGAAAGGTAGAGATAAGGCATGAACAAAACACATATGGTGTCACATCATGTGTTTAATATGCCTGAAGAAATCACAATGAAATCGAATTGGTTAACAACTCTCATAAAAGGGCGAAAGAAAATACCAAGCGATGACACACTCATAAGCAAAGCGTCTCACACGCTGTGACGACTTGCTAACACTACCCCCTCCATTTACCCTCGGAATGAGTGTCCAACCTTACAGCAAGGGTACTGTGACTAAGAGCAGGCTACGATGACTATGATGACAAATTTCAAGAAAAGGTTCAGAATATGAAGAACAAGGACTTGAAGATGCGCGTGAAATAGCAAGTTATGACCTTCGAACCCTTTATAAACATGGACTAAAACAACTGTTTATGACACTATTCAAATATACCCAGCGTCTAGAACAAAGCCAACATTATCAAAAGATTTTAAAGGACTTTAATTACTTTGTGGATGAAAAACATTGCAAGTATTCAAAGACACTAAAGGCGGCTATTAGGAAAAACAATGCATTTTTTGAAGAGCTACTAGATAACGAAGAGCAGGATGACAGCAGTGATGAAGAAAGTGGCATGGAGAGTGAACATAAATGTTGTAATATTTTATTAACCTAAGCGTTGTATATTAATATATGTCTTGCTTTGCAACATACAAAGTCGTAAGGTTCCTGATGCGGTTTTAATTGACCCATAAACCATATATCATATATCGTATATTAGGTATTATAGGTAATTTTGTATTATTATGTATTATATCCAAGTATTGTATGAGAAAAATAAAATTTTGTAAAGCGTCATATGTGTTTTTATTAAATATTACAAATATGTACAATTGTGATAAAAACTAAACTATTTCAAATACGTATTATGTTAATATATGTGCAGATTCACAAGAACTTGACTTAAAATTTTACAACCACTGACTTCACATGAACATAGATCATGTTAATTTCATAGTTTACATATTAAGACAATTTTATTTGAACTACAAATCAAATGTACATATCCATATGAGTCAAAGCTAAGTTTCAAGTTCTTGTCAAGCTTCAAAACCTTCGCTCCAATCTTCTGCACTGAGGGTGATGAAATCATAGCATCCACTAAGCTCGTCATGCTGTTAAAACTGTATACAGTCATCTCGCTATCTACTCAACCATTTTCTGACAATCACTGCATTTAAACAGATCCATTTTCTGAAGCATGAGATCCACTGACGTTATTTGCTCCTTCAACATGTGCCAATCGTTCAATGACAACAAAATTCCCTTCTTAGTAGGATGTAACCTCCCAGATGTATGATCTGTAATATATTCACGAATGTTAACCATCACTTTCTGTTGATATTTCACCAATTTAATATATATTTCTCCATTAATAGGTATCATTACCGGTAAATCGTCTACACTCATCTTCTTCATGGTGGTAGCAGCTTTACGCTCTGGTTCTCGCTTCATTTTGGGCTCTGTCTTAATTTTTCGCTTTTTACACGACGGCGTCATAGCTGGTAACTCATCTCGTTTTATCTTTCTAAGATGTGCTCGCTTTTGACGCTGCTGACGTGACTTCGCCTTAGACTTTGCCATGGGCATTGCCTTAGACTTTGCTGTAGGTATTGTCTCAGGCTCTGTACAAGCATGTGCATTCTTTTCAGCCATGTTAACGCTTTGACTTTCCATAGTAGACTCATCCAAAGTTTCCGTGAAAGGTATTTGTACAGGGTTTTTCATATCCGATTCTTCATCCACTTCTGACGTATGAGCAACCTTTAAGTGTCTTTCAAGACTTTATGGCCAGTTGTAAGATTTCGAACAAATATTTCATTTATACATCCTTTCGGTTCAACCTACACTATTCAAATGATGAGAAAGTCTTTAAACATAGCTTGCTTTATACACAACAACTTGTTGAACAACAACATGTTGAACATGCTGAACATGTTGAGCAACTTGTTGAACATGTTGAACATGTTGAACAATTTGTTGAACATTTTGAACATGTTGAACAGCAACATGTTGAACATGTTGACCAACTTGCTGAACATGTTGAACAATTTTTTGAATAATACCACGACGTAATATGTTCCAAAAATTATTCGAACACGTGTTTTGAATGGGCTTGCCATTCGAACAAATGTTTGAATGGGCGCAGTTTTCCTACATAACTATCCACATTTTTACTTCCCATTTTCCAACAATCAACCAACCAACCAAGTGGTAGAATCGTCTCAAACGTGTAAAAACAAAATTTGTTAAAGTTGGTTTAGAACCCTAATTTTTACCCTACAAATTTATCGATCGGTTTTCCCCACGCTCTGAACGAGTGCACTCTGAAATTTATCGATCGGTTTCCTCACACTCTGAGACCTTTCATGTACTTATGCTGTGTGTGTGTGTGTGTGTGTGTGTGTTTGTGTGTGTGCGTGTGTGTGGTTATTGTAATGGAACCATTGAAATACGACTAATTAAATATTATCAGTGAAAATAGACATAAAAATATGGCTATTATGTTAAAAAAGTCACAGAGTCACATAATGTCACAGTCACATGTTGTCACATAATGTCACAGAGTCACAAAAGTAAACAAAAACCCAAAAAAAGTTTGTCACGAGCTGGATTCGAACCATCAATCTTCAGACCATGGGTCTGCTTACGAGTCCTCTGCCCTACCAATTGAGCTGCATGTATGCGACTCCAACAATTCCACTGATGGAAATGTTGCATAACACTCATGGCAGAAGACTCGTGAGTCTGAACTATCAGCCATTGCTGCTGTCAAACTGGCTCAAATCGGATGTCCAGAACCGTCTAAAACGAATAACTATCCTGAAATCGCAAAATTTTCTTAATGGTCGGTGAAAGTTAAACCCTGGGAAGGGGGGGGGGGGGTCATAAAAACCAAAGTTCTTTAGAATCGTCTGAAACGGATAACTATGCTGAAATTACAAAATTTTCTTACCGGTGACAGTCGACCCCTGGGGGGGGGTCATAAAAACCAAAGTTGTTCAGAATCGTCTGAAACGGATAACAATGCTGAAATTGCAAAAGTTTCTTACCGGTGACAGTCAACCCCTAAGGGGGGGTGGGGTCATAAAAACCAAAGTTGTTCATAATCGTCTGAAACGGATAACTATGCTGAAATTACAAAATTTTCTTACCGGTGACAGTCGACCCCTGGGGGGGGGGGGGGTCATAAAAACCAAAGTTGTTCAGAATCGTCTGAAACGGATAACAATGCTGAAATTGCAAAAGTTTCTTACCGGTGACAGTCAACCCCTAAGGGGGGGTGGGGGTCATAAAAACCAAAGTTGTTCATAATCGTCTGAAACGGATAACTATGCTGAAATTGCAAAATTTTCTTACCGGTGACAGTCGACCCCTAGGGGGGAGGTCATCACTTTTTCACCATAGGGTCTATGCCGGCTGCCGCCTAGGGGGGGAGTGGGGTCTGATGACGTCACTTCCTGTTCCAGAACTATCGTTTTCCTAATACTAATGGCGCCTCCATCGGAAACATCCGAAGGCACGAAGTGGTTTATTTCAGGGTTTTCTACGGCTCTCCTTTCTGTCTGCCTTATGCATAAGTGAGGTAACAGCTTTTGGCTTAACGAGATTTTAACGGGGTGGGGTGGCATTTTTTAGTAAAGTAAACTTCTTTCTGTCTCGCTGTCAGAGCTACGAAGCCTTACATTGTGGGTCGTTTCAATTTTTTTGGTGCCAATTTTCAAAATGCTTTTCTCCCACAGTTTTGATAAAATTTTCTTTAAATTTTGTATGAATGATTTCTAGGAAGGGCTGTCTTTGAAAAATTGCTTTTATTGGCGATCCGCCCAAAATTGGCTAATAGGATACATCTTCCATTTATTAGTGTTTAATTTTGAAAATGCTTCTTCTCCCGCAATTTTGATTGTACTCCTTTTCGATTCTTCTCTAGGTAGCCCCTGAAAAGTTACTTTTTTGCGATCCGCCTAAAAATTGGCGAAATGGAGAGCATTTAAAGTTTTTGGTTGCTAATTTTCAAAATGCTTTTTCTCCCACAATTTTGATCGGGTTGTCTTCAAATTTTGCAGAAATGTTCACTAGGAATACCTTTCGTGATAAATTACTTTTTCTGGCGAACCGCCAATATTGGTTAAATAGAGAGGCATTAATAATAGTTTGGTAGCCAATTTTCAAAATGCTTCTTCTCCCACAATTTTGATCAAATTTTCTTTTATTTTTGTTCGAATTATTCCCCAGGTAGACCTTTCTTGGAAAATTACTTTTTTGGCGACCTGCCGAAAATTGGCCAAATTGGGAGGGGGGGGGCATTTATCATTTTTGTAGCCAATTTTCAAAATGCTTCTTCTTCTACACTTTTGACAAGATTTTCTTTAAATTTTGGACCAACATTTTCTATGTAGACCTTTCTTGAAAAAACTACTCTTTTAGGCGATCCGCCGAAATTGGCTAAATTAAGAGGGGGGTGATTTTTCGTAATGTCTTTTTTCTGATTTCATACTTGTGTCTCTTTTTCTTGGTCATTCAAAAGGGCGGATGTCTACACAGAGACTTAAACAGGCATCCTGCATGGCAACTATAAATGCAATGAAGCTGTGAGTTAAAGAAAGGGTTGATAAGCAAAACTCACGTTTTCGTGCAGATCAATTGCATTTCTTTTGGTTCCCTTAGTTTCTAGTCCATCTGAAAGGACTATAAATTTGTAGATAATAGAGAAATTTGTTCAAGAAATAAGAAGAAAACAGAAATGTGAAAATACACCTTTTCCTCCGGCCTTTAAAAGAGAAACTAACACTTTACGCCTTTAAAAGAGAAACTAACCTCTTTATGTTAATAAAATACCATATATATCAGTTTAGAGTCCATGAGGAAAATTTTCACAAGAACGTGTTTATTAGAAACGCAAAATTACGATATTACGCAGACATGCAAACATTATCTGAAGATAAATTAAAATTGAAATGGACCTATTTTGGCGAGGTGTGAACTTAGAAGCGGATTTGATATATTGATAGATGGTCGTGACCCATTTATAAGTTGCTATGTTTGTTTGTTTACCTCGTAATCGTGATTTTTGATAAGCAAAGTTATTGTTAGAAAACGCCGCGTTTGTGAAAGATGCGTATATACATTGTATTGTAAGTGCTCCTTATAGTTTATGCCCACGCAGCGCATACTTGAATATGGCTGTGCACAATAAAATTCCCTAAAAACAATAAAAACTAACACTTTACGCGAACCACCGCTCTCCCTCTTTCGCCGCATTTTTCCCTCGTGACCTATGCCCAGGGCGGGGAGAGGGAGGCACTCAAGCACTAATTGGTTACCATGCATGTCCACGACTTTTTAAATCGATCCCTTAACGCGGAGTGACAATTGTGAAATAATACTCTTTTTTGATCAAATCGCGAGGTGTAGTTCTGAATGACCTCAACGCCTCCTTTTTTAAATGGGGAAGGCGGAGTACCGAATAAAAATTAACCCCCCTATGGAATGCCATTTCACATTTCTTAGGGAATTATTGATATCAAGACTTAATTGTTGACCTCAATAAATCCACATTTTGATACCAAGAATTTTTACTATCTGTAATTGTATTTTTGATATTCTAAATGTATTCTTGACCTCAAAAATAATTTTTGATATCAACAAATATTTAGAGATATCAAGAAATATTTATTGATATCAAAAATGATTTAATGATATTCAAAATAGATTTTTTATATCAACAATTTAAAGTCTTGATAGCAAAACTGAAATATTTGAGAGCAAAATCTCAATTTTGAACTCAATAATTCATTTTCCTTTCATTGATATCACGAATTTATTTCAGATATCATTATTTCAGAACGATATTTTTTTAATTTGTATTTTGAAATCTGCAACTGATTTGTTTATCTCAAAAACTGATTTTGATATCAAAATATCAGTCTATTTTTTCTAAATAAAAAATTTAGAAATACACACCTATGGAATGCAATTTTCACATTTATTAGGAAATTACTGATAACAAGAATTAATATTTGATCTCAAAAATTGATTTTTTGATATCAAGAATTATTTTTTGATCTCGAAAAATCCATATTTTGATACCAAGAATTAATTTTTGCTGTCTGTAATTGTATTTTTGATGCCTCTAAATGTATTCTTGATTTCAAGAAATAATTTTTGATATCAATAAATATTTAGAGATATCAAAATATATTTATTGATATCAAAAATGATTTAATGATATCTAACGTCTAAATGGAGTGACACTAACTTGAAGTGTTTTATCAATTTTGAGATCAATGAGTCTTCCCCTGGACCGTGGCGTAAAATTGGTTTCAGTGTGGCTGCGATTGCTGACCTGCAACCCTCTATGGAGGACGGTCTTAGTATTGCCTCTTCGTGGAGAGAATTCAGAAACTCTGCAACCCCTGGGAAGGCTTTGAAGGGTCTATTTTTGTTTGTAGCTCCAATTCGAGAACTTGTTCCAGTGAGCTCTATAACTTTTAGCTGTGGATGATCTGTGTATTTGGATCATTTTCTTTATTACCTCATCTGAAAAACCTTGTTGGTTGTTTTAGAAAGTTAGGGACAGGTACCATACCCTCAGGTCTAGGAGGTGAGGGTTGGGATGAATGTGGTTCCATTGTGGTTGGTGTAAGAGTCCCGGGTTACATGGGATCTGAAGACACTTCGCTACTTTGAAACGTGACAGTAGGGTGAACCATGGAGTCTCTGATTGCCATAGGGCTATTAGAATGAGCTTGTTCCCTGAAAACATTAGGGCTCTGAGGAGTGCCTGCTTTAGAATGGTTTGTACTGGGAAGGCATACAGCACATGCTTGGGCCATTGACATTTGAAGGTCTCTAACCCGAAGCTTTTGGGTCTGGGCAGTGCCCTCCCTCGAGTTATTGCTAGTTTTATGGCCCTTTGAAACTTTCTGTAGTTCAGTTTGCCCAGGTGGTTTTTCTTTTCTGTGGCTGCTAGTAATCCCAGAAGAGACTCCATCTGGTCAAGCTTCATGGAGTAATGGAGAAGGTGTCTTGGATAATTGATCCCATTCTCTCCCACCTGTCTTTTGTGGGGTAGGCTCTGGTCGATTGCAAGTTTCATCTTTCTCCCCGGAAGGTCATTTGCTGTTTGGGGTAAGTTCTGTTTTGCGGATTGACGAGATTGACTGCCATGCCCGTAGTGCTTGCCTTACTAGGAATACGGTTTGGAGCCTGGCCTGAGTCTCCTCCTTGTGGGCAAGGAACCAGTCGTCCAGGTATTGAAATACTAGCATGCCATGGAGTCTGGCCTCATGCTTTCAGAACTTTCATCACCCTTGAGAACACATACGGGGGTGTGGAAAGGCCGAATGGAAAGGCCAGAAACCAATATCTTTTCTGCCCTGCTTGAAAGCATAGGTATTTGTAGCTTTTCGGGTTTGTTGGGATGTGGAGATACACGTCTAATAGATGTATCGACGCCGGCCAGCTGCCCACTTGTAACATTTCCTTGATTACCTGGGTATTGTCCACATGAAAGGTGACTGTGTGTAGAGATTGATTCAGATCAGATAAATCTATGACTAGTCCCCAGCCTCCTGTTTTCTTTGGGGACTAGAAATACCCGGCTGAAAAAGCCCTGAATCTGGTATTTCCTGTATGGCTCTTTTCTCTACTAGCTCTTTTAGCATTTGTTGAAGAGCTTGGTTCTGCTCGGAGCCCTGTCTGTAGGAAGTGGCTATGTGTTTTGGAGCCTTGAAATGGAGAGGCACTTTGAAGCACCTGCCTCTGTTGTCCTTCTTGAAGGGAAGAGAGTACTCTTGTCGGTCCCAATTGACTACTCGACTTGGTGCTCCATCTGGGCCCATATTTCGTACAAAATAGCCTAGCCTTCCTCCTACGGGCTAGGAGTCTTTGCAATTCATAAGTTCCTTTATTTCTTGAGATATAAGAACGGCATCGCTTGGACATGAGTCCTTAATATCCACGGGGCACCGTGATTGGTTGCTTCCTGCACTCCTGAGAGGCATGATGGCTGGTGGCACTGTCCTCTTGCTGTCTTTCTCTCTAGGCAGATGGCGAGTGGTGACGTGACTGTGGCGCAGACCTGTCTTCCCTCTGCGGCCTCTTGGAGCGGCCCCTGGTGGCAGAAGCTCTTCCGTGATATCAACGCCAAGTCCTGGCGCAAGTATCTGTTCTCCAGGTTTATTTTTTCCAGTTCCTGCGGGGTGGGCGGCTGGTTAAGAATGATCGTATGTCTTTACTCTCGGGCCCCTTTTATTGATGACCAACATTGTAAAAGGAAGAGCGTCCCTGCGTAGCTGCACCATCGACTGTCAGACATCCCCATCTGAGCTAGAGACTCTTTCAGCGCCTTCAGCGTGTGGTTCTGCATGGAGGTGAGGTTTTAAGTTTGGCGGGCTAGTCTTTCTAGTATTTTGTCGTCTTTCTCTACCAGGGAGGGACATCCGAGACCGATTTTACTTTAGGCATTCTCACAGTTCTCTTTGTGGGTTGTTCGAGAGTCTCTATAGGGATGATGTTATCTGCCGATCTGTAGGTGGCTACTCTGGTCCCTGGGAGTTTAGAGGGGTGAAGGCGTAACATTATTTTTCTTTATCCCAGATCCATTCGTTGAAACTCCCCTTGTCTGGCCGCCACTGCGTTGCCAACGCCAGCACCAGTAGGTAGTGCTACAAATGCCTCCTGTTCGGCTCCTGGCTCTGGGGGAAGGGGGTTAAGCGGATGGGAGGCTACTCACGCATAGTGGTTGCCCGCCTCGACCCCTGCTAAACGTGTTATTTCTTTAATCATACCTTTAAATGAAATATCCTTAGGCAGAATGCGTGCTGAATGTGTCGAAGGTGCCTCCTAGAACTCTAGGTTAGGGAGAAATGGGTGCGGATATGGCATCTGCTTGCCGTTGGATGTCGCCAGTGTTGCTGTCCATTCTTTTGAGAGCGCAGACCATCCAGGAGGCGAATGGGTTGAGTTAGAGCCTCTGCTTCCCCTCCTGGAACTCGTTATCGGAGCCATCGTCTTCCTCCCCTGAAGCCAGGTGTGATGGCTCCGTTTCTTCGCCCGAATCCTCTTCCAGTCGTAGGAAGTCGGTATCCTTGGATAGGACTAGGGTAGAACAACTGGCTCTAGATTGTGTATCCGTATCCGGGGGATGTCATGTCGACCTGTGGCCTGATGAAGGAATCCCCCCTGCCGACTCCTCATCACTTTCCTGAGTTTCTTGGGGATGCGTTGTGGACGACGGCGCCGTGTGTGCAATGAGAGCGTGCAGTGAGGCTAACAGGGCTTGCATTTGCTTCTGTAGGGCTTTCATAGCCGAAATTTCTTTGACCCTCTCTCACTCCGGAGCCACTCTCTGGCTCGATTTCTCAATGACGCCAGATTTTGAGAGTTGTTCCACTCGTGGAGAGGTGTCGATGCAATGGCCAGGCGTCCGCCAAGGGTTCTTTGTCTTCTGTATCCAGCTCCGCTACTGTTTCGGACGGTGGAGAACAGTTCAATTTTGCCTTTTTTTCCTACTTCTACCTGGTGTAGAAGCTTCGTGCTTGATGGCGAAGAGGATCCAGCCAGAGGTGTCTCTTTTGTATCTGACAGAGTCTTCTGCCTAGTGCGTTCCTCCCTCAGTTCTTTCTGTCTCTGATTTTTGTACGGTTTGTGTCTTTTGCTTTCCATTCTGCCGCGGCGAGATGTTCACACTCGGGAGAGGCACTATGCTCTTTGCGGAGGGAGAGTCCTTCTCAGGCTCTACACTTATCAAAGAGGGAACGGGGATTGCCTGCGAAGGATGGGTGCCCTCACTCTGCCTTGTGCATAGAGGACTCTGACGCGGTCATGCCTGTAACAGAAGTGCGAATTGAGTACTCAAGCAATAAACTTTGATTAGGTATGTCCTCATCACCCCCTCATCCTATCTATGCCTGCATAGCGGAAGAGGGGGGAGGCACAACCTCGGTGGGCTATCGACAAAGGGAATACTCATGGGGGTAGTTCTACTTTTGAAGCCACGTGAGTGGAGCCACAAGGGAATACCAACTCTTGCTAACTCTGTCATTGAAGTGGGAGGAGCTACTTGGCTCTCTGCCCTCAAAGCGGTGTCTCTACCCACGGGGGTAGTGCCATTTGAAGTCCCGACAAGCCCACAGGGGCAGGGGATGTGGCCGTAACCTCGTGAATCTAGCTAGAAACGTATAAACCCGATCAACGCTCTACTAATTCAGACTCAGCAGTCCTGGCAGACCAATGGCGCTTGGGTTACATTGAGCGGTGTGAAGGCAGGCGACGAGAGAACTTGCCAGCGCCACCGCCTGTCTAAATGTCTCTTACTTCTATACTACTGGATGTTTCGGAGATGCCCGTATAAGGCAATTTTTGGACATGTTTCCTGACATGCGCCTCCACGTGTAGAAAAGTTCAATTCATAAAATTCCGTATAAACGTGGCGATAAGCGAACGTAAGCTTTTACGAAGCAAAACCGTGTGTTTTAAAGATCATGTAATAGAATGATTCCACTATTAACTTTCTACTTTGTATTATCGTGAAAAAGATATACAAGTCAACATGTGCGTTTCACTGTTGTTCAAAATTACCCCTAAACGCCGAGCGCGAAGCCAGACATAATACATCATTTTTAACCAAAAGCGGAGTACTATTCTGAGAGCTTTTTTGTGGGAAACGTACTGAATAAAAATTATAATGTCAAGGCCACCGCGGAACCGCTTATGTAACGTTGTTTAAGCAAAAAAAGGTCGAAAACGAAATCGCTCTATTTTTAGCCAAATCGCCCTATGTTTTTAGCCAAACTGGGATCTGAACACCTTTTATCGCCATTTTTCGTGATTAACAGGCGTTTTGAAAAATATTTTCACCTCAATTTCACTGAGACCTGATGATTGCCTATAAATGTGCCAAATATAAAGCTCCGCTGACTCAAGCCCTTTGAGGAGTTTTTGTGTAAAAATTAATTTTGACCTCAGTTTGGTCGACCTTGACCGTTGAGGTAAAAAAATTGTGGATTCACCGAGATCTCATCACCCTCTACATATGTGCCAAATTTCATCTCCCTCTGTCAAAACTGTAGGATTAGTAGTAGGAAGAAAATGGGGGTTCTGGACCAGAATAGTGTCCAGAACCCCCATTGGGATTCTGGACCAGAGGAATTCCCCCCTTTCTTCTCGCGACGGCTCTAAGTTACACGCGCGCCACATTTCTAAAAGATGTGTTGGAATGGCCCTTCGATCCCTACTTTCCCTCCAAACACTCGCACGCACACACAGATAACATAACAAGATCAGCTCGTTTTCAAAATATTTGGCGGCCACCCTGAGAAGGGCAGCCAGGAGCCAAGCTCCCCATTGAATCTTGGTTGCAGCGGCACTTCCGGTGCAATCGCAGCCGCCGACGACTTGAACATACGGGACGAACAAAGGTGGCGTGAAGAGCACAAGAACAACAACAACAACAACAAGAATGGGAAAATTTAAATGCCTTAAAAAAACTGCGCTTCCTTGTGTAGGTGGAGGTGGTGGTGGAAGTATTAGGGCGAAAATACGATGTGTGAGTGGATGTTGTGATGGTCAGATTGCTCAAGTCAACGCTCATATACCATTTAGTTATCATTGAGTCGACAAGTTTCTACATCACCTTACCCAGCAATGCTAGTTTGACTTATTATCCCAACAACAAGGATTCAACCTATCAAATCCGTATGCCTCGAACCATATATCTGAAGGGAAACTATGAAGTAGCCCTGGGTGAAATTCAATGCCCACATACATGTTCTACGGTGAGGTCTAACTTGCACTATTATGTGAAATACATATCGGATTATAATTTGATGATGTTTTTAAAACAGCATATGTTACCCGTGACTATAACAAGCCCAGTGGAGTCATTCAAGCGATAAATCAAGCCTTTAAAGATGCCTTCGCTACTGATGACTCCAATTTGTCTCCAGTGAGATTAAACTATCATAAAATTACAAGGAAAGTCCGTCTAATGTTAAAAGATAATTATGCCTTATCATTTTCCACGGGATTATACACTCTATGTGTACTGCAGTATTTGTGAACCACAGGGTATAGGAGGTTATTATTATGTGCCTTTGCTACGATCTGTCGGAATACAAGGACATGATGGAGATATTATTATGAAAACTTATGGAGAAACTCATTATATCTCTGTAAATACATCCAAATTTGATACCATTGAAATCAATATTAAGGATGACACAGGTGAAAACATTTTATTTAAGATAGGTAAGCTTCATTTTCGACCAAAAGGATTATGAAGCCACATATACATAATTCAGACACTTACCGTAGTCATTTCCGACATCAAGTTGGTGGAGATTTAACAGGATTCAGAGGAGCGCAAATACAATATGGAAATGGTATGTTTCAATACTAGGAAAGTTGGCTGGCAAAGCTATTCCACTACTTAAGGCAGGGACTAAAATCGTTGCCCCGCATCTTAAAAAGGCTGCAAAAGATGTCGCGAAAGATGTTATGTGCCGAGTAGCACAGCATATGATTGGTGATGTGTTAGGAGGACAAAAGAAAGTGCAACATCAACAAAACATAAGAAAGATATCTGTTGAACAAAAGATGTCTTTAATTCATAATCATTCATGTGAATATGGTCTTTCTCTATTGGAATGGTTTCACATACCCCCAACGCAAACTGCTGTAAAAAAAAGTTAAAATGTAGACTCAACCACTCACTACCATTAGAGAGGGTGTTCCAATAGAATTTTATATTCCTGCAAGCACAAAAGAATATTTAGATTAGATTAAAAAAACAGTAGACTTCATATTGTATGCTGCATTGTAAAGGGTGATCGAACAGCGTGTGGGGCAGATGAAAACGTATCATGTATCAATGATTTGTTTAAAACGTTATGGTCTAATATTGAATATTTTCTGAATGATCGATTGATTTCACACAGTAACAATACCCATGGTTATACCAGCATCTAGTGGTGGTATTCGAATACCAAAACAGGGTTCGAATATTTGGGAGCAATATTCGAATATTATTCGAATATTTTTCGAATTCGTGGAATTTTTGCATTTACGTCCACATTATTATTTCTACCCCAAAAATGTTATCAGTGATGTGTGGTTGTGTATTATTGTGTAATATGAGGCTGTATTATCATAAATTATTCAGTAAACAAACAAACATGCAGTGAACATCAAACTTTTATTTCGTTAATTAAGAGATCTCAAAATACCTATTTCAAGTATGTTCAAGCGAAATCAAAGTTTTGAATAACGTCAACAGAAATAAGAGCATCGGAACGCAGCAAATCCCCTCGCCCTACGCAAAATATACTAAATTTCAATCACAATTTTGACTAAATAAATGAAAAGTCGGTCAAACTAAATACGAGATGTACAACTATAACATATGAGGGGCTATGGACAACTCGGCCCACTACCAACTCGACCCATTTTGGACAGCTCAGCCCAAACTTTTTTGGACGACTCGGCCCACTTTTACCGACTCGGCCAATTGTGAAAGACGACTCGACCCATTTTTTTGCCACTTTACAATTTACTATTTGAGGTTTCATTGCTGATTTTGATTAGAACTGGCAGCCCTTTTATGACACAGTTATGATTTTTAATACGATTTAATCGAACATTAAAAGATGGGAGACATTTGTTACATGAAATTATGAAAGGCGGGAGATGTTTCTTATGATATGCATTGTTTTTCACGAGGACAGGGATGACTGCAGCTGATGAATACTCCGGTGTTACTGAGTCCAACTGCAAGTTTTGCCACCTTCGATTGCATTTCTCATGATCTGCATTGTTTTTCACAATGGCAGAGATGACTGAAAGAAGTCTGAATGTCATAAACATCAAATATTACAATACCCATTTAACACACCATTTTACGGTTTATGACGCGGATACAAATATCTCTCACCATGCACTTCATGTGTTATGGTGATAATGGGTCATTTTACACACCAAAAATTGCACTTCAACACTCTTAAAACTTGGTTCTTAAAAATTGTAAAAATTGCAATTAAAATAATGTTGTTCACGTGGTCGCGTACGCTGGTACAGATAACAATTAATTCCCATCACTCTCAAGCAAAAACAAAAACCCGAATTTAATGAGCGATTTGCAACTAATTTTACTCAGGAGTGTTATATTGCAGATAAAATTAATTCTTCACAACAATAATTGCTATTCATTTCAATCAAAGGTAGCACTCAAGCTCCCTTGATGTGCAATCAAACCTTTGATCTAACAATCATAGAGCACATAAAGGTGTCAAAAGAACTGTTGTTGTTTTGAACAAAACATCTGTCATCTTAAAATTACACAGAGTACATGGGTAAATTATAATTTTTTTAATACATTGCGTCTAAATAATTCTGTTATTGTCATGAGCAAGAGTTGATCAAAATTGGTGCTGGTAACCTTACGATTTTTTTTCACAACTAAAATGGTGTGTAAAAATATTTAATGTTTGGTGCCGTCTTTGAAAGGTAGTACCAGTAGAACGTGGTGCTGACTTGTCCAAAAACTACCGATAATTTTTCGTGCCGACTCAGGTGCCGACTTTTCCACACCCCTGGTAAAAAGTTTGTTTTTCTGTGTATTAATCTAATAATTCACAATTAGAAGTAGTTTGTACTCCTAACAATGAGACGTAGTTTGTCCTCCTAACCAATGCATAATCGACAATGGACAAAGCTCTAACACTTCTTCCATAAATAACATTAAAAAACTCATATATTTAAAGCAAATGTTCGATAAAAATGTTTTTGGTCGAGTTGGTAATTTGGGCCGAGTCGTCTTTCACGAATGAGCCGAGTTGTCCAAAGGTTGGACAGAGTCGTCTTTCGCGATAGGCCGAGTAAGTAATGGGCCGAGTTGTCCAAAGACCCATATGAGGAGTAAATCTGTACAGGATTTAAAATGTGTGTGCTTACCTGTTCGTCTGAGTTGTGCATACAAGACTTAGATCGTATAGCCTTCATAGTCGAAAAATATGCCAAGTTTCGACCTCAATTTTGGCTAAATAAAGTCGGACAAACTGAATACAAGGTGCACAACTACAATACATTGGAAGTAAATCTATATAGGATTTGAAATGTGTGTGCTTATACGTTCGGAGGAGTTGGGCATACAAGACCACTACCCAAAAGTGGGACGGACGGACGGACGGACGGCAAGACAAACCAAATCCTATATCCCCTTCGCCATCAAAGTTGGGCGAGGGGATAATAAGGTGTATCACTATAACTATGTAATGGCGAGAAGCAAAACCAACCCTGCCTAATTTCTGTACAACTGAAAATCTACGAATTTTTATTAAGGAAAACAAGGATACTAATATTTTCCGATCTCAGCTGAGACCTTTTCTTTGTAACGATGTTGCCTGCAAGGCTAAAATTTCTCTCTTCTTATGAAAATAATTTTAAAATTATTTTTTAAAAAGTCCAAAATATTCGAATATAAAAAATAGGGTTCGAACCCTACTCAAACGAACGAATATTCGAATATTCGAATAATGGTCCCACCACTACCAGCATCATTTCTCACCTCATTCATGATTCGGAAGAAAGTCTCAATTCTGAGCGCTCTATGCGTCTTATCTGTAAAGGTACTGCTGGATCAATGAATAGTAATGAGGTGAAAAGACCTAATCATGAAAAGTGTGTATCAGGTTTTCATGTAAATCTTGAGGGTGGTGATATAGGCGACGCAGGAAATAATGGTTTACATAATCGTTACTTGTATACGCGTTTAAGCCGTGAGTTTATGCTTACAGGTGGTTTAAGCGTAGATTTGTTTGAGTAGGATGCCATCTTCCCAATGGCATCAGTATGAAATTGCGTTTACATAGACAAAAAATGAATATGTATTAATGGCTGCAAAAAATATCTTTAAGGTAGAAGTGAAAGATGTGTTTTTAACCATTCGCAAAGTGAGGGTTAGTCCAGGTATTCAGTTAGGACCCACAGATGCATTGCTGAAAACTCCTGCCAAGTTTCCTATTACCTGAAAATAATTCAAAATTTTGGCCATTCCAGTTGGATTGCAATCTTTTATGAAAGATGACACCTTTTTTGGGTCAATTACCAAAACGTATTGTTAATGGAATGGTCCATAATGAATCCGTTGCTGGAACAGTATTGAGAAATCGGAACAATTTTGAACATTTTAGTCTTAACTACATGTTTACACTGATGGTGAACCAGTCCTATCCAAACCTCTCAAGCTTAACATTAATCAGAAATATCTTTTGAAACTCTTTATATATCTTTTGATGAATTGAATGGTGAGAAACGTTCCATCACAAAACAGGAAGATTGGCCTAGAGGTTATGCTTTATTTTCTTTCGACTTAACACCTGATTATGATGGTGATGATCATTACGCTCTAATCAAACATGGGAATTCGCGGCTAGAGATGAATTTTGCCGGTGCCTTGCAAAATACAGTCAATGTTATAGTCTATGCTGAATTTGATAAGATCATTGAAATAAGTCCAAATCGCAGTATTCAATTCAACTACCAGTCATGAACACGAAACAGATAAATATCATACTGTCCCATGATGTCATGGCAAAAGACTTGTTTCAAGACGTGTTTTCCATGAACCAGTTACCATCTTTACAACGCGGCGCCTATGTCATCAACACAGACGATCATGATGAGCCAGGAGAGCATTGTGTGGCAGTATATTTTGACACAGGCCCTGCAGAATATTTTGACTCTTATGGACTTTTACCTATAGACAGTCGTTTGAATAAGTTCTTAAAGTTTAATTTCATTTATAATTCAGTTCCATTACAAACACCGATATCATCAACATGTGGATTTTATTGTCTGTATTATATTATTCAAAGAGCTCGAGGACATAGTCCATTGAAATCATTGATGTATTGAGAAGAAGTGACGGTGATTTTGTGGTAATGGATTTTGTATATAGACATTATAAACCGTTATTTTATTGATGCTGTTTGTATATAGAGTTGTATTTGTTAGGCTGGTAATTGTTAAACTCATTTATTATAATAAAACAAGACAGTTTTATACAACTTTCTTTTTTTATTGTGTTACAAAAAACTTATTTATATTTCAACAAGAACTTTCTCTTTTATTGTGTTATAAAAAATCTATTTTACATAAAAACAATTACATACATTAAACTTTTTCAATACATATTTTTTACAAACGCATTTAATACATTGACAAACTAATACCATTCATTACAATCTAAATTAATATATGTATCACAGACATTATACCCACGTTTGTAAATGCTATGAAAACTCGCATAACTCATATTACCAAACTTTATTATTTTAACGTTTCATTTCATGTTCAGACAGTTTCAGTTCATATCCATGTTCATTCATGCCTATATCCATCACCATAACACACATGGGATATGTCAGGACTTTGCACCCCGTATGAGTTGCACGTTAATGTCCTCTTTGAATTCAAGCGTCAGGTTCTTTCCAGTCCAATGCTTCTAACAGAGTGCGCTATTCCACTGTGTTCAGGGTGATGTAGTCGTAGCATTCTGTAAGCTCGTCATGCTGACGGAATCGTACAAACACGCCTAGACAGTTTTCAGTCACACGCCCTTCTAAAACATCTGAGAGCATCAGGAGAAAGCCAGATATCCTCAGCTCCTGTAGACTGTCCTTCAACACGGATAGTATGATATACTTTTCAAAATATCTCAGCATAATGTCATCACATGAGTTTCTCAGATATGAGAAGTGATCTGCAATGAGTTCATAATCCGATAAAAAGTCCTCTATCTCGTTCAACAGTCGGATCAACTATGAGCTGCGTCATTTTTATGCTCGGATGATGGTGAAGAGTGGATGATGTGTAGCCTCTAGGAAACGTAAGACTGCGCGCCATTTCTTCATATCAAAGTCAATTAATGTTGTAAATGGAGTATCTGACATAATTCCATTATAATCCTGTGGATAATCCTGTAATAGAGCTTTCCAGAATCTGCCACGTATGTTTGATGAATCATGTAAAAAAACTAGCACTTCAACATTATTTTCAAGTTTGCGTTTACACCCAGGTACTGCCAACGGTATGTTTTAAAGTCTTTCCACACTTCAGGTTTAAACTGATAGGCAGGATTTATAATTACTTCATTCAAGTAATTCACGGTGAAGTAAGCACCACTGTTAAACAATAATGCGTTCATGGTGACAGTACGTACATTTTATGAGGTGTCTTCTTAACTTCGAAGCCTCTTATCCACTTCTTTCACCTGCTTCTTTAACATTTTCCATTCAGGTACTGTCAGCATAATACCTTTTTTGTAGAAAGGTTTCTTCCGGACCCCTCATCTCTGGGGTACTTGCGAATGTTCACCACTCCTTCATTGCTTTGTTTCATAATTTTAATTTACTTTCCATTTCCTAGAGAAAGCATTCCATTCCACGACTGTGGTGGTGGTGGTGATGCCCACTTGTAATTTCTTGGTGGTGATGGCGGTAAGATTTTTGGTTCTTAAGTCCTTGATTGTATGAGTAAGAGCATCCATATCAGTTGCAGATCTCTTACGACTTGTGACTTTTATGTTAACGCTTCAGTGTTAATACCTCAAATAACTCTTAGATTGGAGGACCCCCCCTTTATAATGTCGTCTTGTAATGCCCATGTGCCAAGGTGTAATAGCCATCATTCAGGACGTATTGCTTGTCATCATATGGGGAGAGGGCTGCTTTCCTCAACTTCTCCGAGAAAAGCTGGTGGTCATGACTTCGAATAATGTGTCCTGTAGCCATCGTTTGAGTTTGGTTGAACAAACTGTCTCTATACTCTATATGTTTAATATAATGCGTCTTTGACAAGCCCGAGTGATGCCTTTGGCTGTATGTTCATACATTAAACTGTACATTTTCGGTCCAACAAACTCTTCATTGGGGATGCCTGCCGTCTCATCCTTCATTTAACCAAGCACTTTTTTGGTTGCTTTGGAATGTAGGAAATGATCTGACGGGTAGTCACTTGTGTCGAACAGGTCAGCATCTTGCTGCATATCCTTGTAGATATCTTTCGTTTCTATGTCATAACATAGACTATCGGTGTCGCTGATACTTGGCCATGACGCAAATGTACGACAATCAAATCGTCGTTAAAAATTCTGAATTTATTAAAAGAAGATTTGGTCACGAGTTTTTTGAACCGCGTTTCCTTGTGAGCAAGTTCGACATTGATTCGCTTTCTCACAGTTTCCATGGTTTTGCCAAACACAGAGTTGTTCATGAGTCATTCTGAAACGGATTCTTAGCCAATCTGAGACCTTTCAAAAAACATAAATACATCACAATTTTGCTTCATACCCCTGGTCGTTAAATCGGAAACTCATTATAACTGTGTCCTGGAACTTTTATCATGTAATATGTATACGAAGGTAAATTTTGCATAATTTTCCTCTCCTTGGAAGGGGGAGGTCCGACATACGATCATGTTATATGTATACGAAACTAAACTTTGCTAAATTTACCTCACCTGGGGGAGGTTCTACATGCAGTCATGTAATATGTATACGAAACTAAACTTTGCTAAATTTTCTTCTCCTATGGGGTGGGGGGGGGGGGGGGTCCGACATATATATAAACGTGCAGAGCCAGCCGCATATATACAGGTCCTCGCTTCACTGCTATCCACAGTCGTCCAAAATGGAAGTCACCTTCAACATAGACACGAATTTGAGATTGCCAGTTCGCCAAGTTCGTCTTCGGGTAGGTGCGCCTACCGGCACGCAGTATCGCCGGCACTTCCTCAAGTAGGCATTCCGGGTTTTCTTGACGGATTATTACCGTGGGCAGGAGACTTGAAGGCACTGAGGCCGGAAACTACATGGCAGCATATCAGAGACAGTGGATGCTTGGTGAAGACGTACCGGCGGCTCTAGAGGAGCAGCAGTACCCGGATTGGGACCAGTACTTCTTATTTCATGATGTTGACGACTGTATTGGCTACAACACCTTCCGGGGCAATGACCGGGCAATTTCTGCCGTGTGTAATCATCAACGCTGCATCTTCTGTGCATGTCAGCATGCCTACCTGGCAGCTTTACGACACGAATACAGTCTGGACTGCATCACATGCGGTGCAGCAACAACTTATATGCTGCTAAACGGCCAGCAGATGTCGCAACAACTCTGACCGCTGCAGGACTGGCTGATATTCGCTGCCTAAACCAGCTCCTGGCTGCCCTTCTACGGGTAGTGGCCCAATATTCTGAAAATGAGCTAATCGTGTTATGGTGTTTGTGTATGCATGTGTGTGATGGGAAGTAGGGATCGAAGGGCCATTCCAGCACATCTTTTTGAAATGTGGCTCGCTCAACTTAGAGCCGTCGCGAGAATAAAGGGAAGAATTCCTCTGGTCCAGAATCTCCATGGGGATTCTGTAACACTATTCTGGTGAGGAATTCTGGTCCTGAACCTCCATTCCCCTTCGACCCTCCCCCCTCCCCCCTCCCCCCCCCCCCACTATGAGTTTTCTGGAAACCACCAAAACGGAAAAAGAAAAAAAAAGAAAAAGGGGCAGAAACCCCAGTGACTCTTTACTGGGGTCTGCCAGGTTTAAGTCAGCGGGCGGTTTCGGTACACACAGGTCGGAAGTGCGCTGCAACTCGCTAATGGCTGCCACTGCTGCTTCGGTTTCATCATCCGTAATGGTGACCGGCTGCGAACTGCTGGCAAGCGTGAGCGGACTGCTGACAGACATGTCGAAGGCTATTGGCAATTCCGGCAAGCTGGAACCGGTCGCATCAGGCAGCTTACTGACGGTTGCTGTCTTTGGTGTTGGCATAGGCTTTCGCGCTGGTGTAGCCTTGACCGCAGGATTTGTGACCGTGGCAGGGGCGGTTGCGGATCACACTGAGCAGGAGACCGATGTATTGCACGCTTGTGTGCCTCTACCACCGCCCTGCAAATCTGTGGTATTCTTATCCAGCATTTGTTCGAACCTTCCACATTTCCATTTTGAATAGTTCGTAATTAATGTAGATCTCTTCGATGAGATCACAATTTTTTCCGAGAGTAGGTACGTTTGCCTTCTTTCCGGCGTGAAGAACTGTTCACGGAACTCCACGACTACAGCGAAAGTTTTGGGAAGTGTGAGAAGTCAGCGAAGTGAGCCAGCTATATATACACAGGCAGGCGACAAAATCAATAGATGAAAGAGCCCACAGCGTGAGAAACAATTAAGGCAAGAGGCAAAGCGTGGGACTTTCCCACAGAGAGAGAGAGGCAGCAAGTAGTTAGCAGACAGTTAGTCGACCTCCCACCTCCCCCCCCCCCCACCCCCAGGAGAGCAAAATTTGACCAAATCTCACCAAATGAACCACGGTATACATGTTATCATTCAGTAACTAGGTTGGGTCAAACCGCAACCGACCCCCCCACCCTCCGGGGCGAATTTGCGACTTTTACATATTTACAAGTTTCAGACAATTCTGAATATTTTTGGTTTTTGGACAGACACCCCCCCCCCCTCCCCGGGGAGAATTTGCGATTTTTACATATTTACACGTTTCAAACAAGTCTGAGCAATTTTGCCCCCCCCCCCCCCGACTACGAGCCACTGGCTCGCCAATTAGTAGTTTAAAAGCGGGTGTTCATGAATACTATGACATTTATCACCAGGGCATCATGGAAACGTCTCAGATAGCAGCTTCAGCTAGCAACATGGAAATTGATAGCTTTTTCAACAACGAAACAATGGCTTTTACAGATGCATTTTAACTGCGGAGGAGACTGCAGCGTTCCTAAGTACACTGGCAGAAGTTGAAAAAGCCTTGGAGGAAGTATTAGGAGCTCCGTCAGACATGTCTACAATTCAGCAAAGAAAGCCTGAGGAAGCGTTAGGTGATCCGTCAGACGTGCCTACATTGCAGCAAGTAATGCCAAATCCTGAGGGATCTGACTACCCGTTCTGGGTTGCAAATGCGCTTGTAAATGGTACCGCCAAGCCACTCAGCACAAAGTTAAAGGCACATCTAGAGCATCTTGAGGAAAAAGAAGTGGTCATGTCAAGCGATGACAACAACGATGACGACAACGACGGAGATGACGACAGCGACGATGATGACAAGCAGATCAAATCTAAATTTGAATCGAGCAAAACTATTCCTGTTACTGAGGAAGACGTCACGGTGTTGAAATGAAACTTTCGAGCAGTGATTCTTCTGATCGATTGCGACATTTTATGGCGCTTATGTGAACAAGGCTTTTTCGACCAACACACGTACATATACCTAACGGAAGAAGTGAACACTGTCATTCAGCTTATTTACATGCTAGAAGGAAACCTAGAGCTCTTTTCGCGTCAGAGCCACAGTTCTCCGAAGCCATGACCCGACGTTTCGTTCAACTTATTAGAAGTCTTCATGAGAAACTTTTTAAGACTTTACGTCTACCGAGCGCCAAAGTGTGTTGATGAGGATCATAATTTCAAATGTGCAAAGGTCATGCTACATGGCTTGAAGAACGTATTAAGGTGTATGATATCATGGCCTACCTCTATGAAAAAGGACATTTCACCATGCCAATGCTCTTTGAATGGATAATTGGTAGTCGCAAACGAGGAGACTTTTTAGTGAGTGTCATGAAACAATCTCTAACAGACGGTTTGCCAACAGCCTTTCTTGATGGTTTCAACGAGATCACTCCGCGATTTTACAAACATCTCATGAAAAAAAAATGTAATGTCCATATAAAAGGAGTGAGGTGCAAAGTGAAGTCATCATTCAACGTGCAGCCATGGAGAAGATAAGCAGCTTTAAAATTAGTGCAAACTTAACTATTACTGTGGAGCATGGACAATTTGGGCTATTTCTTCGAATAAAACGTGGAGAGAGATGGCTTGCTTTATCACCATCCTTGTGGAAGATTGTGTGTCAGAACTTGACAAGATTACACAACATTGGCTTCAAACTGAGCTTAACGCATGCGAAATGGCTTGAAGTCATTTTAGACCTAGACATGCGCTATGTGAGTTTTGTGCAAACATCACTGTTTGAAGGGAAAGAATATACGCGTTACATCAACATGGATGATGGTGAATGGGAGACATTGCTTCAGGAAATGGATAACATTAACTCAGTCTTATTCGCCAAACCTGAGTGATGTACGGAAACCCCTATCAAGCTGCAAAAGGACAATCAAATGAAAGTGTCAAAGCTATCCAAGAAAAGACTGGCTGAAGTTCAATTGGAGAATATGAACGTGCAAAATCAACTTGGACTTACCTGTGAATATTGTGGTGCTTACGGATATGCTGGGGATTATGATTGTCACTGTCACAAGTACAATTGCAAGTTGTGTGAACCAGACAACTTCTGCAACAAGTGCGGCTCACTAACAGTATCTGCAGAGTAAGACTGCAAGTCATTTGCTTGCCAGCCGTCAAAGTGTGCAGACGTGTCATATGGATATGTGAAACAAAGATGGATGTAGAAACGTGTTTCAAGGAGAAGTATGTGGACTACGTGATAAGTGAACTGGCGGGTTTTGGATCTATTCAACAACAACTGGAACACTTTGACATCTATTGGGAACTTGCTCATTCCACGTTGAACGTACCAAACTTACGCAAGGATTTCATCAAAGAATGTGTGCTTTCAAACATTGACGGAGCTGAGGAGTTTGATGTGGAAGCAGCATATTACTTTGCTCGATTTGATCCAAGACTGTTTGATGAGGTGAGAGAGTGGTTAATCTATATTGCAGTATAATAGCAGACATTACATTGAGACAATATATTGTGCAAAAAACATTGTGAAGAAATTTTATTAGCAGTAAAAACATTTGCATGTTTAGTATGTCCTGCTTGTCAAAATGAAGAGTTTTCAGAACATACTTGTCATTCTGCATGTGTCTATACATATTGGTATGAAGCAAAATATTACATTCATTTAGATAAATTGTTAGATAATGCAAATCAACGTGTAAAAAACATGTTGATTGAGTTGTAAGACAAAATAAAAAATGCATGATATGTTGATAAAAGGCAAGATATGTTGACAAAACGAAATGCAAGATATGTTGACAAGTGTTTATCATTTAGTGTTAACATGTCGACGTGGAAAGACTACCTAACCAATATTTACTTTAAACTTGGTCAATCCGGGGCATTTACTGGTCCTTACAAACTTTATCATATATTAAAAAACATGATCAACCAGTCACTCATTCACAACTGAAGAAATAGTTTCAGGATCAAGATGCCTTCAGTTTACTACAACCTGTAAAATACAGATTTAAAAGTCAACGTGTCATTACACGTGGTATTGATGACATTTGGGATATTGATTTAACCGACATGGGAAACAGAGCTCCCAATAATGATGAAACCCGCTTTTTATTGGTTGTCATTGATGTGTTTTCCAAATATTTATGGGTGCAGCCAATACCTAATAAATCACATACCAGCGTCATAGAAGCCTTTCAAAAGATTTTTCATGAAACACAACGAAGACCACGAACTCTAAGGTCAGATAAAGGAACTGAATTTAAAAACAGATGGGTAAAAAGCATTTTTGAAGAAGGAGAGAATGCATGCCTATACAACAAAGAATGAAACCAAAGCTAACTTTGCTGAGAGAGTCATTCGTACTCTAAACGGATTGATGTATCGATATTTCCTACATAATCAAACTTATCGCTATATGGACATCCTTCCAGACTTAGTGTACAATTACAACCATATACCTCATGGCTCCCTCCCTAATAAGTATGCTCCTGCAGATATTCGTAAAGACAACGAATCGAAAGTGTAGAAGTATATGTGTGTAGACAAGTTTTTGAAAACACGAAGAAGACGAGGTGTTGAAGAATTAATTGTGAAGTGGTTAGGTTGGCCGGAGAAGTTTAACAGTTGAGTGAAAGAATCTGATATTCGAAAATGAAGCATCTATTCACATGTTTGGTCTCTGGACCTACAGGCAGTGGTAAAACTTCTCTAGTTAGAGAAATTCTAGAACAAAAGTTAATTAAACCCTCTCCAAAAACCATTTTATGACTCTATGCAGCAGATCAGCCTTTGTACAAGGGAATGAAAGGTGTCGAATTTTACCAAGGCATTCCAGATGACACACAAAACCAAACTTACTCATCACTGATGACTTAATGACTAAATGTCATAGTGATGAGCGAATGATACGTCTCTTTAGTGTTGGCAGCAGTCATCAAAACCTAAGCATTATTTTTATTGTGCATAATTTGTTCAACCATGGTAGAGAAATGCGAAATATTAGTTTGAATACACATTACATCATTCTGTTTAAAAATCCTAGAGACAGTCAACAAATAAGTACATTAGCGCGACAAATGTATCCTGGAAAATCTCAATTTCTCATAGAAGCCTATCAAGATGCTACCAGCAAACCTAATGGCTATTTATTCATTGATCTGAAGCCGAAGACGAATGGTCAACTACGTATTCGTACAGGCATTTTACCAAAAGATACACACTACGTATATGTTGATAAAGTAGCATATGAACAAGAACCAAGTCACTTGACCATTCGCAGCCAATGTGTCTAAATGTATTCAAGCGAATCAACTTTTTCTTCACTTGCTCGCAGCAGGGGGCCTAAACGACGTAAATCCTTGCTACAACAAGCTACTAAGGAGGAATTAACTAGCTTGTTTGAAATTTGTTTCAATATATTGCGAGGACATTCGCCCTTAAGCTCAAAAAGGTATAAGCAATTCAAGCGTGAACGTCATACCTACCCACACTGGCAGATAAGAAGATATCACTTTGAAGAAAAAAGAAGTTGGTTAATCAGAAAGGAGGATTTATTGGAGTTATTGCTAAATTTACATTACCCTTGTGAGCTCAGTTGCTGTTAAAATGAAACATACTATGAAAATGGTCCTCATTCCTGAATATGAACATGAAATGTTGTTAGAAAAGAAGGGAAAAGATGGTGAAATCAAAACGAAAGTGAATAAACTTTTACGTGGGAAACGAACTCGTGAAAAGGCAATAGAAATGTCTTAAGTTCTTGGCCGTCATTTACGAACAATTCAGTCACAACAACAACGACAAAAGTCTGTTACATCATCCAATGCCGAAAAATCAGAAAAGTTCCATCAGTTTCTAAACCATTTTCAACCTATTTATCATGTAAAACTAACACAACTTCTAGCAGAACTTAAGAAATACGGTACGAAATGAACAGATAAAAATGAACTTGTTTTAAAAACGGGTACTGTCATTACGAAGCAGTTTATTGAGGAAATTGTAGACGCTAATATGCCAATAACTGTTTTTGGCAAAAAGACAACTCGTGAAGATATTACAAAAGAGCAACAACAACGTCAACAAAGGTTGTTTCCAGAAGGATGGGAAACTTTTTAACATGGATTAAAGAGTTATGGTGTTGTTGTTGTAAAGAAAATGGAAATAAAAATACTATTCCTGTAAAAAATAGGTGTGTCAGTGCTTGTTGTCAAAAAAACGTAGTAGATACCAATGTAGATCAGGTAGACAGCAACTTAGACAACAATTTAGACAGCAGTGCAAATGACGAGGGTCAAACATGAAGTAATGTATAAACACATCTAGTCTATCTACATCACACAAGCGATTTAGCTGTCGTGGAGTTTTTATATTTCTTTACCTAGCAATGCTAGTATGAACTATTATCCTACTAATAAGGCTTCTACTTATCAAATTCGTTTACCTCGTACATTATATTTGAAAGGAAAATATGAAGTAGCCTTAGCTGAAATTCAATACCCACACACATGGACGACAATGAGGCCAGGAATAGATTATACTCTTCATTATCGATCATCATTAGAAATATTTTATGCAGTTACCATTCTATATGGTTACTACAGATCCATACCTGAAATATGTAGTGCAATAAATGAAGAATTGCAAAAATCTATTAATGCAAACCCTATTCAGTTAAAGTATGATAAAATTAATCGAAGAGTTTATCTTATTTTGAGAGATGATTATGATATTGTCTTTTCTACTGGATTAGCTGAGATTTTAGGATTTAAGCCAGATAAATTGTATAAGGAATCCGGTCCTGCTGAACATAAATCAGATGTGAAACATGGATTTTATACACTTTATGTGTACTGTAGTATTTGTGAGCCACAAGTAGTTGGAGATTATTATTTTCCATTACTACGTTCTGTCCCATTAAAGGGGATGATGGTGATATTATTATGAAAACTTACGAAGAACGTCATTACGTCTCTGTAAACACATCCAAATTTGATACGATAGAAATGAATATTAAGGATGACACAGGTCATAATGTTTCATTTCACACCGGGAAAGTGATATGTAACTTCATTTTCGACCAAAAGCATTATGAAAGCATATACACACGATTCGTCTGCATATCGTAACCATTTTCTTCGTCAAGTGAGTGGGGAATTTATAAGATTTAAAGGAGCGCGAATACAATATGGAGATGGTATTGGTTCAATATTGGGATCATTGGCTCGCAAAGCCTTTCCACTGCTTAAGGCAGGGGCTAAAATCGTTGCACAACATCTTAAAAGGCTGCAAAAGATGTCGCGAAAGATGTTACAGGCCGAGTAGCGCAACGTGTGATTGGTAATGTGTTAGGAGGACAAAAGAGAGCAGAACCAGCAAAACATCTCAGAAGGCGAAAGGCAGCCAAACGGATAACATCAACAAAATATAAGAAAGATATTTTTAGTCATGTCTTTAATTAATAATCATTCTTGTGAATGTAGTCTTTCTCCATTAGAATGGTTTCGCATACCACCAACGCAAACTGCTGTAGAAAAAAGTTATAATGTAGACTATCAACCACTGACTACCATTAGAGAGGGCGCTCCAATAGAATTCTACATTCCTGCGTGTACAGAAGAATATTTAGATTTACAGAATAGTAAACTTCATATTGTATGCGCTATTGTAAAGGCTGATGGAACACCGTGTGGTGTAGATGATAACGTATCATGTATCAATGATTTGTTTAATGGGTTAATGTCCAATATTGAATTATTTCTAAATGATCGATTCGTATTACATAGTAACAATACATATGGATATACCAGCATCATATCTCATCTCATTCATGACTCGGAAGAAAGGCTCAATTCTGAATAGTCAATGAATAGTCATGAGGTGAAAAGAGCTAATCATGAAAGATATGTATCAGGTTTTCATGTAAATGCTGAGGGTGTTGATCTAGCTGAAGCAGGAAATAATGGTTTGCATAATCGTTATTTGTATACACGTCTAAGCTGTGAGTTTAAGCTTACAGGTGGTTTAAGGCAAGATCGCTATCTTCCAAATGGTATTGGTATGAAATTACGTTTACATAGACGAAAAGGTGATTATGTATTAATGGCTGCAAATAATGGTTTCAAAATAGAAATGAGAGATGCGTTTTTAACCATTCGCAAAGTGAGGGTTAGTCCAGGCATTCAGTTGGGACATGCACATGCATTGATGAAAACTCCTGCTAAGTTTATTATTACTAGAAAAGAATGTAAAATTTTAGCTATCCCAGCTGGATTTCAATCTTTTGTGAAAGATAGCATCTTGTTAGGCCAATTACCAAAACGTATTGTCATTGGACTGGTTCATAATGAATCCTTTGCTGGAACAGTATTGAGAAATCCATATAATTTTGATCATTTTCTTCTTAACTTTATGCAACATTACACGGATGGTGATCCAGTCTTATCCAAACAAACATCTCAAGCTTGACATAAATCGAGGCAAGTATTTTGACGCTTTTGAAACTCTTGACAAAGCTTTTGATAGATTGAATTGTGAGAAAAGTTCCATTATAAAACGGGAAGATTTGCCTAGAGGTTATGCTTTATTTTCTTTTGACTTAGCACCTGATTATGATGGTAATGATCATTATGCCCTTATCAAGCGTGGGAATTTGCGACTAGGAATGAATTTTGCTGGGGCCTTGCAAAATACAGTTAATGTTATAGTGTATGCTGCATTTGATAACATTGTTGAAATAAGTGCAAATCGTAGCATTCAATTCGACTACCAGTCATGAACACGAAGCAGATAGAAGCCATACTATCCCATGATGCCATGACAAAAGACTTGTTTCAAGCTGTGTTTTCCATGGACTAGGAATCGTAAGACTGCGCGCCAATTCTTCATATCAAAGTAAATCAAATCTGAATATGGAGTATCTGGCACAACTCCATCATAATCCTCTGGATAATCCTGTAAAAGATTTCTCCAGTATCTAACACGTATGTCAGAATCATGTTCAACCACAAACACTTCAATTTTATTTTCAAGTCTACGTTTAAACCCAGGTACAAGCGGTATGTTTTAAAAGTCTTTCCACACTTCAGGTTTAAACCGATAAGTAGAACTTATTATCCGAGAACTTATTATCACTTCATTCCTATCATTTACAGCAAGATAAGCACCACCGTTAAACACGAGTGCATTTATGATGACAATACCTTGTTATGCGCCGTCTTCTTGTCTTCGAACCCTTTATCAACTTCTTTCACCTGCTTCTTCAGCATTTTCCATTCAGGTATTGTCAGCAAAATACCCTTTTTTGTTTCTTCCAGTCCCCCTATCTCTGAGGTATTTGCGAATGTTTACCACTCCTTCATTACTTTGTTTCATAATTTTAATGTACTTTCCATTTCCTAGAGAAAGCATTCCATCCCACGACTGTGGTGTTGGTGCCGTCTCCACTTTCAATTTCTTGATGGTAGTGGTAGGTTTTTCACTTTTAAGTCTTTAACTGTATCTGCAAGAGTATCCATATCAGTTGTAGATCTCTTACGACTTTCAAATTCCATGTTAACGCTTCAGTGTTCACACCTCAAATAACTCTTACGTTGGAGGACCTCCCCCTTTTATAACATAGCCTTGTAATTCCCATGCGCTTAGTGCAATAGCCATCATTCAGCACATATCGCTTGTCGTCATATGGGGAGAGGGCTACTTTCCTCAACTTCTCCGAGAAAAGCCGGTGACTATGACTTCGAATAATGTGTCCTGTAGTCATCGTTTGAGTTTGGTTGAACAAACTGTCTCTATACTGCACATGTTTAATGTATCTTTGACAAGCTTGACTGATGCCTTTAGCTGTACGTTTTTCTTTCCCACCGCACAATAAACTATACACTTTCGGTCTGAGTACAACAAACTCTTCAATGGGGATGCCTGCCGTCTCATCCTCAATTTTCACTTTTTTGTTCACGTTGGAATGTAGAAAATGATCTGGCGGATAGTCACTTGTGTCGAACAGGTCAGCATCTTGCTGCATATCCTTGTAGATATCTTCCGTTTCTATGTCGTAACATGGACCGTTGGTGTCGCTGAACAACAACTTGGCATTGGGATACTTGACCATGATGTAGTTGTAATGAAAGTTGAACATAAGCACTTTGCTGACGTCGAGAATGGTGAAGCCAACTTGAATGGGTTTATCCAGAAGCAAATCCACTTTGCCCAAATGAACGACGGTCAAATCTTCGTTGAAAATTTTGAATTTGTGGAAAGAAGGTTTGGCCACAAGTTTCTTGAACCGCTTTTCCTCGTGAACAAGTTCAACATTGATTCACTTTCTCACATTTTCCATGGTTTTGCCAAACACCGAGTAGTTCACCAGTTTGAAGAAGTCTTTCTCAAATGGGTTCTTGGTCAATTTTCTCTTTTCTGTGTTCAAGGTAATGTATTTTGCTAACCCTTTGTTCTGTTCAAACATGATGGCGCGATGTACTTTGGTGACTTTCAACTCCAATGAGACGTACTGTTGTAAATTCCTGTAATGAAGTACATATTTTTTCTTGTCACACAAGTTAGGAATAAGTTTTTCACTGGGTTGTCCTTTCATGTTCAGATATTCCCGTAGCTTCTGACTGTACTCGGACAATTCTCCAACTTTGACACATTTCAGTTCTGGAGCCCCTTGGTAATGATTATGACGATCATGGATTGAATTTAGGTATTCTAAATCCACTTCCAAAATGAATCCAATGTCGTCATCTTCAGCTACATCCATGAAGTCGAGGGATTCTGGCTCGCTCACCCACATAAATCCTCTTTGTGGCATGCTTTGTGACATGGTCCAGCCATACAAGTTGTTTGCGTCGAGGTACATCAGGTAGTTGTTTGGTAGCTCAGAATTGCAATCTACTACGTACGGATTATTTGCTTTCGCATACTTGTGCGTGATCACAGATATTTCTCCACGTATGCCTTGCTCAACCATTTGGTACATGTCAATGTCATTGATCAATTCCAACTTCCCCTTTGTCGCTTATAACATAGCATCCCACGACAGTCCTGGTGCTGTATAGTATTGAGCAGGATGCAATTCATACGTGTTGAGACACACTTGACGAAAATTTTCAAACACGTCAGCTTGTAGTAGCACATATGATTTCAGGTACAGGTCGTGGTATATCACCGAATGAGGTACAGTTGAATGTATCCCACACCTTCTGCGCATGAGCATAATCCTCGTCACTTATGTCCTCTTCGCTAAGCTGACTATAAAACTTGTCCTTTGATGGTAGCTGTGTTTCAGCAAACTTGGATATCTCGTCCACGTTATCGTAGAGGTACACTCTCTTTCTCAGCAGCAAATCTTGTTGGTTACTATCGTGAGTGTGAGAGGTCATGTTGTAGAAGTTATCTTTCCCTTCTGGTGAACGTATGTCGTACTGGCTCACAACCACATAAGCGAAGCTGTTTGGACGATGATGCTGATACTTGTCTCCTTCTTCATGCTTTTGCGTGAAGCATTCAAAGTCAGCATAAATCACAAAAGGTGCTCGCTGCTGTTTTGCTACATTCTTGAACTTGATGAAGGACTCCTTGGGAAATGATAAGCGTTGTGCTCCATGCTTGCCACATACTTCACGATATTTATCTAAAAGCTCCTGTCGCACAAACCCGCGAAGACAGTTGAAACAATAAAAAGCTTTGATCTATAAGTCATAAGTCTGCTGAAATTTTTGATGTGGCAGTAATGCCTTTTCTTGTCATCGCTAATCAGAAGTAAGTTGATTTCTCTCGCACTGGTGTTTCAACTAAGGTGTATCGGAACAATCACACCATGTTCATATCCAAACACGTTAATGGATACATCGTTCTCCTTTTCGAACTTTGGAATGTCCGTAATTGGTGTCGGAAATGCCATACCCTCTACCTTTAATTCCTTCTCAAATGGCTTGTATTGATTCACGCGATTTCGGTTGTTTGTTGAAGGGTGAAGCTAAGCCAATACTGACCATAAGAAACACTCGTTGTCATCATTCTTAATGTTTATCACACCCTTTGTTTTCGTCACTGTCTTCGGCAGTGGAATAAAACTACTCGCTTCCAGAGGCACCAATGTAGCTGTATGTACTTCAATATACAGTATGTTATCCAATACCCAGCCAGAGCCTTGTCGCTCATGTTCGTCAAACTTAGTAAACAATTCTTTATAGGCTTCCGGCAAGTCCTGTTCAATATCTGCTGGATTGTATGCTGTATGTGTTGGACTGCTGATAAATGCATTATCCACTTGTTCTGTCATAACACCTTCTGCATTCGCCGTCAGTTTTTTGAAGCGTGCATGCACTACAATATACCATTTCATTCCATGGCTTAAGGTCTCAAACAAATGCGCTTTGATACGCTTCTCTTGCTGTCGCATTTCAAGCAGTAAATCCGATCCATCTTCAGACTCAAACCTTTTTTCCTGCGCGTTTTCACCAAGACTAAGCTTTCTGCTTCTCCCTACTTGTCCTGTCTTTTGTTTCTTCAAAGTTGTTCTTCATGAGGTACATTTTCCGTCTCAGCTGGTATGCATGCATGTGTCTCAAACGCATCTATAGATGGAAATATTTTAATGCATTCGAAGCAGAGGACCGGATCAGGTCTGTCAATGCCATCTTGTACTGTCTTTTGTCTCTTGGCTTCAATCTCATCAACAAACTCTCCATGAGCACGTTTCATCTTAGCTGGTTTGCATGTATGTGCTACAAACAATTCCAGAGATGGAAATGTCACATTGCAATCATGGCAGAGGACTGATGTGTCTGAATTAGATGCCATTGTTGTTGTTGTCACGTCAACTGCTGAAACTGAAATGCTGAAATGTAATCTCAGACATCCCCTTTTATACACACTCATACATAGACAGAATTTACGTTTCATTTCACAACAGAGGATGGCCCTTAGAAGGGCCGAAAGATTTTAGTAAGTTGTCTCTTCACCAACAGGACGCAACTACACTGGTATCTATTGGATGCTTCTCAGAGTGGCACCGCACCACCAGCAGTCTGTACATGGTTCTGGTCCAGGTAATGTTGCCGTAAACTTATACCTTTTCACACCGCCGCAGGTTTTCCAACAATATCGACGTGGTGCATTGTGGTGTACCGGGCAGTTGTGTGGTTATCCTGGATATTCTAACCACACCAACACTTGTAGCATTCTGTTCTCAGCGTCACTGCCTTGCCATTCCGCATCACTCTGAATGTACGAGTTGTAGACATCTTGCTGCTTGTTTTGGGAAATGTGGTGTTTGACCGTCATTTATACACTACTGCTTTTAAGCAGCCATCCTCACATTATATGCTGCAAGCAAGCAAGGGGGGTAAGAAACCAAAAATGTTCAGAATTCCTTGAAACGTGTAAATATGCAAAAATCGCAAATTCACCCAGAGGATTGGGTTGAAAAAAATGTTCAGAATTGTTTGAAACGTGTAAATCTGTAAAAATCGCAAAATCACCCCCGGAGGGGGGGAGAGGTAAAAAAAACAAAAATGTTCAGAATTGTCTGAAAAGTATAAATATGCAAAATCGCAAATTCGCCCCCGGGGGTGGGGGAGAGGTCGGTTGAGGTTTGACCCACCCTAGTTACTCATATGGTATATGTTTGAGGGGGGGGGGTCCTTATATAGTATATGTATGTGCACGTGGGGGGTGGTATATATTGCTTGTTCATTTCGGTTGAGCTTCACATCCGCTTACTGCTTTGATCTGTAAACATGGAGCTTCTAGCTCGACAACACGCTTACAATTAGGGAGATCAGGGAGGTGAATGTGCCAGTGACGCCGCCAGTGCACCCACCTCAACGAGTTTGTTTTCTCCACCTGCTGCCGGACCCGGCTCACGCCATGGCTTTATGCGTTCCAGTGTTTTATAACAGAAGAGTGATGACTGGAGAGCATTTGCGGGACATTGAAGACGGCCGCTACCGCCATGCGTATTTTAGATCCGCCGTCCTGGGTGAACAACTTCCATCCCAGATCGAAGAGAAGGAATACCCGGCCTGGGAAAGATATTTCCTCCAGGAAGACATAGAGTTCTGCATCGGGTGTGGATGCATGATCTTCCCAGACCGGGTAATTGCCGCAGGATGTGGTCACCAGTTGTGGCTTTACTGCGCCGGTATATGGACCTATCACTCCGCTCTGAGGCACCAGTACACACTGAGGTGCTTCACATGCGGATTGAGGACTGACCGTTACCTGTTCTGCGGACAACAGATGACGGCGTGTGCAAGGCCAATACAGGACGTTGTGGAGTTTTTCTAGACCCGGGACCGGCAGGAAGGAAAAGAGCTCCGGCTCTATTTAGAGCCACCCACTAATACGAAATGCAATGCTAATCATGTTATGGTGTTGGTATGTCTGTGTATGCATGATGGTGTGGGAAATGCTTTAAAAAAATAAATCTATCATCCCTGAAAAAAATGCTATCTGGGGGTTAAAATACCTATGCGGCTTACGAAATGAAACGCTAACTCAGTCGTGGTGTTTGTATGTGTGTGTGGAGAGAAAGAGTGAAAGAGAGACTGAAAAAAGTTGCCATCTGAGGGTTAAAATACCTATGCGGCTTACGAAATGAAACGCTAACTCAGTCGTGGTGTTGGTGTGTTTTGTGTGTGTGTGTGTGTGTGTCTGTGTGTGTGTGTGTGTGTGTGTGTGTGTGTGTGTGTGTGTGTGTGTGTGTGTGTGTGTGTGTGTGTGTGTGTGTGTGTGTGTGTGTGTGTGGAGAGTGAAAAAAAAGCCGCCCACTAATATAAATAAGCGCTAAACGTATCATGGTGTTGGTATGTCTGTGTAAGCATGAGAGTGTGGGAAATGCTTTAAAAAAAGTTGCCGTCTGTCCGTCTGCCCGGCTGCCCGTCTGCCCGTCTGTCCGTCTGCCCGCGTCTGCCCGCGTCTGTCCGTCTGTCTGCCATCCATGTGACGTCATTATAACGTCACTGTTTGAGTATGCCCATGGGCGCTCTAAAACGGTCGTGACGTCATCCAACGTCACTGTTTTACTATGCCAATCATATATTGTTTTAGGAAGCCCACTTATCAACTACTGATATACGATGGCAATACGTCTGCGTTTATATCTGTAGTGCGCTGTTGTACTAGACATGTGATTTCTGACATTGTTTTTATCAGTGTTTCGTTAAAGCCACTATGTTTGTGCACTTAGACAAATCGATATTTCAGACAGTACTGTAACAATTATTACGAAAGACCGAGATGTTCATTTCTCTTCCCACTTCTATGAGAACTCTTCCTTGGAATTTCCTAGGAATTTCCTAAGAATTCTTCCGAACTTCCACGGAAATTCCATTGAAATTCCATGAAAGAAGTGGTTTCTTTTTTCCAAGGAAATTCGAAGGAACTTCCGAAGAAGAAAACCGAGTGGTACCCTATTTTTCAACTTTGTCTACCACGTAAGGATTTCATCGTTTTCAAAGCTTTCACAAAAAGTTGTGTGAATTGTGCAAAGAAGACACCCTAAAAACCAGTGCTACAAAATGTGAGCAAAATTGGTTCAAAATTGTGGGAACTGTAGCATTTTCTAAGTTCTTAGAAAGAGTTTCCTAAATTACAATAAAGCTCTCTTTGAAAGAGAAGCTCTCTAACAATCACTCCTCAAAAATTTGGTCAAAACGGTTAGAAACTGCAGGAGGATTTGCCATTTCTCACTTTTGCATAGTTTGGTCAAAATGTGTTGTTGGGGGATGCTGAGGCTGAAGATCAAGATCAAATATTCATAAATCGTTGAAAGAGAAATGAGCATCCCGGTCTTCCGTTAAAAATGTCAGTATTTCCTTTTACATGTTAAGGGAACGCTATTTCCTTGTTGAAAAGCAATCTCACTAAACAATAACTTAAGTTATTTTAACGACTAAACCGTTAATTACTCAATTACTCTCTTCGCGGTTCACATGTTTTTTTTATATTATTATTATTATTATTATTTTTTTGTTAACTATTTGTCATGCAAATATTTCACATAGTGCAATTGCATCCCTTTATGACTCTGTTATTATGAAACATTTTATCAAGAATGATCAACTATTTATTTCCAAATAAAATTGCCTATAGGGGAGGGGGTCAAAAGAACAATAACCATCCTCCAAATTCCGAAATAAGTCTGTATGGCGGTTGTGAATTAAATGAAAATTTCGCTTTTAATGATATAAAAGCTAACACAGGCACAGTTCGGCATTTTGTAATTACAGTACAGTGCTTTTTTTTAATATGATTCACACGGTTGGCTCCTTGCGAGAATTCGAAGCTAAATTCCTTTTGCAGAATGGAGTATGCACGAGACGCTGACTTCAATCGAACTGGTTTAATAAGTCTGGCCTTAGAAGTACACGTACATTAACATTGCTACGTCAACGGTAACGTCTCTGTCTCGGTCAATAAAACTGTGAGTCAGAGCAAGGACTGGTCGTATGCAGTATTACTCATAAAAACATTGTCATCGTACAGCGATTACAGTAATACAAGACATAAATAAATATACACAAAGGATCTGAATAAGTGAAACTCTTTCTCATTTTATTGTCAAAGGTATGTGTTATTCAGCTTATTATTTTATGCTATAGACTGTGAACTAGATTGTGCCTGATTAAAAGTCAACATGTTTTTTTTTTTCAAAAGAGAAAGGAGTGCAATTTGCCTTCCGGTCCAAAAAAAAAAAAAAAAAAGATTTGTACAATTTGACACAAGCACAGATGTCGAATCAAACTGGGCTAGATAACATTTCATTAAAAACATAAAGGTTTGAGAGTATAAGTTTAGTAGATGTGGATAAAATGAACATCACACAAGAATTGCTTTTTTGTACAGTAAAAAATTGAAAGAAATATTCGGTTTTCAAGGACCAGTCACTTAATTTACAGATGTGTGCTTCTACATAAAATAGGCTGATATTTTGATATCAAAAATTAATTTTTGAAATCAAAAAGATCATTTGCAAATTTCAAAACAAAAATTAAAAAAGTCTCATTCTGAAATAATGATATCGAAAATGAATTCTGGATATCAATAAAAGGAAAATGAATTATTAAGCTCAAAATTGATATTTTGCTCTCAAATATTTCATTATTGCTATTGAATTTTTGATGTCAAAAAATAAATTTTAGATATTATTAAACCATTTTTGATGTCAATAAATATTTCTTGATATCTCTAAATATTTTTTGATATCAAGAATTATTTTTTAGATCAAGAATACATTTAGAGATATCAAAAATATAATTCAAGATATCAAAAATTAATTCTTGATATCAAAAAATAAAATTTTGAGATCAGAAATTAATTCTTGATATCAATAATCCCCTAATAAATGTGAACATGGCATTCCATACATCTCCAAACTTTAATTGACCATTCGTCAAATTTCAAATCTCATGTAAATGTGCGCTTATTAAGTTTGTAAATGCAATTATTTTTATCTCAAAAATATATTTCTGACACCTAAAATTCAAATATTGATAGGGAAATATACATTAATGAGCACTACATGGATTTATTGATATCTTTAGTTATATTTTGACACCAAACAAAACTATAAGCGTTAAATGTTAAAAGACCATATATATATATATATATATATATATATATATATATATATATATATATATATATATATATATATATATATATATATATATATATATATATATATATATATATATATATATATATATATATATATATCCTTTTTTAATCCCGTTCTCAAATCGGCATTAATGCTTTCCCTTGATATATATATATATATATCCTTTTTTAATACCGTTCTCAAATCGGCATTAATGCTTTCTCTTGGTACTTGTAAGGGTTATACTTCACATTCCTTTCGAATAGGTGCCGCGACATATTGCCTCCAAAAAGGTTTAAATAAAACACGCATTTCTCATATTGGCAGGTATCGTTGTAATGCTATTGATAAATATTTTCGCGTACCGTCTTTCACAGGGTGATTGCCCGTTTGTCTGTGGGGCTCTTCTGTGGGGATTTCAATTTGTTTGACCCCCAGACAAATTTTGGATCCGTGAATTATATGTTTTCTTTCTCATAAATATGTGTGATGTAATTCTTCTCTATTGCTGTACATCTATCAATTATTGATGTTACGTAATTGTATTGATGCTACGTAATTGTACTGATGTTGATGATGGCGGTACAAGAAATTTATAAAAATCCCACCTGCGTGTTTTTTTTTTTGTTCACAGGGTGGCTTGAAATCATATATATATATATATATATATATATATATATATATATATATATATATATATATATATATATATATATATATATATATATATATATATATATATATATATATATATATATATATATATGACTAATAATATCTAGTGTTTTCCACTTTAAAAACATAGTGCAAAAAGAGGACAGACACTTTCTCGTTGACGCAAGAAACAACCGCCGGAGACATGTCGACCAGAGAGCAAAAAGAGCAAGAGGATAAGTAAGTCTGTCATCTCAATAATGCCCAACAAATTTTAAATTTTCTAACCATGCTTAGTCCCCTACCCCCCACCCCCACCCCCACCCCCACCCCCCCACCCCCGCCCCACTTCAGCCACACTCCGCCTGGTCTTCCACTTGTCAGTAAAATATGTGACTTTACATGAATATAATATCAGAGTGTTGCAAGTTTTCTTTGCGGGTATTTGATGTCTGCTCGAGAGATACTGGCAGAAATGCTGGTACATTAACCGACACGCCATATACCCAATTGTAACAGTGTAAGCACTTTCATGAGAAATATATCGATACAGATAACACGGCGATAAGATTTCTAGAAATATCTCGCCAGCCACAAACACTACAGTTTTTTTTTATTTATGTCTGTTTAGTCCAGTGGTGTGAATAAAAACAACAACACCAAACGCGCACAACAGACCTGGGGGACGCCTACATATGAACTGGCCACTTTTTAAAAATATCACTAAGCTGTGTGTGCCTCTCTTGGCAGAATTCCAAGTAAAAACTATAAGACGCTTTGCACATACAGCTGCATGCGTCTTCAGCTAAACACATACGGCAGAAATGCTGAGGAAAAAATACATGTGTTGGTTTTATAACATATAAATACGATGGCTCTGAACGTCTTTACACTTCAGACTTCACACTTCTTATAAATCTGAATTCAGACTTCTTACTTCATTCTTCGGACTTACATTTGTTGTCGATAATTCAAAGTGTGATGTATGAAGTGTGAAGTATGAAGTGTGAAATGTGAAGTATGAAGTCTGAAACGGAGAAAACCACCTAATTATTTTTGTAACAGTCTCTTTAGTAATGCACTTTTTTCAAGCCACAAAACAACATAGCATGGCCTAACACCGTTCATGTTGTAAAAACTGTACCCAGATGATCCAGGCCATAAATTTAGACACTGGCAGGATGTGTTTCGCGTTTACAGCTCTCTTTAAAACATTAGTGAAGAACAATATTTAGATTTTTTTGGTAAAAATTACTGACAACTTTCTGAACCGGCGTCCATGTTTATATTTACATCAACCAACAACAGCAGAAAACATGATTCAGCAGCTTGGTTGCATTGAGGTATCTCTAATTCAAAATAATTTACAGTTTTCCAAAGCAAGTTGCCTAGGTTCGGACAGAAAAAAAATTATTCGTTTTGTGTCACAATAATTCCGTAACCGTAAGAAGGAAAAAACGTCTCACTGCTAATGTTTCAAAACGTTCCTAAAATATAATCAGATGGGTGAAAACTGTACTTTTCATGAGAAGAAAAAAAACTTTTTTGGTTCCTAAAAGTAGTAGGGAAACACCGTTTCTACCACACTTTGTGACGTCATACTGTCTGGAAGTGACGTCATCGTGTCTGGACCGGAAGTGCTGTCTGGACCGGAAGTGAGGTCATAGGCGTCGTCATGGCAACGTGTTGTTGTGATGGCAACGAAGCATGGTAACGTGACGTCATAGGCGAAGCCATAGGCGTAGCCATAGGCGTAGCCATAGGCATAGCCATAGGCGTAACCCTGATAACAAAGTGAGCACCCCCCCAGGCGGCAGTCGGGACTGACCCCCTCCCCCTAGGCGGCAGTCGGGACTGACCCCCCCCCCCCCCCCTAGGCGGCAGTCTGGACAGACCCTATGGTAAAAAGTGTGGACCCCCCCCCCTCTAGGCGGCAGTCTGGGCAGACCCTATGGTAAAAAGTTTGGACCCCCCCCCCCCCTAGGCGGCAGTCGGAACAGACCCTATGGCAAGAAGTGATGACCTCCCCCCCTTTAGGACATACTATGTACCGACCCCCCCCCCCCCCCCGGCGAGCAACATTCTGTCAAGTCAGCTTAACTTACACACCACAATTTGCTCACATCCGAGGGGTATATAAGGGATGAGCACCAAGCAGTAACAGTCATATCGGTAAGTGGAGCAAGGAAGCAAAAGTTGTAGAACCACAATTAGATCACAGTGGTATATAAGGGATGACATCCAGTGACAGCCAGTGGCAACCATTTCGGTAAGTGTTTATTAAAACTTTATAAATAAACTTTGTAAACAAACTTTGTAAACAAACTTTAGTTATAAAAATTTTGTAAACAAACTTTGTAAACAAACTTTGAAGTCAAACTTTATAAACTAACTTTAGTTATTTGCATAATTGAAACTTTATAAACACATCATCCAAGTGGTATAAAAGAAAGAGTGAAACGTATATTTTACTTCATTTCAGTTCTAGCAAAAGCAACAGCAACAACGATGGCAACAGTCTACTGTCATGATTGCGATGTAACATTTCCATCTCTTGAAGTGTTCGTGACACATAGATGTAAACCAGCCAAGTTGAAACGTGCTCGTGAAGAGCTTGTTGAGCAGATTGAAGTCAAGAGACGAAAGACCTTACAAGATGGTGTTGAAAGACCTGATCCAGTCCTCTGCTGTAAATGCATCAAAATATTTCCATCTTTGGATGCATTTGAGACACGTACATATGTTGAGATGGAAAATGTGTCTCATGAAGAACAAAGAAAGAAAGAGACAGGACAAGTAGGCAGAGGCAGAAGAGTGAGTCTTGGTGGAAACGCACAGGAAAGACGGTTTGAGCCTGAAGATGGATCGGATTTGCTACTTGAAATGCGACAAGAGAATCGAATCGAGAGACATTTGCTAGAGACGTTAAACCATGGCATGAAGTGGTACATTGTGGTACATGCACGCTTCAAGAAAATGACACTAAATGCTGAAGGTGTGATGGTAGAACAAGTGGATAATGCATTCATCAGCAGTCCGACATATGCAGCATACAATCCAGCAGATATTGAGAAGGACTTACCAGAAGCCTATAAAGAATTGTTTACCAGGTTTGATGAACATGAGCGACAAGGCTCTGGCTGGGTGTTGGATAACATATTATTCATTGAAGTGCATACAGCTACGTCAGCGCCTCTGGAAGCAAGCAGTTTTATCCCACTACCGAAGAAAGTGAAGACTACAAAGGCGGTATTAAACATTCAGAATAAAGACAACAAGTGCTTCTTATGGTCTGTACTGGCTCACCTTCACCCTTCAACAAGCAATAACCCACAGCGTGTGCATCAATACAAAGCATTTGAGAACGAATTGAAGGTAGAAGGCATGACATTTCCCACACCGATTACAGACATTCCAAAGTTTGAAAAGGAGAATGATGTATCCATTAACGTGTTTGGATATGAACATGATGTAGTTGTTCCCATACAACTGAGTCGAAACACCAGTGCGAGAGAAATCAACTTGCTTTTGATTAGCAATGACAAGACAAGGCATTACTGCCTCATCAAGAATTTCAGCAGACTGATGGCTTATCGATCAAAGTATAAGCATACAACTTTTTATTGTTTTAACTGTCTTCACGGGTTTATGCGACAAGATCTGTTAAACAAGCATCGTGAAGTGTGTGGCAAGCATGGAACACAACGTTTATCATTCCCCAAGGAACCCTTCATCAAGTTTAAGAATGTAGCCAAACAACAGCGAGCGCCGTTTGTCATTTATGCAGACTTTGAATGTTTCACGAAAAAACATGAAGAAGTTAGGTATCAGCATCATCGTCCAAACAGCTTTGCCTATGTGGTTGTCAGCCAGTATGATTCACGTGCCCTAGTCGTGTATCGAGGAGATAATGCTGTGAAAGTCTTTTTAGACCATATGGTGAATGAGCGTGATCGTATTGTGCATGGCTTGCTACAGCCAAAGAAAATGGTCATGACTCGTGAAGATGAAGAGCATTATAAGAACGCTACGGATTGCTACATTTGTCATGAGCCTCTAGGAGCAGATCATGTGAGAGATCATGACCATATCAATGGCAAATACCGTGGAGCTGCACATCGTGAATGCAATTTGCAATTTCGACTTCGAAAGGATAAGCAGGATGTGAAAGATTCTTTCATCATTCCTGTCTTTTTCCACAATTTACGAGGCTATGACAGCCATTTGATCATTGGAGAAATTGGAAAGTTCAAAAATGAGACGATTACAGTCATTCCCAACACCGTTGAGAAATATATTGCATTCACCATGAGCAATCTGAAATTTACAGACAGTTATCAGTTCATGAGTACTTCTCTACAGAAGTTGGTATCCAACCTGGCGGCAGAAGGGAAAGACAACTTTTATAACATGACGTCACACATTCACGATAGCGACCAACAAGATTTACTGTTGAGAAAGGGAGTGTACCCTTATGATTACGTGGATGAACCATCCAACTGCCGTCCAAGGACAAGTTTTACAGCCTGCTCAGTGAAGAAGACATTAGCGATGAGGATTATGCGCATGCGCAGAAGGTGTGGGAGACATTCCACTGTACTACATTTGGTGAATACCATGACTTGTACCTGAAATCAGATGTGTTGCTGCTGGCTGACGTGTTTGAAAATATTTTCGTCACGTATGTCTCAACACGTATGAATTGGATCCTGCTCACTACTATACAGCGCAAGGACTGTCCTGGGATGCCATGTTAAAAGCGACAAAGGTGAAATTGGAATTGATCAACGACATTGACATGTACCAAATGGTTGAACAAGGTCTACGGGGAGGGATATCTGTCATCACACACAAGTATGCGAAAGCAAATAACCCCTACGTAGCAGATTACAATTCTGAGATACCAAACAACTACTTGATGTACCTGGATGCAAACAACTTGTATGGCTATGTCGCAAAGCATGCCGGAAAGTGGATTTATGTGGGTGAGTGAGCCAGAATCCATTGACTTTATGGATGTGGATGAAGATGATGAGATTGGATACATTTTAGAAGTGGATTTGGAATACCCATATCAATCCATGATCATCATAATCACTATCCAGTGGCTCCAGAAGAAGAATATGAACTGAAACTATCTGAACATGAAACTACTAAAGTGATAAAGTTTGGTGATGTGCGTTATGTGAGCTTTCATAGCATTTACAAACACGGATGTAATGTCTATGATACCTATATCAATTTAGATTCTGATGAATGGCATTCATTGATGAATGTATTGAAAAATGAATGTGATTGTTAATAGTGTTTGTTAATGAAGACTTTGTAAATAGTGTAAATAGACTTTGTAGTTAAGAATTTGTAAATAGTGTTTGTTAACTTTGTAAATAGTGTAAATAGAATTTGTAAATAGTGTAAATAGAATTTGTAGTTAAGAATTTGTAATTAAGTGTTTGTAAACTTTGTAAATAGCGTTTGTAGTTAAGAATTTGTAAATAGTGTAAATATGGTTTGTAAACTTTGTATATAGAGTTTGTAAATAAACGTATGTACAACACAATAAACAAGACTGTTTGAAACTTGGGTTATACACAATAAAAACCACATGACGATGATATTGGCGTTTGTAATGAGATGGAATTATACATATAATAATTTCTTAAAAACATGTCTAAACGATCATCGAGAGGTAACAGTCCATAAGAGTCAAAATATTCCACAGGGTCTTTGTCATAATACACTGATCACATAGGCGCCGCGTTGTAAAGATGGTAACTAGTCCATGGCAAACACGCCTTGAAACAAGTCTTTGGTCATGACATCATGACTCAGTATGGCATCAATCTGCTTCGTGTTCATGGCTGGTAGTCGAATTGGATGCTGCGATTTGCACTTATTTCAATAATGTTGTCAAATTCAGCATAGACAATGACATTGATGGTATGTTGCAAAGCCCTAGCAAAGTTCATTTCTAGCCGCAAATTCCCATGCTTGATCAGGGGAAAATGATCATCGCCATCATAATCCGGTGTTAAGTCAAACGAAAATAAAGCATAACCTCTAGGCCAATCTTCCCGTTTTATAATGGAACTCTTCTCACCATTCAATCGATCAAACGATTTGTAAAGCGTTTCAAAAGCGTCCAGGTATTTTGTTCTGTGGAATGTCAAGCTTGAGAGGTTTGGATAGAACTGGTTCACCATCCGTGTACAGTTGCATATAGTCCAGATCAAAATGTTTGAAATCATATGGATTCCTCAATACTGATCCACCAAAGGCTTCATTATGAACCAGACCAATGACAATACGATTGGGTAATTGACCCAAAAAGACGTTATCTTTCACAAAAGACTGAAATCTTGCTGGAATAGCTAAGACTTTACATTCTTTTCTAGTGATGATGATCTTGGCAGGACTTTTCATCAATGCATCTGTATGTCCTAACTGAATACCTTGACTCACCCTCACTTTGCGAATGGTTAAAAATGCCTCTTTCACTTCTACCTTATAGGTATTATCTGCAGCCATCAATACATAGTCATCTTTTTGTCTATGGAAACGCAATTTCAAACTGATGCCATTCGGAAGATAACGATCCTGCTCAAACAAATCTATCCTTAAACCACCTGTGAGCATAAAATCACGGCTAAAACGTGTATGCAAATAACGATGATGTAAGCCATTGTTTCCTTGCTCAGCCAAGTCACCACCGTCAGCATTGACATGAAACCCGGATACATATTGTTCATGATTAGGTCTTTTCACCTCATAACTATTCATTGACCCAGCAGTATCCTTGTACACGAGACGCATAGAGCGCTCAGAATGCAGACTTTCTTCCGAATCATGGATGAGATGAGAGATAATGCTGGTATAACCATGGGTATTGTTGCTATGCGAAACCAAACGATCATTCAGAAACAATTCAATATTAGACCATAACCCATTAAACACATCATTGATGCAAGAGACATTATCATCTGCGCCACAATCTGTTCCATCAGCCTTTACAATGCGACATACAATATGAAGTTTGCTGTTCTTTAAATCCAGATATTCTTCTGTACTCGCAGGAATGTAGAATTCTATTGGAGCGCCTTCTCTAATGCTTGTAAGTGGTTGATAGTCAACATTATAACTTTTCTCTACAGCAGTTTGCGTTGGTGGTACGTGAAACCATTCCAATGGAGAAAGACTACATTCACACGAATGATTATGAATGAGAGACATGATTTAAAAACTATCTTTGCGATGTTTTGATGTTATCCGTCTGGCTGTTTTTCGTCTTCTGGCACGTTTCGTTGGTTGCACGCGCTTTTGTTCACCAAACACACGTTCTGCTACTCGGCCCGTAACATCTTTCGCGACATTCTTTGCAGCCTTCTTAAGATGTGGCGCAACGATCTTAGCCCCAGCCTTAAGTAGTGGAATAGCTTTGCGAGCCAATGATCCCAGTATGGAACCAATACCATCGCCATATTGGATTCGCGCTCCTTTGAATCCTGGTAATTCCCCGCCCACTTGACGAAGAAAATGGGTGCGATATGCAGACGGATCGTGTGTATAAGCTTTCATATTGCTTTTGGTCAAAAATGTAGTTTACAGATCACCTTTCCAGTTTGAAATGGAACATTATGGCCTGTGTCGTCCTTAATATTCATTTCTATCACGTCAAATTTGGACGTGTTTACAGGAACATAATGCGGTTCGCCGTACGTTTTCATAACAATGTCGCCATCATGACCTTGCATTCCAACAGAACGTAGTAAGGGAACATAATAATCACCAACAACTTGTGGTTCACAAATGCTACAATACACATAAAGTGTATAAAATCCCTGTTTCACATCCGCTTTATGGTCAGCTGTACATGTTTCAGTATACCATTGATCTGGGATAAATCCTAAAATCTCAGCTAATCCAGCGGAAAAGGACACATCAAAGCCATAATTTAGAAATAGAAACACACGTCGTCCAATTTTATTATACTTTATCCGAATAGCTTCTTTAAGTTCATCTTTCATAGAATTAGTCGCTTCTTCATTCACTGCCTGGCATATTTCTTGTATGGTTCTATAGTAGCCATTGGGAATATTGATAGTGTCAAGTGTCTCTATCAGTGGTTGTTGTCGAAACTGAATAGAATAGTCCATGCCATGTCTCATCGTTGTCCATGTATGTGGATATTGAATTTCAGCTAAAGCCACTTCATATTTTCCGTTCATATAAATGGTTCGAGGCATACGAATTTGGTAATTCGAAGCCTTGTTGTTGGGATAATAGTTCATGCTCGCATTGCTAGGCAAAGTAATGTAAAAACTATTCGACTCCATGATGGGAACTAAATGGTATAGGTGCGTTGACGTTGTCTATATACTTCACGATAGCGCGCGCCATTCGACCAAGTATGCAAATGGTCTTTCACATCATGATGATCTATGACTTCTCCTTCACAACAAGCACTTGTACATCTTATTTTTACAGAAATAGTTGGTTTATCTGTTGCCGCCAACAACAACAACATAGCTCTTTCAGCCATGTTAAAAATTTTCCCATCCCTCCTGTCTTTGTTGACGTTGTTTCATTTCTGGTGTAATGTCGTCACGAGTGGTCTTTTTACTAAACATTGTTTTTGGAATATTAGCATCTACAATTTCCTGGATAAACGGATGCCAACCATGTGGTATGGCTCGTTCTTTTCTTCTTGTCGCCACCAATGCTTCTTTCATCAAATCAACCATGTTTGAATTTGTGATAATATCACCCGTTTTCAACACAAGTTCATTCTTTTCTGTCCATTTTACACCATGTTTCTTCAGTTCGGCTAAAAGTTGTGTTACTTTTCCATGATAAATAGGTTGAAAATGACTTAACACTAGCTTTTCTGGTGATGATGATGATGATTATGATGATGATGATGATGATGATGATGATGATGATGATGATGATGATGATGATGATGATGATGAGGGCTTTTGCCTAGACTGACTTGTTCGTAAATGACGACCAAGAAGTTCAGACATTTCTATAGCCTTTTCACGTGTTCGTTTCCCACGTAAAAGTGTATTGACTTTTGTTTTAATATCATTTTTCTTTTCTAATAACAGTTTGTATTCATATTCAGGAATGAGAACCATTTTCATCGTATGTTTCATTTTAACAGCAGTTTGGCTAACAAGGGCAATGCCAATCTAGCAATAGCTCCAATGAATCCTCCTTTCTGATTAATCAACTTCTTTTTTCGTCGAAGGGATACCTTCTTATCTGCTAGAGTACGTAGCGTATGACGTTCACGTTTAAATTCCTTAAACCGTTTTGAGCTTAAGGGTAAATGTCCTTGCAATATATTCAAACAAATTTCAAACAAGCTTGTTAATTCCTCTTTTGTAGCTTGCTGTAGCAAGGATTTGCGTCGTTTAGGCCCACTGCGTGCAAGCAAGTGAAGAAACGGTTGGTTCGTTTAAATACGTTTAGACATCTTGACTGCGAATGGTCAAATGAGTTGGTTCTTGTTCATACACCGCTTTATCAATATATACATAATGTGTATCTTTTGGTAAAATGCCTGTACGAATACGTAGGTGATCATTTGTCTTTGGTTTTAAATCAATGAATAGATAACCATGAGGTTTGCTTGTAGCATCTTGATAGGCTTCTATGAGAAATTGAGATCTTCCAGGATACATTTGCCGCGCCAATGTACTAATTTTTTGACGGTCTCTAGGATTTTTAAACAGAATGATATAATGTGTATTCAAACTAATATTTCGCATCTCTTTCCCATGATGGAATAAATTATGCACAATAAAGATAATGCTTAGATTTTGATGACTGCTGCCAACACTAAAGAGACGTTTCATTCGCTCATCACTATGACATTTGGTCATTAAGTCATCAATGATAAGTAAGTTTGGTTTTTTCGGGTTAAAACGCTCTTCAATGTCATCTGGAATGCCTTGATAAAATTCCACGCCTTTCATTCCCTTGTACAAAGGCTGATCTGCTGCATAAAGCCATAAAATGCTTTTTGGAGAGGGTTGAATCAACTTTTGTTCCAGAAATTCCTTCACCAGAGACGTTTTGCCACTGCCTGTAGGTCCAGAGACCAAACATGTAAATGGATGCTTCATTTTTGAATGTCTGTTTCTTCCACCCAACTGTTAAACTTGTTTGGCCAACCTAACCACTTGACAAATAATTCTTTCACACCTCCTCGTCTTTTACGTGTTTTCAAGACTTTTTCAATTCTATAAATAGATCCAATATCTTTGGTCACTTTCTGCAGTTCTTCTTCATAGAAATGTCCATCAATATCTTCGTCTAAAAAGTCTTTCACACGATACAAATGTATTCCTTGCTTCTTACAACGATGTGTGACGATGAAGACCTCTTGCATCCATTTGATGTGATAATCTCGTTGAAACACGTATTTGATGTGAGAAATGCGAACATGATCGCCAATGTTAAATTTGTACTTCTTCTTCTTCGGTTTCAATTTCAGTTTATCGACATACATATACTTCCACACTTTTGATTCGTTGTCTTTACGAATCTCGGCTGGAGCATATTTATTAGGAAGAGAACCATGAGGTCTATGGTTGTAATTGTACACCAAGTCTGGAAGAATGTCTAAGTAACGGTAAGTTTGATTATGTAGAAAATACCGATACATCATTCCCTTTAGAGTACGAATGACTCTTTCAGCAAAGTTGGCTTTGGTTTCATTCTTTGTGGTATAAGCATGAATTCCTTCTTTCTTCAAAAATGCTTTTACCCATCTGTTTTTAAATTCTGTTCCTTTATCAGACCTTAGAGTTCGCGGTCTTCGTCGTGTGTCATGAAAAATCTTTTGGAAAGCTTGTATGACGCTGGTATGTGATTTATTAGGTATTGGCTGTACCCAGACATATTTGGAAAACACATCAATGACAATGAGTAAAAAGCGTATGTCAACATTATAGGGAGCTATGTTTCCCATATCAGCCAAATCAATATCCCACATATCATCAATACCACGTGTAATGACACGTTGTCTCTTGAACCTGTATTTGACAGGTTGTAGTAAACTAAAAGCATCTTGATCCTGTAGCCATTTCTTCACTTGTGAATGTGTGACTGGTTGATTATGTTTTCTTAAGATGTGATACAGTTTGTAAGGACCAGCAAATGCTGTCCAGGTTTGAAGTAAATATTGGTCAAGTAGTCTTTCCACGTCGACATGATGAATGGAAAAAACACGTCTGAACAGAAGAGCTTTTATTTTATAACTCAACCAACATCACTTAACTAACATGCATTTATAACTTAACTAACAAGTTTTTTACAAATAAAGTATGGATACAATGGTATGAATAACTGGAGACCATTGGTCTTCAATGAACACTAACCAATGACTGAGTTCATCCAATGTAATAGCATCTACACCATATTTCTCACAACGTTGATTTGCATTCTCTAACACTTTATCTAAATGAATGTAATATTTAGCTTCATTCCAATATGTATAAACACATGCAGCATGACAAGTATGTTCTTGACACTCTTCATTGTTGACAAGCAGGACAGACTAAATATGCAAACTTTTTTACAGCTGATAACATTTCTTCTCAATAAGCTTTTTGCACAATATATTGTCTCAGTGTCATGTCCGCCATTATGCAGTCTCTTGAGTCTTGCAATGCAGCACAAGTCTGTCAAGTTATGCTGCTCCGGCAATGCAGCACAAGTCTGTCAAGTTCAGCAAGTTTTTTCCAGTTGTTGTTCACTTAACACACTGGTGTTCACACGTCTGCACATCAAGTCTCACACAACAGTTCTAACAACTTTCCCATAATATTCTGACCAGGATATCCAGATGACACTTGTTTCACACCCACACCAATGATCATACGTTGCTTCAACTAAAGTTTTGTCTTTACATTCTTTCAACTTGTTGCGAAACAATACACACTGATTCCATTTGACTTGTAAAACATCTTGCATTTTACTTCTCTTTACTGTATGCCATAAAGGACATGGTTTTATCCCTTTAGCAATACGTTTCGCTTCATATCCATTTCTGGATGACACAATGGCTGAAGCAATATCTGGACGGTGATGAAAAACTGCTTTCTCATATTGATACAACGCTTCACTTGAGTTGAACACATGTCCATACTTTTCAAGTCGTGTTGGAAACATGTTTGAAAGAACGTCTTTGTGACCACTGAATAGTACAAGATTCTCCATGTTGACTTTGTTTCTGTTGTTTTATTCTGACATGTCGGTTTCTTCCTGTAATAAAATATCTTTTAATATATTTGCTGCCTCTTCTATCATGTTCTTTATTTGTTTACGTTGAAACCACTCACATAAAACTAAATTTGCTAGTAAGACAAACATTGTTATCAATTCACTATGTTGTTACAAAGATGTTAAAAGGTTGTTGTTAAAGTTACCTGATAAAGCTGCTCGGTTTCGTCTTCTTCTTCTTGTAGTTCACAACAATCTCTCAAATGATCAACTACGGTGAAATATACTTCTACATCAGTACGAGCAGAATAAAGCGCAGAATCAAAGTCAAAGTCAGGATCTTCTTCTATTCCAATTTTATGACATTCTCCAAGAAATCTTGAATGCAGTTCAATCACATCAAGACTATAATGTACAACATCCCAAAAAGCATCCAAATGATAAAGTTGATAGTCTGGAGTGCCACAGCAAGCAAGTTTAGCAATCATCAAGTCAATATAAGCATTTTTTAAACATGCGTCCATCTTGTTTCAGTGTCTTGAAGGCTTTTACTTTGCTTCACTGACTTTAAGTACTCCACACTTGCCGCAGAAGTTGTTTGGTTCACACAACTTGCAATTATACTTGTGGCAGTGGCAATGATAATCTTCCACATATCCACAAGCACCGCAATAGTCACAGGTAAGTCCAAGTTGATTTTGTACGTTCATGTTCTCCAACTGAACTTCAGCCAGTCTTTTCTTGGATAGCTTTGACACCTTCATCCGACCATCCTTTTGCAGCTTGATGATCGTTTTCTTGTCATGACATTCCTCACATGGTGATAGGGCTGAGTTGATGTTGTCCATATCCTGAAGTAGTGTTTCCCATTCACCATCATTCATGTGGATGTGATGTGTGTATTCTTTCCCTTCAAACCGTGACGTGCGCACAAAACTCACATAACGCATATCCAAGTATGAAATGACTTCAAGCCACTTCGTTTGCGTTAAGTATAGTTTGAAGCCAATGTCGCGTAAATTTTTCAAGCTTTGACACACAATCTTCCACAAAGATGGTGAATAAGCACACCATCTCTCTCCATGTGTGATGCGTAGAAATGGCCCATATTCTCCATGCTCCACAGTAATGGTTAAGTTGGCACTAATTTTAAAGCTGCTTGTCTTGTTCTCCATGGCTGCCACAATGTACTGATGACTTCACGTCCACTCCCTCCAACTGTCTGCTGAGAAATGACTTCACTCTGCTGAGTCCACTCCCTTTTATACCCAACTATCTGCTGAGTCAGTCCACTCCTTCCAACTATCTGCTGAGTCAGCTCCCTTTTCAAACCTCTTGCAAAGTTTTGAATTCACTTCAACTCGTCCATGGTTGAATCGAACAAGGTCTGATACATTCGTCGTCAATGGAACATCATCATCATAAAGTAAAATGATTCTTGCAGCTACAACTAACATGAGCTCCACTGCCTAAATTGTATTCGCGTTGATAAATGCTGAATCAATGTCATAAGCTGATAGTATATGTAGATCTTCACAGTCACGTAGAAACGAGTCGATGAAACAATTACTTGGAATAGTCTTTCCAACAGCTTCCCAATGCAGATGTAAATTCTTCACTTGCTGCATCCAATCCAATTCAAAAGCAGGGAGCTTTGAAAATACATAGTTAGTATAATTCACTTTGAAGACGTCCTCCATAGTCATACATCTGTCAAGAAGTAATGCCGACATTGTGAAGTATTTTCTCGTCACATAATCTCCACTTGTTGACTTGTTGACAGAATGTATTACTAGTTGACTAGTTGACATGTTCACTCATGCTTTTATACTACTTCCATGTAATCAAAATATGGTGTGTAACTTGTTCAAAAATTGTTAAAATTGCTGACTCAGCAGAATTTTACTTGTGTATATGAATGTCTCACTTACAGTTGTAGGGCTGTACAGCTGCACAGCAGAGACATCTAGCGGTGAAGCGAAATGGTCTGCTATATGGTATTCATCCGCGAAATAGCACTGGAAATAACTGAATCAAATGGTGAAATTTTTATGTAAATCAGTCAACTATAACGAAAGTTATCACAATTTTAAATTAAAATGGCGGTAATTATGCATACAGCCACCTGCGCAACTAGCCCATGATTACTTTATAACAAAAGTTTACATAAACCTAAACCAAATGGTAAAATTTTCATTGAAATCAACCAACTATAACGAAAGTTATCACACTTTTTCATTTTTTACAAAGTTAAAATGGCGGCATGTCACATTATGCATACAGCTAGCTGCGAAAATAGCCTGTGACCACTTTATGACAAAACTTTACATAAAACTGAATCAAACAGTGAAATTTTCATATAAATCAACTAAGTAGTTTTAAAGTTATACATTCTTGAAGTTAGCCATATCACGATCCTGGGGGGGGGGGGGGGGGGTCCACACTTTTTACCATAGGGTCTGTCCAGACTGCCGCCTAGAGGGGGGGGTCAGTCCCGACTGCCGCCTAGGAGGGGGGGTCAGTCCCGACTGCCGCCTGGGGGGGGGGGTCAGTCCCGACTGCCGCCTGGGGGGGTCCTCACTTTGTTATCAGGGTTACGACTATGGCTATGCCTATGGCTACGCCTATGACTTCGCCTATGACGTCACGTTACCATGCTTCGTTGCCATCACAACAACACGTTGCCATGACGACGCCTATGACCTCACTTCCGGTCAAGACAGCACTTCCGGTCCAGACACGATGGCGTCACTTCCAGACAGTATGACGTCACAAAGTGTGGTAGAAACGGTGTTTCCCTACTACTCCTAAACAGCCCTGGTAGTGCCGATGCTTTTGGTAATTTATGAGCATGTTATATTTAAGGATTGGTTTATTGTTGAAAGCAAAACAAGTGCACATCTGGTGGGTGAAAATGAGGCCACGCTTAAGTGAATGTTACTTTCTTTTTTGAATGAAAAACATTGAAAGGGACCATAGCAAAAATACTCCACAACATTCGCTTTGATGAAATTTCACACTTCAGACAAAGGGCTTGTATTTACTGAGAGAGGGCACATGTTATGTAGCAATACAAATCCAGAGATTGCAGCGCCGCCCTGGCGGACGCCGTGGCCTCATGTTAGCTACCCGGCTAAGTACATTTAAGGTCCTGTATTTTACCTACATGTATCTAGCTGACAGTGCGTTGTTGCGGCTACAAGTGAAAGTCCGTTTTCATTCATAAAACAAGACACATGAAATAAGGATTTGATCGAATAATTTGTTCCATTAATATATGAATGTATCACAGATATATGAAAAATCACATTTCACAAAAATATGTAATCACCAAAAGTCAATATACCTGGGTAACCCACCATGAAAATCATGTGACTAGAATGTCTTAGATGTTCATCAGTTTCAAGACTTTTCTATTTCGCTTACCCCCCCCCCCCCCCAGAAACTGCACTCCTTATATTTGCACGGCGTAACATATACTTTTGTGTCCTGTGCTTTATATGCTTTTTTTTAAAACCGAGTACATGACATCACCTTCTGGGATGTGTGATATAACAAGTGTTTGCAGACATGTATGTGTTAAATTCAAACTGGTGTGGAACGAGAAGTTTTTGTCAAGGAAAGGGGAGATTCACACATATATAATTTATACGGATCAGCTATTCCGAACAAATACATGGGAAGGGAGGGGGGATGGGCGGTGAGCGGGGGACCGATAGTGAACGGGTAGCAGCCCAGTCTAGTCCCATTTTTTTCATAGCAATGTTTGCCATGACGGTTTCTACCAATTCGAAAGCGTCAAAATTGGTTTGTTTCTCCTTACATCTTTGTAATGTCTTCGTTTTCATAGCTTGTAAATGTGTGTAAAAATATAAAATTTTACTTTCTTGTTTATTATATAAATATCAAGTGTTGTTTTCACTGCCTTTTCATGCTTACACACTGCTTTCTGAACAGAATGTTAGAAAGTTAAAAAATACTGCCAAAATTCTTTCCAGACTAGAATTATTGCATAAACTGTATTTTTGGATTGTGGACTTTTAAAATCTGTCTTTGAAAAAAAAAATATAGAGAGCATGAATGTTTTGCTCTATTTTTTCACATCTTTATGGGCTTGACTTATCTTTGATATGCTAAAAGAAAGATACATACCTCTCCGCATCATTTAGGAATCGAAACTAGGAATATGTACTATTGTAGCGCGAGTTATGACAATTTACTGCCGCACAAGATGCACCTCCATGCCTTTTCTCTGATCCAATTTTGTTTTGATTCCGGATCATGGACACGGCAACCGTATGGTGGCGCTAGCAGCACAGAGCATATGCACAATGCACTGAAGTGAACCGTCTTATTATTTAAGGGTCTTTGCTTCAGATTTCTGACTTCAAACATATTGTGTCATAAAAAAGTTAAGTACGAAGTCTGAAGTCTGAAGTATTAAATCAGCATTCAGACTTATATGTCAGAGGTATGAAGTGTGAAATGTGAAGTCTGAAGTGAGTAGACCTTCAGAACCATCGCATATAAAGAATTAATTTTTAAATTTAAAATTTATTTTCCACACCAAAAACACAAATCTTAATACAGTTCCATAAGTATGGTTTGCACAGATTCCAAGTTGGATTTATTTTAAACATTCTTTTCAGTAGTGGGGAAAAGAGACTTGTGGCCCGCGCCCGCCCCCTGCTGATTGACCGACTGACACCCCACTTCCCCGGTGATTGACCGACCAACCCCCCTTAGCCTGGTGACTGACCTACCGATCCCCTCCCTTCCCCACGGATGAAAATCAGATTGTGGCATAGTTTTACGTTTCAGATAATTCTGATCATTTGACCTCCCCCCCCCCGGGAGTAGTAGAAGAATGGTGGTTCGAAAACAGGAAGTGACGTCATCAGACCCCCCTACCCCAGACCCCCTACCCCCCTATGACGTCATGGCATTGTTCAACAATTTTATTAAAACAAGTGGTTCAACAATTGTTTAACATGTTTATAAACATGTTCAACATGTTCATAAATATGTTCAACATGTTTAACATGTTTATAAACATGTTCAACATGTTCTTGAACATGCTCAACATGTTCTTGAACATGTTCAAAAAATTGTTCAACATGTTCAACATGTTCAACAAGTTGTTCAACATGTTCAACATGTTCAACATGTTAAACATGTTCAACATGTTCAACATGTTCAATATGTTCAACATGTTCAACAAGTTCAACATGTGCAACATGTTCAACATGTTCAGCATGTTGTTGTTCAACAAGTTGTTGTATATATAGCTATGTTTAAAGACTCATTCATCATTTGAATAGTGTAGGTTGAACCGAAAGGATGTATAAATGCAACATTTGTTCAAAATCTTACAATTGGCCACAAAGTCTTAAAAGACACTTAAAGGTTGCTCACACGTCAGAAGTGGATGAAGAATCGGATATGGAAAACCCTGTAAAACTACCTTTCACGGAAACTTGCGATGAGTCTTCTATGGAAAGTGAAAGCGTTAACATGGCTGAAAAGAATGTACATGCTTGTACAGAATGTGGTGCATTGTACAACAGCGAAGAAGCTTTGCTCAAACATATGGAGCAGTGTGGTGAGGATGCTGATGACAGGAGTTCTGAAAGTGAGTCAGAAACAGACTCTGAAAGTGAGTCAGAAATAGACTCTGTTTGGTATGATATGGTTCAAGAAGTCTACGATGACTATGATGACAAATTTCAAGAAAAGGTTTCAGAGTATGAAGAACAAGGACTTGAAGATGCGCGTGAAATAGCAAGCTATGACCTTCGACCCATTTATAAACATGGACTAAAATAACTGTTTATGAGACTATTCAAATATACCCAGCGTCTAGAACAAAGCCAACATTATCAACAGATTTAAAGGACTTTAATTGCTTTGTGGGTGAAAAACATTACAAGTATTCAAAGGCACTAAAGGCGGCTATAAGAAAAAACAATGCATTCTTTGAAGAGCTACTAGATAAGGAAGAGGAGTATGACAGCAGTGATGAAGAAAGTGGTATGGAGAGTGAACAGAGTGAAACAGATGAAGAAAAATAGACTTATTTGACTAAACTTTATGATAAAGACTTTATAAATGTTGTAATGTTTTATTCGCTTAAGCGTTGTGTATTAATATATGTCTTGCTTTGCAACATATAAAGTCGCATGGTGTCTGACGCGGTTTGAATTGACCCGTAAACCATATATCATATATCGTATATTAGGTATTATAGTTAATTTTGTATTATTATGTATTATATTCAAGAATTGTATTATTATGTATTATATTCAAGTATTGTATGAGAAAAATAAAAAGTTGAAAAGCATCATATGTGTTTTTATTGAATATTACAAATATGTACAATTATGATACAAACAAAACTATTTCAAATACATATTATGTTAATACATGTGCATATTTACAAGAACTTAACTTAAAATTTTATAACAACTAACTTCACATGAACATAGATCATGTTAATTTCATGGTCTACATATGAAGACAATTTTATTTGAACTACATATCAAATGTACATGTCCATATGAGTCAAAGCGAAGTTTCAAGTTCTTGTCAAGCTTCAAAACCTTCGCTCCAATCTTCTGCACTGAGGGTGATGAAATCATAGCATCCACTAAGCTCGTCATGCAGTTAAAACTGTATACAGTCATCTCGCTGTCTAATCAACGATCTTCTGACAGTCACTGCATTAATACAAATCCATTTTCTGAAGCATGAGATCCACTGACGTCATTTGCTTCTTCAGCATGTGCCAATCGTTCAATGACAACAAAATTCCCTTCTTGGTAGGATGTAACCTCCCAGATGTATGATCCGTAATATATTCACGAATGTTAACCATCACTTTCTGTTGATATTTCGCCAATTTAATATATATTTCTCCATTAATAGGTATCATAACCGGTAAATCGTCCACACTCATCTTCTTCATGGTGGTAGCATCTTTACACTCTGGTTCTCGCTTCATTTTAGGCTCTGTCTTAATTTTTCGCTTTTTACACGGCGGCGTCATAGCTGGTAACTCATCTCTTTTTATCTTTCTAAGATGTGGTCGCTTTTGACGCTGCTGACATGACTTTGCCTTAGACTTTACCATGGGCATTGCCTTAGACTTTGCTGTAGGTATTGTCTCAGGCGTTACTATAAAATCATCTGCAGGCATTGTCTCAGACTTTTCTACAGGCATTGTCATAGATGGTAGCTGTTGCTCGCTCACTGCAGAGATGTTCACTCTTCAGTATCTTGATACAGAATGTGTGTTAGTTCTGAGGGCGGCTGCCTTATTAATACCACGTTTACCTTTGTGGCCAATTGTAAGATTTTGAACAAATGTTGCATTTATACATCCTTTCGGTTCAACCTACACTATTCAAATGATGAATGAGTCTTTAAACATAGCTTTATATACAACAACTTGTTGAACAACATGTTGAACATGTTGAACATGTTGCACATGTTGAACTTGTTGAACATGTTGAAGAACTTGTTGAACATGTTGAACATGTTGAACAATTTGTTGAACAATACCACGACGTAATATCTTCCAAAAATTATTCGAACACGTGTTTTGAATGGGCTTGCCATTCGACTACATGTTTGAATAGGCGCAGTTTTCCTACATAACTCTCCACATTTTCACTTCCGATTTTCCAACAATCAACCAAGTGGTAGAATCGTTTAAAACGTGAAAAACTAAATTTGTTTAAGTTGGTTTAGAAACCTGATTTTTCCCTACTTCAAAATGGTAAAATGTTCAAACTTATTTTATACATCATATGTTGTCAGAAAACAAAATTTGTTAAAGTTGGTCTAGAACCACCATTTCTGCACCACTATAACTTTAGAACATTTGAATAAGTAGCATGGTAAAATGCTAAAACTTATTTTATATATCATATGTTGTCAAAAACTACATTTGCTAAAGTTGGTCTAGAAGCACCATTTTCTAACTACTATAACATAAAACATAACATTGGACTTAACGTAGGGAAAATCCCATTCCTTCTCAAATTATTGATCGTTCCCACGCTCTGAACGAGTGCACTCTGAAATTTATCGATCGGTTTCCCCACACTCTGAGACCTTTCATGTACTTATTCCTATGCTGTGCGTGTGGTTATTGTAATAGAACCATTGAAATATGACTAATTAAATATTATCATAATAATAATAGTGAAAATAGACATAGAAATATGGCTATTATGTTAAAAAAAGTCACAGAGTCACATAATATCAGAGATCATTTAAAGTCACATAAGGTCACAGTCGCATGTTGCCACATAATGTCACAGAGTCACAAAAACCAAAAACCAAAAGTTTGTTCAAGTTTTTCCAAGGAGAACAAAAAGGTCTGCTCTCGTCTTTGAATGATGTCTGTGGTTGTTCAACTATGCAGTGTTACATGATGGGGGGGGGGGGGGGGGTCATAAAAACCAAAGTTGCTCAGAATCGTCTGAAACGGATAACTATGCTGAAATCACAAAATTTTCTTACCCGTAGGGGAGGTAGGGGGAGGGGGGTAGGGGTAGGGGGTGGGGGTAGGGGGCTGATGACGTCACTTCCTGTTTTCGAACCACCATTCTTCTACTACTCCCTGGCCGAAAATCATATAGTTTTACGTTTCAGACCATTATGATTTTTGACCCCAGCCCCTATCCAGGGGCGAAAATCACATTGTGGCATAATTTTACGTTTCAGACCATTCTGATAATTTTTCTTTTCTAGACCCCCACCCCATCTTTCAAGACCATATGGCATATAATATGGATAGATTTCAACCATCTTTTCACCATAGTGTTCAGCAGGACTTTGTCTTTAATGGAAGGACTGGTTTCAACATTTTCACCATTAGTGTTCGGTAGAACTTTGTTTTAATGGAAGGTAACTGAACGTTGAATCTGTGATTATAATGTTTGGCAAGGATTTGAAACTTTGATTTGAAGTAAAATAACCAATTTATCAGAAATAGAATTGACATTATCCTATTTCCTAAAGATCAAGCTGTGGTGAAGGATCATTTTAAATCTTTATCAATACTAGGATCTCATCGACAAGTGTCAGAAGATCTTATTATATAAGTTATTGAACCTGATGGCGAACGCTGTATACAGTTTCAACAGAATGATAAGCTTACTGAAAAATACAGCTTGATCACGATCGGTGTAGGACATAGGATGTACTATAACATGATGACGTCTATAAGAATTTTATGTAAAGAAGAAGAAACTGAAAGTACATCAAGTAAACAAATTTGTTTTAATTGTTGAAATGTTGAAGGCAGCGACAATATTTTTTCTTTCTAGCGAATTTAATCTTATGTCAATTTTTTTAACCAACAGAGGAAGAAAATAAAAGAAGAGGTAGTGAACATTTTAAAAGAAGCCATGCGTGAACATGCTTTGAACAATTCAAATGATACCGCCATTATATTACAGGAAGAAGAAAGGTGAAACATGTCACCATCTCATCTCCTTCTTCGCAGACGCAAAGAGGCATTGGATGATTCTTCAAAAAAACTATTTTGACTGTGTGTTTTCAAAGCTTCTTTATTTTGAATCCAAATGGGTACTGGGAGTGAAGAATATATGCATAAACAGTGGGAAGCTATTGGAAGTTCAGTTCAAAGAAATCGTTTGATCCAAAGTTTTTGAATAAATGACATAAAAGTTTTTTGCCACAACTGTAAAGGTTATGATTCCTATCTGATAGTGCAGTACCTATATCAGAACGCAGTCCTACCTAAAGTAATACCGAATGGAGACAAGCATATCTTTATTGAAGTACCGGCATACAAATTCCGAATGGTAGATTCCATAAATTTTGTACCTTCTGCACTCAGGAAACTGCCAAAAATGTTTGGCTTGACAGAACTAAAGGGTTGTTTCCACATTATTACAACACCAAAGAAAATCAGAATAAGGAGCTCCATTCTCTCCCAGATATTTCATACTACAACACAGGCGGAATGAAACCAGAAGAAGAGAAGCTTTTATAGAATGCTACGAAAACAACACAATTACAGCATTGAATTCCCAAGAAGAACTTCTAAAGTACTGCCGATGAGATGTAGATATTTTGAGACGAGCATATCTCGAGTTTGGGCAGCTGTTCATGAATATGACAAGTGGAATGGACCCCTTTCAGAAATGCAGTACAATTGCATCCGAAAAAGGTTGCCAAATACAGACTGGACGGCTTCTATGAAACAGACAGTGGTGCAAGAGTTGCTCTGGAGTTCCACGGAGAATTGTACCACGGATGCCCGAAATTCTACGCCGAAACGCCATTAACCTGCTCATAGAGACAAAGTGGAAGATTCGTATTAAGCAACATTGGACAAGAAAACATTCCAACAAAGCCAGGATTACACATACCGCTGCATATGGTACTGCGAATGGGACAAAGAAGTTTCTGACAACCAAAACATTAAGGCCTTTGTGGAGAATATAGATGTAGTAAAGCCCTTGGACTTGCGGAAAGCTTTCTTCGTGGAAGAACTGATGCGGTAACACCCTTCAAAGAAGTTACAGACGACGAGTCAATTAAGTATTTTGATGCCACCCCTCTCTATCCATACACAAATAAAACTAACAAATATGTAGTAGGGCATCTAAAGATGGGTTACAACAGAGAGGGACCGTCAGAAATATATCTCAGATTCCAGTCCAAAGAATGAATTTACTGTTATTGGGACAAGATAAAGGCAAACTCAGGACTGTGCTCTTTAGTAAAGCTTATGCTGAATTCATATTGGGCAACACTCTAACATTCAAATTTGTGCAGCGCTCTAACATGACTCAAATGAAGCATGTTGCAAATCCGTCAAAGTACTTTGATCTTTTAACGAGCAACAAGCAAGTAGGGACAGACGTTGGCCTCGTCTCAGAGAAAATGGTGGAAATGTGATGGAAGTACAAATAGGACTTTGTCGAAACATCAGACCGCACAAACCGTGTTGTCGCAGCTTATACAACCACTCAAGCCAGACTTAAATTATACAGCTACGTAGAAAAGCTTGGATCAAGAGCTATGTATGTAGATACAGACGTAGTCGTTTTCTCGGCAAAGCATGGAGATGCAGAACTCGTTCTTGCAAACTATTAGGTGACAAAACCGACGAAGTGCCTAACGGAAAAAATAACACATTTCCTAACAGGTGGACCTAAGAACTATGCCTACAACTTTTCTAAAGATGGGTGCAGAAGAAGTGTTTGTAAGGTCACGGTATAAAACTGAATTATAAGAACAGTCTTGAAATAAGCTTTGATACCGTCAAAAACCTGGTCATGGACCAGTCACAAGTTATAACCACGAGTACGTGTCCATTCTGAGAGACAACAAAACAAAAGCACTGCTTACTACATATCAACCAAAAGACTACAAGATTGTCTTTGACAAACGCGTCATTACTGACAACTTCTATATGAAAATTTGCGACCGCAATTAGATTTGCCAACTACGAATAAGTTCGGGGCTACAGCTGCAAAACTACGAATGGGATCTCCAACAACAAAGATGCATCGAGAGCCCAAGACCCTGCAGCTGCAGCTGCAATTGCAAAACTGTTAGGGGATCTTCAAGAACAAAGATAGAAACAGAGGCTCAAGACCCCGCGGCTGCAGCTGAATCGGTAGCACAGCCAATTTTACCGTCTATACTGAAACTGTCTTCGCGACCAGCAACTTTTATGCATCCATTCACCTTGAATATTTCTGGGCAAAGTGGAAAACCTATTCAGTAAAGAAGACATTGCAGCGGGAGAGAATTCTTCCAAGACCAAACAGAATAGTGTACCTATACAAACGATGGCAATCTCTTTTAACAGAATGCAGCCCACAATTCTAAATATATAGTTTATACAAGGGATTCCACTCAGTCTGGATGATGACGACTTTTTGATATTAAGAGGACTAATTTAATTATACTAGATGGCATGTCTTGTGCAGCCCAAGATCAGCGGATAGTTTATTCGTTTACTGAGGGTAGCCACTACAGGTCACTCAGTTGTATAAACATTACGCAGTCGTTGTTTCCTCAAGGCAAATAGCAGTTACTCAGAGACGCAATACACAGTACCTGATTATTTTCAAATCTATAATTGGCCAAGTGGCCAAGACAAGTACAAACTCTCGGAAGGTTTATGTTTCCCGGCCGCCTGAAACAGTTTATGAATGTTGCAGTTGCAGTTCATGAAGCAACCCAAGAACCATACAGTCTAATGATCGACGCTAAACAATCAACTGCAGAAGCTGAACGATTCAAAACAAACACACTTGCTCCGGCACCAAACTCTGTAAAAGGAGAAGAAAAATGCCCACATTTTCATTTGATTACTGAACGTCAAAGCGAACACATGTCAGCTGATACTAACCGGGAGCCAGAAAGTATAAAAGAAGAAACATCCGGACACTTAATCAACGAGCATTAAGACATCGACTACACATCAAATACTTCTGAGAGAGACTTAATGATGTCTTCCTGTGACGACTGTTGACTAATGTTTGAAAACGTTCATGATTTGCAAAGACATGTCAAAATTTGGTAGCCTGAAAGTCATCCGCCTCTTAAAAAGGCCAAATTAGAAGAGCAGGAATTACCCAAATTTACCACGGATGACTAGCTTCCAGTTTTCTAAAGCTTTATGCGAAATGCGCGACAACAGAATGAGAAAGAATGGCAGAGAAAAGTTGAGAAATACATGGACCAAGGAATGGAGGAAGACGAAGAAGAAAAAGCTGAAGAAAAATCTAACCCTTAGATATGACTTTGTTCTTAAAATCCTATAGTATGCTTATCACGAATATACTACGCTTGACCAAAGATCGGGTGCAGCGCCAAAGGTGCAATACCATTGGCTATAAAACAGTTTAAAAGCCATTTAGAAAATCTGCTAAATGATGAAAACAAAATTCTGACAATGACAAAAGTGATGACGAAGACGACGAGTCCGAGAGTGAAAAGGAAGAAGTGCGAGAGTGAGGAGGAGGACGAATAAGATAGGAGGAGTACGACGACCAGGATGATATATAAGTAAGTACTAGTTTAGTTCTTAGCCCTTTTTCGATGCATCGTTGACAGAATGGCACCTTGGAACAATTATTTGAAAGACATATATTTTAACCCTTGAAAACCTGCAAGCTACTCTGCGCCGCAAAAGCTGTATAGCTTTGTAAGGAGATGGAAATGGAAATGGAAAGCTTGATATTAGTAAATGCAGAATACGTAAATGGTTACATCAGCAACAGCCAGACAGTCTGCAAGACCAAATAGACTTCATTTTAAGCATTATTGCTACAAGAAAAGATGATCAGTGATCTGCTGTGCTGACCTCATTTATATGGTGAAATCTTCCAAAGACAACATTAGGTTTAAATATATACTCATCGTGGTAGAAACATTCTCCAAATATCTATGGCTTTGCCCATTGATGGATGAAACAGGTGTGTCTGTGGTCAAAGCGTTCAAAGACATTTTTAATGAAAGAAGAATACCGAATAGAATACGCACCGGCAAGGGTCAGGAATTTCGCGCCAATGCCGTGAAAGTTCTTATGAAATCCAAAGACTTTCGCCAATTGTTTGCTCAAAATGAAAAAAGAGCCTTCAAGTGTATCGATCAACTGCAGAGTTTTCCCGATGGATATAATAAAACAATACACGGAACAATAGGTATGGCTCCGAATGTCGTCACACTCGACAACGAAGAAGAGGTTCGCCTTGCCACATATTTTAGCAAAACGCCACCGACCACTGCAAAGCAGCCAAGATATGGATTCAAGATGGAGGACAAAGTTTGCATTACACACTTGAGGAATAAATTTGCACGCGAATACGACCAAAGGTGGACAAGGAAGGTCTTCACTATAGCTCAACGATTCAGAAGAGGACAAGAGCCTATTTATGGATTCAAAGACTATAATGACAAGCCTATTACAGGCAGTTTCTACCAAACAGAGCTCCAGAAAGTGGACTTGAAAGACAATGAACTGTTTAATATTGAAAAAATGCGTAAAGAAAGGGGACGTGTGCAAAATAAACAGTCCTATGTAAAGTGGCTATATTAGCCAAAGATATTTAATAACCGGATTAAAGCAGGTGGCATTTAACCTACTGCTAGAACTGACGTTTGCCAATGCCTTGCAAAATAAGTCAATGGCATGGTCTATGCTGAATTTGACAAGATCATTGAAATATGCGCAAATCGCAGTGTTCAGTATGATAGATAGATGCCACTTTGACGCATGATGTCATGACGAAAGACGTATTTCACGGGATGTGTACTATAAATCAATTGCCAGCATTACAGCAAGGGACCTATGTCATCAACACCGATGATAATGATGAACCTGATGAACATTTGGTTGCCGCGTACTTTGACAAAGTTGTGGAATATTTTGACACTTATGGACTTGCACCCATAGATGAACGTTTAAAAAATAAATAATGCGTATATGTATAATTCAGTACCATTGCAGCAGCTTATTTCCAATACTTGTTGTTCTAATTGTGTGTATTATATATTGCAGAGATGTAGGTTATAGCAAGTTTCACATTATAGATATATTAGAGAGAAGTGATGGAGATTTTGTGGTAAAAGATTTTGTATATAGACATTATAAACTAAGGTTCTATTAAACTTTTTCTGAGTTAATAATTCAGTTTTTTAATTTGTAGTTAAGTTTTAGTGATATATTTAAATCTAAATGTATCAAATTTAAATGTATATTTGCAAATGGTAGCTGCTAAACGGCTGTACTAATGTCATATCATTCTAATGAGTCACTGAGGTCACTGCGATCACTGCGGCGGGGTTAATTCACTCGCAAATCCCTCTTCATTCTTAAGCAGGGTCCCTGGCGAGGTGTTAACTCACCCATAAACCATGTATCACATATTGTTATGTATTATAGTTAGGTATTATTTGCAAAAATAAAAATTGAAAAAAAAATTATTTAACATAACAAATCACATATTTATAATTATTTAAAACAACAACAAATTAAAATATTCACAAGTATTGAGAACAAAAAATTATAATTAGCTATTGAGAACACTTCATGTAACATATTAGCTCACTCACAAAAGTTAAATTGATATAAGTATCATAATTGTTGTCTCCCCGTTTGAAAATGCTCTGAAAACTGACAAAGCATTGATCCAACCGAATAACTTTAACATTGACATGGTTTGATAGCGTTAATTACTTTAAACCTTTCATAGTCTTTATCATACAGTGATGCCATACTGTTAAAATTATATACAACGTTCAGTCATGCTCAATGACTTTCACAATAAGATCCCCTGACACTCGTAGATGAAATCCTAGCATTGTTAAAGATTTAAAATAATCCCTCACCACAACTTGATCTTTAGGATAGGATAATGTCAATTCTCTTTCTGATGAATTGGTTATTTACTTCAAAACAAAGTTTCAAGTTCGTGCCAAAATTATAAACACAGCTTCAACGTTCTTCATAGATAAAATTGGAACGTTCGTAACGTTACCCCCCATTAAAGACAAAGTTCTTCGAAACACTATGGTAAAAAAAAATGGTTGAAATCGGTCCAGTGGTTGTGAAGTTATGCGATGTTGAAGTTATCATGTCTGTCTTATATGCTATATAGTCTTGAAGGGGGGTCTATAAATGAAAAAGATCAGAATGGTCTGAAGCATAAATCTATACCACAATCTGATTTTCGCCCCGAGGGAGTCAAATAATCAGAATGGCCTGAAACGTAAAACTATGCCACAATCTGGTTTTCACCCGACGGGAGTCAAATGATCAGACTTCTCTGAAACGTAAAGCTATACCACAATCTATTTTCACCTCTGGGGGCTCGGTCGATCAGTCACCAGGGGGTGTCAGTCGGTCAGTCACCAGGGGGCTGACCAGAAATCTCGTTTCCCCACTACTCCTTTCGCTGATTTAAGATGATCATCGGTATATCACTTACCTTTCGGTTGCTTATTGATTTGGAGCATACAGCAAATTGGGAGGGTGAACTTCCTTTAAACTTAATCATGCTACTTCAATTTTCTTTTTCACCATGTCTTTTTTTCATCATTCCTTTCTGTTGTAGAAATGGACGAGTGGAACTGAAAAACCCAAACATCTCTAAAATGCAGGAAGACGCCTTGTATCACTTTGCTCTCAGCACAAACAAGGACGATTTACCTCAAATGTTTGGAGATGTTAAGGTAACGGGATACCTACATGCTAATAACATCTAAGGTGTAAACACCAAAATGTTGTTTCCGTTTTTTTTTAGAAGACTTAGGCATAACATAGTGCAGTAAAACCTGCCTCCAGACAAGCCTGTATAATGCTCCGATTATGCCTATGATCTCATTTCCGTTTGAGCAATTTTGATTTTTATTCCTGATTATCTCTGACTTTCTACCTCACTTAATTGTTTTTACTTTTTCCGTGGTGACAGATCTTTAAGCTTTTTCTTGTGCTTTCCAGCATTTCAATTTCCGGAAATACCAATTAAGGGATAAATCAAGTGTTTAATAAATAAACCACCTAACCCAAATGCAGAGAAATTATTCAGTTGATTTCAGGGGCTCAAGTGCGGTTACAAAGTGCTAATTAAAACTGGAGACGCACATCTGTATTAAAATTGCTTATTTTGCTTACATTGTGTTTCTACCTTTGAATAGTATGCAATCATTTAAATTTGCTTATTTTGCCGATCATTTGTTTCTACTTTTGAAAAGTATGCAATCATATAAATTTGCTTATTTTGTTTATAATTTGTTTCTGCTTTTTAACAGTATGCAGTCATTTATAAATTGCAGTATCACAATCCCTGGACTCCAAACCCTTACCAACCATTCATTAATCACATATTCATACATACACCATAGCATATTAATATACAACATAGCATATTTATATATTGCAACTGAACAGTAGTACTTACTCGGGTTTGAACCGGGGACCTCTTGCATCCTAGGCGCGGAACATACCTCTACTCAACGGGGGCTGGGGCTGCCTCGGCAGTGTAATTAAGTCGTCTATTTCTTCCCAAAAAGTTTACCTCTTACATTTTCGTTTTTTTGCTACCGCCGACGCTTTTAATTTAGTTATTTGTATTGTCTTCTCCTCCTTTATGTTTGCTGAGGCGAATAATAATTTTCAAGTATATTCATAATGCTCCACTATTGATTCTTCATAATGTCCCCTACAAAACGTCAATCGATAAATTTCCGACGTCGAATAAGCATAGGAAAATATGCGTTTTATAGACGTATAAAAATACGTATAATACAGGTTGGCAATATCGGCATCTTTTTCCGATGTATTTCCGACGTCGTTTATACATAGGAAAATATGCGTTTTATAGACGTATAAAATAATACGTATAATATACGATCGCAATATCGACATCTTTTTTCCGAGGTATTTCCGACGTCGTTTATACATAGGAAAATATGCGTTTTATAGACGTTTAAAAAGTATGCATAATACGCGTTGGCAATATCGGCATCTTTTTTTCGACGCATTTTCGATGCATATACGATGTTTCTAAAAATTCGTATATATTCCATCGTATATCCGACTTATAAACGATGTTTCAAATCCGCTGCCAACGCTGCCGATGCAATTTAGAGATTAACGACGTCGTTTATGCGTCGGCAGTTTTGTAGGGGGACGTTCGATTAACATTGGATAGACGTCGTATACGACATCGACTCAACGTCGTTTTGGTTGCCTATGAAATTCGAAACAGCATCTATCTTCCGACGTTGAATAGTCGCTGATGATATGATCAACTTACGGGTAGGTTAAAAATGGAAATCAAAATAACGACTCCGCACGTTGTATAGTGTTTAGGAGAGCGGTGCTGTATAGTCTTCGGGGAAATATTGATCTTGAATCGCCATCTTGACAGCCACAATCAACCCTCAGTCACGGCCACCCCTCCGCTGCATATTTACACTTGAGATTTTCAATCCCCTATTTTATTTAAATCGTACGACTCGGTAAGTTGCTTCCGTATGTTTCCTTTTTCAGCCAAAGGCTTGTCACGCGAACTCCTCTGAGACGGCTAGGGTTAGGAAGACCAAAGTTGGCAGAGACATAGTATATCATGTCTAGTTGGTCCACCTCATGTTTTTTAGAAATTCATAAACATTTCATATGCAAAAATGGACAATGAAATATTAAATTTGAAAAAGTTATCACGTGAACTCCTCTGAGACTTCTAGGGCTAGGACGACCAAATTTGACAGAGACAAAACATAGCATGTGTAGTTGGTTCAGTTGAACTATTATAAAAAAATTCATTAACATTTAATATGCAAAAATGTACATTGAAATTTTGCTATTCACACCCGTTATCAGGCAGCCAAATCCTTGCTTTCGCAGTTGAAGGAACTGTTATGCTATCAGGATAGGCGTATTGATCGAGTGACTCTCCACAATGAGAGCGATTGCAGTACGTGTGTGCAAGCTGAGGCTGGCTGCAACGTTTGAGTTTTCCCCCAATTGCTAAAGATTGATGAAATTTGGCTCATTGATAGAGGGTGATGAGACGGTGTGATATCCGATTTATCTCTCAGCCAATATTGGCTGAAAGCTATTGCTATCGGTCTGTCCGTCCGTCTGTCCGTCTGTCCGTAAACTTTTTTCGAGAGATACTTCCAAAATTATTTATCGGAGCTTCACAAAACCTTACAGGAAAAAAGTATATATAGTATAGATGTGCAACTGTGGGTTCAATTTGGCCCGTGTTCATTTGTCTGTCCGTCCGTTGCACTTTAAACTGTTTTCTTTTCCCAAAAACTATTTATTGGATCTTCACCAAATCTTACAGGACGAAAGTATATGTAGTGTAAATGTGCAATGAGGGGTTCAATTTGCCCCATCCATCTGTCTGTCCGTCGCACTAAAAAAACAGGAAGTTGACCATTATCTCGAAAAGTGTTAGAAATAGAGCGATTTTGAGCTTATTTTCGACCCTTTTGGCCTATAAGACTATATGTAAGAAGTACTTCGGTGACCTTAACCTACTCGGCCTTTTTCAAAGTGAAAAAACAGGAAATTGACAATCACCTCAAAAGCGGTTAGAGGTAGAGCGATTTTGAGTTTATTTTCGACCCTTTTGTCTAAAAGACTGTATGTAAGAGGGACCTAGGTGACCTTGACCTCCTCGATCATGGTCAAAACCATAAACCGAAAGTTGACCATTATCTCGAAAACGATTAGATTTGGATTTAAAAGACGACATGTAAGAGCTACCTTGGTGACCTTTACTTCTTCGGTAATAGTCAATATCAAAAACCGAATGTTGACCATTATCTCGAAAACGGTTAGAAATAGAGCGATTTTGACCTCATGTTCGACCTTTTGGGCCTAAAAGACTATATGTAAGAGGTATCTCAGTGATATTGACCTCCTCGGTCATGGTCAAAGTCAAAAACCGGAAGTTGACCATTATCTCGAAAACGGTTGGAGTTAGAACGATTTTAATCTTATTTCCGACCCGTTGGGTCTAAAAGACGACGTGTAAGAGCCACCTTGGTGACCTTGACCACCTTGGTCATGGTCAAGGTGAAAAACGGAAAGTTGACCATTATCTCAAAAACGGTTAGAAATAGACCGATTTTGAGCTTATTTTCAACCCTTGGGCCTTAAGACTATATGTAAAAGATACCTCGGTGAGCTTTACTTCTTAGGTAATGGTCAATATCAAAAACCGGAAGTTGACCATTATATCGAAAACGGTTAGAAATAGAGCGATTTTGAGCTTATGTTCGACCTTTTGGGCCTAAAAGACTATATGTAAGAACTACCTCGGTGAGCTTAACCTACTCTGTCATGGTCAAAGTGGAAAAAATAGGAAATTGACCATTATCTCGAAAACGGTAAGAGGTAGAGCGTTTTTGAGTTTATTTCCGACCCTTTTGGCCTAAAAGACTATATGTAAGAGGTACCTCGGTGCCCTTGACCTCCTCGGTCATGGTCAAAGTAAAAAAAAACCTTAAGTTGACTATTATATCGGTAGTAGTAGAGCGATTTTTAGTTTATTTTCGACCCTTTGAGCTTAAAAGACTATGAGTAAGAGGTACCTCCTCGGTCATGGTCATGGTCAAAAACCAAAAATTAACCATTATCTCAAAAAACGGTTAGAGTTAAGCGATTCTGAGCTTATTTTCGACAGTTTGGACCTTAAAGACTATATGTAAGAGGCACCTCGGTGATCTTGGCATCATCGGTCATAGTAAAAAAACCGGAAGTTGACCGTTATCTCGAAAACGGTTACAGATAAAGCGATCGATTCTGAGTTTATTTTCGACCCTTCGGGCCTAAAAGACTATATGTAAGAGATACCTCGGTGACCTTTACCTCCTCGGTCATGGTCAAAGTCTAAAACCGGAAGTGGACTATTATCTCGAAAACTGTTAGAGATAGAGCATTTTAAGCTTATTTTTTGACCCTTTGGGCCTTGAAAACGGGTAGAGATAGATCTATTTTGAGGTTAGTTCGACCCTTTCAGCCTAAAAAGCGTTATGTAAGAAGTACCTCGGTGATCTTGACCATTTCCGTCATGGTCAAATTCAAAAACTTGAAGTTCCAAAAACGGTTAGAGCTATCATGATTTTAAGCTTATTTCGACCGTTTGGGCCTAAAAGAGAAGATAAGGGAGGAGGTGTCTTGGTGACCTTCTTCTCTTCGTTCATGGTCAGTTCTGAATTTTCAGAGTTCAGAATCGTATTTTTTGTGGCCCCCAAGTGTAATTTCGGTAGCGAAAACCGTCTAGTTTACGTCCTGTTTTCAAAGTGATATGCCATGACTACCATTTCTGGAAAGCGATAACGCAATGAGCCTTTTTTTGTGAGACCGACGCCTATACATGCTGATATTTCGACTTCGACGCCAATTTTCCGACGTAGAATTCACATTGCATCAAACAGATTGACTAGGCGTCGGACAAAGCTATGTTTTTGAAGTTCATAAGACGTTGCTGTTTGGTCGCGACCAATAACAACCGAAGTAATACTAGAGGTAATGTTGGGGTTTGGTCGGGTCGACGATCATTCAACCATAAAATGTTTATTGGGTAAGACATGTAAATAGTTACTAGTTAGTTGTTTTGTCTTTTCTTATTTTTATGTTTTGGACTGGTGGTTCAAAGACGATTTTGTCTTTTTTTATGCTTTTGGATTTGGAAAATATCGTAACGCCTTTAAATTTATAAGAAATCGTTTTATTTTTCTTTAATTTTTTGTCTTTATCCGTCGCACCCTCTTGTTCAGTATGAATTAAATTAAACGTGGTGAAAAATCAAAACTTCAGGAAGACTGGCCTCTTTTAAGGTAAACTCTGTTCTATTCGCAATGGACTATCTGATTGGTAACGCCGAGGACATGATCTGTGTGAGATAAGAAAAAGTCATAACAGATATAACTGATTCAGGATGTATCCAATGGACGAAATAGCACTTGTATAGATAACGATAAGTTTAAGACAGGCTTTGATATCCACTTGGATATTAATTTCTGTAGTTGTTGATTTCTGTAGATGTTTGTACCCATAAAGTGCATCAGTTTGTAAACAAAACTTTGATCCTTTTTCAAATTCCAAGACAATCGGATGCCAACATACACAGGCGCAATAAAACGCTATGATAAAAAAGCAGCTTTACAACAATGCCGTACTTAATGCGGAGGTCAATTAAAATTTGCAATAACGGATACAGATATTTAAGTCGTATTTTCATGTTTTTATCTAAAGATTTAATTATCGAAAATTAACACTTTGTTGTAGGACAATTACCCTTTTCGGGAATTGTCTTTATCAACTTAACAAAAAAAAAGTGATGGTCAGTTTCATTGCAATATGTAATGACTGTATAATATTTACAAAACAATCAGAAACAAAGAAAGGGAATTCTGAAATTAATCCTTTACTGTATCACACACCCCAAATCTCCTCGAAGTTTTAAATTACAGTCGTTAAACCAATATACGAATCCTGCTGAGGTAAGCTACTTCAACAAGTCACCGATGTTTGGGATTTTCTGCAGTCGCATTCAGCGTTTGCATTCATTTTCGTCCAACAGTTCATATATAGCTCGTAGATTGTTGTAGGCCATTTTTTTTTATTTCTTTGGTTCATTTCCTCCTGGAAATGTAAATAACAAACTCTTTTACATTTGCTTGATACGCAGCATGCTTTCCGGGAAATGTACTATTAACAGAAAACTGCATTGCAGTTCCACTTTCGTTTTAGGCGGCTTTCCCGGAAATTCATTAAATGAAATCGCACCCGCGGTTACAAAATATAAACTCAACTTTTAGATTATACTTCATTTTAAAAATGCTTGTGTTTTTTTTGTTTTTTGTTTTGTTTTTTTTTTTTTGCGATGGGACGGCATTATGAACTCGTTTGTCATGAAATAGATGCGTTCTTTTATCTTTACTGTCGGGAAGAAAATATCTATACAATGTTCATGTCAAAAATATTTAAACGTTGCGGCGTTGTATCAACGTTGGCTAGACGTTCCATTCGACCTCGGATCAACGCCGGATTTTAGTTGATTATGAAGGTCGAAATGGTTCCTACCTGCCGATATTGGATAGAAGTCAATTACCCGACGTCTACTCGACGTTTTGAAAAGGTTGCAAATGAAAGCAGAAACAACGTCTATTCCCCAACGCATAGGTCAGGGGAGCCTAGTAGATATCAGCCTAAAATCGTCATCTAGGAAGGGACAATGGTAACGTATCTTGGTTACCCCTAATTCAAACTACCCCCCCCCCTTGCCCACCCATTGGTCATCCGGTAACTCGTGATATGGATGAAATCAGTTATAAAAATATTTCTCTGTGTGGATGACCTGATCCGTCCTGAACGCTAAATCGGCCAGCACGTTTAGTTTCCCTGAAACGTGACGGGCTACGATGGAGATTTTGTGTTCCCGTGCCAGAAGTAGAATTTTAGAAGTCGGGGTCGGCAGCTGAGGGGATTTGGTTCCACCTTGTTTGTCCAGACACGCAACTGCTGTAGAGTTGTCCAGGAGAACTCTGACACTCTTGCCCCCGAGATGGTCCCAGACCTTGCTTAGAGCTATCCATACCACTCGGAGTTCCAGCTAGTTAATATGGTATGTGTAATAGGTTGCTGGTCATCTTCCCCTCCACATCTGACCCTGACAGTGAATCCCCCACCCCTCCCTGGATGGGTCTGTTTGGAGCTCTGTTTCCGGGGAAGGGGCGTTCATGGTAATCGGGTCGCACCACCATTGGAGAACGAAGAGTGCGGAAGGGGACACTGTCGTGGTGGCTTTGGGGGACCGCCCCTTTGTTAGGACTTGTCTTAGCAGTGCTTGGAATTGTCTGTAATGTAAACAGCCTAATGGAACTGTCTTCTCGGTTGCTACTAATAGACCTAGCAATGACTCCATAGTATGCACCCTTACCTTTCGGTTGGCAGAAATGTTTTGGATAGGCCGTGAAATTTTCTGCTGCCTGCCTGTTGTGGGGAATGCCCGGGCTGCTGACAAGTCCCATCGCTCCCGCAAGAAAATGATGTCTTGTTTTGGGATCAAATCTGATTTGACCAGGTTTACCACAAGACCTACCTGCATGGCCTTTTTGACCAGTTGGATTGTTTGGTCATAGGCTATGTCTCATTGAGTATGTGCTAGGAACCAATCGTCTAAGTATTGCAACACTAGCATTCCCTGGAGACGCGCCCATGCTTTCAGGACCCGCATGATATTTGAAAACACGTACGGGGCTGATGAGAGGCCGAAAGGCAGTGCCAGAAACCAAAAATGTTTTTGTTTTATTTGGAAACATAGGTACTTCCTGGCCGAATGGTGTAGGGGGACATGTAGGTAGGCGTGGGACAGGTCTATCGATGAGCCGCACATTTCCTCCCGTAACATCTCTTTTATAACCTGTGCCGTATCAATCTGGAAGGAGGTTATTTGTAGGAACTGATTGTGGGACGATAGATCTATCACCTGACGCCACCCCCACCCCCCTCCTGACTTTTTGGTACCAGAAAGACTCTGCTGAAGAAGCCTGTTTGGTTTTCTGGCATTTCCTGTATAGCCTGTTTTGCCTGTAGGTCTTTTAGCGTTTCTTTTAGGACTAAGTCTTTTTCGGATCCCTGCTGATAAACGGTAGCTAGGTTGCCTGGGGCTTGGGGCATTAAGGGAATGGTTGGCTTGAGTCCCCTTGGGCCCTTCTTGAAAGAGAGTGGGTAGCCGTTCCTGAGCCAGCGGACTACTCTCCGGGAAGCCTCTAATTCTGCCCAAGCCTGCCATAACTCGCCTTGCCTTCCGCATACGGGCAAGGATGTGTTGCAGGAGAGTAGATCTTTTAGATCGTTTAAGCCAGAAAAAGTATCGCCAAGAGACGAGTCCCTCGTCTCTGAGCGGTACTTTGGTTGGCTGCTACCTGTGCTGCTGGATATGCTTTCCCTCCAATTTGTTGTCTCCCGATTGCTTGGGCTTTTTCGGCGGCGGGAACTGCACCTGGGAATTTTGCCGCGAGTGATCCGTAGAGGATTGTCGTTGCTTCTTGCGTTTTGCTGGTTGGCGGAATGAGGCACGTGACACCCTTGACATCAACGGAAAGTCCTGCGATAACGATATACTCTCCTGGTTTATCCTCTGCGCTTCTGCTGGGGGAAACAGTTCTTTATCGCCCAGGATGGGGGTGTGGCTTAAGTCGCTTGACGCTTGACTAGCAGTGATGGAGAAAGGCGTCCCGTCTTAAGAATACCGTTGACGTCATCAGAAAGGTAGAGATTTTAACGACGTCACGGGTGGCCAGAGACAGGAATTCCAAAAGTTTGGAGGACACTGGGTCACTGAGTCGTAGATCTTCCCACCTTTCCCGTAGTGCTTTCAGAGTGTGATTCTGAAAGGACATAATGTTTAAACCTGACGGACAGACGACTCAATGCTCTTGGCGTCTTTTTCTACTAATGGTATGTCTGAATCCGCGCGAACTGATGGCATCCCCACTTCTCTTGGTTGGCTGATCCAGTGCCTCCATCGGGATCTAGTCGTCCGAGGTATGTCATGGACCTGGGCGTACGGAGCAGTGCTTCGAGGCATTAAACCGCGATAACGTGCGACCATCACTGGCATCCATCTTTTTAAACTCGTTTGACTGTACAATCACTGCTTTCGAGATGCCCTCGCTTGTGGATAGGGCGATGAATGAATCGTGGTGGGGCAGCGACGTCTGGGATGTCATCCGAATGGGGGATCATCCCTTTCCAGGCATGGGGTGCCAGAGGTAACATTAGCGAGGCGGGCTATCTCCTGTATGGTATCTCTAAACGGGACGTCTTCCGGGGCTATGGATGATGACGTCACGGAGGTTGTTCCCTCTTTCCCCGGAGATGAGAGGTCGGGAGGAGAGGGGTTCTTAATCGGGTGACGGCCTGCTGCTGCTTCGCCGTGGCATAGGCGTTGACCACGACCTGGGGAGCGTACATAGTCCATCTCCCGTAGAGGTAAGCGGAAGTGAGCCGGTGCTGAGGACTCCTGGGGCAGTATCCTGCCTCTTCTTCTTCGGACTCTTCCTCCTCTAACTCCTGGCCCTGGTGCGGTGCTGTGTCAATTTGGCTGAATAGGTGACTCCTTGCTTGCGAAGGTAAGCCACTGTTATTCTCCAAGTGGGGGAGGAAACGAGAGATTGATAACCATACAACTTAAAGTTCCAGGCAGTTTATGTGTTTGGACTTCGGGCTGGATGGCCAGGTGCCTTTCCAAAGCTTTCCCCCGAAGTAAAAGCCCCAGCCCGCGGACGATGCGTCCGTCTGAATTGACAGTACAGGAGTGTAAGGTTGAAATGGGTGGCCTTATGATAGATCGGGGATATCCACCATCGTAGGTACTCAAATGCCTTTAGGCGAATGACTACTACCCTGTAGCGACCCCTCCCTCGCTCTACAACCGTTTTCAGTGCTCTCTGAAAACGTCTGTAATGCAGTCTGCCTAACTGGACCGTCTTTTCTGTAGCCACTAATAAGCCCAGTAAAGACGGGTTAGTTTCATAGGTTGACAGGGGATAATGTCCTGAATGGCTAAGACAACCCTTCCCACCTGTTGGGTAAGCTCTGGCTATCCAGACTTTGTAAAAAATAGCCCAGCTTTCCTCCTACGGGCCAGGAGTCTTTGCAGTTCAGTATGCTTTTTATTTCTCGCCATAAATGAACGACATCGCCTGAAGATCAGTCCTTCATCTCCACGCGGTGCCGTAGTTCGTTGCTACTTGTACTGCTGCGAGGCTTGATGGCTGGAGACACTGCCCAGTTGTTGCCTCTGCCTTTGGATGACGGGGGATTGGTGGCTTGACTGTGGCGCTCACCTATCCCTTCGATTCTGTCTTTTGGATTCCTAGAGGCGTTGGCTGTTGCGTAGGGGCATTTGGGGAAAGACATTAGTGCTAGGTCTTGAGATAAAGCCCTGTTCACTAGGTTAACTCTTTCGTCCTGGGAGAAGAGCTCTGCCTGACATAAAATGTCCGAATGTCTAAATCCCCTGGCCCCTTTAACTGATGACCAGCAATGGAGAAAGAACGCATCTCTTCGAAGTTGCACAGTCGAGGTCAGGTGATTAGCGGTGATTTTGGCAGTATCCTGCGTAGCAACCGACACCTTTATCGGAGCTTTTAACGTATGGTCTTGCATAGACGTGATATTCAGAGTCTGTCGCGCTAGTTCTTCCAAAATTTTGGCATATTTTTCAACGAGGGCATATATCCGAGTCTGGTTTGACCTTCGGCATCCATACCGTTCTCTTGGAGGGCTGTTCTAGCGGGTCAATCGGAACGATATTTCCGAAGATCTGTAGTTGACGCACCTTATTGCCAGTTGCTTGGATGGGTGGAGCCTTGCCAGCATTTTGCCCTCATTTGCTAAAACTCTCTTTGCCTGGCTGCCACTGCGTTAGCGATCCCAGAACTGGTAGAAGGGGCCAGGAATGCCCCTTGTTCGGGTTCTTCGCATTCAGAAGTCGGTCGGAGGGGTGGCTTCTCTATCAGAATAGGGGTTGCCCGCTTCCAACCCCGATAACCGCTTAATCTCCTTAATTATCCTGATATCCTCTGGTAGTATACGTGATAATCTGTTACCGGTAGGGAAGAGTGATATCCTGAGAAGGTAGGGTGTGGGATACGGCGAATATCCGTCCGATGTTGTTGCCCTTTCTTGGGTGATCTAAGGCTATCCCCGAATGGGTTGGGTGAGTGTTTTACTTCCCCCTCCTAGCACTCCTCCTCCGAGTCCAACTCCTTGCCCTCAGAAGGCGGGTGTAAGAGGTCTTGGTCCTCGTCTGTTTCTGGTCCTCTTCCACTGGTAAAAACCACCTGTCCACACCAGGGTGACCAGGAGAGGGAAGCTGGCTCGAGACTGGGCGTCTGTATCTCTGGGCTGTACTAGCGAGGTCTGTCCAGACGGAGGAAGTCCTACCGACTCGTCACCACTACCCTGAGTTTCACACATTGGTGGTCGTGATGCGGCCCTTACCACTCGGGGCTCTTTACTGAAAACCAGGACATGAAGCGAGGCTATTAGCTTGTGTCTGCTCCTGTAGGGCTCGCATCGCCGCCATCTCCCTCGCCCACGCTGGTTCTGGAGACGTCCCGAGGTCTGCTTTCGAACTACCCCTGGCCGGGGTAGATGCCTGGGGCTCTGTGGATGGGCAGTGACAGGGAGCTTGAGGCGGACGCCATGCTTCTTGCAGAGCCTCCCTGTCTTCAGTGCCCAACTCGGTTTCAGTTTTCGATGACACGGAGCGATTTAGTTTAGCTTTCTGACGGCTCTTTCCTTGCTGGGGTATTGGAACCTGTGTATCCTCTGGGGCTAGCATCGGAGAGGACTCCGAAACGGGTGTATACTTTATCTCCGCGAAAGCCTTTTGCTTTTTGCGCTCCTTACGTAGTTTCGGGAGGAGACCTACATGAAGTTGACTTGAATTCGTCCCCTTATCAACGCCAAACTATGAAAAAGAAACTAGATTTTCTCCATGACACGTTCCAGAAATATTGCTATTTTTACATCAAAACGTAAAGAGTACATTGAAACTGTGGCATTGAAATTTCTGCCTGTTGAATAGAACACCAGCTGAACATCGATGATGTAATGGACAACTTTAGTTTAATTAGATAAATAAGGTAATTAGACCCCTGATATATTTTCTGTGTGTTTGATATCCTATGCATTTGATATCCTGTGCATTTGATATGCGTTTTCTGTGCTTTTGATATGCTCCTTTCGGGGATGTTCAACTACACACTTGCTATCAAATTGTTTCGCATTATAAATGCCACTTGATTTCCTTAGCTCGTTATTCGTCCTAGTTTATCCTAATCTCTGTCAATGTTATTATAAAACGGAGTTTTTTCTCGGGCGTTTTTCTGGTGTGTGATTTCACATCTTTGGTGCTGGTTATTCAGTTTTAACCCATTTCAAACATCCAGATGGAATTGCAAAGAGTCGTTGTGAAATCAGAGTGCATCTACAGGCAGACCAAAATGAACCAATTTGTTGTGAAAAAATCTTAAATAAAGCGTAGTTTCAGTAGACTATTCCGTTAGTCTTCAGATTTTGTCGATTTAGTTGGAAATATGCATAAACACTGCTTTTTTCTGTGTCAGACTTTTTTTGTCTTCAGATTATGTAGATTCGGCTGTAAACTTGATGTAAGAAAATTGATTAATTTTTCTGGTCACATGTTTTAGTCTTCAAATTTTTTCGACCCAAGTGTAGATATGAATTGTCACTGAATTATTTTGTGATCAATAGATTGGATGTAAGAATAAAGTTCATGGTTTTAGAACAGAAAGAGGCATTATTATTTTATTTCATATGGGTACACTATTAACATAACAAAAATGCACTCTTACACATCAAATTTGCTCGAACCCTGGAAATCGGACCACTTTTAGCCAGTCCCGTAGATGGTCCGATTTCCGGGGTTCCGGTGTACTATATCAAAAGCAGGTAAGATTATATATCACTACTGATAACTGTACCATGCCACAAAACTACTAATGTCCAAACCGAAGACTCTGCCCAATTCCACGAAGAAATTTTTTGAGTGTTTTGTGGTCTTCGATGAGTTCCCTAAACAGAACTTCGGTGCGCTTCTGAAATTCCGGGTAGTTGCTATTTATAGCAAAAATCCCCTAACTGAGACGGAGACGACTTTCGGAGATGACACCATGGCCCCACCATACCTGGGTTTTTATCGTATTTCGCATTTCGGAGATACAAGCGGGACGCTGGAAACTCGGGTACGCCACCCAATAGGTGACAGGGAAGAGGTTACGTGATTATGTTTGCCACGCAATTTCTGAAACCCGATGACACAGAACGGATTATAAGACTAGCTTTGTGATGTGAGACAGCATTTGTTTTCGTTTTGTTTGATGTAACTCGGAAGAGCAAGTTTTTTGGGCTCTAAAAGTTTGTGATAGAAAAGTTGGCATATATATATATAGTAAAACCTGCCTACACCCGACAACGGGGAGACTGGCCCATTTTGCCCGGTATATAGAGGTGTCCGGTATTTCAGGGATTATGTAAACCAATGGCGGATTTTGTCCGGTATATAGAGGTGTCCGGTATTTCAGGAGTCATGTAAACCAATAAGAAAAAAACGGGACTGAGAATTCTTGTCCAGTATTGGCAGTTGTCCGGTATTTCAGGGTTTTCCAGAATGAGGTTTTACTGTATATGTTTTGTTAAAAAAGAGAACTGTTTTCTTCACGTCAATATTGTGTCTAAAATTAATAGAATTTCGTGCCTCTTAAAAACAGGCCTAAAAGCAAGCTTATTAAATCATTGCTTGTATTTCCATATCAAAGTACGCAGACCTCTTATCGCATCTGGCTGTCAAAGTACTTTGACACGGCAACTAATCACAACCAGAGAACAGATTTTTCAAACAGTCTTATATATATATATAAGTGAAGACAGCTGTATATGTTACAGCATATCTCTATAATCAGTGGATCTGTAGATTCGCTGGTTCAATTAGCGGATCTGTCGATTCGCTGAAATTTTCAGGGGATCTTATAGATCCGCTGATTTTGGACTAAGAAAATTCTACAGATCCGCTGAAACTGCCATAATAGGCAATGGCCATTCATGTGATCTAAATCAAAGGAATGGTTTCTGAATGTAATGTCAGTTACCCAAATTAATTGCAATTCCCAACTACGCAATATTTTTGTGATGTAGAATTAAAGGAGGCATTTTTCACTGAACTGTGAATTATAGAAAATGTATTACTCTTTTCAATTACCATAATCACAGACGTCATTTATAACTGTGTGATCTCTTTGAAATCACAGGTATAATTGCATTTCAAAGTTTATCTTTCATCGTGTGATCTAAGTTGCAAGTAAGTTAATGTACCGCAGTTGCAATTTTGAAATTTAACTCTCCACCCTCTTCTTATTCTTCTTGGTTCCCCGGAGTACACCTTATTCTCCGGAAATATCCAATAGCATTTCTGCAACATATCAAAGAGGAATTTATTGGTTTAAACTGCATTTTTTCACATTTCGTTAAAAGATGCCAAAGAACAGATGTCGTCGTTTCAAAGCACAAATTAAATACACCTCTCGATGTCGCCCCAGTCTTGCTTGTGGAAACAAAATGTAAAGAATAATCGCCGTTGCTATTCGTGACTGATTAACATTCAGTGAATTTTAGGCTGCCGATCATAGTGGAGATATAATTGCTTAATTGCAATCAAAACTTTATGAATATTTTAATGATAAATTCGTAACTGAGACTTTGAGAGTTAAAATTGTGATAAATAATTGCAATTTATGACTTACTGACATTTCTGTAAAAATTTGTAATAATAGCTTTCATATTTTTCTTTTTTTTTTTCCTTTAGTTGTAGTTGAGTAGTCTCTGGTTGATATTTCTATAAAAAAATGTACTCACAAATAGACGACACATACTTTAGGATTTTTCAAAGAGCATATTATTTGAATATTGCATGTGTGTAATATTAATATATGTTTACCGGACACATCGTGTTAATGTGTTAAATAGTAAGTATACGCCATAATACACACCAAAAATGTTCTAGAAATATATAAAACACAAAACAGCAAACATCTAATACACAAAACTAAATAAATATCGTGTAAATACCATAAGCTATCGCTCCTAAACATTTCAGGGGAGGTGTAGAATTTTCTTAGCCCAAAACCAGCGGATCTGTAAGATCCGCTGAAAATTTCAGCGAATCTACAGATCAGCTGAATCTAGAGATCCGCTGTAACATATATACTAACATACGTTTTTCGCTATGAAACTTAAAAAAAATTATAACGCACTTTCGTCATTGATTCGCATGTGAACAATGGGGTACGGAAAAATGGTAACGGAAATAACGTTAAACGCCATTTCACTGGAAGGCCCTCAGTGGTAATGGGAGATCAGTGATATTGATGCTATAGGTTGTTAATCTGGATATAAGGAAATAAATACCGTTCGTCTCGTGGAGTTGTATTCACTGACACATACTCATAGGTTGTAACAATGTACTTTTGCGGAAGTGCGCTCAGAGGTTTTGTTTGCATTTGTTGTCGTCGGAAGCTGTTGGAATTCGAATTACATTTGAAGCGTATAGTTAAGTGCCTTGCAAGGAAATGAAATACCAAGGAAATGGAATACCATTCAACTCGTCTGCCTTGGTATCTGCCACTCTTTCATTGCATGAATATAATTTTGTTCCTGTTATGATAAGTTCTTGTCATATCAAAACGTAGAGACTTCTCAAAAGCAATGCCGTATTTCGGACATATATTAACCTTTTCGTCGATTTCATGTATCACTTAATTTGATTCCCTTAGTAAAGGGAATTACGAAATGGGCCTTTCAAAATGACTGCACCTATCCTGTGAGTAGAGTTAATCCGGGTAATTTTAGGCAATAACACGTACAGTTCTTATCGCTGTTTCAGGTTCCACTTGTCTGCAGAGGCCAAAGTTTAAAGCGTCGAGCTATAACACGTGCCTATCCTAAGTGATTTAAAATTTGTTTAAGTCTTTCTTGAAGTTTCTGTCCTTTAATCGTTTTTTGTTCTGTTTTTTTTTCCTTTGGATGGTTTCCAGAAAACTCCTAATACAGTTTTTGATAGAGGGAGATGAAATTTGTCACACGTGTAGGAGTGATAAGGTCTCGGTGAATCCGCAAATCTTTTGAAACTCAAAGCTCAAGGTCAAATTGAGGCTTTATATTTGGTACACTTATAGATAACCATCAGGTCTCGGCGGTAAAACCGCAAATGTTTTTGACCTTGACCTGCAAGGTCAAGGTCAAAGTGAGGTCAATATATTTTTCATAGCGCCTATTAATAACGAAAAGTGGCCATAAATGATACTCAAATCTTAATATGAACATATAAACCGTGCTCATTAGGGTAACCCCCCATTCTGAATCTTGACCTTGAGGGTCAAGGTCAAATGTCACGTGACCTCATGTGCCGATAACGATAGGTCGACTAATCTGGAAAACGGTTAGACATAGAGCGATTTTGAGCTCATTTTTACCCGTTGGGCCTGAACAACATTACATAAGAGGTACCTTGCTGACCTTTACCTTTGACTATTATCTCGAAAAAAATTTGAACTCATTTTCTCAATCACGGTCAAGGTCAAACACCAGAAGTTGAATATTCTCTCGAAAACGGTTAGAGATTTTCGACACTTTGGGCCTAAACAATGTTACATAAGCGCAACCTCGGCAACTTTGACCTTTTCGATCACAGTCAAGGTCAAAAACCGGAAGTTGACTGTTATCTCGAAAACGGTTAGAGATGGAGCGATTTTGAGTTCATTTTCAATCCTTTGAGCCTGAACAATAATACATAAGTGTATACCTCGCTCACCTCGAACCTCACGGTCACGCTCAAGGTCAAAAACCGGAAGTTAACAATTAGAGATAGAGGAATTTGAGCTCGTTTTAAACCCTTTGGGGCTAAACAACGTTAGATAAGATGTATCTCAGTGACCCTCACCTTCTCGGTCAGTGTCAAGGCCAAAACCCCGAAGTGGACTATAATCTCGAAAACTGTTAGAAATAAAGCGATTTTGAGCTCTTTTCCGACCTTTTAAGCCGAAATAACGTTACATAGGATGTACCTCGATGACCTTGACCTTCTCATTCACGGTCAAGGTCAGAACCGGAAGTTGACTGTAATCTCGAAAACGGTTCGAGATGGAGCGAGTTGGAGCTCATTTACGAAATTTTAGGGTCTAAATAACGTTACATAAAAGATACCTCGGAAACCTTGACTTTCCCGGCCACGGTCAGTAAAAGACCGGAAGTTGACTGTAATCACGAAAAAGCTTAGAAATAGAGCGATTTTGAGCTCATTTTCAATCTTTGGGCCTATACAACGTCACATAAGATTTAACTAAGTGACCTTGACCTTCTCTGTCACGGTCAAGGTCAAAAACCGGAAGTTGACTATTATCTCGAAAACGATTAGCAACAGCGCGATTCTGAGCTCATTTTCGAAACTTCGGGCCTAAACAACGTGCTAACATTAGAGGTACTTTGGAGACCTTGACTTTCTAATTCACGGTCAAGGTCAAAAACCGGAAGTTAACTATTATCTCGAAAACGGTTCGAGAGAGAGAGCGATTTGGAGCTCAGTTTCGAATCTTTGGGCCTAAACAACGTAACATAGGAGATACCTCGTAAACCTTCACCTTCTCTGTAACGGTCACGGTCAGAAAAGGAAGTTGACTATCATCTCGGGAACGGTGACAGATAGAGCGATTTTGAGCTCATTTTCGATCCTTTGGACCTAAATAATGTTACATAAGAGGTATCTCCATGACCTTAACTTTCTCGGTCACGGTCCAGGTCAAAACCCGAACGTTGACTATTATCTCGAAAACGCTTAGAAATAGAGCGGTTTTGAGCTCATTTTCGACCCTTCTTGCCTAAACAACGTAACACCAGAGGCACCTCGTAAACTTTCACCTTCTGGGTCACGGTCAACAACTGGAAGCTGACTATTATATCGAAAACGGTTAGAGATAGAGTGATTGTGGCCTCATTTTCGACACTTTGGACAAAAACAACGTTACAGAAGAGGTATATCGCTGTCCATGACTTTCTCGGTCATAGTCAAGGTCAAAAACCGGAAGTTGACTATTATCTCGATAACAGTTAGATTTTGAGCTCATTTGCGAGCCTTTGGGCCTAAACAACGTTACATAAGAGGTCCCTCGGAGACCTTACCCTTCTCGGTCAAGGTCAAGGTTAAAAACCGGAAGTTGACTGTAATATCAAAAACGGTTAGAGATAGAGTGGTTTGAGCTCATTTTTAATCCTTTGGGGCAAAACGACGACAAAGAACTGGCACTGACTGACTTTGAGCTTCTTGATCGTACTTTAATACAAATATTTTCTTCAGTGGTCTCTGCAAGTCGGTCTATTCCGCTATCTAACGGAACTCTGTCTAGTTTATAAATATATGTTTATGTATATGAGAGGTGATAGAAAATGCTACCTGGTGAGAAATGGACATAGTTAGCATGTGCGGGGGCCCGTCATACGCAGAAAATGTGTATCCACATACTTTTCGCAAATTCATTTAGATCATCGTACGGCAACTATTATAAGTCTGTACAGGGAAATCCCTCCCATTTAACCAGATATTCCCTGATTTTATCTGATACCTATATTGACTTGTCTGGTCTGATGACACTTCCTGGGATGTTTCTTTCGCCGCTTCGGACAACGTCACGAGCGTGGCTTTTCGGGATTGCGAACAACGTTTGGTTTAAGGTTATCAACCATTTCTTTGCCTGTGACCCTTTTATCCATGTCGAGAATTACTTCTGTGTTGTTTGGCTCCTCATTTTTTGTAAATTTTCTGGTGTCGGATCTCCATATGCCTCTGATTCATCGCCTTTTCTGTCACAACCCAGTGAGTTTCTTTAAGTACAGTCCTTGTGTACAGTAGTGTTTTAGTCAATGGATTGAGTCATAAATTTTCGGAGTTTTTTTTTTTTTTTTTTTTTTTGGCCTGTTTTCATACGTCTTAAAACATGCGCGAAAAGCTGCGCACAGTTAGGTTTGTCTTAAAACAGCCGTCCTAAAAAAAACCAACAAAATACTGTCTTAAAACAGAAAAAATGGCTGTCGATGACAATGACGAAGCTTTACGTACAACACAACGTTGTGATTGATTCTTCAAATATTCTTCAAGTATCGTGATAAATGTGTTATATTGCAATGAAAAACTTTATAAAATCTAATCGGGATACATTGCAATTTGTTATTTAAAAACAATGTTGTTTGTCGCCATTTTGAATTAGGAATCCAATTACGGCTTTTTACGACAATCTGATGTATCTCAAGCTTATTCTCCTAAGACGTTTCAGAATGTCGTAAGACATTCAGAATGCCAATAAACATAAACTATGGCCTCCGAATGTCTTAAGACATTCTTGGAGTTCCAAAAAAAACTCCCTTTGTTTTATAGGATAAGTGAAAATTCGAAATATTTGGTTAGCCATGTGCATGTACTGCATGGTAGATTGCTTAGAAAATTCTACAGACATCCCCAGCCATTCGTCAACGCCATTTTTATGATGGCGGAAATTTGTGCTGTACTTTGCACGCATGCTCTGATTTTGCAAACCAAAGACCTGTCTATAACTAGACCGAATTTCGCTACACGTAGCGAAATAGTACCCACTTGCAAGGGCAGAGACACAACATATTTGGTCAAAGACACATTTTTCAGTGTTTCAACATGATTGTCAGCTTCCGGATTATTATCTTGAACGAGGCCATCGAAGTGAATATAATGTAACCTCATTTGGGCACAAAAAATCAAATTCAGTTTTCTAACCGTTTTCGAGATAATGGTGAACTTCCGGTTTTTGACCTTGACGGAGGAGGTCAAGGTCACCGAGGTACCTCTTATATCACGCCTTTTAGGCCAAAAGGGTCGAAAAAAAGCTCAAAATCGCTCTATCTCTAACCGTTTTCGAGATAATGGTCAACTTCCGGTTTTTTGACCTTGACCTTGACGGAGGTCAAGGTCACCGAGGTACCTCTTATATAACGTCTCTTAGGCCAAAAGGGTCGAAAATAAGCTCAAAATCGCTCTATCTCTAACCGTTTTCGAGATAATGGTCAATTTCCGGTTTTTGACATTGACCTTGACGGAGGAGGTCAAGGTCACCGAGGTACCTCTTATATCACGCCTTTTAGGCCAAAAGGGTGGAAAATAAGCTCAAAATCGCTCTATCTCTAACCGTTTTCGAGATAATGGTCAACTTCCGGTTTTTTTACCTTGACCTTGACGGAGGTCAAGGTCACCGAGGTACCTCTTATATAACGTCTCTTAGGCCAAAAGGGTCGAAAATAAGCTCAAAATCGCTCTATCTCTAACCGTTTTCGAGATAATATTCAACTTCCGGTTTTTGACCTTGACCTTGACGGAGGAGGTCAAGGTCACCGAGGTACCTCTTATATAACGTCTTTTAGGCCCAAAGGGTCGAAAATAAGCTCAAAATCGCTCTATCTCTAACCGTTTTCGAGATAATGGTCAACTTCCGGTTTTTGACCTTGACGGAGGAGGTCAAGGTCACCGAGGTACATCTTATGTAACGTATATTTTGACCTCAATTTGACCTTGATCTTGAAGGTCAAGGTCAAAAATTTTTGCGGATTTCACGACATCTTATCACCCTCTATCTCTGTGCCAAATTTCATCGTCCTACGTCAAATAGCCTAGGAGGAGTTTTCTGGAAACCACTTTGAGGTCAAAAAACTTTGACCTCAATTTGACCTTGACTTTGAAGGTCAAGGTAAAAAAAAATTGCGGATTTCACGACATCTCATCACCCTCTATCTCTGTGCCAAATTTCATCGTCCTACGTCAAATAGCGTAGGAGGAGTTTTCTGGAAACCTCCGTGACGGAAAAAAAAGGAAAGAATAAACGCCGGAATTCTTAGCAAAGCATACCCATTTGCAAACTATATTTGCAAGTGGGAAATATAGGTGTTAACCGTCAGGGCAGGAATACACACCCTTCATTTTCTTCACATCTTTTCTTTCCAGTTTGTGCTTGTTGGAGGCAGCCCACGACGGATGGAAAGCGTTGCTGCATTCATAGCCAATGAAATCAAGTACATTATCCCTACGGGACAGAAACTCAGTAACATATCCGCTGCTACTGACAGATATGCACTCTACAAAGTCGGACCCGTTCTTACAGTTAGCGTAAGTGCCCTCTATCGAATTCTTTTACCACTACTAATTTCGATTAGATGAATCACCTGATTCATGACCAAAAAGGGGGCAACTTTTATGCCTGGAAACACTTAATTTACAATTACGGTGCAGTAATCTTTTCCAACTTCCAAATTAATATTTTAGAAGTTTTCCTGTGTTGCGCAATGCAACGACTTTTTCTGATTAAACTTGCGAAGCAGGATGCATATCGTATTGTAAAGAAAACGAGAAAAATGAGATTATAGCACTTCTTACACAATAAAGAACGTGCTTATTCTCAATAAATATGCGGACGTTGATCAGCGACAACTAAGAAACAACCAAAGGAGATGTCCCCAAAATGTTCATTAAGCTGTTGCTTATAAATTAAATGTTAAAAAGATAAATAATTTGTGAAGATTTCCAGGTTATTTTATATAATGATAATTGCAACTTCAAGTGTCCTAGAAAAGATCTCAAGTGAATCGCAATATTAACCGAGTTATTATATATGGAATGCCGTTTTAACATTTAATGCTTATTTTTGATATCAAAATATAATTAAAGATATTAAGAAATCAATGTAGATCTCAGTAATTCATATTTTGCTATCAATAATTGATTTTTAGATGGCAAAAATTTATTTTTGAGATCAAAGAATCAAATTTACAAACTTAAAAAATCTTAAAGGAGACCCACATTTACATAAAATTTAACGAATCGTCAACTCTGAGATAAAAACTTGCATTGCTGAGATCAATAATAACAACACAATTTTTGATTTCAAGAATTCCTTCTTTTTTGTACAGTACAAAAATTAAAGACCGATTCTGTATACTAGGAATAGTCATTATTTATTTACAGATTGTGTTTCTGAATTTTTTATTTAAGACAATAGAGTGATATTTTGATATCAAAAATCAGTTTTTGAGATCAAACACATCGCAGATTTCAAAATACAAATTAAAAAAGTATCATTCTGAAATAATGATATCTAAAATAAATTCTTGATATCAGTAAAAGGAAAATGAATTATTGAGCTCGAAATTGGTATTTTGCTCTCAAGCATTTTATTTTGCTACCAAGAATTGAATTTTTGATCTCAAAAAATCAATTTTAGATATCATTAAATCATTTTTGATATCAATAAATATTTCTTGATATCTGTAAATATTTCTTGATACCAGAAATTATTTTTTGAGATCAAGAATACATTTAGAGATATCAAAATTATAAAATTATAGATAGCAAAAATTAATTCTTGATATCAAAATATGGCTTTTTTATATCAAAAATTAATTGTTGATATCAATAATTCCCCAATAAATGTGAAAATGGCATTCCATAATTATAAGTGTAATTAAATTGATAAATTGTATCTAATAAAACAGGTTTTAAAAGTTATGGTTAATTCGATGCATAGAGTTGTAAGTGTTAAGAAGTAAAATCAAAGATTCACAGAAGTAATGCGTAATTAATGCAAATTTTAGCATTATACTGATTTATCGTTTTGTATGTCTCGGTAAATAATTCTGTTTTGGTGCCCCCCTCCTCCCCCCCCCCCCCCCCCCCCGCCGAAATTGTTAACTGTCGGAGAGGCAAAGCCAGGCAAATACTATATTAGAACAGGCCTGTTAAAGGAAAGGGGAGTTTTACTTTGGAATCTGGGTTGTTTAGTTATGTAGTTGTCGTATGGGGAATAAAAGAAAAAAAATTAAATTGGACCTACAGGTTTTCTCTGTGATCTCTGTGATCTCGGATGACATGACTCTACTAAGAGATTGCAAAAACCAGCCAACTATAATTGCTATCGAAAAATTAAATTTTCTGATAGTTGAACGCGTATTCTGTGACCAAACTGGCCAGGGACGCTAACCAGGTTCAATCATCTAGAAAGATTGACCATTATCTCGAAAAAGATTTATTGACCTTATTTTCGCTCCCTTGGGCCCAACGACGTTATATAAAGGGTATCTCGGGGATCTTCACCTCCTTGGTTTTGAACTTATTTTGATTATTTGTGCCTAGAAGAGGTGGCATTATATTTATTTCGTTCAAAATTAAAATCTGGAAGCTGACAATTATCTCGAAGTAGTTAAAGAGTTGCCTTTGACCGGTTATTGTGTCTCTGGCCTTCTGTGCTTGCAAGTGGGAGCCATGTGGCTACGTGTAGCCCAATTCGGTCTAGTTTACTATGTTTCTATGTAAATGGTAAATGTTTAAATAATACTAGGATGTAAGTTCTCTTTTTTTTTTCTTTTTTTTTTTTTCATTGAGGTGAAATATGTTATAGTGTAATTTATAAATATAATTTTTTCTTTACAGCATGGAATTGGAGCTCCATCGTTTTCCATCATGATGAATGAAATAATAAAGATACTGTTTCATGCCGGAGCTACGTCAGATGTTGTTTTCTTCCGCTTAGGTACCAGCGGCGGGATAGGTATGATTCAAAATGCCTCATAAGTATAATTTATCTCTTATAATTTAAAGTTGAAATCTGGATTCGACACTTATGTTTAAAGCGATTTTCTATGATCCCATTCATTATAATTACAGATACGGCGTCCTATTCCAAAAGTAGTAGCAAACATCCTCTCACTGATGAATCCTTATTAAGATTTTTTTATAAGAATTACTATATTTTTACAATCTCAAAAATAAATGTCTTTGCTAGCAGTTACTGCCCCTGAAGCTCAAAGTTAATACTGAATAATATTGTTGACTATTTTTATTTCCTGGTGATCGTCCTACCCTGTACATTTTCTCCGCCTTCCCAAGAAAACTCTGAATTGGTAATAACTAATGCGAAATTTCATTGCCTGCATTATGAATTTAGTGGAAGTAACTGTTATTATTGGTCAGAGTGTGTAGACGTTAACATCTGCTAATGACTACATAGAATTTAGATTATTTTACATGGCAATGATAATCGATTGGTAAAACTAAGAGTGAAAGTTGTACTTAAGGTCTCTAATAAACACCCCGGGCTGATTCTCTGCAATCATTTCTACAGGTTTTATTAGTGGCATTACTTTGACGTCTTTGATAATTTATGTGTTGTATTTTAGCTAAAATACAACTAAATTGGCTTTACCGTAGCGGGTATAATTATTCTGGTTTTCAGAAAAATAGGTTGAAACTGTAATCAAATTAGCTAATAGCACTCCAAAAAATTTTAACGAGTAGTATAACGTAAAAAAGCGGGTTTTTTTCTAAATGCAAACCCTACAATTTTCTATCTTAAACAAACTCTTTATGATTACACCTCGACTTCTAAGTCATAGAAAACTAGCGAAATGTTAAACACTTGACAAAAATTAAATGCAAAAATATTTCCTTCAATGGGTTATTTCTTGAATAATGTATTGCAAACAACACAGCTTGAATACGTCTTATAACCCGAGTAGTGTTTGGTTTTTGTTGGCTTAAGGTTTTATTGACTGAGCAGGCATACGCCGTGTTATCTATTCTATTTACGCAGTGAGAGCTCGCACAAAGCTCAGCAACTGTGTTCAGTGATGTGCGTTAAATGCACTGCATTTACTTGCAAAAATACAGTCTTTTCACAGGGCATTTGAACAAAGAAAACGAAATCGAATAGGAAAATAAAAAGTGATATGCACACGTTCAGATCAAGCTCTTCATAAGTCCCAAGTTTCATGGTCCTACGACTCAGAGTGTCAGAGAAGAAGAGGACACAAAAAAATCGGAAAAAGTGTCAAGAAGAAAAAAAGGACGAACGGCTGCTCGCACAAATTCATATAACTCTTGCAAGCCAAAGGCTTGCCAAGTGTTAATAAACCGCCCATCTAGTAATATCCACTCAAACGCAAGTTTGGGTTTAGGCATGCCTCGTGATGATTTGATAATGTTGTCTTTTATTGATAAAGGTTTAGAACCAGGCACTGTTGTTGTGAGCGAATCAGTCGTCGATGGCTGCATGAATCCCTACATGGAGCTGGTGAGTCATAACAGACACTAGAGTTTAATCCTATGTCAGAAACATTTTCAAAGGTTGATTTTTGAACCCGCACAATACGCAGAGTTCTTAACTGTACATTGTAAACTGTAAATTAAACATCCGTGCAATTAAAATACTGAAATTCTAAAATTCAAAATTTAACCTATAGATTTATTAATATACATATGTATATTCAACAGGCTATGACCATAACCAGGTTATCTACTGTTAGCCTGAATAGGTCGGGTTATCTACAGGTGGCCTAAGCCAAATGGGCTAACAATAGATGACATGAAGAAAGCCCGGTGTACCGATTTCAGATTACCCCCCTTAAATGTTACCCCCCGGGAATTTGAAATCGATTTCAGATTCCTCCCCGGGAATCTGAAATCGATTTCAAGTTACCCCCCCCCCGGGAATTTGAAATCGATTTCAGATTCCCCCCTCCGATTTCAAATCCCCCCCCCCCCCCAGGCATACCTAGAATTTTTTAAATTTACATATGTCAATGTATATACAGACTTGTAGTGCCATGGCTGTCATCGAAGCAGTGACACTAATCCTCGATGCTCGATGCTTTGGTCTTAAATGACACTACTACTCCGACTCCGTCTTCCTGTGCCCTCTTGTACACATCAAGCATTGTTTTATTGTTAATCTGTATCTGGTGGATTATCCTCCTGTAGACAAGTGTCCAGGCCTGTCTGACTGAGATGAGTATAAATAAGGAGCACTCTTTCCAAAATACTAATTCTAGACAAAAGTTATATGAATAATGATAATAGCTAGATATGGAAAACTGAAAGATGGAAAAGACTGGTGATAGTATTAATGTTTACAAGCTGTAGTTTATACAACGTATTACTGCATAAATGTAGACATTTTCATAGTTCGGCAGAAAAAAAACTTGATAAAACTTTATTTTTTGTTTTTTTTCTGTCTGTTTTTAATTTTGAGAGGGGGGAATTTGAAATCGGAGGGGGGAATCTGAAATCGATTTCAAGTTACCCCCCCCCCCCCGGGAACCTGAAATCGATTTCAGATTCCCGGGGGGGGGGGAATCTGAAATTGGGGGTAATCTGAAATCGTTACACCGGGTTTCTATTGATAGCCTAATTTTGGAGCTTGAGAATACCCTGAAATGATTCGACTTACATAAGATGCATCCTTTTGGAGGGTTTATGGTCTGATATTTATGAGACATGACAGAATGAGTTCTAGATAAGACTAGTGCTCTTGTAAATTTATAAATTTCCTTTTTTTTTTTTCCTTTTTTAAAATTTACTTGATTACCTGAATTCAAAATGATTATAATCACCAATACTTCCTTCAACACTCAAATTAGGCCACATAATGATATTCTGTCTAGTATTATTTATTTCCCAAAATCCTGGAACCCATTAAGTTTGCAACGATACTTAATAGGACATAATATTTCAAGGTTACCTTTGAATTTGATTGTCCTGCTTAGAGAATTTTAATTATCAGCTGGGCGAAAGGATAAAGAAATGAAGCATCGCTTCTCGTAGCACAGATGTTGTTAACTTTTAATTTGCAATTAATACTTTCATCGCGCCAAGCTGTGGGAGCTGTTCGAAAATTACAATAAGGTTTCTTCAAAGTGCAATTAATTGCAATTTAGGTTTCTCTAAATTCTCGTAGTACAGATGTTGTTAACTTTCAATTGCGATTCATACTTTCATCGCGCCGAGCTGTGGGAGCTGTTCGAAAATTGCAATTAGGTTTCTTCAAGGTGTAATTAATTGCAATTTAGGTTTCTCCAAAGTGCTTGTTTTTTTTTGTTTTTTTTTAAATTAGCATCAAATTATGTCGTTATATTTTACCCAGAGGCGATGTTATTAATAAAGTTTGAAGGCGTTGACCTTTAAATTTTATTGACCCTCCAGAAGGGAAGTTTTTATTTTAAAGGATTGCCTAGAGTTGGAGTCGTTAATGCGAAATGGAACCATTGCAGTCGACAAACATGAATAGGTCAACAGCATTTGATGTAAAATTACTCTTAATGTGAATTTTAAAATGCATAATTTAGATGCTGTGTGGTCAAGTAATTTCTCAGAATGAGTAATGAATGTATTTTTCTAGAAAAGAAATTATTAGAGTTGATCGAATATCACGATATGGTTTCACAAACTGGTTGATCTGAGTGCTTACAATTCAACATTTTATTATATTCTAAAATAATAAATCGAGATTATAAAATAATATTTCGAAGTAAAGATGGAAATCGATTTACGAGAATGTTGGTCTGTTGATAACAATAGATGGCCCCGTTATAGCCATACCTGCAACATATACAGGCCTTACTGATTGCTACGTAATGGCGCTTTACCGTCTGCTAGAATATTTGCGAATAATCTTTCAATATATGATTTCAGCAAATTCTCGGACAGAAGGTATACCGTGAGGCAGAGTTAGACAAGGGAATTGCTCTAGAGCTACAAAAGCGCGGCAAGGAAATGGATGGCTTTCAAACAACACAGGGAAAAACTATGGGCACTGACGATTTTTATGAAGGTAATTCAATGGTGTTAACCCTGAAACTTTTTAAATTTTATGTCGTCAGCCTGACATGTGTTCGTGGTTCTGGTTGTTTATTTTACTTTTCAAAGTTGTCAAAGAAGAAACAAATTCTAGTCAGTTTTTAGCTTGTTTCCACACGGTTCTCAGTTTATTACATTTTTTACTTTAATGAGATAAGCCTGTTTTTAACATTAGACAATAAAACAACACTATTCGCAATGTTATCTATTTTAAAAAGGACAAGGCCGCTTAGATGGCGCCTTTTGTGACTACACAGAACAGAACAAGATGTCATTTTTAAAACGCTGCTACGACCAAGGCGTGCGTAACATCGAAATGGAATCCCTTTGCTTTGCTGCAATGTGTCACCATGCCGGGATTAAAGGTATCGCATTTGACCTCAGGTTTAAATACACTACGTTTCTTCCTTGCAGTCTACACATGTTATAGCTCTTAACAAAATGGCATTATGTCACCCCTAACAATTTTTTTCCTTTAATGCACGAACAATCACACATTTTTTTCGACCATGTGATAAACGATGTCGTTGGCCTTTAGAAATTTAAAATTTAAATAAATTATTAAAATATCTCTTGCCCAAATGTATTGGATTTTGTCTATTTAATGAAAGTCTGTTAAACTTGCCTTCCTGAACGAAAAATCTGATCAATTCAATCAAAAATCTATTTTCTTAGGAACGATTTTTGTGTTTGCTTTTGAAATGGTTTTAATTATTTTCCGTGGCAAGCAAAAGTGTTACTGTTACTGTTAATGTTTATAAAAAAAAATTGTGCATTTTTTCTACCCAGCTTTGCTTAAAAACGTTTTAACACAATTTACGTGGCATTGGCCTGTTTAACAAAATGTCATCATAATGAACCTAGTTAGGAATCACCGGACATTGGAAGCAGTATAATGTTTCCCGGCTTTCAAACCAAACATCTTTACACCTGTAAACGGTGTTATAATAAAGACTTACTGTAGCTTTTGCAACGTTAATGCACAATACGTCGGCATTGACCCTGAGTAAAAATTCGAATTTTGATTATCTTGGTATCTTGGAGTAGAGTTGGTACCACACTACATAAATTGAAAATTTAGAATCAAACATGTTAAACGTGGGCTACGCAAACCATATGTGGCGTTGGCTTGACTTTACTCAAATTTTGCAGCCTTAAAAACTTCTTTGCCATCTCTCTACTTCTTTGCCATACATCCATAAACTGATTTATCTAATATAGAATATTATATAAATTTTAAGATGAAATATTCTTTTAGGTGCCGTGTGTTGTGTTACATTGCTTGATCGATTGAAAGGTGATCAGATCGATACCCCATTCGAAACACTGAAAGAGTGGGAAGAGAGACCAGCCAAGATAGTGGCCCGATTCATTTGCAACCGCCTGGGAATTGAGTAGGCCACATAAAGAATCCAAACGAGAAATTAAATAGTCTTAAAAAGACTGAAAAAGACATTGTGTGTTTCTGATGGTATAAGCCTAAACCAAAAGCAAACTAAAACATAGTAAATCTTATGGGACCTTACATGCATTAGTTTGCAACATTTCAAAAACATGCTTTTGTATGCCTTAGTATGCTTTTATCTACTATTGTAGGAAGTAGACCGAAACCAAGTACAAGTTTGCAGTTACAATAGCAATTAAAAATGAGCCAATCAGATCTCCTGAACAAAATTCAAAACTACTTATCAGGATGCCGCTGTGACAACAAGTGAAAATCTGTAAAAATGATTAAATAATATGTGAAGAATAAAGGGCTCACTTGCACTAACTAGGATCGAAGTATCTGCGTTACGGCATAGACGACCGCTACACCAAAATGTCAGAAAAAGTAAAATTTTAAGAGGAAAATTCACCTGTATACAGTTGCTCACATATGAAATTGTGGAAGACGTGTTATGATTTAGTATGCTTTTGTATGCTTTATATGGTTGCTGTAAACGTAAGGTAGTGGCGCGATATTGAGTAGAAGTTGCTTATGCCTCATAGATAGTGTTAATAATGTACCGCCAAGGCATATGCTGCTTTAGAATCTCGAACAAAACGGCGACGGCGAAAACGGCGATGGCCAGAAACGGCGACGAAGATTAATAATTTAATGTTGAAAATCAAAATGCAAAGAATAGTGTTGCTAGATAAATCAATTCATTTCTACTTGAAGATAAGTATAATTTGAACCAATATTTAAATTGTAAGGGCAAAATAAAATGGATAATTTAACACTTATTTTCTCATATATTCCTAATTGCAATTACACCATAGTCCATTGTGTGGGGGGATAAGTACACTTTGAAAGACAATTGTTTTTATAGCGACGGTGCCCACTAATCCGTTATTGCACGTGAATCCACATGAATAAAAAGCAAAATAAAAATGCCTTCAAAAGGACTTCGGATTATCAGCAATGAAAGACCGATGTTTTAATCGTCTTAAACAGCTAATCCTTATCTGTATCGGTTATGTGAAATGGTATTATACACGAATCCACACCAATGAAAGATAAGATAACATTTTATTTTAGATTGGGAAAATAATCTTCACTTCTACCTGAGAAAAGATAAGTAAATCATTCCTTGAACAGATTATTGAGACAGTGATTTGTGACAGGAAGGGAGTGGTTAGGGAAGGCAGGAAGGGCACGTTGGGAGAAATGCTGCGCTGTGTTGAAGTTTATTTATATCTGATGGTTAAATAAACTGTACTGGCAACGTTGTTACTTTTTGTTTTTGTTTAATAAGCGTTTTAAAGCATAAACTTTAAAAACCCGTCGCCATTTTGTCTGGGGTTGCACTTGTTGCCGTTTTGGCCATCGCCGTTTTGGAAGTTGCAGTTATGTCCGGATACCGCTGCTTAATTGTGCAACTTATTAGTTACTTCTACTGGTCCATTAGTCTCAAAAAGATATTGTGTGTTTCTGGTGCTTTAAATACATGTGTTCAATTATTTCATAATGAGAGACCAGATAGAGTAGTATTTACATGTGCGTCCCAGATAATGTCAATAAGAATATTCTCCTAATTACGCAACGCTTGTCAAGTCCCACGTTAGTTACAAATGTACTGGCTTTGTTCGCTCATATTGTCAGAGAAATAATAACAATATTACTTATGTTAAGAATCGAAATTTAACAATGAGACAAAAACGGAAAGGTAATTGTGCGATGTATAGCCCCTCCTTTATGTTTCAAAAACCAGCTATAGGGTCGCATTTTTTTGAGTGAGAGTGGGAATGGAGTTTAGTAATTAAGAAATAAAGTTTCTTCCTGTTTTGTTTTCATGCTGGAGCTAATGCGCATTTAATTCAAATAAACTTAGTAGTTATTCTCTTGTTTGCAGTTCTTGTTGACCGTTCCACACTCCGTGCAATTGATCGATATTCCCAATTAAATTCTAAAGCATTATATTTGAGCATAAATGATATTATGGATTCAAATGACATCATGAATCCTCTTTATCCCTCTCCGGTACCCCCCCCCCCCCTTCCTCCTTCTGCTACCTGCAGTGCGAGAAACCAAACGAAAAGGGGATTGTTTACCTAACCCCACCCAGTATAAGTTTTGATGTTTTAAATAAGGTTTCTAAAAGTGGTAGAAGTGAAAGAAACTACAAATATATACAACTGAAATATTATAATAAGATAATTTTTTTCTTCAAAAGTCTAGACATGAAAGTCTGACCAGGAGCTTTCTAATTCAAAGCCCTGTACAAATTTAATCAACTTCACTACTGCCAACCATCTACCCGAACCAAGGTGAAGGTCGGAATGCCGTTTTAACTGAACAACCCAAGCAATCTTCACAACAGTATTCAATATTTCACATAATTATGTACATGTGTATTAATTTCGAAAACATCGGCTTGTAGACTTCAAAGTGTAGACATTGGTTATGGCGATCCATAGTTATAATTTTGCAGTGAATGTAAACTTTGAACAGATTCCCCCTATTGTTATGTTTACAATGCGTGGTCAACCAATCGACTGATCATCGTCGGTGCAGAGTAGGGGGAAAGTGGGGCTATCAAAACAGGAAGTGACGTCATAATGACGTCAGGAGGTGCTTTGATAGCCCCATGGGGCTTTTAAAACAGTGACGTCATATAGACGTCACATTGACGTCATATTGACGTCATATAGTTGTCATATGGTTGTCATATGGACGTCATATGAACGTCATAATGACGTCAGGAGGTGTTTTGATAGCCCCATGGGGCTTTTAAAACAGTGAGGTCATTTGGACGTGATATAGACGTGATATATAGACGTGATATGGAGGTCATATGGAGGTGATACGGAGGTCATATGAACGTCATATGAACGTCATAATGACGTAATAGGGATAGTGGGCGGCAATTCAAACGGGCGGCCATTTAAACGACCATTCAAACGGGCGGCCATTCAAACGGCATTCAAACGGCAGACGGACAGATGAGACACCTCCCCAAACGTACAAGTTCTCCATTTTATAAATAGAGAACTCATAGCTACATGGTTAGAGCTCACCTATAAAGCCCCCGTAAAGTCAAAAGGGGGGTATAAAAAAGGGGTAAAAAAATAACCCTTTTTTAAGCATTTCCCACACTCTCATGCATACACAAACATACTAACACCATGACACGATTAGCGCTTATTTCGTATTGGTGCGGGGCCCTTAGAAGGGCCGGCAGGTTTTTGCTGCCGGACTCAGAAAAATTCGGCGATGTCTTGGACTGGCCTGCTGCCGTGTGTGAGTTGCTGCCCATTGAAAAGAAAGTGATCGCCTCTCAAGCCACAGGTGTAACATCTGACTGTGTAGCAGTTGTTCAGAGCCAACAGCTGCGTCCAATAGGCTGTACAAATCAAGCAAAGCTGGTGGCCACATTCTGCCAGTACCCGGTCTGGGGAGATCATGATGCCACATCCTGCGCAAATCTCCAGGTCCTGTTGGAGGAAGTATCTCCCCCAGGCCGGATACTCTTCCTCTTCAAGACGCGATGGAATGGTCTCCCCCAGCATGGTTGTCCTGAAGAAAGCCCCGTCATAATCACCAGCCTCGATGTCCCCGAGTCGCTTTCCAAGTGTGACCCTTCTATTAAAAAAGACGGGCACGCATAGGACTGTTCCGTGAGCCGGGTCCGGCAGCAGCTGGAAGAAGTACACTCTTTCTGGCGGTGTCGGTGGCGGTGTGACCGGCAGGTGAAGTTCTCTGACTTCAGCAATGGTGCGAGCATCATGTAACGCGAGCACAAGCACTCCATGTTGACGGAAGCGAGTTTAAGCCCAAACTGAAATGACCATGGGTTATATACCACCTTAAGTAAGGACCCCCCGGGTTCTCACTGAGGACCCCCCCCCCCCCCCTAGGGATAGAAGCAAACTGCTAACATAAAGTAAGGACCCCCCTCCCGGCCAGTCGACCTTCATGTGCTCTGTCAGGACCCTCCCCCCCAGGGATAGAAGCAAACTGCTTATATAAAGTAAGGACCCCCCCCCTGGTCAGCATATAATGCGAGGATGGTCGCTAGTAGTATATAAAGGTAGGTTACATGCTGCATTATCCAACACAAGCAGCAAGATGTCTACAAGTCATACAATCACAGTGATGCGAAACGGCAAGGCAGTGACGCTAACGACCGAATGTTATAAGTGTTGGGTGTGGATAGAGTATCCAGGACAACCACACAACTGCCCAGTGCACCACAATGCACCACGACGGTACTGTTGTAAAACCTGCGGTGATTTGCTATGGTACAAGTTTACTGCACGATTACCTGGACCGGAGCCATGCACAGACTGCTGGTGGTGCGGTGCGACGCTGAAAAACTTTGGATATTTTAATTTTCATCCTTTCAAGTGTTCCAGAAGACCTTTCACGATGGAACAATTTTACAGATATCAGTGTGATTGCGGAAATCCGACTTGTTGGTGAAGAGCCAACATACTAACATCTTTCGGCCCTTCTAAGGGCCATCCTCTGCTGTGAAATGAAAACGCAAATTCTGTCTATGTATGAGTGTGTATAAAAGGGGTATGTCTGAGATTACATTTCAGCATTTCAGTTTCAGCATTTGACGGAACAACAACCAGCTATGATGAAAAGTGAAGAGCATGGGAAAGGAGCAAAGAGACAAAAGATGGAAGAAGATGACATTTGGCCATACGGTCAAGTTCAGTGTATGGAATGCAATGTGAAATTTTCCTCTATGGATACTTATGAGACACATACATGCAGTAAAGCTAAGATGAAAGGAGCAAAGATACAAAAGATGGATGAAGATGACATTTTGCCATACGGTCAAGTTCAGTGTATGGAATGCAATGTAAAATTTCCATCTATGGATACTTATGAGGCACATGCATGCATACCAGCTGAGATGGACAATGTGCCTCATGAAGAACATGTTTCAAAGAAACAAAAGACAGGACAAGTAGGGAGAGGTAGAAGGGTTAGTCTTGGTGAAAACGCGCAGGAAAAACGGTTTGAATCTGAGGATGAATCAGATTTACTGCTTGAAATGCGACAGCAAGAGAACCGTATCAAGACACATTTGTTGGAGACCTTAAACCATGGAATGAAATGGTACATTGTCGTGCATGCACGTTTCAAGAAACTGACACCAAATGCTGAAGGTGTTATGGTAGAACAAGTGGATAATGCATTTATCAGCAGTCCAACATATGCAGCATACAATCCAGCAGATATTGAGCAGGACCTGCCAGAAGCCTATAAAGAATTATTTACCAAGTTTAACGAACATGAGCGACAAGGCTCTGGCTGGGTATTGGATAACATATTGTACATTGAAGTACACACAGCTTCGTTGATGCCTCTAGAAGCGAGTAGTTTTATTCCACTACCGAAGAAAGTGAAGAAAACAAGGGGTGTGATAAACATTAAGAATGATGATAACAAGTGTTTCTTATGGTCAGTACTGGCTTACCTTCACCCTCTTGACGACAACCAAAGTCGCGTGAATCATTACAAACCATTTGAGAAGGAATTAAAGGTAGAGGGTTTGACATTTCCGACACCAATTACTGACATTCCAAAGTTTGAAAAGGAGAACGATGTAGCCATCAACGTGTTTGGATGTGAATAAGATGTAGTAGTTCCAATACAACTTAGTCGAAACGTCAGTGTGAGAGAAATCAACTTACTTCTGATTAGCAATGACAAGACGAGGCATTACTGCTTCATCAAGAATTTTAGCAGACTTATGTCTTATCGATCAAAGCATAAGGCTACATATTTTTATTGTTTCAACTGTCTTCACGGGTTTGTACGACAAGATCTTTTAGATAAACATCGTGAAGTGTGTGACAAGAATGGAGCACAACGCTTATCATTTCCCAAGGAACCCTTCATCAAGTTCAAGAATGTAGCTAAACAACAGCGAGCACCTTTTGTTATTTATGCCGACTTTGAATGTTTCACGCAAAAGCATGAAGAAGGAGACAAGTATCAACATCATCGTCCAAACAGCTTTGCCTATGTGGTTGTGAGCCAGTACGACACACGTGCACCAGTTGTGTATCGAGGAGACAATGGTGTGAAAGTCTTTTTAGACCATATGGTGAATGAACGTGATCGTATTGTACGTGGTATAGAGCGGCCAAAGGAAATGGTGATGACTCGTGAAGACAAAAGGAATTTCAAGAACGCTGTTGATTGCTACATTTGTCATGAACCTCTAGGAGCAGATCGTGTGAGAGATCAGGACCATATCAATGGCAAATATCGTGGAGCAGCGCACAATGAATGCAACTTACAATTCCGACTTAGAAAAGATCAGCAAGGGGATAAAGATTCTTTTATCATTCCTGTGTTTTTCCACAATTTGCGAGGCTATGACAGTCACCTGATCATGGAGGAAATTGGGAAATTCAAAGGTGAAACGATTACAGTCATTCTCAACACCATTGAAAAATATATTGCATTCACCATGAGCAATCTGAATGTTTCACGCAAAAGCATGAAGAAGGAGACAAGTATCAACATCATCGTCCAAACAGCTTTGCCTATGTGGTTGTGAGCCAGTACGACACACGTGCACCAGTTGTGTATCGAGGAGACAATGCTGTGAAAGTCTTTTTAGACCATATGGTGAATGAACGTGATCGTATTGTACGTGGTATATAGCGGCCAAAGGAAATGGTGATGACTCGTGAAGACAAAAGGAATTTCAAGAACGCTGTCGATTGCTACATTTGTCATGAACCTCTAGGAGCAGATCGTGTGAGAGATCAGGACCATATCAATGGCAAATATCGTGGAGCAGCGCACAATGAATGCAACTTACAATTCCGACTTAGAAAAGATCAGCAAGGGGATAAAGATTCTTTTATCATTCCTGTGTTTTTCCACAATTTGCGAGGCTATGACAGTCACCTGATCATGGAGGAAATTGGGAAATTCAAAGGTGAAACGATTACAGTCATTCTCAACACCATTGAAAAATATATTGCATTCACCATGAGCAATCTGAAATTTACAGACAGCTTTCAGTTCATGAGTACCTCTCTACAGAAGTTGGTATCCAACCTTGCAGCAGAAGGGAAAGATAACTTCTACAACATGACCTCTCACATTCACGATAGTGACCAACAAGATTTGCTGCTGAGAAAGGGAGTGTACCCCTACGATTACGTGGACGAACCATCCAAGTTTGCTGAAACACAGCTACCATCAAAGGACAAGTTTTATAGTCAGCTTAGCGAAGAGGACATTAGCGAAATGCGCAGAAGGTATGGGATACATTCAACTGTACCACATTTGGTGAAAACCACGACCTGTACCTGAAATCAGATGTGTTATTACTAGCTGACGTGTTTGAAAATTTTCGTCAAGTATGCCTCAACACGTATGAATTGGATCCTGCTCACTACTATACAGCACCAGGACTGTCGTGGGATGCAATGTTGAAAGCGACAAAGGTGAAGTTGGAATTAATCAATGACATTGACATGTACCAAATGGTTGAGCAAGGCATACGCGGAGGAATATCTGTGATCACGCACAAGTATGCGAAAGCGAATAATCCCTACGTAGCAGATTACAATTCTGAGATACCAAACAACTACTTGATGTACCTCGACGCAGACAACTTGTATGGTTGGGCCATGTCACAAAGCATGCCACAAAGAGGATTTATGTGGGTGAGCGAGCCAGAATCCCTCGACTTCATGGATGTGGATGAAGATGATGACATTGGATTCATTTTGGAAGTGGATTTAGAATATCCAAATTCAATCCATGATCGTCATAATCACTACCCAGTGGCTCCAGAACGGAAATGTGTCAAATTTGGAGAATTGTCAGAGTACAGTCAGAAGCTACTGGAAGATCTAAACATGAAAGGCAAACCCAGTGAAAAGCTCATTCTTAACTTGTCTGACAAGAAGAAATATGTACTTCATTACAGGAATTTACAACAGTACGTCTCACTGGGGTTGAAAGTCACTAAAGTTCATCGCGCTATCATGTTTGAACATGGCAAATGGCTGGCGAAATACATTACCTTGAACACGGAAAAGAGAAAATTGGCCAAGAACCCATTTGAGAAAGACTTCTTCAAACTGATGAACAACTCGATGTTTGGCAAAACCATGGAAAATGTGAGAAAGCGAATCAATGTTGAACTTGTTCACAAGGAAAAGCGGTTCAAGAAACTTGTAGCCAAACCTTCTTTCCACAAATTCAAAATTTTCAACGAAGATTTGACCGCGGTACATTTACGCAAAGTGGATTTGCTTCTGGATAAACCCATTCAAGTTGGCTTCACCATTCTCGACCTCAGCAAAGTGCTTATGTTCAACTTTCATTACAACTACATCATGGTCAAGTATCCCAATGCCAAGTTGTTGTTGAGCGACACCGACAGTATATGTTACGACATAGAAACGGAAGCTATCTACAAGGATATGCAGCAAGATGCTGACCTGTTCGACACAAGTGACTATCCGCCAGATCATTTCCTACATTCCAACGTGAACAAAAAAGTGCTTGGGAAAATGAAGGATGAGACGGCAGGCGTCCCCATTGAAGAGTTTGTTGGACTCAGACCGAAAATGTACAGTTTATTGTGCGGTGGGAAAGAAAAACATACAGCTAAAGGCATCACTCGAGCTTGTCAAAGACGCATTAAACATGTGCAGTATAGAGACAGTTTGTTCAAGAAAACTCAAACGATGGCTACAGGACACATTATTCGAAGTCATAGTCACCAGCTTTTCTCGGAGAAGCTGAGGAAAGTAGCCCTCTCCCCATATGACGACAAGCGATATGTGCTGAATGATGGCTATTCCACCTTAGCGCATGGACATTACAAAGCAATAATATAAAAGAGGGGAGATCCTCCAACGGAAGAGTTATTTGAGGTGGGAACATTGAAGCGTTTACATGGAACGTGAAAGTCGTAAGAGATCTACAACTGATATGGATACTCTTGCAGATACAGTTAAAGACTTAAAAGTTAAAAATCCTACCACTACCATCAAGAAATTGAAAGTGGAGACGGCACCAACACCACAGTCGTGGGATGGAATGCTTTCTCTAGGAAATGGAAAGTATATAAAGATTATGAAACAAAGCAATGAAGGAGTGGTAAACATTCGCAAGTACCTCAGAGATGAGGGGACTGGAAGAAACCGTCCTACGAAAAAGGGTATTTTGCTGACAATACCTGAATGGAAAATGTTGAAGAAGCAAGTGAAAGAAGTGGATAAAAGGCTTCGAAGACAAGAAGACGGCTCATAACAAGGTATTCTCATCATGAATGCACTCATGTTTAACAGCAGTGCTTACGTTATTGTAAATGAGAGGAATGAAGTGATAATAGGTTCTCGGATAATTTCTGATTATCGGTTTAGACCTGAAGTGTGGAAAGACTTTAAAAACATACCGCTTGAACCTGGGTTTGAACGCAGACTTGAAAATAAAGTTGAAGTGATGGTGATTGGACATGATTCTAACATACGTGTGAGATTCTGGAAAAATCTTTTACAGGATTATCCAGAGGATTATAAGGGAGTTGTGCCAGATACTCCATATACACAGTTAATCCACTTTGATATCAAGAACTGGCGCGCAGTCTTACGATTCCTAGAAGCTATACAACATCCACTCTTCGCCATCTGGCGAGCATAAAAACGTCATTGCAGACAAGGAGACAGCTCATAGTTGATCTGACTGTTGAACAAGATGGAAGACTTTTTATCGGAATATGAACCAATTACACGTGGATTCTCATATCTGAGAAACTTAGGTGATGATATTGTGCTAAGACATTTTGGAAAGTATATCATTCTATCAACTGACGAACAATCTGTGCTGAAAGACCATCTAGAGAAGTTCAGGATACCTGGCTTTCTCCTAATACTCTCAGGGGATTTAGAAGTGCGTGTGACTGAGAACTGCCTAGACGTGTTTGTACAATTTCGCCAATATGACGAGCTTACAGAACGCTACGACTGCATCACCCTCAACACAGTGGAATGGCACGCTCTGTTGCAAGCATTGGATTGGAAAGAACCTAACACTTGAATTCAAAGAGGAAGGAGTGCAACTCATGCGGGGCACCAAGTCCATTGAGCTAACACATCCCATGTGTGTTATGGTGATGGACATTGACATGAATGATCATGGATATGAACTGAAACTGTCTGAACATGAAGATGTTAAAATAATAAAATTTGGTAATGGACATTGTTATGCTTGTTTTCATAGCATTTACAAACGTGGGTGTAATGTCTATGATACATATATTAATTTAGATTGGTATGAATGGCATTTGTTTATCAATGTATTGAATGTTTTTGTGAAATAAAAGTTTAATGTAAAATAATTGTTAAAATGTAAATAATGTATAACACAATAAAAAAGAATGTTGTATAAAACTGTCTTGTTTATTTGCAATATTCATAATAAAATTAACAATTACCAACAACTTAAATAATACAACTTAACTAATACAACATCAATAAAATAATGGTTTATAATGTCTATATACAAAATCCTTTACAACAAAATCACCATCACTTCTTCTTAATACATCAATGATTTCAAAAGGACTATGTCCTCGAGCTCTTTGAATTATATAATATACACAATAAAATCCACATGTAGAGGATATCGGTGTTTGTAATGGAACTGAATTATAAATGAAATTAAACTTTAAAAACTTATTCAAACGACTGTCTATAGGTAAAAGTCCATAAGAGTCAAAATATTCTGCAGGGTCGTCGTCGTAATATACTGCCACCCAATGCTCTCCTGGCTCATCATGATCGTCTGTGTTGATGACATAGGCGCCGCGTTGTAAAGATGGTAACTGGTCCATGACAAACACACCTTGAAACAAGTCTTTTGTCGTGGCATCATGGGATAGGATGGCTTCTATCTGCTTCGTGTTCATGACTGGTAGTCGAATTGAATGCTACGATTTGCACTTATTTCAACAATGTTATCAAATTCAGCATACACTATAACATTAACTGTATTTTGCAAGGCACCAGCAAAATTCATTTCTAGTCTCGAATTCCCATGTTTGATAAGAGCATAATGATTAGCACCATCATAATCAGGTGTTAAGTCAAAAGAAAAAAAAGAATAACATCTAGGCCAATCTTCCCGTTTTATAATGGAACTTTTCTCACCATCCAATCTATCAAAAGATTTGTAAAGAGTTTCAAAAGCATCAAGATATTTGCCTTCATTTATATCAAGCTTGAGAGGTTTGGATAGGACTGGTTCACCATCAGAGTAAAGCTGCATAAAGTTAAGATTAAAATGTTCAAAATTGTATGGATTTCTCAATACTGTTCCAGCAAAGGATTCATTATGAACCATTCCAATGACAATACGTTTTGGTTATTGGCCTAAAAAGATGCAAATTACCAAAAAGATGCCAAAAGATTGAAATCCAGTTGGAATAGCTAAAACTTTACACTCTTTTCTATTAATAATAAACTTAGCAGAACTTTTCATCAATGCATCTGCATGTCCCAACTGAATACCTGGACTAGCCCTCACTTTGCGAATGGTTAAAAACGCTTCTCTCACTTCTACTTTAAAACCATTATTTGCAGCCATTAATACATATCCATCTTTTTGTCTATGTAAACGTAATTTCATACTAACACCATTGGGAAGATAACGATCCTGCTCAAACAAATCTACCCTTAAACCACCTGTAAGCATTAACTCACGGCTTAGACGTGTATACAAATAGCGATTATGTTAACCATTATTTCCTGTTTCAGCTATATCACCACCTTCAATATTTACATGAAAACCTGATACATATCTTTCATGATTAGGTCTTTTCACCTCATGAGTATTCATTGACCCGGCAGTATCTTTAAAGATGAGACGCATAGAGCGCTCAGAATGGGGACTTTCTTCCGTGTCATGAATGAGATGAGATATGATGCTGGTATAACCATGGGTATTGTTACTATGTGATATCAAACGATCATTTAGAAATAATTCAATATTAGACCATAACCCATTAAACAAATCATTGATACATGACACGTTATCATCTACACCACACAGTGTTCCATCAGCCTTTACAATGCGACATACAATATGGAGTTTACTATTCTTTAAATCTAGATATTCTTCTGTACTCGTAGGAATGTAGAATTCTATTGGAGCACCCTCTCTAATGGTAGTCATTATAACTTTTTTCTACAGCAGTTTGCGTTGGTGGTATGTGAAACATTCACAAGAATGATTATGAATTGAAGACATGATTAAAAAAATATCTTTCTTATGTTTTTTTTTTTTTTTTTTTTTTTTTTGATGTTATCCGTTTAGCTACCTTTCGCCTTCTGACACGTTTTGGTCGTTTCGCTCTCTTTTGTCCTCGTAACCCACCACCAAACATACGTTGTGCTACTCGACCTGTAACATCTTTCGCGATATCTTTTGCAGCCCTTTTAAGATGTGGTGCAACGATTTTAGCCCCTGTCTTAAGCAGTGGAATAGCTTTTCGAAGCAATGATCCCAGTATTGAACCAATACCATCTCCATATTGTATTCGCGCTCCTTTAAATCCTGGTAATTCTCCGCCCACTTGACGAAGAAAATGGTTGCGATATATAGATGGATTGTGTGTGTATGCTTTCATAATGCTTTTGGTCGAAAATGAAGTTTACAGATCACCTTTCCAGTTTGAAATGGAACATTATAGCCTGTGTCGTCCTTAATATTCATTTCGAGCACGTCAAATTTGGATGTGTTCACCGGAACATAATGAGGTTCTCCATAACTTTTCATGATAATATCTCCATCATATCCTTGTATTCCAACAGAACGTAGCAAAGGGATATAATAATCACCAACAACTTGTGGCTCACAAATACTACAATACACATAAAGTGTATAAAATCCCTGTTTCACATCAGCTTTATGTTCAGCTGTGCACGTTTCAGTATACCATTGATCTGGGATAAATCCTAAAATCTCAGCTAATCCAGTGGAGAATGACACTTCAAAGCCGTAATTTAGAAATAGAAAAACACGTCGTCTAATTTTATCATACTTTATCCGAATAGCTTCTTTAAGGTCATCTTTCATAGAATTAACTGCCTGACATATCTCTTGTGTGGATCTGTAGTAACCATAAGGAATATTGATTGTGTCAAGAACAACATCATGCAGTAGTTGTTGTCGATACTGAATAGAATAGTCCATTCCATGCCTCATTGTTGTCCATGTATGTGGATATTGAATTTCAGCTAAAGCCACTTCATATTTTCCGTTCAGATAGATGGTTCGAGGCATACGAATTTGATAATTCGAAGTCTTGTTGTTGGGATAATAGTTCATACTAGCATTGCTGGATAAAGTAACGTAAAAACTTGTTGACTCCATGACAGCTCAATCGTTTATGTGATGTAGATAGACTAGATGTGTATATACATTACTTCATGTTTGACACTCTTCATCCTCACTTTCTACATTGCTGTCTACATTATTGTCTAAATTGCTATCTACATGATCTAAATTGGTATCTACTACTTCTCCCTGACAACAAGCACTAACACACCTAATATTTACAGGAATAGTATTTTTATTTCCATTTTCTTTACAACAACAACACCATAACTCTTTAATCCATGTTAAAAAATTTCCCATCCTTCTGGAAACAACCTTTGTTGACGTTGTTGTTGCTCTTTTGTAATATCTTCACGAGTTGTCTTTTTGCCAAAAACAGTTTTTGGAATATTAGCGTCTACAATTTCCTCAATAAACTGCTTCCAACCACGTGGTGGTTCTCGTCGTTCTTTTCTTCTTGTAGCAACCAATGCTTCTTTCAACAAATCAATAATGTTAGAATTTGTAATGACAGTACCTGTTTTTAAAACAAGTTCATTTTTATGTGTCCATCTCGTACCATATTTCTTAATTTCTGCCAGAAGTTGTGTTAGTTTTACATGATAAATAGGTTGAAAATGGTTTAGAAACTGTTGGGACTTTTCTGATTTTTCTGCATTAGATGCTGTAACAGACTTTTGTCGTTGTTGTTGTGATTGAATTGTTCGTAAATGACGTCCAAGCACTTGAGACATTTCTATTGCTTTTTCACGAGTTCGTTTATTCACTTTCGTTTTGATTTCAACATCTTTTCCCTTCTTTTCTAACAACATTTTATATTCATATTCAGGAATGAGAACCATTTTTAAAGTATGTTTCATTTTAACAGCAACTGAGCTCACAAGGGTAATGCAAATGTAGCAATAGCTCAAATAAATCCTCCTTTCTGATTAACCAACTTCTTTTTTCTTCAAAGTGATATCTTCTTATCTGCCAGCGTACGTAGGGTATGACGTTCACGCTTGAATAACTTATACCTTTTTGAGCTTAAGGGTAAATGTCCCCGCAATATATTCAAACAAATTTCAAACAAGCTAGTTAATTCCTCCTTAGTAGCTTGTTGTAGCAAGGATTTACGTCGTTTAGGCCCGCTGCGTGCGAGCAAGTGAAGGAAAGGTTGATTCGCTTGAATACGTTTAGACATCTTGGCTGCGTATGGTTAAGTGACTTGGTTCTTGTTCATACGCCACCTTATCAACATATAAGTAATGTGTATCTTTTGGTAAAATGCCTGTACGAATACGTAGTTGATCATTTGTCTTCGGCTTCAAATCAATGAATAAATAGCCATGAGGTTTGCTGGTAGCATCTTGATAGGCTTCTATGAGAAATTGAGATTTTCCAGGATACATTTGTCGCGCTAATGTACTTATTTGTTGACTGTCTCTAGGACTTTTAAACAGAATGATGTAATGTGTATTCAAACTAATATTACGCATTTCTCTACCATGATGAAACAAATTATGCACAATAAAAATAATGCTTAGATTTTGATGACTGCTGCCAACACTAAAGAGACGTGTCATGCGCTCATCACTATGACATTTGGTCATTAAGTCATCAATGATGAGTAAGTCTGGTTTTTTCGCTGCATAGAGCCATAAAATGGTTTTTGAAGAGGGTTTAATTAACTTTTGTTCTAGAATTTCTCTAACTGGAGAAGTTTTACCACTGCCTGTAGGTCCAGAGACCAAACACGTGAATGGATGCTTCATTTTTGAATATCTGTTTCTTTCACCCAACTGTTAAACTTCTTTGGCCAACCTAGCAACATCCAAAAAAAACACAAGGATGCAACATAAGGCTGAATTCTTTTCTGAGGAAAGAAGGAAGAAGAACTTCCTTAGCCAGAAAGATGTTGATCTCTTCGAAGAGATCTACGTGCATTATCAGGCATTCCTCTTCAAGAAGTGGAGGGATTTTCTGAGGAGCAAGCCCGACCAAGAATACAACCGGTTTGGCAGGGCGGCGGAGGAAGGATACAAGCGACGGAGGGAAGTGTCGCCGGCCAGTTTAGTGACCCGTCGCCCTGCCAGGAAGAAAGGCCAGTCACAACGACTCCTGCCAAGGCTACAGCAGCAACCATGACAGAGGCGACTCCTGTCAAAGCGACTCCTGCTAAAGCCACAGCGTCGACGATGACGACTCCGCCGAAACCAACTCCAAGGGAAGCTGATGTGACTGTCCGGAAGGTGTCAGCGGCACCATTTACGGAGAGGCGGCACTTACCCAGTGCCACCGTTACAAAGCCGGACAGTCCGCCACCAGCTCCTGAGGACGAGGTTGCAGCCGCTGTCGCTAGTATTACGCCAGACATTCAAGTGGTTGATTTCAGCATGATGCAGTCGCCCTCCGATTTTGACCGCACCGCGGAACTGGTCGCCGTAAAACAGGAGGATGGCTCTCGAAAAGAGTCAACCCTCCAGGAGATCGTGGATTCCTTGGATACGGCTGATAATGTAGAGTATTGCGAGTTCTGCCATTATGGAATTCCGGCAGGACAGTCTATAAGAATCCACGAACAGTCCTGCCCACAAGCATTGAAGCCGGACTATCATTATTGCAATGTTATGGGCAGAGGTTTTAAGTCGCACAGGGCCGCGGTAGCAGCGCACAGAAGGAGGGTTGGCTGCAGGGAGGATGACGGCAGCGGCAGAGGCGGAGGTAGCGGCGGCGCTAGTGGTAGAGGTAGGGGAAGCGGCGGCAGGGGAAGCGGTGAGACGTGAAACGACGGCAGGGGAAGCGACGGCTGGCCGAAGCTGAAGAAAATCCCTCCACGGATGCTTTTTAGCGGCCTCCCATTATTACGAAATGAACGCTAATCGTGTCATGGTGTTAGTATGTATGTGCATGCACGAGAGTGTGGGAAATGCTAATAAAAAAGGGGTGTATAAATCATTGATTTATACCCCCCCTATCTGTCCGTCTGACCGTCTGAAAAAGCTAAATAAATTGCTGTCTGGGTTAAAAATAACCTGGCATGAGAAATGAAACGCTAAATCTGTCCGTCTGACCGTCTGAGAAAGCAAAACAAATTGCTGCCTGGGTTAAAAATACCCAGGCTTGAGAAATAAACGCTAAATCTGTCCGTCTGACCGTCTGATGTGTTATGTGTGTGTGGAGAAAGAGATAAAAAAATAAAAAAAATGATTGCCCGTCTGACCGTCTGAGAAAGCTAAACAAATTGCTGTCTGGGTTAAAAATAACCTGGCATGAGAAATGAAACGCTAAATCTGTCCGTCTGACCGTCTGCTGTGTTATGTGTGTGTGTGAAGAGAGAGAGTTTTAAAAAAGCCACTATCTGGGTTAAAAAATACGCAGGCTTATGAAATAAAACGCTGATTCGGTTGTGGCTAGTGATATATGTGTAGAGAGAGAGAAAAAAAATAAAAAAGACTGCCCGTCTATCCGTCTGTTGTAGGTGTTATGTGTGTTTGGAAAGTGAGAAAGGTAAAAAAAGGAATAGAGTGGAGAGAGAGCTCACATCTCAATGCTTGTACGGTTTTAATTGCTTATGTATGCATGGAGAGAGACAGAGCTCTCTGAGTTAAAAATGGCTTCCTCAAGGAAAAGAATGCTAATTTTTTAAATTTGTTGCGATGGCTTCGTTAGAGAGTGAGAAAGCCCAGAAAAACAGTTGCTGCCGTGATGTGATGTGTGTGGAGAGAGAGAGTTAAAAAATTAAAAAAAACATGACTGTCTGGGTGTCCGTGCGTCTGGGTGTCCGTGCGTCTGGGTGTCCGTGTGTCTGGGTGTCCGTTTGTTCGGTTGCCGTAGGTGTTATGTGTGTGTATGCAGTGAGAAAGCTTAAAAAAGAGTTGTTGTTGTCTATATATACCGTGATGGAGAGAGCTCTGGGTTAAAAATGACGTCTATTAAGACGGCGTTGCTCACGTTTAATTGCTGCTACGGCAATCCATTAGTGAAGTTGTGTGTGTTTTTAGAGAGTGAGAAAGCCAAAGACTGTTCGTTTGCCCCTCAGACGCCGTGGTGTGATGGAGAGAGAGAGAGAGAGATACAAATAAAACAAAAAGACTGCCCTTTTATCCGGGTGTCCTTTTATCCGGTTGCCCTTTTATCCGGGTGCCCTTTTATCCGGTTGCCGTAGGTGTTATGTGTGTGTATGCAGTGAGAAAGTTTTAAAAAAAGAGCTATTGTTGCCTGTATATACCGTGATGGAGAGAGCTCTCTGTGTTAGAAATGACTTCCTTAAGGAAAAGAGTGCTCATTTTTAATTGCTGCTACGGCAATCCATTAGTGAAGGTGTGGAGCGAGAAAGCCGAAAAAAAGAGTTGTTGTTGCCTGTATATGCATTGAGAGAGCTCTGGGTTAAAAATAGCGTCTCTTAATTAGCTCACTTCTAATTGCTGCTACGGCAATCCATTAGTGAAGGTGTGTGTGTTTAGAGAGTGAGAAAGCCAAAAAAAGACTGCTTGTTTGCCCCCAGCTGCCGTAGGTGTGATGGAGAGAGAGAGGGGTAAAAAAAAATTTAAAAAAACATGACTGTCTGGGTGTCCGTGTGTCTGGGTGTCCGTGCCTGGGTGTCCGTGTGTCTGGGTGTCCGTTTGTTTAGTTGCCGTAGGTGTTATGTATGTTTGGAGAGTGAGAAAGCTTTAAAAAAAAGAGTTGTTGTTGCCTGTATATACCGTGATGGAGAGCTCTCTGGGTTAAAAAAGGCTTCCTTAAGGAAGGACTGGTTGCTCAAGTTTAATTGCGGCTACGGCAATCCATTAGTGAAGGTGTGGGGCGAGAAAGTTGAAAAAAGACTGTTTGTTTGCCCCTCAGACGCCGTGGTGTGATGGAGAGAGAGGAAAAAAACAAAAAAAAAGACTGTCCGTTTGTCCGCCTGTCCGTTTGTCCGGGTAGACCGTTTGTCCGGGTGTCCGTCTGTCCGACTGACCCGTTACCAGTCTGGTCGCTGTGTGTTTGGAGCGAGAAAGCTAGAAAAAGAGTTGCCATTGCCTGGATACATAGAGTGGTCTGCGGTGCTGCTGGCTTCGAGGAGTCGAAAAGTGGGATGTCGAAAGTCGACTGGCGGGGGGGGGGGGGGGGTCGACTGGCCGGGGAGGGGAGGGGGTCCGTCGACCAGCCCACCCATATAGATACATTGTATGCTTAAAGGTCGATTGGCGGGGGGGGGGCGTCCTGATAGAGCACATGTAGGTCGACTGGCCGGGGGGGGGGCTGCCAACCGGGTGTTCGGATGGCCCCGGAGGGCCTGTCGACCTGGTGTTTGGCTGGCCCAGGGGGGCCTGCCAACCTGGTTTGGCTGGCCCGGGGGGAGCCTGTCGATCTGGTGTTTGGCTGGCCCCGGGGGGGGCTGAAAGTCGTCTGGCCCCGGGGGGCCTGTCGATCAGTTGGTCGCAATGTGTGACGTCATTGATGGGTCGAAATACCTTATAGGCCAGCTCTAACCATGTCTCTCTGAGCCCTTTGCTGTCCGGGTGCTCGAGTGCTTGAGTGCTCGGGTGCTCGAGTGCTCGGGTGCTTGAGTGCTCGAGTGCTCGGGTGCTTGAGTGCTCGAGTGCTCGGGTGCCATTTTGTCCGCCTACCATTTGAATGCCGTTTGAATGGCCGCCCGTTTGAATGGTCGTTTAAATGGCCGCCCGTTTGAATGTCCGCCCACTATCCCTATTACGTCATTATGACGTTCATATGACATTCATATGACGTTCATATGACCTCCATATCACCTCCATATGACCTCCATATGACCTCCATATCACGTCTATATATCACGTCTATATCACGTCCAAATGACCTCACTGTTTTAAAAGCCCCATGGGGCTATCAAAGCACCTCCTGACGTCATTATGACGTTCATATGACGTCCATATGACGTCCATATGACAACCATATGACGTCAATATGACGTCCATATGACGTCAATATGACGTCAATATGACGTCACTGTTTTAAAAGCCCCATGGGGCTATCAAAACACCTCCTGACGTCATTATGACGTCACTTCCTGTTTTGATAGCCCCATTTTCCCCCTACTGTGCAGTGTCAGTCACCTGACCGAACCATTTTCGCGATCCGATTTGCAAGCACTTTTAACAGTCAACAATTTTTGCTATGAGGGATCAAATGCGAGGTAAATTGAATATATTTTAGATATTATTTATCTTTAGTGGTATCTGCACCTATACAGCCATCCTGTTTGGTTTACGGATTACGTGCTGCTCACTTTACTGATTTCTATACCTGGTAGTTTTGGATTTGTCAAACCGCCTTTCATTCTGTAAATGTGTCCCGGCCATCAAGAACGTTAGTGTGGGTTGCAGGTAATAATTTTTGAGTGAATTTCTAAAAAATCCATCTTGGTGGATAGCAAACAGCAACCGCTGCAAACAGAAGAGTTTTACAATTCCATCGCTCTCGTTCCTTTCTGCCAGCATCAGGATATTGTGAGGTCGTTGAGCATGCAGTTCAATCCACTACGGTGAGCTGGCAACCACTGTCTCTTTACAGTATCAGTCGGGCAAGCGTTGGTGGGTTCAGCCGATTAACACAGTACAGTGCCAAGTAGTGGATCAGCTTGCTACAGCCTGCTACGGCTACCACATGGCTGTCACACCGAAGACGCACCTGTTGCGGGTACACCATCTCGACACTGAGTCGGACCACTGCATGCACTACAGCTTGACTGCTCTGTTCCTGTATTATAGCACAAGTTTTCTGCTAGCTTTACCATGGGTATAAAGTTTAAGTAGGGAATGTGGTACCAGATTTTCAGATAAATGCTCCATATTCTGGTCATATCAGTAACACAGGTACAACCATTTAATTACATGACATATGTCGCTGTGACAGCGGCAACCCCTCACAATGGAGAGTGGGATTACTTGCTCTCCCCCCTGTCGACTTGAGTATGTCAGGGTCACCTTGTTGACGGCGATGCGCTCATTTGTCGAGTCCGACCCGTCGTGTGGTAGCAGCAAGTCGAGCTTGCCTCTGCCGTTGTTGTGCAAGCAGCTGTTCGTAACTGTGACAACTTGCTGCTGATACGGTTGGTGCATGCAACTGGGCGTCACAGCCAATATCTGTGGCAGTGACAGGTCGATCATGACAGGTCGCTGCGGGCAAGAGTCGTGCATGTGACGGGTAATAAATGCGAGGACTGATCACTGTGACGGGTCGCTGACAGATCGCTGTCACTCGTCATCCACGCAGCAGGTGACTGTGCTGGGTCTGCATTGCGTCGGATCGTACATTCAGCGAGTCGGTCACGTGTCACCCGCTGTTGTGACGGGTATCGACGCAGTATCGAATATAGCACGTGAGGAATCGCTGGTGCAACGTTTCGTTCATGTGTTAAAGTTACTGTATCGATTCTACATCACTCTTTTCGAGGTTTTATACAGTTTTAAGTGATTAGGTCGTATTGTATCTTGGGTTAATGATTTGGTACGACAACTACAGTAGGTTATACAGTGCTTTCTTGTGTGAATTGCTGTCTATTGTAGATCGGCAACCGATCTCGAACTCTCACCTAAGATGGATCGGTGATCCACACACGCGATGCACTGCATCTTTATGTACCTGGGGCATACAGCCTTGTACTTTGAGGAATCACTGCACTAAGTGTGTGTAGATGCGCAGAGTCGGCCAATGTGTGCCGTAAGCGTTCTAAAAGTGAAAAGCCATCACCGTCGCAATAAGCTATGTCACCAGAGGCCACCAGAGGTCACGATTCTGATCCTTCTATGAAATCAAGGAAGCGTTAACTCAAGCCGAAGCCAGTGTCACTGGTGTCGGTTTCGTTGTTATCGCCGGGGTTTACCTCGTTGATTCCCATCAGGTTGTCGTCACATCGGGACACGGATTGTGAGATCGACTCACGCTGGAATTCAATCTGTTATCGACGTTGGTGTCGTAGTATTCCTAATATAATGACTTAACATCGGAAACAAACGCGGCTATACTGATATATGTGCCAGATGTGGACATTCCTTTGAGAAAGGCGCCTCAAATCAAGTCAGCAGTACAATAAACGTCTGCTGAGGCAGGGAGTTATCGTTTTCAGAACTTATCTCCGCTGAGGTTTGCCATAAGTTTGCATTTGCTTCAAAGTGGGGGTCGGTAGCCTAGGCGACATCCTGTCTTAGTGCTGCCAGCTTTTATACAGCCACTTTCTCTACACAGCCAATGACGGAGGAGAAACTGCAGTCTGATGATAATTTAGTGGACGGGTATTCCTCATAGTCGTCGAACATTCGTCCTCTGGCGAAGAGAAAAAGGAGGAGCTGAGTTTCGAGCTGAACATCAATTGTCGATACCGACACCCTCCCTGGCTACTACGTTAGCACCACCACCGGCACTTGCTCCGTAGGTGTCTTTCACTGCCTCATCGGTGACAGTTTGCCTAGCAGACTTTGCCAAGCGTCCTATCACCAGAAGGGTGGAGTTTAAATTCCCATGGAAATGAAAAAGGTACCTTTTCCCGGTCAGTCAGGCAGCCCATCTAAAGGCTGTCCATGCTTCTAATACATAAGCCTATTGTCCTGTATTTCTTTAGGGGAGACTGATTCTGGAAAATCATTCAATTAGCAGGAGAATCTACCTCTAAAGATGGAATTATGCGTATATTTTTCGAGAACTTGTTTGCTAAAATTGGCGACGGTAAGTTTCTCTGCATTGTCAGTATCTTACAGATTTTATTTAGGATTTGAATTCGAAATGAGAAGTATGAAAGGTGGCATTTAGTAATGCAATAATTCTGCCTGAAAAATGAAGTTTTCAAATGGAGGTGTAGAATTTGCCAGTTACATCATTTGACTTGTGAACTTAATGTTTGTCCCTTAAAGAATGTTTAACAGAAGCTCTGCAAAAGGATGTTATCTCGCTGCATCTTCCTCATCTCAATTTCTGAGTTTACAATGACGCGTTTACAATGACGCGTTATGCGTATCACATGGACGTTTACAGGATTCTGTTTCACCAAGGACGTCTTTTCTTTTCTGCCATTTACACCATGTCTAGTATTTGAAGCAGCAGATATAGGCTTATGTTGGACTTCGCATCAAGTTTTTGAGACGGCATGCAGTGTTAATGACGTAACAAGCATTTTCATTACAAATAACTGTTGGTATTTATCGACATCGGCGTTCTGGTCAAAATTATAAAATTATTGACTTGGGCTTCGACTTATCAGATTACAGCATGTACCCCAGTTATATAGCAATTGTTCGGATGATTATTTGTTTTACTTTAAAAAGGTTCTTTCCATCACGACCCGAGCTCCAGAGCAAATAAACGCGTAGAAATGCAAATGTACGAAATTCACAATGAACTTATTCAAGATCTGCTACTTGTTCAAAGCACCAAGTCACAGTATCTGGACACAGATGAAATGCCAACACTTGGCGCTCACGTCAAGGTTTGCCCTTGTTCATTTTTGACCTTTAACTTCTATGCTTTTAGACTAACAAATATTGTTTCTGCCTTTAGCCTTCATCAAAGTTTTTTTCGGTGCATTGCTTCGAAATGGGTTAATTTGTCCCCCGCCACCGCGCATGGCGTATAGTAGAGGCGTGCAACGCGTGGTTGTTTTTTTATTTTTGTCGAAAATTGAAAAATTGCGAGATTTTTGAAATGCTATGAAAATATGTGATAACCACTACTTATAGTGGTACGTTGGTACGCGCCATATTTCAGTAACTAATACAGTGATGTCATTTCTTTCATGCAAAGAGAGAGAACATATATTCGAGGTGTGCAACGCGTGGTTATTTTGGATTTTTCTTTTCAAAAAATGAAAAATTGCCAGATTTTTTAAATGTTATGATTGCTGTTGTATAAGGCTTGTGTCTGAAGTTTAGCTGGACAGATTTCAACCAACCACTTGATCTGATTAGGTTTTGGTGACCTTGGGCCAAAGGTCAAGGTATCTTTCTAAGGTCACTGAAACTGAAATTTTTCTCTTGGGGACACAATATCTCAGGTTGTGCGTCATGGGCACGCTGTTGTGCACATGATATGTCAAGTTCGGCCAGACGGATTACAACTAACATTGGCAGTTGAGTTGGGAAGCTAAGCATCTTGATCTAATTAGGTTTTGGTGACCTTGGGTAAAAGATTAAGGTCACTCGAACTGTTTTATTTCAAAAGCGGAGGTGCGGCGGGGGACTTAACCAGCTCACTGGTATACTTGTTTACGTTTAGATTCCCTTCTGTTCCAACTTAATTTAAGTCGATTTTGAAATGATTTTGATAAATTTAAGTTGACTGGAGCAGTAGTACTTCCGGCTTGCTTGTCTAGAGTCTTTGAAATGTTTGACATCAGTGACACAGAAAATAATTTAAGAAGAGTTTCAGTTCATTTAAAACTCGGTGCTGTTCTGTCATTTAAAGTGTGTTGCAACAAAATCAGTGAAATGGCAGCAGGTATTTTTGTGTTATTTTATAGGACGTAGAAATATTGTCAAAAATCGAGCACTGGAAGGAGTTACACAGTTCAGACAGGGATGGTCAAGAAAAATGAGCAATTTCACTGATTTCGGGGGCAGCGAAGAATCACGCCGCAATTGTGCTGCACTTGGACTTAACGCTGGTGAGTATAAGGACGTAAGCTGCCTTCAGTAATCCACACTTGACAAGTTTTTGATTTGGTCAAGGCTTATATGAATTTGTGCGGGCAGCCGTTGGGCTATTTTTTTCTTGATAGTAAAAATCATTTTCTTGTCTCAGCTTCTTCTCTGACATTAAAGGCCCTAGGATCACAAAACTTTTTACTTACGTAGAACTTGGTCTGAGTGTGTGCACCCTGCCTTTTTTCGTCAACGATTTCGTTTTCATGCTTAAAATTCTATCCGAACACAGCTGATTTTAGAATAAATAAATACAGCGTATTATAAGTAAAGTAACGGTTGAGTAAAGCAGCACAGCTTGTAGGCGTTACGCGAGCTCTGCCTGCATAGAGAAAAACTGCTAGTGCGTTCAATTAATAAAGCCGTTGAGCCAACATAACCAAGCAGATGAACCTTATAAGCCGCATCCGTGCTGCACCATAAGCTCTCTGCTTAGGTGTATTACAGACTACGCGGCTTGTAAAAAAACTTCATGTTGTTCACGAAATCATAAGCTTCAACGAAATACAGTGTATTTTTAACTTTTAATGTTTGTCAAGTGTTGAAGATTTCGCTTGCGAAATGCGGTTCTAGTTATAACAACAAAATGCAGCAAAAAGCATTTATTGTCTAAGCGATGTATCGTGTTTATTTATCTGTAACTCATTTTATTAATTGCTCGCCTCCAGCGAAACTCTAACAGTCCACTACCAAACAAGTCGCGAATGACGTTCGTCATGACGCCAGGGGCCGAGAAACTGGCCGATGACGTGTCACAGCTTCGGATGAGGGAAGGCCCCGTTCTCAGCAAAAGAATAGTGGCCTTGAACCAGCTCAGCGCAGCGCTGGCCAATCAGCCGTACCCCGACCCGGCTATTTCGTAGAGGTAATGGATTCAGCACGCTACAGAAAGCATGCAAATCATTGAACTTACATTTCTGATGTCACGTAATCGCTATAGCGATAGCGCACACCACGCCCTCAACCCCCCTCCTTCCCTTCTGTTCTTCCTTATACGCTCTTTTAAGGCAGAAACATTTTCTCTCGTTGTCTGCCTTTTAATTTAGCCTAATTCTGTTTTTAAATAAGCCAATTTAGTGTATATTAAACATCAAATTCAACCTAGGCAAATTTAGCATATATTACACATCAAATGTTTTAATTTATTCTTGACAGCGAAAGTAAAATCACACGCCTGCTGCGGGAGGAGCTTGGGGGCAACTGCAAGACCCGTGTTGTTTTCTGCCTCAAGCCCAACAGCGACCCGACCGTCCTGGCGCCAATTCTACGATTCGCTGGTCAGTTGAGTCACGTGCAGAATTACCCCATAGGCAACGACTCCCTAGCACAGCTATACTGCCTTTTGACACACTGGAGAGTTTGCTATTGTGCCAGTGTTACAGTAAAGTGAACCAGTAGCTTTTATCCAAGAGCAGGCTGTGTTAACAAAGCTCTTGATAGCCTTGTATGGAATTGTTTATTAATTATCAGTGTTAAATAAAGTCACTACGGGGCCATGAAAAACGATACAGTTGTGAACGTTCTTTATTTCTTTTTTTTTTTCTTGTTCACTAGCCCATACTGACACAGTACAGGGCTCGTATTCAGCACCTACAGTCACAGCTGGGCGTCAGTGCCTTGCATCAAACCCACATCCACGACCTTGGCGATGAGATGATGCGAATCCAGTCGAAAAACGTAACGCACTCGTCTTATGTACAGTAGATGCTCGTTAATTTGAATCCCGTACGACTGAGTTTGGGTTGTTATAAAACAGCTGACCTGTGATGAGATCTATCTATTATGAATATAAACAGAGTGGGTGAATATATTAAAACGTAGTTCCGCTCTATTATGAGTATGAGTATTTTTATACACAATGAACCGAACCGCCGTAGAGGTTGGTTGTTGTACATATTTTAGAAAACAGTTCCTCTGTTTTATGAGTACTATTTTAACGGTATCCCCAGTGGGTCGGCGAATTAAAAAGGTATTGTACACATCAGACCGAACCACCGAAGAGGTTGGTTGTTGAACTTCAACGGGTCGTTGGAATAATCCGTGCGAAAAGAGACTGGAAATAATTGACGTGCCAATTTGCACTTGAAATTCGGGTCGAACAAAGTGTTGGTGAACGTGTAGTTATAGAATTAACGGCATCTGCTGTACTGATTTTCTTAACTTATCAACTTCCGGTGGCTAGATTAGAAAGTTAATTTTGTATATCCGGTTTAGCAATAAAATAAAAACTTGCATGATGTGCACTTGGGATCAAAACCCTTCTTTCTGGACGCCACGATAAGCCTATAGAGCATCAAATTCAAATAAAGTTTACAAAAAGATATACTATGTGACCATTGTAATTATATTGTCATACCATCTGCAACTCGGGAGGCTTTGTTGTAACAGTTGCAGTTGAGGTATAAGAACGAGAGTCTACACGAGAAGTTGGATCAAATGCAGGGAGAGTTTGGTGCTATAGCGAATTCCAAGACCGATCTCTCGGCTCAGCTCCTTATGACAGAAGAGGAGAAACCGAAGGTGAAATGGAGGAATGACAGAGAGTTTTGCCGTTACTGCCTGATCTTTATTTTATTTGTGTATTTTCGGCGAGTACTTAAAAGAAACATAAAAATTTCTTTGAAAATGTAAAATCCCACAGTTGATAACGAACTGGAATTTGGAATTTGGAGTTCGGGTGACCTTTAATTGGACCTCTTTGTGAACCACATGTGAAAGGTTACTTGCTAATTTTTATGGTTTGGGGGAAATTCCAGAGAAGGATCATCTTCAACTAGATCACTTTGTAGTTGTAAAATTTATTAGTTTTGCTTGCAAATGTAGCGAAAATTTTTCTATTTTAACTTTAAGACTACAACAAAAAATCACGGTTTTTTTTCAGGTTTCCAAAACTTTGGTTGAAATGCAAATAGAAAACAACAAAGCGAAAGAAGAAGCAGAAGCTGCCAAATTAGAGCTCACCAATAAGGTAAAATCCCCGTGGTCCTTCCCTTAATGAGGAATTAACATAGAATCTGCTAATCAAATTGTTTTATATGTTGTCAGTTTATGGACCCCTAAAACAATTTCTACTAACTTTGAATAATGGTTTCAATTGAAGAAGTGCGACACGTCAATAACTCCGGTCTTCCAGCATAGCCATAGAAGCTTTGAATTGTCCAAATTTACAATTATATAATGAATTTTATCAATCTTGGGATGCGCGAAAGAACGTTGAGTTGTTTCAGAAAAAAATTATTAACTTAAAGCTGAATTGAATTGAAAGAGATTTAAAGTTATAAACATGAATGGGGAGTGTACAAAAAATTGGCGTGCATTGCCCTTTGATATCAACCTCCGTGCAGGGGATTGGACACAGTTGGTGACTTCATTCTGTGTATTCGCGACAAGCGTCTTCAAAACGTTTCGCGCGAATGTTAACTGACTTTGATCATTTGTGCCTGGCGGTTGCATTATGCATACTTAGATGACCTTCCCATTCAAGAGAAAAATCCGGGAGCTGAACATTATCTGGAAGCAGTCAGAGATTTGATTTTGACTAGATATGTTTCTCTCTGGCCTTCTGCCATTGCAAGTGGGTGCCATTTCGCCACATGAAGCGTTTTTGATGCATTTATAGCAGTTTTCCTATTGCATTTTATGTCTAAAATTTAGTTAAACAAAGTACTCCTGTTTAAATTATATTTAATGAAGAAGGCAATTTAAAATTATGTAAAATACTTCAATATTAAAAGATAAATTATTATTACACATTTTAAAAAAATTTAAGGCATGTTAAGATATTTAATTTCTTCTGCATTTTGTTTACCGTAGCTGTTTAAAAATATACGACAATAAGGAACATTAATTTGGAAATTTATGCACCTGTGAAGCAGATTAATTAGTTAATCTATTGAAGTCACAGCTGTTTTTCCAAGACTAATGTTAATGACAACGCTTGCGGGAAGATTGGGTTATACAACCCATAACAATTCTTCATTGCTTTGTCGTGTCAGGAAGACTTCCGCATCAGGTACACAACAGTTAGTGTGGATATTAGAAAATAAAATATTTAATATTACAGGAAGTCGTACTTGTGACAAAATGTTAAGAAGACAATGTGAAAGTATGTCACATGGGCGGCACTTTTGGGGAGTGGCATATATTGCATATACATTATAAATGTCACATAAATTGAATGCAATTCACACAAGTAATAATTCACACAAATAATAGTAATAAGGAACAAATTGTTGACATAGAAATTAAGATTAAAAAGAAGTTAATTATAACTCTTAAATGTATTATATGTCTGTCTTCACAGGTGAGCAACTTAAGTGCTTCTTTCAATTTGGCCATAGTTTATTTGAATCCACTCAATACTACTGATTACTTGAACAACTTGATTCACATAAAGGAAGAGAGTGGTCGAAAAGACGATATTGGCATCGAACGGACTCTGTATTACGTCTTATTGAGAATACTTAAGACTCTAAGAAGCGCAGACTGTGTTTCCAAAGAAACAGAGAAACAGAAAGATGAGGTTTGTCTTAAAATACGTAACTACGAAGAATGGGTAAAAATGTATTCTTTGTTGCTAACCCGCCATATTGGCAATATATTTGTTGGAAAATTTTGATATTTTTTTGTACAAATCAATGTTAAAAATGAAGATTACCAGTATTAGCAGAAAAAGTAATTGTTTACTAAATATTATTATAATTTTCAAAACTATGAATAAATTTGAAAAAACCAGACGTCATTTTTGGAAATTAACAGATTCACTGACTGAAAAGCGAACAAGACCAAATGGCTGCCGAAACTGACTCCTTGAAGGCGTATAAGGAAAGAATGAACAAAGAGCTGGGCTGCCTAATTGAACAAATCACTCAGATGAACAAGCAGGTTCAAAGAGAACTGACAGAAATGCATGAAAGAATGGAGTGGATGAGGTCAAAATGCAAATTAAACTTAGTTAATAACAATTTATGAGATATATATGATAGAAAACATAAACAAGTAAGTAATTTCTAAAAGCAAGCAAGGGTGCATTCTGATAAGAAGCAACTGTAGGCTTTTTGTGATCATAAAAAACGTCTAGCTATTGTGACAAACTCCAATATCTTTTGAAAAATATATTTGAGAGGCTAACATACCAGATTCAGTTATTTCATTTAAAATACTTACATTGCAATTATGAAAATATGCAGGTTGATGGAGGCAATAGAAACCAAAGAATCTCAAGGCCGAGTGATAATAACTTCAGTTGGCGGTAGTGGAGTGATTTCCTCAACGTGTACTGTTACGAGAGGAAATACAAGTGCCACATCCACCGTGACAACGGAAGGTGCTGCCTAATTGCTGCTGAAGACGCACATGAACGGCTGCACATCGAACAAAAACTCGACTACGATGATTTGGACGAAATTTTTATTAGAAAATTTAGAAGAACATGAAAAAGGCATATTGTTATTTGCGAAATATGTGGGAAAACTTTTCAGCAACGATACGATCTGAAGAGACATATTGCTCATAAGCATAATACTTAAAATACGTGAGTGTGTCTTTCATACACTCGTCTTGCTCCAACCGCGGCGATATACAATTGTCATATATAACAAATGATTTGTTGTATCTGTAAAGACCACGAGATCTTAATTTTACGAATATAGCGTTCGTAGCAACTCGACTAGAAGATGTTGAATGCGTCATTTCGCAAATGCAGCACCATCTCTTGAATAAATTCTCCGATTATTAGCAAAAGCGTCAAAGTATATGTAACAGTTATTTTTGTGAATCACAGTAAACAATCTAACAGTCAGATTTGTCACACATCTCTCCGCCACTCAGAATCGAGTTTATTTTTGTCAATGCAACAACAATATTTGTAGCAGATGTGTAATTATTGACTACCTAATGTTATCGTTACAGGATAGCTGATTAGACGTGTAATTTTCAAAGTAGGTTGCAGTGAGGTTTTAGCAGCGCTTCAACAGAAAAAATGACATTGACAAAAATTTCTACGCACTCAAAATGTTCTGCTCTGTCACTTCTGCATTGAATGTTCGGTTGTTACAGCAAAAACAGGAGAGTCTTGCCTTTGTAACGAATAGTCGTCAAAACTGATGCTTTGAAATTTTGTCTTTACCCATGTCTTTGACATATAAAAGTATAAAATGGGTGGGAATTCCCACGTTGAGCGTTACGCGGAGAGAAATGAGTATATTACAGTTTATTCCGTTAATATATTATACGCGGGCTAATACACGTATAAAGTGCGTGGGAAATCCTACGATGGGTGTTATGTGGGAGTAGGGTAAAAGTGGGGTTTCTAAAACATATATAATGGGGTTTCTAACACACATATAGTGGGGTTTCTAAAACAGTGACGTCATTGTTTTAGAAGCCCCATGGGGCTAGTAAAACAGTGACGTCATATGAACGTCGTAATGACGTGATAGGAATAGTGGGCAGCCGGACAAATGGGCAGCCGGACAAACGGGCAGCGGGACAAACGGGCAGACGGGGGTATACGGGTAGTCTTTTTTTTCTCGATCTTCACACGCATATGCCATCACTAATGGATCTCCGTAAAAGCAATTAAAAGTGAGCAAGCAATGTTTCCTTAAGCCAAGCCATTTTTAACCGCAGAGAGCTCTCTGTCTCCACGCACCACGGCAGACGTGGGCAGATGGGACACCTCCCCAAACGTACAAGTTCTCCATTTTATAAATACATGGTTAGAGCTCACCCCCCCCCTTAAAGTCAAAGGGGGTATATAAAAAGGGTATAAAATAGCCCCCTTTTCTTTTCTAAAATTTTTTTATTTTTAATTTTTTTGAGCATTTTCCACACTGTCATGCATACACACACATACCAACACGATGACAGATGTTTAGCGTTTCATTTCGTAAAAGTGGGGGCCCTTAGAAGGACCTGGAGGTTTTTGCTGCTGCTGCTGCTGCTGCTGCTGCCGGACTTAAAAGAACTCTAGAACCTCTTGGACTGGTCTTGCACAGTGGTCCATTTGTTGGCTGTTGAATACAAAATGGTCCGTTTTAAGCCCACAGGTAAAGCATGCGGTTGTGTACTGATCAGCAAGAGCCATCAGATGGGTCCAGAGTGCAGCACAGTAAATACACGATTGATGTCCGCAGTCGGCAGCTATTACTCGATCGGCCGCATCTGATGCATATGTCTAGGTCCTGTTGGAGGAAGAATCTTGCCCACGCTGGATACTCCTCCTCTTCAAGTGTTGACGGGATCGGCTCTCCCAGCATGGTGCAACGGAGGTAAGCTTTGACGTAATGTCCCTCTACAATATTACGCAACCGCTTCCCAAGCGTCACCCTCCTGTCAAAAAAGACCGGAACACAGAGGACCGAGGCGTTGGCTGGGTCCGGCAGCAGCTGGTAGAAGAAGTATCTCGCAGGATGGTTGACTGGTAGATTCACCGGCACTTGCACCTCCCGTACCTGCCTAAGTGTTAAGCTGTCGTTTAAAGCGAAGTAAAGCTCCATCGTGGCGAAAATTCAAAGCGGTTGTGAGCCTGAACTGAAATGACTAGCAGTTATATACCACCTCAAGTGAGGTCCTCCCCTGTCGACTGACTGCATAAAGTGAGGACCCCCCCCCCCCGTGCTCATAGATGTGCTCTGTCAGGACCCCCCCCCCCTCGTTGCCAGCATATAGTGCGAGGATGGCTGCTAATATGTAGTAGTATATAAATGGGTGTTAAAGGCCACAATGGGCATTACATTGTCAAGACTTCATGGAGACGTCTCGAAAAGCATCAACGGCTAGCAACATGGAAATTGATAGCCTGTTCAGCAACGAATCAATGGCTTTTACAGATGCAGTTTTAACTGCAGAGGAGACTGCTGCCTTCCTAAGTACAATGGCAGATGCTGAAAAAGCCTTGGAGGAAGCATTAGGGGCTCCATCAGACGTGTCTACAGTACAGCAAAGAAAGCCTGAGGAAGTGTTAGGTGCTCCGTCAGTACAGCAAGCAATGCCAGATCCTGAGGGATCTGACTACCCGTACTGGGTTGCATATGCGCTTGTAAATGGTAGTGCCAGGCCACTTAGCATAAAGTTAAAGGCGCATCTAGAGCATCTTGAGGAAGAACAAGTGGTCATGTCAAGCGATGACGACAACGATGACGACAACAACGACGACAACGACAGTGACAACGACAGCGATGACGACAACGACAACAATGACGACAGCGACGATGATGACAAGCAGCTCAAATCTAAATTTGAATTGAGCAAAACTATTGCTGTTACTGAGGAAGACGTCACGTTGTTGAAACGAAACTTTCAAGCAGTGATTCCTCTGATCGATTGCAACAGTTTATGGCGTTTATGTGAAGAAGGCTTTTTCCACCAACACACGTACATGTACCTAACGGAAGAAGTGAACACTGTCATTCAGCTTATCTACATGCTAGAAGGAAACATAGAGCATCTTTCCGCGTCAGAGCCACAGTTATCCGAAGCCATGACCCGACGTTTCGTTCAACATATTAGAAGTCTTCATGAGGAACTTTTTAAGACTTTATGTCTAAAGGGGCCAAAGTGTGTAGATGAGGATCGCGATTCCAAATTTGCAAAGGTCATGCTACATAGGTAGTGGCAAACGAGGAGACTTTTTAGTGATCGTCAAGAGACAATCTCTAACAGACGTTTTGACAACAGCCTTTCTTGATGGTTTCAACGAGATCACTCCACGATTTTGCAAACATCTCACGAAAAAATAAATGTAATGCCCATATAAAAGGAGTGAGGTGTAAAGTGCAGTCATCATTCAACGCGCAGCCATGGAGAAGACAAGCAGCTTTAAGATTAGTGCAAACTTAACCATTACTGTGGAGCATGTAAAATTTGGGTTATTTATTCGAATCAAACGTGAAGAGAGATGGCTTGCTCTATCACCATCCTTGTGGAAGATTGTGTGCCTGAACTTAACAAGATTACGCAGCATTTGTTTCAAACTGTACTTAACACAAACGAAATGGCTTGAAGTGTAATCCCGATCGAGTAATAGCTGCCGACTGCGGACATCAATCGTGTATTTACTGTGCTGCACTCTGGACCCATCTGATGGCGCTTGCTGATCAGTACACATCCGCATGCTTTAACTGTGGGCTTAAAACGGACCATTTTGTATTCAACAGTCACCAAATGGACCACTGTGCAAGACCAGTCCAAGATGTTCTAGAGTTCTTTTAAGTCCGGCAGCAGCAGCAGCAGCAAAAACCTCCAGGCCCTTCTAAGGGCCCCCACTTTTACGAAATGAAACGCTTAACATCTGTCATCGTGTTGGTATGTGTGTGTATGCCTGAGAGTGTGGGAAATGCTCAAAAAAAATTTTAGAAAAGAAAAGGGGGCTTTTTTTATACCCTTTTTTATATATCCCCTTTGACTTTAAGGGGGTCTTATAGGTGAGCTCTAACCATGTAGCTATGAGTTCTCTATTTATAAAATGGAGAACTTGTACGTTTGGGGAGGTGTCACATCTGCCCATGTCTGCCGTGGTGCGTGGAGACAGAGAGCTCTCTGCGGTTTAAAATGGCTTGGCTTAAGGAAACATTGCTTGCTCACTTTTAATTGCTTTTACGGAGATCCATTAGTGATGGCATATGCGTGTGAAGAGCGAGAAAGCAAAAGAAAAGACTACCCGTTTACCCCCGTCTGCCCGTTTGTCCCGCTGCCCGTTTGTTCGGCTGCCCATTTGTCCGGCTGCCCACTATTCCTATCACGTCATTATGACGTTCATATGACGTCACTGTTTTACTAGCCCCATGGGGCTTCTAAAACAATGACGTCACTGTTTTAGAAACCCCACTATATGTGTGTTAGAAACCCCATTATATATGTTTTAGAAACCCCACTTTTACCCTACTCCTACGTAACACCCATCGTAGGATTTCCCACGCACTTTATACGTGTATTAGCCCGCGTATAATATATTAACGGAATAAACGTGCAATATACTCATTTCTCTCCGCGTAACGCTCAACGTGGGAATTCCCACCCATTTTATATGTTTATATGTAAAAAACATGGGTAAAGACAAAACTTCAAAGCGTCAGTTTTGACGACTATTCGTTACAAAGGCAAGACTCTCCTGTTTTTGCTGTAACAACCAAACATTCAATGCGGAAGTGACAGAGCAGAACATTTTGAATGCGTAGAAAATTTTGTCAATGTCATTTTTTCTGTTGGAACGCTGCTAAACCTTACTGCAACCTAGTTTGAAAATTACACGTCTAATCAGCTTTACTGTAACAATAACATTAGGAAATCAATAATTACACATCTGCTACAAATATTGTAGTTGCATTAAGATATCCTTGATTCTGAGTGGCCGTGAGATGTATGACACTGACTGTTAGATTGTTTACTGTGATTCACAAAAATAACTGTTACATATACTTTGACGCTATTGCTAATAATCGGAGAATTTATTCAAAAGATGGTGCTGTTTTGCGAAATGACGCATTCAACATCTTCTAGTCGAGTTGCTACGAACGATACTTATATATTCGTCAAATTAATATCTCATGGCCTTTGCAAATACAACCAATCAGTTGTTATATATGACATTTGTATATCGTCGCGGTTGGAGCAAGACGAGTGTATCCAAGACACACTCACGTATTTTAAGTATTATACTCATGAACCACATGATTCGTTAGATCATATCGTTGCTGAAAAGTTTTCCCACATATTTTTCAAATAACAATATGCCTTTTTATGTTCTTCTAAATCTTCTAATAAAATTTTTCCCGAAAGCGTGAGCAATACCAAGAAAACTCACTTTTTTTTGTTTTGTGTTTTTTGATGGCTTCTTTTGAGGCAGTTCGAAATCGTCCAAATCTTCGTAGTCGAGTTTTTGTTCGATGTGCAGCCGTTCATGTGCGTCTTCAGCAGCAAATTGAACAGCACCTTCCGTTGTCACGGTGGATGTGGCACTTGTATTTCCTCTCGTAACAGTACACGTTGAGGAAATCACTCCACTACCGCCAACTGAAGTTATTATCGCTCGGCCTTGAGATTCTTTGGTTTCTCTTGCCTCCATCAACCTGCATATTTTCATAATTGCAAGGTAAGTATTTTTAAATGAAATAACTGAATCTAGTATGTTGGCCTCTCAATTATATTTTTCAAAAGATATTAGAGTTTGTCACAATAGCTAGACATTTTTATGATCTCAAAAAGCCTACAGTTGCTTCTTATCAGAATGCACCCTTTCAGAAATTACCTACAGTAACTTATTTCTGTTTTCTATCATATATATCTCATAAATTGTTATTAACTAGTTTAATTTGCCTTTTTACCTCATCCACTCCATTCTTTCACGCATTGCTGTCAGTTCTCTTTGAACCTGCTTGTTCATCTGAGTTATTTGTTCAATTAGGCGGCCCAGTCTCGTGAGCTCTTTGTTCATTCTTTCCTTATACACCTTCAAGGAGTCAGTTTCGGCAGCCATTTGGTCTTGTTCGCTTTTCAGTCAGTGAATCTGTTGATTTCCAAAAATGACGTCTGCTTTTTTTTCAAATTCACTCATAGTTTCGGAAATGCTGATAGTATTTAGTAAACAATTGCTTTTTCTACTAATACTGGTAATCTTCATTTTTAACATTGATTTGTACAATAAAAACATCAAAATTTTCCAACAAATATATTGTCAATATGGTGGGTTAGAAACAAAGAATACCTTTTTACGCATTCTTCTTAGTTACGTATTTTAAGAAAAACCTCATCTTTCTGTTTCTCTCTGTTTCCTTGGAAACACAGTCTGCGCTTCTCAGAGTCTTAAGTGATCTCAATAAGCCGTAATACAGAGTCCGTTCGATGCCAATATGGTCTTCTCGACCACTCTCTTCCTTTATGTGAATCAAGCTGTTCAAGTACTCAGTAGCATTGAGTGGACTCAAATAAACTATGGCCGAATTGAAAGAAGCACTTAAGTTGTTCACCGGTAAAGAAAAGAAAGACATATAATACATTTAAGAGTTATAATTAACTTCTTTTTAATCTTAATTTCTATGTCAACAATTTGTTCTTTATTACTATTATTTGTGTGAATTATTACTTGTGTAAATTGCATTCAATTTCTGTGACATTTATCATGTATATGCAATATATGCCACTCCCCAAAGGTGCCGCCCATGTGGCATACTTTCACATTGTCTTCTTAACATTTTGTCACAAGCACGACTTCCTATAATATTAAATATTTTATTTTTTAATATCCACACTAACTGTTGTGTACCTGATGCGGAAGACTTCCTGACACGACAATGCATTGAAGAATTGTTATGGGTTGTATCCACCAATCTTCCCGCAAGCGTTGTCATTAATATTAATCTTGGACAGTTGTGACTTCCATAAAATAAGTAATTAATGTGCTTCACAGATGCATAAATTTCCAAATTAATGTTCCTTATTGTGGCATATTTTTAAACAGCTAAGGTAAAGAAAAAAAGCAGAAGAAATTAAATATCTTAACATGCCTTAAACTTATTTAAAATGTGTAAGAATAATTTATCTTTTACTATTGAAGTATTTTACATAATTTTAAATTACCTTCTTCATTAAATATAATTTAAGCAGGAGTACTTTGTTTAACTAAATTTTAGATATAAAATGCAATAAGAAAACTGCTATAAATGCATCAAAAACTGGACCGAATTTCGCTTCATGTAGCTTCATTTTCCTTTTCCTTTTTAACACAAGGCGAGGCGACGTTGACAATTTTAAGAAACGTAAAATTCAAATAAAATCCTTACGCTCTTTAAGTTATTTTTATATCAGTTGAGTTCTATTTTACTATTTAAAATAGCTACTCATAACAGAGAGGAATCGATTAATTTTTTTAAGTCTCTCAAATTTAGATTTTAGTGACTTGGAGACTCACATACACCGTTTTCACCAATGTACGAGAATACTCAGCACTGATGGATGGATGGATAGTACAGCTAAATAGATAGAAATATCCATCCGCAAAATTACAATACATTTCAACGGCAGTGATACGGCCTCTTACCCATATTACGTATATAAACAAAAGCCTGCTTAGACTTCTGCGGCAAAGTTTTTGTGTTCAAACTGAATTCAGTTGGGATAATGATATAAAGAAATCACAGAAAAAGCTGGCAAAAATCAACCAACTTAAATTTTGCCAGAAACATATTCACATGTTTGCAGATCCCAAAACATTTGCAATCGAGATGGCGCCTCCATCGGAAACATCTGAAGGCACAAAGTGGTTTATTTCAGGGTTTTCTACGGCTCTCCTTTCTGTCTGCGTTATGTATAAGTGAGATAAGAGCTTTTCGCTTAACGAGTTTCTTAAGGGGTCGAGTGGAATTTTTGTAAGCAAAGTTTTTATTTTTTAACCCACCGACGTCGTTAGTCTTATCTTATCACCTCTATAGAGGGGTATCCGTCGTCTGTATGTATGTGTGCACGTAGCTCAGAGTCAGCTCTGACTTAGTAACTTATTTCTGCCTTATATTGTGGGTTGTTTCAAATTTTTGTGCCAATTTTCAAACTGCTTTTTCTCTCACAGATTTGATCAGATTTTCTTTGAATTTTGCATGAATGTTTTATAAGAAGAGCTCTCTTGAAGAATTGCTTTTTTGGCGATCCTCCAAAAATTGGCTAATATGGGACATCTTCCATTTATTAGTGTTTAATTTTGAAAATGACTCTTCTCCCACAATTTTGATTGAGCTCGTTTTCGATTCTTCTCTAGGTAGGTCCCCCTTGAAAAGTTACTTTTTTGCGATCCGCCAAAGTTGGTCAAATGGAAAGCATTTAAAGGTTTTGGTTGTTAATTTTCAAAATGCTTCTTCTCCCACAATTTTGATCGGGTTGTCTTCGAATTTTGCAGAAATGTTCACTAGGAATACCTCTCGTGACAAATTACTTTTTCTGCCGAACCGTCAAAATTGGCTAAATAGGGAGGCATTAATAATATTTTGGTAGCCAATTTTCAAAATGCTTCATCTCCCATAATTTTGATCAAATTTTCTTTAAATTTTGTACGAATTAAAGCCCAGGTAGATTTCTCTTGGAAAATTACTTTTTTTGGCGATCTGCCAGAAATAAGCCAAATTCGGGGATGGTGCATTTATCATTTTTGAAGCCAATTTTCAAAATGCTTCTTCTTCTACAATTTTGACCAGATTTTCTTTAAATTTTGTAAGAATATTCTCTATGTAGATCTTTCTTGAAAAACTACTCGGCGATCCACCGAAATTAGCCAAATTGGGAGGGGGATTTTTTGTAATGTCTTTTTTCTGATTTCATGCTTTGGGGTGTCTCTTTTTCTTGGTCATTCAAAAGGCTGGATGTCTACACAGAGATTTAAACAAGCATCCTACATGGCAGATATAAATGCAATGAAGCTGTGAGCTAAAGAAAGGGTTGATAAGCAAAACTCACGTTTTCGTGCAGATCGGTTGCATTTCTTTTGGTTCCGTTCGTTTAAAATTCCCTAAAAACAAAAAAAAATAACACTTTACGCGAACCGCTTCTTGCACCAAAAGTACTCCCTCTTTCTCCGCAGTTTTCCCACGTGACCTGTGCCCAGGGCAGGGGGGGCAATCAAGCACTAACTGGTTACCATGCATGTCCATGACTTTTTAAATCGATCCCTTAACGCGGAGTGACAATTGTGAAATAATATTCTTTTTTAATCAATTCGCAAAGTGCAGTTCTGAAAGACCTCAGCGCCTCCCTTCTTAAATGGGGAAGGCGGAGTATCGAATAAAAATTAACCCCCATATGGAATGCCATTTTCACATTTCTTACGGAATTATTGATATCAAGACTTAATTGTTGATCTCAACGAATCCATATTTTCATACCAAGAATTTTTGCTATCTGTAATTGTATTTTTGATATCTCTAAATGTATTCTTGAACTGAAAATATAATTTTTGACATCAAGAAATATTTAGAGATATCAAGAAATATTTATTTATATCAAAAATGATTTAATGATATTCAAATAGAGTTTTATATCAAAAATTCAAATTCGTGATAGCAAAACTGTAATATTTGAGAGCAATATCTCAATTTTGAACTCAATAATTCATTTTCCTTTCATTGATATCACGAATTTATTTCAGATATTATTATTTCAGAACGATGCTTTTTTAATTTGTATTTTGAAATCTGCAACTGATTTTTTGATCTCAAAAACTGATTTTTGATATCAAAATATCAATCTATTTTTTTAATAAAAAATTCAGAAAAACACACCTATGGAATGCAATTTTCACATTTATTACTGATATCAAGAATTAATTTTTGATCTCAAAAATTTATTTTTTGATATCAAGAATTATTTTTTGATCTCAGAAAATCCATATTTTGATACCAAGAATTAATTTGTGCTGTCTGTAATTGTATTTTTGATATTTCTAAATGTTTTCTTGATTTCAAGAAATAATTTTTGATATCAATAAATATTTAGAGATATCAAAATATATATATTGATGTCAAAAATGATTTAATGATATCTAAAATTGATTTTTTTGAGATCAAAATTCAAATCTTTATAGCAAAAATGAAATATTTGAGAGCAAGATATCAATTTTGAGCTCAATAATTCATTTTTCTTTTATTGATATGACGAATTTATTTCAGATATCATTATTTCAAAACGATGCTTTTTTAATTTGTATTTAGAAATCTGTAAATGATTTTTTTGATCTCAAAAATAGATTTTTGATATCAAAATATCAATCTATTTTTAAGTAAAAAATCAGAAACACGCATCTGTAAATAAGTAAGTAATGCTATACGCACACATAGTATTTCTTTAAATTTTTTACTGAACAAAAAAGAAGCAATTCTTGAGATCAAAATTGTGTTGTTATTATTGATCTCAATAATCCAAGTTTTCATCTCTGAGAGGTAATAGACGATTCCTATATTTTATGTGAATGTGTGTCTTCCTTAAGATGTTTTAAGTTTTAAAATCGATTTTTTGATGTCAAAATAACTTCAATTATTGATAGCAAAATGTGAATTATTGAGATCTACATTGATTTATTGATATCTTTAGTTATATTTTGATATCAAAAATAAGCATTAAATGTTAAAACGGCATTCCATACACATCTGTAAATAAATAATGACTGGTCCTTAATTGTATACAGAATCTTTCTTTAATTTTTTCTGTACAAAACAGAAGCAATTCTTAAGACCAAAAAATTGTATTGTAATTATTGATCTCAATTATTCAAATTTTCATCTCCAAAATCTAATTGACGATTCGTTATATTTTATGTAAATGTATGTATGTTTTCCTTAAGATTTTTTAAGTTTGTAAAATTGATTTTTTGATCTCAAAAATAAATTTTTGCCATCTAAAATTCAATGATAGATAACAAAATATAAATTATTAAGATCTACATTGATTTATTGATATCTTTAATTGTATTTTGATAACAAAAATAAGCATTAAATGTTAAAACGGCATTCCATACCCACCCTGCTTATCGAAATTGGCACTCCGCATGGACCACAATTAGTCATCCCACTTTCTCCGCACTTTTTTTAAAATTTTTGTTTATTTTTTTAACGTGGGTAGGGGGGGGGGCATGCATGATAGCACATGATACCAAGTGGATTCCCGGGGACCTTTGACCCTTTAGCATACACCTTTCTTCCCGCTTTAAATCTTTGGTTGGAATTTCTTGCAGCCAACTCTACCCTCCTTTGATTGAGGCTTAGCATATGCAAAATAGGGGTATGATCAGATATTTAAACACAAAAACATTTAGCTAAAAACGTTCGTTTAAGAATTCTGGCCGTTTCGCTATTTGACGTAGGGCAATGAAATTTGGCACAGAGATAGAGGGTAATAAGATGTCGTGACATTCGCAATTTTTTTAACCTTGACCTTTAAGATCAAGGTCAAATTGTGGTCAAAGTATTTTTGACCTCAAAGGGGTTTCCAGAAAACTCTTCCTACAGGGTTTGTAGCAGAAAGATGGCATTTGGAGGAGACATAGGGAGTAATGAGTTGTGGTGCAATCCGCAAAATCTTTTGACCTTAACCTTCAATGTCAAGGTCAAATTGAGGTCAAAATATTTTTCAAACCCCTAATCATCACGAAAAATTGCTGGCAATAGCGCTCAAATCCTTGTTTCAACACGTGTACCGTGTCAGTAGGCAGTAACATCGTGGACTGAATCTCGACATTCAGGGTCAATGTCAATGTCACGTGACCTTTGTATATCGTAATCCCTCAGAGAAAAATTGTCCATTATCTCGAAAATGGTTAGCGATAGAGCGATTTTGAGCTTATTTTCGACCCTTTGGGCTTAAAAGACGTTATATAAGAGGTACCACGGTGACCTTGACCTCCTCTGTCATGATCGAGGCCAAAAAAAACGAAAGTTGACCATTATCTCGAAACGGTTAGAGATAGAACAATTTTGAGCTTATTTTCGACCCTGTGAGCCAAAAAGACGTTATATAAGAGGTACCTCGGTGACCTTGACCTCCTCGTCATGATCAAGGTCAAAAACCAGAAGTTGACCATTGTCTCGAAAACGATTAAAAAGAGAATACTATTTACTTCGATGTCCTCGTTCAAGATAATAATTTGGAAGCTGATAATTATGTCGAAACACTGAAAAATGTGTCTATGACCAGATAAATTGTACCATTGCAAGTAGGTGCCATTTTGCTGCGTGTAGCAAAATTCGGTCTAGTCTACATTTACTCGGCCATAGTACGACACTTAAGAACACGAACAATCAGGTGGTGACAATCGGGCACTTGCTGTCTCGACATTTGTGTTCCTATATTTTCTTTACTTGTCACAGAAGTGGCGTTTGACGGAAGTGCCTTTTATGCTGTGTTTGTTTTTATTTATTTTTAGCTCCATTTCTTCTCTTTCAGCTTGCCCATACAAGTCCACACTCCAATAAAATCTCATTTTCCTTTGTTTATGAGGTGTTGTCTGACGATAATTTACGTGGTAGACGAGTGCACTTTTAAATACGATTCAAAACTATCGTTTTTGTTTCGTAAAACACCTTCACGAGAAAAAGGGTAGTTCGCCTATCTCCACCTTTCTACGGGATTTCCTCATTTTCGGTATCAACGCATAAATTGTGAATTGAACTTTTCCACACTTGAAGGGCGCATCATGTCAATAAACATGTCCAAACATTGCCTTATACGGGCATATTTGAAACATCCGATAATATAATATCATTCCTTTCTTTTTATCTCAGTTCCCTTGCGCCTAAGTGGGTTTGAAGCGGGGATGGACAAGGGCGGGTTATCGAAGGTCTAAAGGTAGAGAACGCGAACTACGCTTTTTCGCGTAAAAAAGCGTTTAACGAAAGAAAGACGATACTTTTACTTCATAAGAGCGAACATTTGTTTATCTCCACCTTTATACGGGATTAGAAACTGGAGTTGGGATAAAACCCGCGTGGCACGCGTCGTGTAGAAAAGTTATTTAATGCGAACTGCTTTCTAAATGATATAGTAGAGAGAAATAAAAGGCATCAAAGCACCTTCGTGGTCTTTTAGTGAGTCTTCAAGAAATAACAAATTTTGAATACAATAACACCTATTTTCAAAGTTAGAATCACATGTACTGAAAGAACGATAGCTAACACTTCATATGTGCGGAGCCATGCTAGAACTCTAGGGTTCTGATCATATTGGAGGAGCCACATACCCGGAATGGCTCTACTCATAGTGGGCCAAGTGGCAGATAGGCATAGTCATGATGGAGGAGCCATTTCTAGATAATGCTATGAATCTTAAAATACTCAAAGTCTTGTTATCAAACCCCTCTAACTTCCGTCGGATTGGGCGCCCAACCGATGTCGGGTAACACACCTACGAACTGGCTTCATTTGATACAATCATACGATCTCTAAAAATAAAACAGTCTGTGCACAAAATCGTGCTAGATATCAACTAAATCGTAGTGATTAGGATAATTAAAGTTAATTGTCAATTTACACACTCATCATAGCAAATTTAGGAAGGTGAGGAGTGTATTGAACAATTACTCTACGAAAATAAGTGAGAAGTGGGGAAAATGCCTTTAACCACTCCTCTTTGAACCAACCTACGGCTTGAATGTACGGAGCCACTTTTGATAATTAACAGTTCTGTAGCCTATGGATCGTTAGTTGTGCTAGGGATACTTTCCTCCTCTGGGATTGACTCTTGGAGATTATATGCTGGATGTAGCTCCTCTCTGGCTCTGACTGTAGTTTCTGTTGTAACAGATAGAGAATTTGGGTTAGAAATGACTTTTACTGCTGCAATGAAGGGGCCTGTTGAATAGATTCCTGTTAGTTCATTTTGAGTGAATTCTTTTAGACAGAATTTAAAAAAGGTGTTCGGGGATGACCAGCATCCTGCACGTTGAATATCATCTAACGAAGCACTGTGTTTTGCCCGTTCAAGCAATTGGCTACTTTTCTTACTTGATGGCCTTTGATTTTGTAGTGGGATAGGAATTCTGGGTCTGACAAGGCTAGAAGGAAGGTGAACTTTAAAGTAGCCCATCTGGGATAAATAGTTGTATCATCAAAAGTTTCTTTGTCCGTTAGAAACCTGACTACTAATTCGAGATCACACTGTGCTATATTTGATCTGGATGGGAAGACACTAACTGGAAGTGTTTTATCAATTTTGAGATAGATGAATCTTCCCCTGGCCGTAGCGTAAAACTGTTTCAGTGTGGCTGCGATTGCTAACCCGTAATCCTCTATGGAGGACGGTCCTTAGGGACAGGTACCATACCCTCAGGTCTAGGAGGTGAGGGTTGGGATGACTGTTGTTCCATTGTGATTGGTGTAAGAGTCCCGGGTGACAAGGGATCTGAAGACACTTCGCTTCTTTGAAACGTGATAGTAGAGTGAACCATGGAGTCTCTGGTTGCCATAGGGCTATTAAATTGAGATTGCTCCCTGAAAACATTAGGGCTGTGAGGAATGCCTGCTTTAGAATGGTTTGTACTGGGAAGGCATACAGCACATGCTTGGGCCATTGACATTTGAATACGTCTAACCTCAAGCCTTTGGGTCTGGGCAGGGGGAGACATATCTGGGTAGGCAGTTGGTTAGTGGATTGGCAAATAGGTCCAGGAATGGGGGACCCCATGGAGATCGAGTCACTACCCACTGAAAGGAGTCGTTTTGAGAGCCAGACACCGTGCTTTTTTGCTAAGAAAAGGATTTCCGTTGTCAGCTGAGTCAATTCTGAGAGTGCCCCCTTGTTTGCGGAGGTAGGCCACCGCTGTTGGGTTGTCCTTTAAGATGTTCACCGTTCTGTTCCTTAAAGATTGGAGAAGTTGCGTGACTGTTAAAAACACTATTTTTAGCTCCAGCCAATTTATGTGTTTTCTTTTTAAACTGGGGGCAGGTGTCCCTTCATAGCTTTCTTTTGAAATAGAAACTCCACTCTTCGTATGAGGCGTCTGTTTGGATCGATAGCACTGAGGTGGGGTATTGAATATGTAACCTTGCGACAGGCAATCTGGAGATATCCGAAATTTTAGGTCTTCCAGGTCTTTCGCGGGGACGAACGTTACTCGGCAAAGTACCCTCCCTCGAGTTATTGCTAGTTTTATGGCCCTTTGAAACTTTCTGTAGTGTAGTTTGCCCAAGTAGACTTTCTTTTCTGTGGCTGCTAGTAAGCCCAGAAGCGACTCCATCTGGGCAAGCTTCATGGGGTGATGGAGAAGATGTCTTGGATAATTGATCCGATTCTCTCCCACCTGTCTTTTGTGGGGTAGGCTCTGGTTGATTGCAAATTCCATCTTTCTCCCAGGAATGTCATTTGCTGTTTGGGGATAAGTTCTGTTTTGCGGATTGACGAGATTGACTGCCATGCCCGTAGTGCTTGCCTTATTAGGAGTAGGGTTTGGAGCCTGGCCTGAGTCTCCTCCTTGTGGGCAAGGAACCAGTCGTCCAGGTATTAAAATACTAGCATGCCATGGAGTCTGGCTCATGCTTTCAGAACTTTCATCACCTTTGAGAACACATTTGGGGGTGTGGAAAGGCCGAATGGAAGTACCAGAAACCAATATCTTTTCTGCCCTGCTTGAAAGCATAGGTATTTGTGGCTTTTCGGGTCTATTGGGATGTGGAGATACGCGTCTAATAGATGTATCGACGCCGGCCAGCTGCTCTCTTGCAGCATTTCCTTGATTACCTGGGTATTGTCCACATGAAAGGTGACTGTGCGTAGAGAATGGTTCAGATCAGATAAATCTATGACTAGTCTCCAGCCACCTTTTTTCTTGGGGACTAGAAATACCCGACTGAAAAAAACCCTGCACGGAATCTGGCATTTTCTGTATGGCTCTTTTCTCTACTAGCTCTTTTAGCATTTGTTGAAGAGCTTGGTTCTGCTCGGAACCATGGCTGTAGGAAGTGGCAATGCGTTTTGGAGTCTTGAAACAGAGAGGCACTTTGAAGCACCTGCCTCTGATGTCCCTCTTGAAGGGAAGAGAGTACTCTTGTCGGTACCAATTGACTACTCGACTTGGTGCTCCCATCTGGGCCCATATTTCGTACAAAAAATCCTGGCCTTCCTCCTACGGGCTAGGAGTGTTTGCAATTAAGAAGTTCCTTTATTTCTTGAGATATAAGAACGGTATCGCTTGGACATGAGTCCTTAATATCCACGCGGTACCGTGCTTTGTTGCTACCTGCACTCCTAATAGGCATGATGGCTGGTGGCACTGTCCTCTTGCTATCTTTCTCTCTTGACAGATGGAGAGTGGTGACGCGACTGTGGCGTAGAGCTGTCTTCCCTATGTTGCCTCTTGGAGCGGCTCCTGGAGGCAGAAGCTCTTCATTGACATCAACTCCAAGTCCTGACGCAAGTATCTGTTCTCCAGGTTTACTTTTTCCAGTTCCTGCGGGGGGGGGGGGGGCTGGTTAAGAATGTTCGTATGCCTTCACTCTCGGGCCCCTTTTACTGATGACCAACATTGTAAAAGGAAGAGCGTCCCCGCGTAGTTGATTGGCTTCTATTTTCGGGGACACATGGCTAAGGGGACACATTCTAGGCGTTTTACCACTACCGGGTCAGACATCCCCATCTGAGCAAGCGCCTCTTTCAGTGCCTTCAGCGTGTGGTCCTGCATGCAGATGAGGTTTTAAGTTTGGCGGGCTAGTCCTTCTATTGTTTTGTCGTCTTTCTCTACCAGGGAGGGACATCCAAGACCGATTTTACTTCAGGCATCCACACAGTTCTCCTTGTGGGTTGTTCGAGAGTCTCCATAGGGACGATGTTATCCGTCGATCTGTAGGTTGCTACTCCGACCCTGGTTGTTTAGAGAGGTGAAGACGTAACATGATTTTTCTTCTCCCAGATCCATCCGTTGAAACTCCCTCTGTCTGGCCACCACTGCGTTGGCAACTCCAGCACCAGTAGGTAGTGCTACAAATGCCTCCTGTTCGGCCCCTGGCTCTGGGGGAAGGGGCTTAAGCGGATCGGAGGCTCCTCTTTGTCGGCATAGTGGTTGCCCGCCTCGATCCCTGCTAAATGTATTATTTCTTTAATAACATTTTTAAACGAAATGTCCTTGGGCAGAATGCGTGCTGAATCTGTCGAAGGTGCCTCTTTGAACGGTAGGTTAGGGAGTACATGGGTGCGGCCGGATCTCGCCAGTGTTGTTGTCCCTTCTTTGGAGAGCGCAGACCGTCCAGGAGGCGAATGGGTTGAATTAGAGCCTCTGCTTGACCTCCTGGAACTCGTCATCGGAGCCATCGTCTTCCTCCCCTGAAGCCGGGTGTGATGGCCCCATTTCTTCGCCCGAATCCTGCGCCTCTTCGACTGGTGGGAAGTTGGTATCATTGGATAGGACTAGGATAGAACAGCTGGCTCTAAATTGTGTATCCGTATCCGGGGGATGTAATGCCGGCCTGTGGCCTGATGAAGGCATCCCTGCTGACACGTCATCACTTTCCTGAGTTTCTTGGGGATGTGTTGTAGACGACGGCGCCGTGTGTGCAATGAGAGGGTGCAGTGAGGCTAACAGGGCTTGCATTTGCTTCTGCATTGCTTTCATAGCCGAAACTTCTTTGACCCACTCTGACTCCAGAGCCACTCTATGGCTGGATTTCTCAATGACGCCAGTGGGTGTGGCTACTTGTGGATCCAGGTTCTGATACAGAGGGATGCCTAACTCACTCTCGTGCATAATCAAAATGAGGGAGCTGCTGCGACTGATACTTTTTACAGATACCTCCTCGATTTTGAGAGTTGTTCCCCTCGTGGTGAGGTGTCGATGCAATAGCCAGGCGTCCGCCAAGGCTTTTTTGTCTTCTGTATCCAGCTCCGCTACTGTTTCGGACGGTACAGAGCAATTCAATTTTGCCTTTTCCCTACTTCTACCTGGTGTAGAAGCTCCGTGCTGGATGGCGAAGAGGATTCAGCCAGAGGTGTCTCTTTTGTATCTGAGAGAGTCTTCTGCCTGGTGCGTTCCACCCTCAGTTCTTTGGATCTCTGATTTTTGTACGGTGTGTGTCTTTTGCTTTCCACTCTGCCGCGGTGATATGTTCACACTCGGCGGAGCCACTATGCTCTTTGCGGGAGGAGAGTCCTTCTCAGGCTCTACACTTGTCAAAGAAAAACAAGGGAATACCAACTCTTGCTAACTCTGTCATTGAATTGGGAGGAGCTACTTGGCTCCCTGCCCTCAAATCGGTGTCTCTACCCACGGGGGTAGTGCCATTTGAAGTCCCGGCAAGCCCACAGGGGCAGGGGATGTGGCCTGTAACCTCGTGAATCTAGCTAGAAACGTATAAACCCGATCAACGCTCTACTTATTCAGACTCAGCAGTCCTGGCAGGCCAATGGCCCTTGTGTTACATGTGGGGGCATGTCTAAATGTCTCTTACTTCTATACTACTGGATATTTCGGAGATGCCCGTATAAGGCAATTTTTGCACATGTTTCTTGACATTATGTGTAGAAAAGTTCAATTCACAAATCCAGTATAAACGTGGCGATAAGCGAACGTAAGCTTTTACGAAGCAAAACCGTGTGTTTTAAAGATCATGTACCAGTATGATTCCACTATTGACTTTCTACTTTGTACCCTACTAGCATCACCTTACCCAGCAATGCTAGTTTGAATTATTATCCCAACAAAAAGACTTCAACCTATCAAATTCGTATGCCTCGAACCATATATCTGAAAGGAAACTATGAAGTAGCCCTGGATGAAATTCAATACCCACATACATGATCTACGATGAGGTCTAACTTGGACTATTATGTGAAATACATATCGGATAATACATCTGATGATGTTTGTAAAACAGTATATGTTCCCCATGGCTATTACAAAAACCTTAGTGATGTCATTCAAGCGATAAATCAAGCCTTTAAAGATGTCTTCGTTACTGATGAATCCAATGTGTCTCCAGGGAGATTAAACTATGATAAAATTACAAGGAAAGTCTCTCTAATGTTAAAAGATAATTATGCCTTATCATTTTCCACGGGATTAGGAGAATTGTTAGGATTTAGACCACGTGTAGTTTATGCTAATCAAAATGAGGCGCCGTATTAAACATGGATTTTATACACTCTATGTGTACTGCAGTATTTGTGAACCACAGGGTGTAGGAGGTTATTATTATGTGCCTTTGCTACGATCTGTGGAATACAAGGACATGATGAAGATATTATAATGAAAACTTATAGAAAATCATTATGTCTCTGTAAATACATCCAAATTTGATACCATTGAAATCAATACTAAGGACGACACGGGTGGACACATTTTATTTAAGATCTGTAAACTTCATTTTCGACCAAAAGCATTATGAATCCATATATACATAATCCAGACACTTACCGTAGTCATTTCCGACATCATGTTGGTGGAGATTTAACAGGATTCAAAGCAGCGCAAATGCAATATGCAAATGGTATTGTTTCAATACTAGGATAACTGGCTCGCAAAACTATTCTACTGCTTAAGGCAGGGGCTAAAATCGTTTCTTCGCACCTTAAAAAGGCTGAAAAAGATGTCGCGAAAGATGTTATGTGTCGAGTAGCACGGCATATAATTGGTGATGTGTTAGGAGGACAAAAGAAAGTGCAACATCAACAAAACATAAGAAAGATATCTGTTGAACAAAAAATGTCTTTAATTCATAATCATTATAGTGAATATAGTGTTTCTCTATTGGAATGGTTTCACATACCCCCAACGCAAACTGCTGTAGAAAAAAGTTATAATGTAGACTATCAATCACTCACTACCATTAGTGAGGGTGCTCCAATAGAATTTTATATTCCTGCAAGTACAAAAGAGTATTTAGATTAGATTTAAAAAACAGTATACTCCATATTGTATGCTGCATTGTAAAGGGTGATGGAACAGCGTGCGGGGCAGATGATAACGTATCATGTATCATTGATTTGTTTAATAGGTTATGGTCTAATATTGAATATTTTCTGAATGACCGATTGATTTCACACAGTAACAATACCCGTGGTTATACCAGCATCATTTCTCACCTCATTCATGACTCAGAAGAAAGTCTCAATTCTGAGCGCTGTATGCGTCTTATCTGTAAAGGTACTGCTGGATCAATGAATAGTCATGAGGTGAAAAGACCTAATCATGAAAAGTGTGTATCAGGTTTTCATGTAAATCCTGAGGGTGGTGATATAGGCGACGCAGGAAATAATGGTTTACATAATCGTTATTTGTATACGCGTCTTAGCCATGAGTTTATGTTTACAGGTGGTTTAAGCGTAGGTTTGTTTGAGTAGGATCGCTATCTTCCCAATGGCATCAGTATGAAATTGCGTTTACATAGACAAAAAGATGAACACGTATTAAAGGCTGAAAATAATACCTTTAAGGTAGAAGTGAAAGATGCGTTTTTAACCATTCGCAAAGTGAGGGCTAGTCTAGGTATTCAGTTAGGACACACAGATGCATTGATGAACACTCCTGCCAAGTTTCCTATTACCAGAAAAGAATTTAAAATTTTGGTCATTCCAGTTGGATTTCAATCTTTTGTGAAAGATGACATCTTTTTGGGTCAAGTACCAAAACGTATTGTCAATGGAATGGTTCATAATGAATCCGTTGCTGAACAGTATTGAGAAAACGGAACAATTTTGAACATTTTAGTCTTAACTACATGCAACTTTACACTGATGGTGAACCAGTCCTATTCAAACCGCTCAAGCTTAACATTAATCAGGACAAATATCTTTTGAAACTCTTTACATATCTTTTGATAAATTGAATGGTGAGAAAAGTTCTACCACAAAACAGGAAGATTGGCCTAGAGGTTATGGTTTATTTTCTTTCGACTTAACACCTGATTATGATGGTGATGATCATTACGCTCTAATCAAACATGGGAATTTGCGGCTAAAGATGAATTTTGCCGGTGCATTGAAAAATACACCCAATGTTATAGTCTATGCTGAATTTGATAAAATCATTGAAATAAGTGCAAATCGCAGCATTCAATTCGCCTACCAGTCATGAACACAAAACAGATAGATGCCATACTGTCCCATAATGTCAAGACGAAAGACTTGTTTCAAGGCGTGTTTTCCATGAACCAGTTCCCATCTTTACAACGCGGTGCCTATGTCATCAACACAGACGATCATCATGAGCCAGGAGAGCATTGCGTGGCAGTATATTTTGACAAAGACCATGCAGAATATTTTAACTCTTATGGACTTTTACCCATAGACAGTCGTTTGAATAAGTTTTTGAAGTTTAATTTCTTTTATAATTCAGTTCCATTACAAACATCGATGTCATCTACATGTGGATATTATTGTATGTATAATATTATTCAAAGAGCTCAAGAACATAGTCCTTTTGAAATCATTGATGTATTGAGAAGAAGTGATGGTGATTTTGTGGTAAAGGATTTTGTATATAAACATTATAAACCGTTATTTTATTGATGTTGTTTGTATATAGAGTTGTATTAGTTAGGCTGGTAAGTGTCAAACTCATTTATTATAATAAAACAAGACAGTTTTACACAACTTTCTGTTTTTATTGTGTTACAAAAAAAATTACATTTCAACAAGATCTTTCTTTTTCATTGTGTTACAAAAAATCTATTTTGCATAAAAACAATTATATACATTAAACTTTTTAACACATATTTTTTACAAACGCATTTAATACATTGATAAACGAATGCCATTCATTACGAGCTAAATTAGTATATGTATCACAGACATTATACCGACGTTTGTAAATGCTAAAACTCGCATATCTCATATTACCAAACTTTATTATTTTAACAATTCATTTCATATTCAGACAGATTCAGTTCATATCCATGTTCATTTATGCCTATATCCATCACCATAACACACATGGGATATGTCAGCTCAATGGACTTTGTATCACGTATGAGTTGCACTTTCAAATCCTCTTTGAATTCAAGCGTCAGGTTCTTCCTAATCCAATGCTTCTAACAGAGTGCGCTATTCCACTGTGTTGAGGGTGATGTAGTCGTCGCATTCTGTAAGCTTGTCATGCTGGCGGAATCGTACAAACACGTCTAAACAGTTCTCAGTTACACGCCCTTCTAAATCATCTGAGAGCATCAGGAGAAAGCCAGATATCCTCAGCTCCTGTAGGCTGTCCTTCAACACGGATAGTATGATATACTTTCCAAAATATCTGAGCCCAAGGGCATCACATGAGTTTCTCAGATATGAAAAGTGATCTGCAATGAGTTTATAATCCCATAAAAAGTCCTCCATCTCCTTCAACAGTCCGATCAACTATGAGCTGTTTCCTTGTCTGCGAAGACATTTTTATGCCCGGATGGTGGTGAAGAGTGGATGTTGTATAGCCTCTAGGAATCGTAAGACTGCGTGCCATTTCTTCATATCAAAGTCAATTAATGCTGTAAATAGAGTATCTGGCATAATTCCATTATAATCTTCTGGATAATCCTATAAAAGAGTTTTCCAGCATCTGATACGTATGTTTGATGAATCATGTAAAAAAACTGGCACTTCAACATTATTTTCAAGTTAGTGTTTAAACCCAGGTACTGCCAACGGTATGTTTTTAAAGTCTTTCCACACTTCAGGTTTAAACCGATAGGCAGAAATTATGATAACTTCATTCAAGTCATTCATGGTGAAGTAAGCATCATTGTTGAACAATAATGCGTTCATGATGACAGTACGTAAACTTTATGAGATGTCTTCTTGTCTTCGAAGCCTTTTATCCACTTCTTTCACCTGCTTCTTTAACATTTTCCATTCAGGTACTGTCAGCAAAATACCCTTTTTCGTAGGAAGGTTTCTTCCGGACCCCTCATCTCTGGGGTAATTGCGAATGTTCAAAACTCATTCATTGCTTTGTTTCATAATTTTAATGTACTTTCCATTTCCTGGAGAAAGCATTCCATTCCACGACTCTGGTGGTGGTGGTGGTGGTGGTGACGCCCACTTCTAATTTCTTGGTGGTGTTGGCGGTAGGATTGTTTATTTTTAAGTCCTTGATTGTATGAGTAAGAGCATCCATAGCAGTTGTAGATCTCTTACGACTTGTGACTTTCATGTTAACGCTTCAGTGTTAACACCTCAAATAACTCTTAAGTTGGAGGACCTCCCACTTTATAATGTCGTCTTGTAATGCCCATGTGCCAAGTGGAATAGCCATCATTCAACACGTATCGCTTGTCATCATATGGGGATAGGGCTGCTTTCTTCAACTTCTCCGAGAAAAGCTGGTGGTCATGACTTCGAATAATGTGTCCTGTAGCCATCGTTTGAGTTTGGTTGAACAAACTGACTCTATACTCTATATGTTTAATGTGTCTTTGACAAGCCCAAGTGATGCCTTTGGCTGTATATTTTTCTTTCTCTTCATACATTAAACTGTACATTTTCGGTCTGAGTCCAACAAGCTCTTCATTGGGGATGCCAGCCGTCTCATCCTTCATTTTCCCAAGCACTTGTTTGGTTGCTTTGGAATATAGGAAATGATCTGGCGGGTAGTCACTTGTGTCGAACAGGTCAGCATCTTGCTGCATATCCTTGTAGATATCTTTCGTTTCTATGTCATAACATAGACTGTCGGTGTCGCTGAACAACAACTTGGCATTGAGATACTTGGCCATGACGCAAATGTACGGCAGTCAAATCGTCGTTAAAAATTCTGAATTTGTGAAAAGAAGATTTGGCCACGAGTTTTTTTAACCTCATTTCCTTGTGAACAAGTTCAACATTGATTCGCTTTCTCACATTTTCCATGGTTTTGCCAAACACAGAATTGTTCATGAGTTTGAAGAAGTCATTCTCAAACGGATTCTTAGACAATTTTCCTGTGTTCAAGGTAATGTATTTCTCCAACCAGTTGCTCTGTTCAAACATGATAGAACGGTGCACTTTGGCTACTTTCAACCCCAGTGAGACATACTGCTGCACATTTCTATAATGAAGCACATATTTCTTCTTGCTACTTAGGTTAGGAATGAGCTTTTCACTAGGTTTGCCTTTCATATTCAGATCTTTCCGTAGCTTGTGACTGTACTCAGACAATTCTCCAACTATAACACATTTCCTTTCTGAAACCACTGGGTAGTGATTATGACGATCATAGGTTGTATGTGGTATTCTAAATCCACTTCTAAAATGTATCCGATGTCGTCATCTTCAGCCACATCCATGAAGTCGAGGGATTCTGGCTCGCTCACCCACATAAATCCTTTTTGTGACATGCTTTGTGACATGGCCTAGCCATACAGGTTGTTTGCGTCGAGGTACACCAGGTAGTTGTTAGGCATCTCAGAACTGTAATCTGCTACGTAGGGGTTATTTGCTTTCGTATACTTGTGCGTGATCACAAATATTCCTCCACGTAGGCCTTGTTCAACCATTTGGTACATGTCAATTCAGTGATTAATTCGAACTTCACCTTCGTCGCTTTTAACATTGCATCCCATGACAGTCCTGGCGCTGTATAATAATGCTCAGGATCCAAATCATACGTGTTGAGGCATACTTGACCAAAATTTTCAAACATGTCAGCCAGTAGGTACACATCTGATTCCAGGTACAGGTACGTGGTATTCACCGAATGTGGTAGAGTTGAATGTAGCCCATACCTTCTGCGTGTGAGCATAATCCTCACCGCTAATGTCCTCTTCGCTGAGCTAACTGTAAAACTTGTCCTTTGTCGGAAGCTGCGTTTCAGCAAACTTGGATGGTTCGTCAACATAATCATAGGGGTACACTTCCTTTCTCAGAAGCAAATCTTGTTGGTCACTATCGTGGATGTGAGAAGTCATGTTGTAGAAGTTATCTTTCTCTTCTGCTGCAAGGTTGGATGCCAACTTCTGTAGAGAGGTACTCATAAACTGAAAGCTGTCTGTAAATTTCAGATTGTTCATGGTGAAAGGAATATACTTCTCGATGGTGATGGGAATGACCATAACTTTTCATCTGTGAATTTCCCAATGTCCTCCATGATCAGATGACTGCCATAGCCTCACAAATTGTGGAAAAACACATGAATGATACAAGAATCTTTATCGCCCTATCGATCCTTTCTAAGTCGAAATTGCAAGTTGCATTCATTATGCCTTGCCCCGCAGTATTTGCCATTGATATGGTCATGATCTCTCAAACGATCCGCTCCTAGAGGCTCATGACAAATGTAGCAATCGACGGCGTTCTTGAAATTCTCTCGGTCATCACCATATCCTTTGGCTGCTCTAAACCACGCACAATGCGATCACGCACGTTGACCATATGGTTTAAAAAGATTTTCACGTAATTGTCTCCTCGATACATGACTGGTTTCACGTGTGTCGTACTGGCTGACAACCACATAGACAAAGCTGTTTGGGCAATGATGCTGATACCTATCCCCTTCATGCTTTTGCGTGAAAAATTGAAAGTCAGCATAAATCACAAAAGGTGCTCGCTGTTGTTTGGCTACATTCTTGAACTTGATGATAGGTTCCTTGTGGAATGATAAACGTTGCACTCCATGCTTGCCACACACTTCACGATGATGCTCATCTTAAAGATCTTGTCGTATAAACCAGTGAAGACAGTTGAAACATAAATTCGTGATCAGTGGAGTTGTATCGGAACAACCACATCTTGTTCATATCCAAACACGTTGATGAAAACATTGTTCTCCTTTCAAACTTTGGAATGTAGGAAATCGATGGGGAAATGTCATGCCCTCTACCTTTAATTTCTTCTCAAATGGCTTGTAATGATTCACGAGATGTGGGTTGTTCTGGTGAGGGTGAAGGTGAGCCAATACTGGCCATAAGAAACACTTGTTGTCTTCATTCTTAATGTTTAACACACCCTTCGTATTCTTCACTTTATTCGGCAGCCGGATGAAACTGCTCGCTTCCAGAGGCACCGACGTAGCTGTATGTATTCAATGTACAGTATATTATCCAGCACCCAGCCAGAGCCTTGTCTCTCATGTTCGTCAAACTTAGTAAATGATTCTTTATAGGCTTCCGGCAAGTCCTTTTCAATATCCGCTGGATTATATGCTGCACATGTTGGACTGCTGATAAATGCATTATCCGCTTGTTCTGTCATGACACCTTGTGCATTCGCCGTCATTTTCGTGAGGCGAGCATGCATCACAATGTATCATTTCATTCCATGGTCTAAGGTCTCCAACAAATCTGTCTTAATACGGTTTTCTTGCTGTCGGTCTCAAACCGTAACTCCTGCGCGTTTTCGCCAAGACTAAGCCTTCTGCCTCTCCCCACTTGTCCTGTCTGTTTACTCTTTGCAGCTTTCTCCTGAACAAGCTCTTCGTGAGCACGTTTCACTACATTTTTCATCTCAGCTGCAGTGCATGTATGTGTCTCAAACGCATCCATAGATAAAAATTTCACATTGCATTCACGGCAGAGGACTGGTGTGTATGAACTGACTGCCATCGTCTGCCATCTGGTTCTGGCTATGCTTCTTTCTCCTAAACAAGCTCTTCACGAGCAGTTTTCACTGCAGTTTTCACCTCAGCTTGTGTGCATCAAATGCTTGAACTGATATGCTGAAATGTGTTCTCAGACGTCCTTTTATACACCCATACACACACAGACATACAAAATCATACATAAATTGACTAGCGTTATTTCGTAAAAGAGGTTGGCCCTTAGAAGGGCCGAAAGTTTTAGTAGTTGGCTCTTCACCAACACGTTGAGTTCCCACAATGGCATTGATGCCTATAGAACTGTTGCATGATGAACCGTCTTCCTGTACACTTGAAGGGGTGGCGGTTGTAATAGGTCATGCTTTAGAGTGTCGCGCCACACCACAAGCAGTCTGTTCACTCCTGCCCAGGCAACGCCGCTGCAAACTTGTACCACAGGAGGCTGACACAGGTCTTACAGCAGAACCGACGCGATGCGTTGTGGTCTACGGGACAGCTGTGAGGCTGCCCCGCATATTCTAGCCACACTAAGCACTTGTAGCACTCCGTTGTCAGTGTTCCTGGGCGGCCATTCCTTAGCATTGCTATTTTATTGCCAGTTGAAGCCATTATCTAGATTTTTTCTGTGGAAGGGGGGTCCGACATACTATCACGTAATATGTGTATACAAAACTAAATTTGGCTAAAATGTGCTTTCCCTTGGGGTCATTAAATATATACAAATACATATGTTTATTAAATATTTACAAATACATATGTTTATTCATAAAATAAAAAAATGCGAAGTTTCTCTTTTTGGCATCGGAGGGGGGTGGAGAACGGGAGAAGGGGGCTAAAATACAATTTGTCTTTTTGGCGTGAGAGGGAGGGCATATATATATATATATATATATATATATATTTAAATAAATAAATATATATATATATATATATATATATATATATATATATATATATATATATATATATATATATATATATATGGGGGCGGGGAGCATAAAAAATTTTCGATTGTTAATTTTCAAAATGCTTCTTCTCCCGCAATTTTGATTGGATACCTTTCCAAGTTTGAACGATTGTTTTCTACTATTTATAAATATTTAGTAGCAATTTTGTAAAATGCTTTTTCTCCAACAATTTTGAGCGGATTCCTTCATTAATTTGTAAGATTTTTCTGCAGCCATTTTTTGCAATATGACGACTTTCTGGCGACCATACAAGCCTACTGATACTTGATTTACTAGATCTCGGTTGGTCACAATGTCCCTGGACATGCTTGCTTGGTTTTCATTTTACATGTTAGATTTGTCATGTCTGAGAGTGAAAATAAACCATTATAACAATAACAAAAATCATACTTTTCGAAAAAAATCTAAGTGGTGGCATCGATGACCTGTTGGTGGCCCTGAGGCTCGGTTGGTGGTATTGAGGATTCGATAGTGGTAATGAGGACCCTGTGGTGGTAGTGAGGACTCGATTGTGGTAGTGAGTGCCCGGTGGTGGTCCTGAGGCCCCAGTGGTGGCCCTGAGGACCAAGTGGTGATACTGAGGACCCGATTATTTTAAATTTTAGATTACGTATTTTACGTTCCTCTCAGCTTAAAACCACCTAATATAGCATTTTGAAGCGAAAAAGTTCTCAGTAACACCATCGGGCCTCAGTGCCACTACTGGGTCCTCAGCACCACCACTTTTATGCTTAAGGAAAGTAAGCATTGATTTTTGGTTTTGAACGTTTCTTTCAGCTTAAAACAACTTAATCTAGAATTTTGAAGCAAAAAAAAGTTTGGGTCCTCAGTACCACCACCGAGTCCCAAGTACCACCACTTTACTTTTTTCCGAAAGTAAGCATTGAATTTTGGTTTTGAACGTTTCTTTCAGCTTAAAACAACTTAATCTATAACTTAACATCAAAAAAATTTTGGGTCCTCAGTACCACCACCGGGCCCTCAGTACCACTTCGGGACCTCATTACCACTTCCAAAGAAGAAAACCGAGTGGTACCCTATTTTTCAACTTTGTCTACCACGTAAACATTTCATCGTTTTCAAAGTTTTCACAAAAAGTTGTGTGAGTTCTGCAAAGAAGACACCCTAAAAACAGGTGCTACTAAATGTGAGCAAAATTGGTTCAAAACTGTGGGAGCTGTAGCACTTGCTAGGTTTTTAGAAAGAGTTTCCTAAATTGCAATAATGTGCAGTGCGCAACAAAAAGCTCTGTTTGAAAGAGAAGCTCTCTAATAATCACTCCTCAAACATTTGGTCAAAAACGGTTGGAAACTGCAGGAGGATTTGCCATTTCTCACTTTTGCATAGTTTGGTCAAAATGTGTTGCTGGGGGATGCTGAGGCTGATCAAGTTCAAATATTCATAAATCGTTTAAAGAGAAATGAGCCTCCCGGTCTTCCGTTAAAAATGTAAGTATCTCCTTTTACATGTTAAGGGAACGCTATTTCCTTGTTGAAAAGCAATCTCACTAAACACTAACTAAAGTTATTTTAACGACTAAACCGTTAATTACTCAATGACTCTCTTCGCGGTTCACGGGGTTTTTTTATATTAACTATTTGTCATGCAAATATTTCACATAGTGCAATTGCATTCCTTTATGACTCTGTTACTTTGAAACATTTTCTCAAGAATGATCAACTATTTATTTCCAAATAAAATTGCCTATAGGGGAGGGGGTCAAAAGAACAATAACCATCCTCCCAAATCCAAAATAAGTCTGTGTGGCGGTTGTGAATTAAATGAAAATTTTGCTTTTAATGATATAAAAGCTAACACAGGCACAGTGCGGCATTTTGTAATTACAGTACAGCGCCTTTTTTAAAATATGATTCACATGGGTGGCTCCTTGCTAGAATTCGAAGCTAAATTCCTTTTGCAGAATGGAGCATGCACGAGGCGCTGACTTCAATCGAACTGGTTCAATAAGTTTGGCCTTACAAGCACATGTACACTAAACATTGCTACATCAACGGTTCCGTCTCTGTCTCGGCCAATAAAACTGCGAGTCAGAGCAAGGACTGGTCGTATGCAGTATTACCCATAGCAACATTGTCATTGTACAGCGATTATAGTAATACAAGACATACATAAATATACACAAAGGATCTGAATAAGTGAAACTTTTTCTCATTTTATTGGCAAAGGTATGTGTTATTCAGCTTATTATTTTATGCTAGACTGTGAACTAGATTGTGCCTGATTAAAAAGTCAACATGTTTTTTTTCAAAAGAGAAAGGAGTGAAATTGTTCATTTGTCTTCCCGTCAAAAAATTTTGTACAATGTGTAAATTAAACAATTTGACACAAGCACAGACGTCGAATCAAACTGGGCTAGATAACAGCATTTGATTAAAAACATAAAGATTTGAGAGTATAAGGTTAGTAGATGTGGATAAAATGAACAACACGTCGCTTTATGTTTTAACTAATATATATATTTAGCTAGATAACAGCACTTATAAATGGATTAAAAAAATAAAGGTTTGAGGGTATGAGTTTAGGAGATGTGGATAAAAATGAACAACACACAAGAATTGCTTTTTTGTACAGTAAACAGTTGAAAGAAATGTTCTGTTTTCAAGGACCAGTCATTTAATTTACAGATGTGTGCCTCTAAAATAGACTGATACTTTGATATCAAAAATTAATTTTTAAGATTAAAAGAGCATTTGCAAATTTCAAAACATAAATAAAAAAGTCTCTTTCCGAAATAATGATATCTAAAATGAATTCTAGATTTCAATAAAGGAAAAATGACTTATTAAGCTCAAAATTGATATTTTGCTCTCAAATATTTCATATTTTTGCTATCAAGAATTGAATTTTTGATGTCAGAAAATAAATCTTAGATATTATTAAGCCATTTTTGATATCAATAAATACTTCTTGATATCTCTAAATGTTTTTTATATCAAAAATTATTTTTTAAATCAAGAATACATTTGGAGATATTAAAACTATGATTCCAGATATCAAAACTGAATTCTTGATATCAAAAAAATAAACTTTTAAGATCAAAATGTAATTCTTGATATCAATAATCCCCTAATAAATCTGAACATTGCATTCCATACATCTCCAAACTTTAATTGACCATTCGTCAATTTCATATAAATGATTTTCTTAAGTTTGTAAAGTTGATTTTTTAATCTCAAAATGTATTTCTGTCATCTAAAATTCAATTATTGATAGGAAAGCATAAATTAATGAGCTCTACATTGATTTATTGATATGTTAAAACGGTATTCCATACATATATATATATATATATATATATATATATATATATATATATATATATATATATATAATGTTTTCCACTTTGAAAACATAAAAGAACAGACACTTGCTCGTTGACGCAACAAACAACCGCAGGAGACATGTCGACCAGAGGGCGAAAAGAACAACAGGACAAGTAAGTTTGTCATCTCAATAATGCCCAACAAATTTTTAATTTTCTAACCATGCCTAGTCCCCAATCACCCCCCCCCCGCCCCACTTCACCCGCCCTCCGCCTGGCCTTCCACCTGTCAGTAAAATATGTGGCTTTACATGAATATAATATCAGAGTGTTGCAAGTTTTTTCTGGGTATTTCATGTCTTTTTGAGAGATAGCGACAGAAATACATTTACATTAACCGACACGCCATATACCCATTTGTAACAGTGTAAGCACTTTCATTGATATTGATATTGATAGCGACAGAAATACATTTACATTAACCGACACGCCATATACCCATTTGTAACAGTGTAAGCACTTTCATTGATATTGATATTGATATTATATTGATACGATAACACGGCGATAAGGTCTTCACACTTCACACTTCACACTTCTAACCGCAAAATTCAGACTTATAAATCTGAATTCAGACTTCTTACTTCATTCTTCGACTTACATTTGTTGTCGATAATTCAAAGTGTGAAGTATGAAGTGTGAAATGTCAAGTATGAAGTGTGAAGTCTGAAACGGAGAAAACCACTTTTTTATTTAACGGTCCCTTTATCAATGTATTTTTTCAAGCCAAAAAACAACATAGCATGGCCTAACACCGTTCATATTGTAAAAACTGTACCCAGATGATCCAGGCCATAAATTTAGACATTGGCAACATGTGTATCGCGCTTGCAGCTCTCTTTAAAACATTAGTGAAGGACAATGTATGGATTTTTTTGTAAGAATTACTGCCAACTTTCTGAACCGGAGTCCATGTTTCTATTTGCATCCGCCAACAACAGCAGAAAATATGCTTTTGATTCAGTAGCTTGGTTGCATTGAGGTATCTCTAATTCAAAATAATTTATAGTCTTCCAAAGCAAGTTGCCTGGATTTGGACAGAAACAAAATTATTCGTTTTGTGTCACAATAATTCCGTAACCGTAAGAAGGGAAAAACGTCTCACTGTTAATGTTTCAAAAATGTTTCCTAAAATATAATCAGATGGGTGAAAATTGTACCTTTCATGAGAAGAAGAAAACTCTTTTGGTGCCAAAAAAGCCCTGGTAGTGCCGATGGTTTTGGTAATTTATGAGCATGTTATACTTAAGGATTGGTTTATTGTTGAAAGCAAAACAAGTGCACATATGGTGGGTGAAAATGAGAACACGCTTAAGTAAATGTTACTTTCTTCTTTGAATGCAAAGCATTGAAACGGACCACAGCGAAAATACTCCACAGCATTCGCTTTGATGAAATTTCACACTTCAGATTTCTGACTTCAGACATATTTTGTCATAAAAAAGTTAAGTACGAAGTCTAAAGTCTGAAGTTTTAAGTCAGCATTCAGACTTATATATCAGAAGTGTGAAGTGTGAAATGTGACGTCTGAAGTGTGTAAGCAGAGCCATCGTATATAAAGTATTAATTTTTTAATCTAAAATTTATTTTCCACACCAAAAACACAAATCTTAATACATTTCCATAAGTATGGTTTGCACAAATTCGACGTTGGATTTATTTTAAACATTCCTTTCAGTAGTGGGGAAAAGAGACTTGCGGCCTGCGCGCCGCCCCCTGCTGATTGACCGACTGACACCCACTTCCCCGGTGATTGACCGAACAACCCCCCTTCCCCTGGTGACTGACCGACCGATTCTCCTCCCTTCCCCAGGGATGAAAATCAGATTGTGGCATAGTTTTACGTTTCAGATAATTCTGATCATTTGATCCCCCCTCGGGCCGAAAATCATATAGTTTTACGTTTCAGATCATTCTGATTATTTGACCCCCAGCCCCTGTCCAGGGGTAAAAATCAGATTGTGGCATAATTTTACGTTTCAGACCATTCTGATAATTTTTCTTTTCTATCTTTCAAGACCATGTGGCATATAATATGGATAGATTTCAACCATTTTTTCACCATAGTGTTCAGCAGGGCTTTGTCTTTAATGGAAGGACTGATTTCAACATTTTTCACCATCAGTGTTCGGCAGGACTTTGTTTTAATGGAAAGTAACTGAATCGTTGAATCTGCGATTATAATGTTTGGCAAGAATTTAAAACTTTGCTTTGAAGTAAATTTATCATAAAGAGAATTGACATTATCCTATTTCCTAATTCCTTTTCATTCTTAAGCAGGGTCCCTGGCGCGGTTGTAACTCACCCGTAAACCATATATCATATATTGTTATGTATTATAGTCAAGTGTTGTTTGAAAAAAATAAAAATTGAAAAAAAATCATGCGTTTTTATTTTATTTAACATAGCAAATCACAAATTTACAATATTTAAAACAACAACTAATTAAAATATTCACAATTATTGCGAACAAAAAAATAAAATAAGCTACCGAGAACAAAAAATATTTCTTATACATATTGTGCTAGTTCATGTAACATATTAGCTCACTCACAACAACTTAAATTGATATAAGTATCATAAATGTTGTCACCCCGTTTGAAAATGCTCTGCAAACTGATGTAACATTGATCCAACCGAATAACTTTAACATTGACATGGTTTGATAGCGTTAATTACCTTAAACCTTTCATTGTCTTTATCATAGTCCACATATCAGGTTTTAAGTCAATATTTTTAACAACGTATCAATTGTACTTGTCCATTCGGTTCAAAGCTTCAAGTTTCAAGTTCTTGCCAAGCATCAGAAACTTGACTTCAATGTTCTGCACTGAGCGTGATGCCATACTGTTAAAATTGTATACAACGTTCAGTCATGTTCAATTACTTTCACATTAGAAATGATCTAGAAATGAAAAAAGATCAGAATGATCTGAAGCATAATCTATACCAAAATCTGATTTTCGTCAAATAATCAGAATGGCCTGAAACGTAAAGCTATACCACAATCTATTTTCACCTTTGGGAGCTCGGTCGGTCAGTCACCAGGGAGTGTCAGTCGGTCAGTTATCAGGGGGCCGACCAGAAATCTCGTTTCCCTACTACTCCTTTCGCTAATTTTAGATGATTATCGGCATTTCAGTTACCTTTCAATTGCTTATTGATTTGGAGCATACACCAAATTGGGAGGGTGAACTTCCTTTAAACTCAATCATGCTACTTCAATTTTCTTTTTCACCATGTCTTTCTTCCATCATGCCTTTCTGTTGTAGAAATGGACGAGTGGAACTGAAAAACCCAAACATCTCTAAAATGCAGGAAGACGTCTTGTATCACTTTGCTCTCAGCACAACCGAGGACGATTTACCTCAAATGTTTGGAGATGTTAAGGTAACGGGATACCTACATGCTAATAACATCTAAGGTGTAAACACAAAAATGTTGTTTTCGTTTTTAGAAGACTTGGGCATAACATAGTGCAGTAAAACTTGCTTCCAGACAAGCCTGTATAATGCTCCGATTGTGTCTGTGATCTTATTTCCGTGGTTTGAGCAATTTTGATTTTTATTCCTGATTATCTCTGACATTCTACGACACTTAATCGTTTTTACTTTTTCCGTGGTGACACATCTTTAAGCCTTTTCTTGTGCTTTCCATCATTTCAATTTCCTGAAATACCAATTAAGGGATAAATAAAGTTTTTAATAAATTAACCAGCTAACCCAAATGCAGAGAAATTATTTAATTGATTTCCGGGGGCTCAAGAGACAATTAATATGCGGTTGCAAAATGCTAATTAATAGCTACAACGGCGCGACCACCTTGATTGCTTTAAAGTGCACACACTCTGTTTGTTTCCGACAGTAATGTACTACGTGATAGTTTTCAGCTAATGTTTTGCCTGTATCTTGCTTATATACATCGTTCCACTTTTCAGCTCAATCAACAGCCAGCAGCTATCAAATACATTAAAAACGAAAATATTACGATGAGTAAAAAATACACAAAAAATTGGAAACCAAAACGCCAATATTTGGCAAACCACCAAAAAAAATACATAACTCGACTGCTACGCATTGGAGGCACCACTTTTAACATTTCATAAACAATACAAAAAATATATTTTTGACGAAAATTTTGCAAACTCAGATCTTTGCCAATTCACCAAATCGGTAAAAATAAAAAATGGTCGAAGGAATGGTCGAAATTTATTGATTTGTGTACAGTACATGTAGCCAAAGGCCACCTATGCTAAAAAGAAACAAGCAATCGTTTAAATCTTCTTATAGAGTGTTTTTATAGATTTGCATGTCAAATCTACCCAACAAACACCTTGACGTTCGATGAACATTGGATAGACGTCGTATACGATATCGAACCAACGTCGTTTTGGTTGCTTATGAAATTCGAAACAGCATCTACCTTCGGACGTTGAATAGACGCTGATGATATGATCAACTTACGGGTAGGTTAGAAATGGAAATCGAAACAACGACTCCGCACGTTGCATAGTCGCCAGGAGAGCGGTGCTGTATAGTCTTCGGATAAATATTAATCTTGACTCGCTATCTTGACAGCCACAATCAGCCACGGCCACCGTAGATGTGCCACAGGGAGTTCAGTTTATCCCTTGTCAGTCCGTGTGTCTGTCTGTCGCACTTAAACTTTTTTCTTGTCCTTGCGATATCTCAAAAACAATTCATTGGATCTTCACTAAACCTTACAGGAAGGAAGTATATATAGTGCAGGTGTGCTAGGGCGGTTCAATTTGTCCCTTGTCTGCCCGTCTGTCCGTCCGTCCCACTTCAAACTTTCCGTTGATATCACAAAAACTGTTAATCGGATCTTAACGAGAAACTTACAGAAAGGGAGTATATATAGTGTAGATGTGCAACGGGGGTTCAACTGGTCCCGTGTCCGTGTATCTGTCCGCCCATCTCACTTTAAACTTTTTTCTTGTCCGGTTAATTTCACAAAACTGTTCATCGGATCTTCACCACACCCTACAGGATGAGAGTATATATAGTACAGATGTGCAATGGGGTTCAATTTGTCCTGTGTCCATCCATCTGTCCGTACGTCGCACTTCAAACTCTTTTCTTGTCTGAGCGATATCTCAAAAACTATTTATTGGATTTTTACCAAACCTTACAGAAAGAAAGTATATATAGTAGGGATGAGCAAAGACCCGTCCGTCGCTCTGTCCGCTGCACCTTGTATATTGTTTTTGTCCGGGCGATGTTTAAAAAAAGTAACTGGACCACAGTGATGTAACCGCTATTGGGGCTTTGCATCTCCGTTTTTACCATGAGCTTAGAACACGATTGACCATTATCTCGAAAACGGCTAAAGGCTATATGTACGACGTACCTTGGTGACCTTGTCCTCGGTCATGGTCAAAGTCAAAAACCGGAAGTTGATAATTACCTCGAAAACGGTTAGAAATAGGATGATTTTTGACCTCCTCGGTCATGGTCAAGGTAAAAAGCAGAAGTTGACCATTATCTAGACGACGGTTAGAAATAGGTTTCGACCCTTTGGGCCTAAAAGACTATATGTAAGAGTACCTCGGTGATTTTGAGCGATTTTAAGCTTATTTGCGACCCGTGGGTCCAGAAGACTACACGATGACCATTATCTGACCTTTACCTCTTCGGTATTGTTCAATATCAAAACCGGAAGTTGACCATTTTCTCGCAAACGGTTAGAAATAGAGCGATTTTGAGCTTATGTTCGACCCTTTGGGCCTACAAGCCTATATACAAGAGGTACCTCGGTGACCTTGACGGTCATGGTCAAGGTCAAAACGGAAAGCTGAGTGTTATCTCACAAACAGGTAGAGATAAAGCGATTTTGAGCTTGTTTTCAACCATTTGGGCCTAAAAGACTATATGAAAGAGGTACGTCGGTAACCTTAGCCTCCTCGGTCATGGTCAAAAACCGGAAGTTGACCATTATCTCGAAAACGGTTAGAGATAGAGCGATTTTGAATTTATTTTCTAAACTTTGAACCCAAAACACTACATGTTAGAGGACCACAGTGACCTTGATCTCCTCGGTCATGGTCAATATCAAAAACCGGAAGTTGACCATCATCTCGAAAACGGTTAGAAATAGAGCGATTTTTGAGCTCATTTTCGACCCTTTGGGCCTAAAAGACTACATTAACAAGTATCTCAGTGACCTTGACTTCCATGATCATGGTCGAATTGTAAAAGCGGAAGTTAACCATTATCTAGAAAACGGTTAGAAATAGAGCGATTTTGAGCTTATTTTCGACCCTTTGGACCTAAAGGATATATGAATAAAAATAATAGATGGCTGACATGCGATGAACTAATGAGGAAATATAGCATCAAAGTTAATTACCTAACATTAAATAGCATTCAACATGCAATTAAACAACAAATTTTACCTAATCAATCCTGTACTTTAGAAAGTTGCATATTTAGCACTAGAAGTGGTCAGCGTTTAAATGTAACAAATTGTAAGTCAAGGAATTTCTATAAAGAACTAGTAAAACAAATAAGTCTGCCCCGACTAGCTTAAAAATGTAGAAGAACAAGGGGATAGATCTTACCCTAGTAAACGAAAGTATCAAAATATCAAGAGATTCATGTCGCGATAACAAACTACTTTCCTTCCAGTTCAAGATATTAAACGACATAGTAGCCAACAACAAAAATCTGAAAAACTGGGGAATTAAATTAGACAAAAATTGCTCTGAATGTAATGTAGTAGAAGATAATTTCCACCTGTTCATAAATTGTCCTAAAACAGTGGCAATAATAAAAAAAGCGTGGCAACTCCTTGGTCTTAAAGGCTTTCACGCTACTGAGTTTCTGTTAGGATCTTGTAACAACGCTGAAAACCTTATTTTTCTTATTTTAAAATACCGAATATGGGATACCCGAATCCGCAATTTAGCCTTCAATCATTCGACCTTCATGCATGAAGTAAGCATGTACACGCAAGTAGATAAGATTATCTTAGACGACGATAAATACCATAAGAAATGGGGATCGTGGTCCATAAAGGACAATTGAAAAACGGATCTTGCTTTCTTTTCTTCTTTTTTTCTTCTTATCTCGTTAATGCATACATTTTTGTCAAACCATATATACGCCCCAAAAAACCCTGTGACACTTCTGCACACTCCTTGTGTTTCATGTCTGCTTTTTCTTACAAATGTTTACTACATCATAGATGCGAGTGAATTTAAAGACAAATGTTAAAATAATTGCAGTATTGTCTGGGTGCTGCGACACCTAGCGATGTGTAAACTGTGTGTCTGCAAAAGGTAACTGAAAGGTTTTTGGTGTAAATGTGTGAGTAATTGATGTGACGTACAATGTCTTCCCTTTCAATAATAAATAAAAAAAATAATAATAATAATAAATAAATTATATATGTAAGTAGTACCTCGGTAATCTTGAGCTCCTCGGCAATGGTCAAAGTCAAATACCGGGAGTTGGTCATTATCTCGAAAACAGAGATAGAGCGATTTTGAGCTTTTTTATGCCCTTTGTGCCTAAACGGCTATATGCAAGTGGTAGCTACATGACTTGACCTCCTCGGTCATGGTCAATATCAAGAACCGGAAGTTGACCATTATCTCGCAAATGGTTAGAAATAGATCGATTTTCAGCTTATGTTCGACCCTTTGGGCCTAAAAGACTACATTAAGAAGTACCTTGACCACCTCAGTCATGGTGACGGTGTAGAAGCGGAAGTTGACCACTGTCTTGAAAACGGGTAGAGATAGATCTATTTTGAGGTTATTTCGACCCTTTCAGCCTAAAAAGCGTTATGTAGGAAGTACTTCGTTGATCTTGGTCATGGTCATGGTCAAAGTTAAAAACTTGAATTTCTAAAAACAGTTAGAGGTATTGCGATTTTAAGCTTATTTCGACCGTTTGGGCCTAAAAGAGAAGATAAAGGAAGAGGCATCTTGGTGACCTTCATCTCCTCGTTTATGGTCAGTTCTGAATTTTCAGAGTTCAGAGTCGTATTTTTTTGTGGCCCTCAAGTGTAATTTTCGCTACTCGGCAGCGAAAACGGTCTAGTTTACGTCCTGTTTTTAAAGTGAGATGCCATGACTACCATTTCTGCAAAGCGATACATAATGAGCCTTCTTTTTGTGAGCCGACGTCTACACATGCTGATATTTCGACTCGACGTCAGTTTTTCGACGTAGAATCAACATTGGATCAAACAGATTGATTAGGCGTCGGAAAAAGGTGTGTTTTTGAAGTTCGTAAGACGTTGCTTCCTGGTCGCGACCAATAACAACCGAAGTACAACCACAGGTAATGTTGAGGTTTGGTCAGGTCGATGATGATTCAACCATAAAATGTTTATTGGGTAAGACAGTAAATAGTTACTAGTTAGTTGTTTTGTCTTTTCTTATTTTTATTTTTTTGACTCTTGGTACAAAGAGGATTTTGTCTTTTTATGCTTTTGGATTTGGAAAATATCGTAACGCCTTTAAATTTATAAGAAATTGTTTTATTTTTCTTCACTTTTTTGTCTTTATCCGTCGCACCTTTTGTTAAGTATGAATTAAGTTAAACGTAGTAAAAAATCAAAACTTCAGGAAGACTGGTCTCTTTTAAGCCAAACTCAGTTTCATTCGCAATGGACTATCTGAGTGATAACGCGGAGGACATGATATGAGTGAGATAAAAAAGGTCATAACAGATATAAACCAATTCAGATTGTATCAATTGGACGAAATAGCACTTGTACAGATAACGATAGGTTTAAGACAGGCTTTAATATACACCTGGATATTCTTTTCTGTACTTCTTGATTTCTGTAGATGTTTGTACCCAAAAAGTGCATCAGTTTCTAAACAAAAATTTAGTCGTTTTTTAAATGCAGACAATCATACGTCAAAATGATCAGGCGCAAAAAAACGCCATGATAAAAAAAACAGCTTTCCAACAAAGCTTTATTTAATGTGGAGGTAATTAAAATTTGCAATAACGGATACAAATATTTAAATCATACTTTCATGCTTTTATCTAACAAATTTAATTATCGAAAATTAACACTTTGTTTTAGAACAATTACCCTTTTGGTAATTATCTTTATCACTTTAACAAAAAAGTGATGGTCGATTCCATTGCAATATGTAATGACTATATAATATTCACAAAACAATCAGAAACAAAGAATAGGAATTCTGAAGTTAATCTTTCATTGTATCACACACCTCTCGTCTCCTCGAAGTTTTAAAATACAGCCGTCAAACCGATATACGAATCCTGCTGAAGTAAGCTACTTCAACAAGTCACCGATGTTAGGGATTTTCTGCAGTCGCATTCAGCGATCTTTATTTTGCGTTTTTAAATTGTAACAGAAACTAGCGACTAAACTTTATTCAGACTAAAAAGACCGTTTTTTTTAACAAGGAAGGAATGGGAAAGCAGCCATAGCCGTAAAAATGGAGTCACAGTGTCAATGCCATATGAAATGGCGTCACGGTTGTCATTATATGGCTTCACGGTTGTCATTAGCAAAGCCGTTATAACAGCCATTGTAACTTTGACTTTTTGGGGGCGCAAAACCTATCATATTTTATCACACATTCACACAAACTCATGTCTAATGATATTGTTTATTTTAGACATTCTAAAACTGGTTAATGAATGTGTCGGGCGCTGTTCGCGATAGGATTTAAACTCGTATTTCCGTCCGTTATGAAAATTTTGAGTCGCTTTCATAATAAATAATAAAATAAGAAAAATAGTTCATATTTTCATAACTCAATGATTTTGCATAAGCAACTATGTCAGAATTTGAACATTCATAAAACAAAATTTATATTGTTATGATGCCTGGGATATCTGATATCGAAATAAAAGACTAAACAAAACAGCTATGTAACTCAACCAGCAAAATTGCCGGCTGTAACATTTGTAACAAATTATTTTTAAAACTTGACCATTATTTGCACAATTAAATTAAACTAAATTTCAGTCATTCAATTTCATGAAATTGAATCCATAATTCACCTCCTCCTTTCTCCCATAGCGCTAAAGCGCGTTTTCGTCCGTATATTCAAATGAGGCGACATGAGGCCCATTTATCGTGATTTTGTATGAGTCGATCTAACTGAACCTCACAGAGTTTTTGAACTCGATTTAACTTTAATAATTCTTTGTGCCCCAAACACACGCTCACATGAAAAGCTATTTCTGCAAGCATCCTAAACACGGAATAATTCTAAAAATTCACATGTATTTCATCGCTCTGTTGGTGCGCATAAAAAAGTTTGAACGATAAAATATCTCTTTTACTTCGTAAAAGCTCCGAATTCGCTTATCTCCACTTTTATACGGGTTTTCTCGTAAAACTCTAAGAATCACGCACTTAAGAACTAAAAATTACTTCTAGTGACTCGAATAGTCCCGTCCTTGGTCCCCGCCAATCAGCATCCTTGATAACTGTTACCAAGCCTCATTCTCGTATTGCGTGCGGTTACCAACCACACGCGTTTCTAGACTGGGAAAAAATTTTGTTTTTCCTACCGTCAGTTCAAGGTCCGAAAATACGTTTTTAGTTGCCTTTTACGTTCATTCAAGGATGTTTGGAGGCGAAGCCTAGTCAGTTCGTGTAATTTGGAGATTTTTGCCTTCGTACTCTACTGCTAGTTTTCTGAGTTTGCATCACGGGGGTTTCGAATGTTTTTTCTTCCCGAAAAATGTTACTCGTAGTCTCCACTGTTTACTAATACGGGCGTACGCCCTTTGACCCTTAGAGGAGCACGGATCTTTTCAGTTTGCTGAGTTCTGTTCAGATCCGTTGCTACTTTCCACACCTTGGTCGTTAGCAGACCGAGCTGCGTAGTGGATGCTTCCTAGCAGGCCGCCAGCATCTCCAAAGCAGGACGGAGTGCTTGGAACTGCCTAGCATAGAGGGGTTGAATTTCAGCCTCTGAGTCGCCTTTTTTTGCTCTACAGAACTCCATTACTCTCGCTTTACCTAGGACGTTCTACGTTCTGGGTTAAGTTGAGTACGGAGTACCATCTCGGTGCTCGGTTCTGAGCGGAGGCTTGGTTACCAAGGCCAATCTAGGGGCTTGGTAGCTTCCAGTACCAACGGGCTACCAAGCCTTAGTGAGGCTTGTCGAGTCTGGGTCAGAACACCGAGGCCCAAGCACTATCAGGGTTCTTGGTTCTTGGTACACGACCAAGCTTGGTACGTCTTGGCTGCGCTCTGCATCACCCCTGCGTTCCTATGCGCTCGGTACGCTTATTTTATGGGCTTTAGTGGTAAAAGCTTGGTTCAGTATAGTTTTCAGCTCTGGAATGAGTGTAGTAATGGGTTTAGATTTATTTACTTATACACTCATACCTTTGCTTGTTTCCAGACATGACGGAGGCCAGCCTTTACCACAACAAGTTGCAGATCTCCTGCGTTCACCCAGCTTCAGCAGCCAACCCTCGCTCACTCTGCGACCGCTGCAGGAGAGATATCCCGCTGTGCGACGCTTTACACACTTGCAAGGAGTGTGCGCATCTATCCCCGCAGGACTGGGACGCATTGGAAAAGGTACGCGCCAAGAACATTAAGCGGAGAGTACGTCGTAAAGTGTAGTCCCTGTCTCTGGATATGCCGAAAGCTGGTTCCCTAGTGGCTGGACAGGTGTCTTCGGCTGTGGGCGGACAGGGACGTAGAGTCTGACTTTGACTTACCCCGGAAGAGGAAGAAAGTCAAATCTCCGACAACTTCTCGGATAATGGCGGAGCTGGACTTACCTGGGACTAGTGAGAGAGTTGTACTGTATAAGGCCTGGCCGCTCCCTCAAAAAGAGACGGAGAGAGTCATTTCGGAAGGTTCTGTCCTCGCTCCTCTCCATCCACCGTGAATGAGAACGTGACGGTCACACTCGCAAAGTCGGGGGCGTGTTTTACCAGCCATGTGGGAGAGTTTGGCATTCCTCCACACTCGGACTCTACTCCGACACAAATCGAGGTATGGGTGCTCCGAAAAAAGTAGTGCGTTGGCTAAGAGAGGGTTACGCACTCCCGTTCAATCGGAACCGTCTTGGATACGTTCCTCCCATACCTCTGCGCTACCTAGCCCCAAGCAGCCTGATCGCCTCCTACGATCCAAACTCGCCAAAGCACCGAGCTCTCCAGTCGATGGTCGAAGACTTAATGAGCAAAGGGGCCATAAGGGAAATGCCAGAGAACCAAAAATTGTTTTTCAGCCGGGTCTTTTTGGTACCCAAGAAATCGGGGGGTTGGCGCCTAGTCATAGATCTGTCTTCTCTGAATCAATTCCTCCATGTGACACCCTTTCAGATGGACACGGCCCAGATTATAAAAAGCTCTCTGATTGGGGTCATGTGGGGCACGTCCATAGACCTGTCCGATGCATACCTGCACGTTACTTTGCACCCGTCGGCCAGGAAGTATCTATGCTTCTAGGTAGGGAAAAAAATTCTGGTTCCAGGTTTTCCTTTCGGCCTCTCTACGGCTCCCTTCGTCTTCACGAAATTCATAGCTCATCGCGACCGAGTCACGGTAAGTCGACAAACGCGGGCCTTGGTCGACCAAGCAACAAAGGTGGGTCTCTTGGTGAACCGAAACAAATCAGAAACAAATCAAAACTCAAAATCATGTAATGGTGTTTTAGGGGAAAGATGGGATCTGAAACTGGCAAGAGCTTACCCCACCCCCGAACGGAGAGAAAGGATCCGGGCGAGCGTCAGATCCGTAAAGCCAGGTTCCGGGATGAGTTTGGCAAAGATGAAGTCCTTGTTCGGCTGCTGGTGGCTACGGAGAAGACAGTCCCTAGGGAAACTACATTACAGGCCCTTTCAAGCGGGGTTCAGACGAGCTTTACGCCAGGGCAGACACCCCAGACCCAAGATGTCCCTTTCGCTAAGGGCACACCAAGAGCTGGCTTGGTGGTGTGACGATCGGGTCATGCGCGAGGGGGTGCCCTTCACAGTCCCATCCCCAGACTTGGAGGTGCAAACCGACGCGTCCCTATCCGGCTGGGAGATTCACTTCCAGGGCAGGATGTAGCAAGGCCAGTGGTCAGAGCATTTAAAAAATCGCCACACCGGCAGTGGTAGCAGACTTCCTACATCATCTGTTTACGACCGAGCATCTGAAGGTGGGTTCAATTGAGGGTTACCGAGCCACCATAGGCTCTAGGCTAAAAGCCTCAACGGGTTATGACCCAGGGAAGGACCAGTCCTGTCTATGCTGTTTACGCACTTCAGAGTGAATACTCCCCCGTCAAACACCAATATAGCCCAGTGGGACCTGTCCTTGGTTCTGCGTTACCTTCAGAGAGCGGACATATTCGGGGAGGACGTGATCACACCCAAACGTGCAATGGTAAGATTCACGTTTCTGTAGGCCCTGGCTTCGGGTAAGAGAAGAGGGGAGACACATGCCCTTGACCGTCAGATTTTGAAGGAGAACGGTGAGTGGAAAAAAGTCTTCCTCAGACCGAGGGCAGGCTTCATGGATAAGACGCGTATCGCCACCGCGGGCCTCGGTACCCTCCAACAGATAACACTGCCAGCCCTGGAGGTAGGGGACGGGGATTCAGGCCTGGTCTCTCTCTGCCCGGTTCAGGCATTGTCTAAGTATCTCCAGGTATCAGAGGACTACAGGAGCGATGGTCAGAAAGCCTTGATCATTTCCTTCATGTCCCAGTTCAATATGGACACTTCTAAAGAAACTATCTCTAAGTACATTAAGAATGTCATCTTGGAAGCTTATGAAAAAGCCCAGGCAGAGCCGGGTTTCAGAGATCTGTGTAAAGTTAAAGCTCATCATGCAAGGCAAGTAGCCAACTCAATTAGAGCACTGCGTAGTGTATCCCTAACTGACATTTTAAAGACCTTATGTTGGTCTTCTCTTAACTCATTCATTAAATATTACCTGAAGGACTACTCTTGGCGCGAACTATCGGGCTTATATTCTTTAGGCCACTTCGTGGCCGCCGGGTCAGTAGTCTCTATCTGACCCTTGTATTTTTGCTGTGAATAGTCAACCAAGGGCAAAGACAAGTTCAAGCGCAACGATACCATCTTCCAACGCTTTGGCAGCGGCGGGGGCAAATTCAAGAAGGCCCAGAATCAAGGTCGCCCTTAATGGCGTCATAACGTCCATCAGCGCATTGGAACAGGAATTCTTTGTGCTTTAGTTGCGGTTCAGTGCCCCGATGGCGGTGCTACAGGCACCCACTCTCCCGCATTTAGTGTGCGCTGGTCTCGGCACTTCACCCCTGCTAGTCCGGTATTCCATCTTCCCTTGGAAAAAATGGGGTGTGCACTAGTACGCACTGCGCATCCCCTCTCGGTGCGTCCGTCGTGGCCACTGGAGTCGGCTTCGCAGGGATCACTTACCTAAGCTGGCTGGTGTCACTTAACTAGTGACCGAGGTTGAACATTGGCACATTGTAGTGCGTTAATTGAGTTCTATCATGTTAAGTTTAGGTGTTGAATGGGCGCATGATAGTGCGTCACCCGTGATGGACGAGTGCGTCTACCCTTCAGTCGGTGTTCTGACTGAGCGCATTGTGGTGCGTGCAGGGTCAAACAGTTGGTACAGTGTAATAGCGTTCTGTTAGTGCGCACGATAGTGCGTCCAACCCATGATATACGAATATCTGGTGTTACCAGCTGTACTTGATGAAGAACACGGCGTTGGTTTGCTGCTTGGTTCTAAGTTAAGTTTAAAGCATAAAGTGTCAATTGGTTGGGACCATATTGATTTCATTGTGCCCATAATTATAAACTTTAAGGTGCGGTTTGTGAGTGACCAAGCTCGGTGAGCAATTGCTTGGTCATGTAGCTAAGTACGCGGACTTGGTTCCGCGATCATGTTTGTTAAAAGTTCAAATAAAAGGGATTATTACATGTTTATTTAAATCAACCTTGCGGTTAGTTTGGGCTACCATCTTGTGGGAGGATGGAGGGAGATGGTGTTAGCAAGGGTGAAAGCGGGGGAGGAGCGTGGTCATAGGTGCGTCTTCCTCACTTCTTGGTTTCTTGGTTCGTTCGTCCTTCCGTTTGCTAGAGTTGTTCACCAGCTAGATTATATTTTATTCCACGGCACATTGAACACATTAACCATTCTCTGCAGTGTTTTATTTACGCCTTTCGCCCTCTCACGGAAGACAGCACGTTCTTTGGAGTAAGAGCTAATTCTTGGGAAAATTTTTCTAGATGTGACTCTCAACGCAGGTCACCCCGACTCCTGGGTTAGTCCCGCATAAAAGTGGAGATAAGCGAATTCGGGGCTTTTACGAAGTAAAACTGACGATTTATTTTCGTAAAACGCTCTTTTACTTTTACGTTCTCCATTTTTATCGGAGCGTCCCACCCATCCACCCCGCGGACCTGGGTGTGGTTGGCGCAGTAGAGCAATACTCTAATGAGGCTTGGTAACAGTTACCACGGATGCTGATTGGCGTGGACCAAGGACGCGACTATCCGAATCACTAGAAGAAATTTTCAGTTCCTAAGTGTGTGATTCTTAGAGTTTCCTCAAATGAAATCGCAGCCGAAGTTACAAAATATAAAGTCAACTTTTTTCTCTTTTCGCGATGGCGTTATGAACTGTGCGGTTTTCATGAAATAGATGCTTTCTTTTATCTTTACTGCCGGGAGGAATATATCTATACACTGTTCATGTCAAAAATGTTTAAACATTGCGGCGTTGTATCAATGTTGGCTAGATGTTCCATCCGATATCGGATCAACGTCGGATTTTAGTTGATTATGAAAGTCGAAATGGTGCCTACCTGCCGATATTCATAGTAGTTAATTACCCGCCGTCTACTCAACGTTGTGAAAAGGTTCCAAATGAAAATAGAAACAACGTCTATTCCCCAACGCATAGGTCAGGGGAGCCCAGTAGATATCATCCTGGACTCTTCATCTAGGAAGGGACAAGGGTAACGTATCTTTGTTACCCCTAATTCAAAGTACCCCCCTCCCCCACCCATGGGTCATCTGTAACTCGTGATATGGATGAGATCAGTTATAAAAATATTTCTCAAAAGTAGACAGGAAAAACTTGCGATCTCTTGATATTCCCATATTCTACTTCCTCTTTATCGAAGCGACCTGTCTTTCATTTGTGGTGAACGGTAACGTGATAAGGTGGTTGTTTGGTTATGACCCAGACCTCCATACAATGCCAATTATTCGACGTCTACACAAATTCGATTGTCCGACATCTATTCAACGTTGTACGAAAGATATTGATTAGAACTGGAGAAAATGGGGGTTTGGTGTCCACCCAAAGGAACAAATAAACAGGGTTGCTTATCAAACGTCTGTTCAATGTTGTCAACGACGTATATGAGACGGTGATCTATGGTAGTGACCAATTACAACTAGATCACAATTTGAGGTTTGGTCTCGTAGGCACGAAGTGATGATGGGTTGTTAGTGACAACAACAATGGAAAGACTACGAAACTGCTACAGAACTCAGGAACAAAGACAAAAGCATCCGAATGGTTTGGAAGATTATTTTAAACCTTCGCGTAACGTTGTGTACGAGCGTTATATTTTTGGCACTGCTGGTCAGGGTTCGAATGAAAGCATTGATCAATACGTCACTCGCCTGCGCCACTTAGCAAATTCATGCGAATTCGGTGAGCTAGTAGACGACTTTATACGCGACCGAATTGTTTTGGGCACCACGGACAGCGCAGCACGCTCTCGCATGTTTCGTAAGAAAAAGCTCGATCTGGACACTGCAATCAATATATGCCGAGTGAGTGAACTTGCAAATCAGCAGTTAAAACAGATTAAACAACTCGATTCAGATGTGCTATTTACACGCGAGGTCCGGACTAAACACGTGAAGAAACCACCAAAGCCCAAAACACAAGATGACAAAGCAACAAAGAAATGTCGGTACTGCGGAAGCGCACATAAACGCGGCAAACAATTCTGTAAGACCTATGGTAAAACATGTGGTAAGTGCAACAAACTTAATCATTTCTCCCACATGTGTCAATCCGGAAATGGCCAGAAAACCAAATTTGCTAGCGATGATTCAAATTCTTCACTTTTCATGGTCCAGCATACAGTAAACAATGTGGAAAGCAGTTCCAAGAAAATCAGCATCTCGCTGAAACTGGCAACCACAAAAGACCGCCCACGAGCTGAGATACAATGTTTACTTGACACCGGAACAACGTGTAATGTCATATCTATTGACGACTTACACATGATCGACCGCAATGCCGTAATCAGAGAAAGCAATATGAAGCTCAACTTGTATGATAGATCATACATGAAGCCCCTCGGTACTTTTACACTTCACACCATGCATAACGGAAAACATTATAAACTCCGTTTCGAAGTTGTGACAACCAAAGTCGCTAGAATGCAACTGCTCTCAGCAAACACGTGTCAAAAAAATGGACTTGATAACTATTAAAGTTCCAGCATCCATTAATCACATTCAAAGCGCGTCTGCAGACAGCATCCTGGATAAATATTCAGATGTCTTTCAAGGACATGGCCGTCTTCCAGGACAAGTACATCTTGAAGTTGACAAGAGCATCCCGCCGATACAGCATACCCCACGCAAAACGCCCATTGCAATTAAAGAAACTGAAGCAGAAACTCGACGACATGCAGAAACGTGGTATTATCACTAATGTGAATGAGCCCACGGATTGGATTTCGTCAATGGTTATTGTAAAAAGCGAGGCAAAATGAGAATATGGACTTGAATAAAGCCCTGAAGCGAAGTCACTTCCCCATGCCAACAATTGAGGAAATACTGCTCCGCCTTTCCAAAGCGAAAGTATTCTCCTTCTTTAACGCATCCGACGGATACCATCAATGCGTATTAGATGACGAAAGCAGCTACCTTACAACCTTATTGACACCGTTTGGAACTGCAGCCTGCATCAGAAAGGCAGCCGATTCGTTATTTTGGTCCGATATGCGCAGTGACATAAAAATAAAAAACCTTGTCGATAACTGTCATGTGTGTGAGGAGATTAACAGCAGTCAGCAGAAAGAACCCCTGCAAACAACCAAAATACCCTCGCGTCCCTGGGCTAAAATCGCTGTCGATGAATTCAAATTCAAAGGCAAAACATATTTGATCACCGTGGATTATTACAGCGATTATTTTGAAGTAGATCGCTTAAACTCGTCCACAACCCAAGCGATCATCAAATGCCTGCAAGCTCATTTTGCGAGATTAGGAATTCCTGACAAAGTTATCACTGACAACAACGCCAATTTAGTCAGCGACGAATTCTCCAAAATTTGCAGCAGAGTGGAGTTTTGACCATATCTCCATCTCACCGTACCATAGCCAAAGCAATGGTAAAATCGAAGCAACCGTTAAGATTGCTAAAATCTTAATGCAAAAGGCTTACAGCTCGAAAACAAATATTTACAAATCGCTCCTCGAATGGAGAAATACGCCTACGACAGACATGGCGTCAAGTCCAGCTCAGCGACTCATGGCAAGACGAACGAAAACCACGCTGCCAACAAACGTCAAACTACTTGAGCCTGAAATACAGCGTGATGTGAAAACCAAGATCGAGCACGAACGTCAACTGGCAAAGCGATTTTACGACCGAAACGCAGCCCAACCCCCCCCCCCCCCAAAATAGAAGTTGGACAGCCAGTTTATGTGCAGCCACAAAACAGCAATACAAATGTGTGGACCCCAGGCATCTGTCAAGAAAAGCTGACAGATCGCTCTTATGTAGTTAACTGTGAAGGCAAGAAATATCGCCGAAACAGGATTCATATAAGACCACGCAGGAATAACCACACCAATGAAACGCGAGAGGAACCCATCATAACAACAGAAAGCTACTCAGAAAGTGTTGTTGACAATACACAACACTCAGAGTTCAGCAAACAGCAACAAATGCCTCTCCGCAGAAGTTCCAGAAATCGTAAACAAGCACAGCCATATATTCATATCCCCTGACCTCGAACTGTAAATCGTGTACAAAATGTAGACACTGTTAAAAAAAATTTTGTGCTTTTTATCAGCTTAAACCAAACGCAAAAATAGATTGAAACATAAACAAGCTCTTGGTTTTATTTAATTAATGAATGTTAGAAGGATTGTTTATTTCATTTTATGCCACTTTTTATATTCTAAATTCTCACTGTTAAAAAGGGTTCTAATTTTAAATGAAAATAATTCTCAGTTCTGTGTGAACAATTTGCAAATGCTTATTTTGTAAAAAAAAAAAAGAAAGAAAACCTAATTCTTTTTGGAAAAGGGAGATGTTAGTGATGCCTATCAGCTCATGCGTGTATGAGTAATCAAATTCTAGGAAATAGGTCCGCTTTAACTAACCACATTCATCCGCGTATTCTGTGCATGCTTACAAAAGATACATACAACTGAGTAGACGTGTTTTTATTAAATAAACTTAGTAGTTGCTTATTCATTACTTGCATTCTTAATTGGTGTACAACAAACACACACCAATAACATGGGTCGATATCGGATGTTAAATGGCAATGAAAATGGTGCATGCGAAATTTTCTAAGATAAAGAATATGCATTGGATTTTATTCTTAAATATTTCCTTTTATGTTTTATTTTAAAGAATATGTGCAGCAATACAATTGCAAAAATACAACAAATTGCAAAACTATTCACATCTACATCTATGTGATATAAATTTAATGAATCCACGACAACTGATCTAACGACAATCTCGGAAATTGGTCCCTTCGGATAAAAACTCCTTCATTTCGACAGAGTGGAGAAGATCACATTCGGTGAAACCTGAAGGTCACTTATGTTTGTAGTGGTCTTTAAGTCTTATAATATAACCCATACGATCCTAAATTACACCAGCATGCTCCCACTGTCGGCATAAACACCAAGTCAATTGCATTTTATAGATAACGCACTATGTCAAATGACAGGTCTTCCTGACGGCAGTTCCCAAAAAATCCCAAATCTCGCTGACACAGGTAGACAATATGAAGCGACCCTTCAATGTAGTTTGTAAAATTGTTACATGGTTACAAAGTTAATCCCTTATCTTAGAATTATGGATCAAACCGTCCAGACACAACACATCTTCGTCCGAGTATTAGCATTAGCGAAGGTGATATTATTCGAAAAGAATTCTCTTCGGGGCCAGTGTCCGACCACCCGGTGGGATAACGGTGGGATAACTGAGCTAAATCCTCAAAACCCTATTTTTGTGTAAGGCTAGGTAACTACACACGGTAAGACAGCCCTTGGTTTTAGAAGAAACTAAGGAAATTTACATCCCATCCCTGCAACGTCTGTCTGTGAACTTAACCTTTGCTGAGGTCAAGAATTCGAAGCTTGAAGCCTTCTACTTATTTTGTGCAAACATTTTAATAGAAGTCTGTGCCGAAAAGGACCGTCTTTGGGCGATTTTTCGAATTTTAAGGCGATTTTCAGATAACCATTGTTTGTAACGAGAAATGTTTTCATAGCTGTAATTGCAAATTTGGATTGCTGTGGTGTCATTTTTCGCTAAGAGTTATAGTTTGGAATAGTTCAAAAAGCCGTTTGCTGTGTTGTTCCTCAAAACAGTGGATTTACAACCAGCTGATGACTTTAGTAGAATCTGTATGTAGTTATGTTTCAAACTAGCTTGGCCTAGGCGTATTGGACAGGCACAATGATTCGACAATCTGCCAAAGTATAAAAAGTCTCCCAGCGCATACAAACCGATCCAATGACCATTGCCTTGAAATGTGCAGGAGGGGAGCGGGGCAACAGAGGGTATCTGGGAAGTGGTTGGGGTGTTCTGCCCCTTACCAAAAAAAGAAGGAGAAAAGATCAGACCGGAATACTGCTTAGTTAAAAAAATTATTGCCAAGAACCCGCTTCTTATTTCTGTAAAAAGTTGCTCTTTTTTCAATTTAAAGAAAGTGTTGACAAAGGGGTATGTGGAAAGTGTGCCACCGGTGCAGAACAAAATCGTAGAAGATCACAAGTTCTTCAATGTTTTAAGTGTGAAATTCTCGCCCTATTTCTATCCTTATTATACTTCGGGATTTTCAATCTTATAGTTTATTCAGTTTATACACTTCGATAACCTTATCATGCGAACTCCTCTGAAACGGCTAGGCTAGGACGACCAATTTGGCAGACATACTATATTATGTCTAATTGGTCCTCCTCATTTTTTTAGAAATATATTCACATTTAATCTACAAAGCTATCGTTTTATTTCGCAAAACGCTTTTTTACAAGTAAAAGCGTAGTTCACGTTCTCCACCTTTATACGGGATTTCCCTCATTTGTGTTAAGCGACGCATATATTGTGAATTGAACGTTTCTACACGTGGAGGCGTAAAATCCCAATAAACATAGTCAAATATTGCCTTATAAGGTGTATTTGAGGCCTGGCGACATCACACTACCCAACATTCCATTTTTAACTCATAGCCCCTCCGCCGAAGCGGGTCTGAAAATGGGGATGGATTTGGGCGGGTTGTCGGAGATCTAAAGGTGGAGAACGCGAACTACACTCACTTTAAGTTCTTTAAATACCAAGCGAGGTATTTGTAAGGTAAAACGAATAACACTGAAAGAACGATAGTTTCAATAAAAAAACATATGTGGGTAAAGCCATAGCTAGAAATGGGACTACCCACTGCCTACTTGACTCACTCTCCCTTTTCCTTAAAAGAGGGATAGACTAGACTAGACTAGACTTCTTTATCTAGCATTTATATACGCACACACATGTATACGCAGCACTCATGTTTCTTGTTACCATCCCCCTCCGACTCCCACGAGTGGTGCGCCCAACCGATGTCGGGTGACATACCGACAAACTGACTGATAAACGAACGTCTAAAACACAACATAATGCCTTTTAATTGTAAGTAAATCACTTGATCTCTTGAATAAACAGCCTGATCACTCAAAGTGCTGAAGATCAACTTAAAATGTAATAATTGGTAAAGTGAATTATTTGACAATTAAAAAAACACATATTATTTCTTACTCTACTTAACATGCAATGCAGTGAGTGAAATCAATATTTTCCATTACTCTACGACAACTTGAGGTGAAGGGTAGGGAGTGTGCCTCCACCTTCTTCTTCAAGCCGACCAATGGCTTGAGTGTACGCAGCCATTTAATCGCCCTAAAATCTGAGCTCTTAAGCTGTCTTAGGAGTGCTTTCTCCCTCTGGTCCTGGATTTTTGGGATTGCTTGAAACTTCGATCCCGCCTGTTTTATGTGGCTCCTCTCTGGTCCTGACTGTAGCTCTTGCTGTAACATACAGACAGACAGGGTTAGAAATTACTTTTTCTGCTGCTATAAAAGGACCAATTGAATAAAGCCCTGTTAATTCGTTCTGTGTAAACTCTTTCAGGTAAAACTTAATAAAAGTGTTCGCGGATGATCAACATTCCGTGAGTAGTATATCGTCTCGTAAAACGTTATGTAAGGCATTCAACAAGTTAGTACTTGTCTTACTTGGTGTGCATTAATGTTATACTGAGATAGTGTTTCAGGGTCTGATTAGGCCATAGAATAAACCTCTAAAATTATCCTTTTGATGTAATTTGACAGACTTTGTTTGGAAATGCCTCTAACTACTCTAGGGCAAAAGGGGATTATTAACACTTTCTGAATTGGCGCTGTGTAGGCCTTGGATAACTCCATGTACTTTCTCAGCGCACGTACAGGACAGATTGTGGCAGATGAATCTTTCTGTGGCGTGGACGCGGGAAGGGATGTAGGTATTATCTCTTCAAACGTCCCTGCCCCTTTGATGGCTATGTGGGTTTTATCCCTGAAAGGTTAGGCTTAAGAATCACCGAATCATCGCCATTTATTTCGCGACTTCTTGCTCTAGGGCATGGAGTTCTCCCCTTCTCTTACCTGACGCTAGTGCTAGTAGAAAGATAAATTTTAGGGTAGCCCATTTTGCGGAAATATTTATTTTGTCAAAGGTTTCTCTTTTGGTCAGAAACCTCAGAACTAGTTCTAGGTCGCCACGTTTGACCTTGACCGGGTGGCACTAGCTTAAAGTGTATCATTAGTTTTGAGATCGAAACTGGGTTTATTGGACCAAATGAAAGCATTTATCAACGACTGGGCCCGGGCCAGATCTGCGTGTGCACAAGAGACGTTACTCAAGCTGTATATTAACTTTGACATTCCCATAGTTTTAGATATGTTAACTTTCCCCAGCAGTGTAAGACCCCTCAGACTCATTAAATTCAAACGTGTTGCAAGTTTTGTTATCTTATCCAAAATGTTTACTTTGTTACACTTTTCCGTTGCATGACCTACTTCGATACCCAGCATATTGACGCTACCCGAAGCAACCTTTAAATTAAAAACAGGCTCCGGTTTTGTTCGCCATGGACCTATATACACCAGCAGAGATTTTTCTATGTTAACTTTGAAACCGGAATATCTCGAGAAACGCTCCGTGAGTTCTAACTCATAACCGAGAGAGCACACGTCTTTTAATAAACACGTTGCGTCATCTGCAAAAAGAGAGATCTTATACTCTGAATTAGCAAGTTTTAGGCCTGTGATGTTCTCTTCACTTCTAACTGATTGGGCCAGAGGCTCAACACATAAAATAAACAGCGTTGTCGACAATGGACACCCTTGTCTAACACCACATTGTACTTCGAACCAGCCACACGAATAACCATTGTTTATAACAGTGCTAGAGATATTATTATAACATGTAGCTACCCATCTCCGAAACAAAACACCAAAATTAAAATATTTCAATACTTTATGCATGAATCTCCACTCGATACTATCGAGTGCTTTTTCAAAATCCAAAACCAAAAGTAGACCTGTCTGCTGTTTCTTGTTTACTTTATTAATGGCATCTTGGATTAGCCTAATGTTTTCTCCTATGTAGCGTCCCTTAACAAAACCGCTTTGATTCTCGTGGATCAGTTTTGGCAAAATATTTTCTGTTCTTTTTGCTAAGGTTTTAGTGAGAATTTTGTAGTCAACATTTGTGAGGGATACTGGCCTCCAGTTTTTAATAAGCTCTGGGTTTTTTACCACGTTTGTGTAGAAGGGTTATAATACCTCGCCTTTGGGACTGCGAAAGCTCACCTTGTTCAGCAGCATAATTAAACGTCTGTATTAACAAGCCCCCTAATTGACAGCTGTATATACTAACATACGTTTTTCGCTATGACACTTACAAAATTTATAACGCACTTACGTCATTGATTCGCATGTGAACAATGGGGTATGGAAAACGGTAACGGAAAAATGGTAACGGAAATAACGTTAAACGCCATTTTACGGGAAGACCCTCAGTGGCAATGGGGGATCAGTGACATTGATGCTATAGGTTATTAATCTGGATATAAGGAATAAATACCGTTCGTCTCCTGGAGTTTTATTCACTAACACATACTCATAGGTTGTAACAATGTTCATGTGCGGAAGTGCGCTCAACGGTTTTTTGTTTTGTTTTTTTTTGTTCGTTTTGTTTTGTTTTTTTCTCTTTTTTAATTTGTTGTCTGTCGGAAGCTGTTGGAATTCGAATTACATTTGAAGCGTATGGTTAAGTGCCCTACAAGGAAATGGAATACCATTCAAATCGTCTGCCTTCGTATCTACCACTTTGGCAGGAATATAATTTTGTTCTGGTAAATTTAACGTCTCTGGCAAACGTACAGCAATGATCTTGCCATATCAAAACGTAGAGACTTCTCAAAAGCAACGCCGTATTTCGGGCGTATATTAACCTTTTCGTCGATTTCATGTATTACTTTTATTCCCTTAGTAAAGTGAATTACGAATTTGGCCTTTCAAAATGACTGCACCTATCCTGTGAGCAGAGTTAATCCTAGTAATTTTAGGCAATAACACGTAGAGTTTGTATCCCATTTTCAGGCTCCACCTACCTGCAGAGGCAAAAGTTTGAAGCGTTCAAAGCTATAACAGGTGCCTATCCTAAGTGATTTAAAATACGTGTAAGTCTTTCTCGAAGTTTCTCTCCTTTTTACGTTTTTTTTCTTCTCTTTTTTTCCGTTTCGATGGTTTCCAGAAATTTCCTAATTCAGTTTTTGATAGAGGGAGATGAAATTTGTCACACGTGTAGGAATGATAGGTTTCGGTGAATGCGCATATCTTTTTGAAGCCAAAGGTCAAGGTGAAATTGAGGTCGAAGTTATTTTTGTCCATAAAATGGCGTCCAGAAAACTCTTGCTAGCCCTTGAGTCAGCGGAGCTTTGTATTTGGTACACTTATAGATAACCATCAGGTCTCGGCGGTAAAACTGCGAATGTTTTTGACCTTGAACTGCAAGGTCAAGGTCAAAATGAGGTCAAGATATTTTTCATAGTGCCTATTAATAACGAAAAGTGGCCATAAATGATACTCAAATCCCAATTTGAACATATAAACCGCACTCAGTAGGGTAACCTTCCATTCTGAATCTTAATCTTGAGGGTCAAGGTCAAATGAATGTCACGTGACCTCATGTGCCGATAACGATAGGTCGACTTATCTGGAAAACGGTTAGACATAGAGCGATTTTGAGCTCATTTTTTACCCTTTGGGCCTAAACAACATTACATAAGAGTTACCTGGGTGACCTTTACCTTCTCAATCACGGTAAAGGCTCAAAAACTGGACGCTGACTATTATCTTGAAAAAAAAACTCATTTTCTCAATCACGGTCAAGGTCAAACACCAGAAGTTGAATGCTATCTAGAAAACGGTTAGAGAAAGAGCAATTTTGAGCTCATTTTCGACACTTTGGGCCTAAACAATGTTACATAACAGCAACCTTGGCAACCTTGACCTTTTCGGTCACAGTCATGGTCAAAAGCCGGCAGTTGACTAGTATCTCGAAAACGGTTAAAATAGAGCGATTTCGAGCTCATTTTCAACCCTTTGAGCCTGAACAATATTACGTAAGAGTATACCTCGCTCACCTCGAAGTTCACGGTCACGCTCAGGGTCCAAAACCGAAAGTTGACAAATAGAGATAGAGGAATTTGAGCTCGTTTTCGACTCTTTGGGGCTAAACAACGTTAGATAAGAGGTATCTCAGTGACCCTCACCTTCTCGGTCAGTGTCAAGGCCAAAAACCGAAGTTGACTATAATCTCGAAAGCTGTTAGAGGTATAGCAATTTGAGCTCATTTTCGACCTTTTCTGCCTAAACAACGTTACATGAGTGGTACCTCGCTAACCTTGAACTTCTCGATCACAGTAAAGGTTAAAAAACCGAAAGTTGACTATTATCTCGAAAATGGTTAGAGATAAAGCGATTTTGAGCTCTTTTCCGACTTTTTAAGCCTAAATAACGTTACAGATGAGGTACCTCTATGACCTTGACCTTCTCATTCACGGTCAAGGTCAGAACCGGAAGTTGACTGTAATCTCGAAAACGGTTCGAAATGGAGCGATTTTGAGCTCATTTATGAACTTTTTGTGCCTAAACAACGTTACATAAAAGGTACCTCGGAAACCTTGACTTTCCCGGCCACGGTCAAAAACCAAACGTTGACTGTAATCACAAAAATGCTTAGAAATAGAGCGAATTTGAGCTGATTTTCAACCCTTGAACCTAACCAACGTCACATAAGATTTAACTCCGCGACTTTGACCTTCTCTGTCACGGTCAAAGTCAAAAAAGGAAGTTGACTATTATCTCGAAAACAGTTAGACAGAGCGATTTTGAGCACATTTTCGAAATTTTGGGCCTAAACAACGTAACATTAGAGGTACTTCGGAGACCTTGACTTTCTCATTCACGGTCAAGTTCAAAAACTGGACGTTAACTATTATCTCGAAAACGGAGAGAGAGAGAGAGAGAGAGAGAGAGGGAGAGAGAGAGAGCGATATTTACCTCATTTTCGAATCTTTGGGCCTAAACAACGTAACATAAGAGATATCTAGCAAACCTTCACCTTCTCTGTCACGGTCACGGTCCGAAAAAGAAGTTAACTATTATCTCGAGAACGGTGACAGATAGAACGATTTTGAGCTCATGTTCCATCCTTTGGACCTAAACAGTGTTACATAAGTTGTAGCTCCATGACCTTAACCTTCTCGGTCACGGTCCAGAGCAAAACCTGGACGTTGACTGTTATCATTATTATTATTTATTATCAAAATCAATATATATAGCACTTATTCTTTACACAAGCTCTAACTGCTTTACATACAATATGTGTAGCTAGTTATCAAGACTATATAACACTAAGATAATATATAATACTGAAGTGCGTACAATGACTAGAAATGTCAAAATAATATGGTGTTATCAAAATGGTAAAATAACTGATAATCTAATTAATACGCACATGTAAAAAGATACGTTTTCAACTCCCTTTTAAAAAATTCAATGAATCACAATTTCTTAACGACCAGGGAAGGGTATTTCATAGCACAGGGCCTTTGACTTCAAAGCAGTTTTCTGAAAGTTTGGACTTGGTAGGAGGTATGTAGAGTAGTCTGTTGTCGGTGCACCGAAGTTTTCTAGGCGGATTGTATAGCTTCATTAAATCACAGAGATACGACGGAGCTGTTCCATTAATGCAATTGAAGCATATGACTAGAATTTTATATTTCACTCTGTACTCAATAGGTAACCAATGGAGTTGTTTTCGCACGGGGGTAATGTGATCTCGTAACTGTTTTCGTGCGATTAATCGCGCAGCGGAATTTTGGATGACTTGAAGGCGGGCAACTGATGTTTTCTCAGCACTAATTAGTAAACTATTTGCATAGTCAAGCCGCGATGTTATTAGTGCATGTACGAGGACTTTTGTAGATTCGGTGTCTAAAAACTTTCTGATTCGCGAAATACATCTAAGGAAATATACGGCTGATGAGCATTTTGCAGATATGAGCCGATCCATTGATAATTCAAAGTACACCAAGATTTCTCACAAAATTTTCACTTTTAATCTGCAAATCACCAACTGCAATGGTAATAGATGGACGTGGAGCTAATGCATGGCGAGTTCCTAAAAGCAAGACCTCAGTTTTTTCGTCGTTTAATTTCAAGTAGTTTAGTTTCATCCAGCATTTTATATCGTTCACACGTGATTCAATGGCAGACAGGGGTGACGAGATATCGTTTGATTTTTCGAAGGATATATAAAGTTGCGTATCATCTGCGTAGAAATGTGCGCCGAGGCCATATTTTTGCGTGATACCATAAAGGGGACCAACGTAAAGAGTAAACAAAATAGGTCCCAGAACAATCCCTTGGGGGACGCCTGTGTCTAAGGAAACAGAAGAAGATAGCTCTCCGGCGATAGAAACACGCTGTGAACGAGCACTTAACTATGAGCGGAGTCACTGCAGAGAACTCCCGTCAATCCTGAAGGCGTTGCAATAATATGCCGTGGTCGATCGTGTCGAAGGCTGCGCTACGGTCGAGCAGGATCAACACAACCATATTCCGGCGGCCTATTTCCGATATCAGATCATTATGTACCCGCAATAGCGCTGTTTCTGTAGAGTGATAGCGTTCATATCCCTATTGAAATGGGTTTAATAAATTATTAGAGTGCAGTATGACTTAATTCGTGAGGCTACTACTTTTTCAGTAATTTTGGAAATGAATGACAGATTTTAAACTGGTCTATAGTTTTTAAAAATTTTCTGGATCTAGAGAAGCTTTTTTCAACAATGGGCGAACCTGTGCAATTTTAAATTGCGGTGGCACTTTAGCTCCAATTAAAGAGAGCTTTACAATTGTTGTTGAAATGGAACTCTTTCATCTTTACATTGTTTAATAACAGAAGTGGGCAAAGGATCCAGCTCACAGCTAGCAGGGGTGATTGAGATATTAACTTGGCTATTTCGTCCTCTGTTGTTGGTTGAAAATCAGAAAGATATGTATCTGAATCTCCTTCTATAAATGTGTTTATTTCTTCGATTGCCGTATTAAACACTGTTTCTGAAATATCATTTCTAATTTTGATCATTTTGTCAACGAAAAAAGAGTCAAAGTCATCAGGCAGTTTTTCTTTATCAATATCTAAGGGTATGGCTGGATTGTTTCAAGCTGTTATCTTGAAAACGCTTAGAAACAAAACGGTTTTGAACTCATTTTCGACCCTTGTTACCTAAACAACGTAACACCAGAGGCACCTCGTAAACTCACCTTCTAGATCACGGTCAAAACCCGGAAGCTGACTATTATCCGAAAACGGTTAGAGATAGATCGATTTTGGCCTCATTTTCGACACTTTGGACAAAAACAACATTATATAAGAGGTATATCGTTGTCCTTGACCTTCTAGTCATTGTTATAGTCAAGGTCAAAAACCGGAAGTTGACTATTATCTCGAAAACAGTTAGATTTTGAGCTCATTTTCGACCCTTTGGGCCTCAACAACGCTACATAAGAGGTCCCTCGGAGACCTTACCCTTCTCGGTCAAGGTCAAGGTTAAAAACCGGAAGTTGACTGTAATCTCGAAAACGGTTAGAGATGGAGTGATTTTGAGCTCATTTTTAATCCTTTGGGGCAAAACGACGACAAGGAATTGGTACTGCGTCACTTTGAGCTTCTTGGTCATAATTTAATACAAATATTTTCTTCAGTGGTTTCTGCAAGTCGGTCTATTTCGCTATGTAGCGGAATTCTGTCTAGTTTATAAATATATGAGAGGTGATAAAAATGCTACCTTGTGAGAAATGGGCATGACGAGTACGTGCGGGGACCCGTCATGCGCAGAAAATGTGTATCCATATACTTTTCGCAAATTCAATTAGATCATCGTACGGCACCTATGACAAGTCTATACGTGGAAATCCTTCCCATTTAACCAGATATTCCCTGTTTTTATCTGCTACCTACCACGTTTTGACTTGTCTGGTCTGATAACACTTCCTGGGATGTTTCTTTCGTCGCTTCGGACAAGTCACGAGCGTGGCTTTTCGGGATTGCGTTTGGTTTAAGGTTATCAACCAGTTCTTAGCCTGTGACCCTTTTATTTACGTTAAGAATTACTTCTGTGTTTTTTTGGCTCCTCTTTTTTGTAAATTTTCTGGTGTCGGATCTCCATATGCCTCTGATTCATCGCCTTTTCTGTCACAACCCAGTGAGTTTCTTAAAGTACAGTCCTTTTGTACAGTAGTGTTTTAGTCAAAGGCATGAGTCATAAATTTTCGGAGCTTTTTTTGGCCTGTTTTCATACTTCTTAAAGCATGCGCGAAAAGCTGCGTACATTTAAGTTTGTCTTAATACAGCCGTCCAAAAAAACAACAAAATACTGTCTTATAACAGAAAATTGCTGTCGATGACAATGACGAAGCTTTACGTACAACATAGCGTTGTGATTCTTCAAATATTCAAAGTATCATGATAAATGTGTTATATTGCAATGAAAAACTTTATAATATCTAATCGGGATACATTGCAATTTGTTATTTAAAAACAATGTTGTTTGTCGCCATTTTGAATTAGGAGTCCAATTGCGGCTTTTTACGACAATCTGATGTGTCTCAAGCTTTTTCTCCTCAGACGTTTCAGAATGTCGTAAGGCATTCAGAATGCCAAAAAACATAAACAATGGCCTCCGAATGTCTTAAGACATTCTTGAAGTTCCAAAAAAACTCCCTTTGTTTTACAGGATGAGTGAAAATTCGAAATATTTGGTTAGCCATGTGCATGTACTGCATGGTAGATTGCTCAGAAAATCCTACAGACATCCTCAGCCATTCGTCAACGCCATTTTTATAATTGCGGAAATTTGTGGTGTACTTTGCACGCATGCTCTGATTTTGCAAACCAAAGACCTGTCTATAAATAGACGTGTATTTTATGAACGGCCAAACGTATGACCTCCAAGCACATTTTCAGTTCGAAAACTTTATGAACCTACTCTTCTTTGGCTGCTGTAACTGTAAGTGTATTATAAAAGTAAAAATAGACATCGGCATGAAACAAACGCCTTTCTAGCGGATATTTTATGACTTTTTACCCACATTCCCATCACATGTTTCTGTCTGCACATTTAAGTATCAAGATCATATGCCACTAAAGCAACACTAAAAGTTCTGAACGACACCCCAAAGCAGAGAAAGGGATTACATGAATAAAGGGATTTCCCACCTTAATTTAGCCCAGATATATTGATGTTTTGGTCCGACAAGGCTGAGACAATCAAAATAACCATTTCACGTCCTGTTTAAATTAAAAACTGTCAAAGGAGGTCGGTGAATTCACAGCTTCATTGCTGTAAAGATGTTCCTATTATTGTTGAGATGTTCCTATTACACTTCATTAAAAATAACACGCAATCATGTGGTAGCCAGAAGTGATTTTTTTTGGCCAGTATGCACATAGCCACGAATCATGAAATGGCAAGCGCGAACGCATTAAGGTGATGAGTGGTGATCGCCAAGTACTGCCTCAGTTATTCACACAACTGACGTTCTCAGCTTCTCCTACTCTGACACTTCGTTCCGAATGGGAAACAATATAACACAATGTGTAGAGGCAATGACAAAGAACAGTACTATAAAATCCAAAACATGTGCAAGAACCATTTTGAAAAATGCTTTGTACCACTTATCTCTTTTAGACGACTTTGTGAAAACATGGCGACCTGATCCACATCTTAAAATTTTTCTGCAAAACTGCATAATGAGATGTGGCACACCAGGTAACATTATAAATATAGGCGTTAACCGTCAGGGTAGGAATATACACCCTTCATTTTCTTCATATCTTTTCTTTCCAGTTTGTGCTTGTTGGAGGCAGCCCACGACGGATGGAAAGCGCTGCTGCGTTCATAGCCAATGAAATCAAGTACATTTTCCCTACGGGACAGAAACTCAGTAACATATCCGCTGCTACTGACAGATATGCACTCTACAAAGTCGGACCAGTTCTTACAGTTAGCGTAAGTGCCTTCTATCGAATTCTTATACCACTACTAATTTCGAGCCGAAGAATCACCTAATTGTATTGTATAAGAGAAAAATGCGAAATCCTAGTTGATGACGCACTGGATTTAGTATCTATACAGCAATTAATCCTCAAGTATATCTATAAGCACAGGCATACAATGCAAAATGTTAATATTTTGGCATACAGCATGAACAAATTCCGCTGCTTTCTTCCACAAAGAAAGACCGTAATTTGAGTTGTGCGATCTTCTGTTATTTTCTACTTTTCCTTAAAATTAAAACATTGCACAATTGTGGGGAGAAATGCTAATAAAGCTATAAACATACATATTTTGTGCCCGTCATATCTTGGGAAATACCCCTTCAATTGAAATAAACGTAATTTCCATTTTTAACTCCCGCGTTAGGGAATGGAAAAAGCTCTTGTAAATGGAAAAAAGTCCTTTTAAATAGAAGAAGTCGTTGCATTGCGCAACAGAGGAGAACCTTTAAAAAATTAATTTGTAAGTTGGAAAAGATTACTGCACCATAATTGTAAATTAAGTGTTTCTAGGCATAAAAGTTGCCTCTTTTTGGTCATCTCAGAATACCAGCATTTTATTGAAACAGAGCTCGAAACAACACAGTTGCTCTAATTAAGCTTGCGAAGCAGGATGCATATCGTATTGTAATGGAAACGAGAAAAGGGAGATTATGACACTGGTCATGCAATAAAGAACGTGCTTATTCTCAATAAATATGCGGACATTGATCAGCGACAACTAAGAAACAACCAAAGGAGGTGTCCCCAAAATGTTCATTAAGCTGTTGCTTATAAATTAAATGTTAAAAAGATAAATAATTTATGAAGATTTCCAGGTTATTTTATATAATGATAATTGCAACGTCAAGTGTCATAGAAAAGATCTCAAGTGAATCGCAGCATTAACAGAGTTATTATATATGGAATGTCTTTTTAAGATTTAATGCTTATTTTTGATATCAAAATATAATTAAAGACATTAAGAAATCAATGTAGATCTCAATCATTTATATTTTGCTATCAATAATTGAATTTTAGATCACAAAAACTTATTTTTTGAGATAAAAAAATCAAATTTACAGACTTAAAAAACGTTAAAAGCGACACACATTTACATAAAATTTAACGAATCATCAATTAAACTTTGGAGATAAAAACTTGAATTCCTGAGATCAATAATAACAACACAATTTTTGATCTCAAGAATTCCTTCTTTTTTGTACAGTAAAAAAATTAAAGAACGATTCTGTATACAAGGACCAGTCATTATTTATTTACAGATGTGTGTTTCTGAATTTTTTATTTAAGAAAATATACTGATATTTTGATATCAAAAATCAATTTTTGAGATCAAAAAATCATTTGCAGAATTCGAAATACAAAATTAAAAAGGTATTATTCTGAAATAATGATGTCTAAAATAAATTATTGATATCAATAAAAGGAAAATGAATTATTGAGCTCGAAATTGATATTTTGCTCTCAAATATTTTATTTCTGCTATCAAGAATTGAATTTTTGATCTCAAAAAATCAATGTTGCATATCATTAAATCATTTTTGATATCAATAAATATTTCTTGATATCTCTAAATATTTCTTGATAGCAAAAATTATTTTTTAGATCAAGAATACATTTAGAGATATCAAAAATATAAAATTATAGATAGCAAAAATTAATTCTTGATATGAAAATATGGCTTTTGATATAAAAAAATTAATTCTTGATATCAAAAATTAATTCTTGATATCAATAATTCCCCAATAGATGTGAAAATAGCATTCCATAATTATAAGTGTAATTAAATTGATGAATTGCATCTAATAAAACAGGTTTTGAAAGTTATAGTTAATTCGATGTATAGAGTTGCAAGTGTTAAGAAGCAAAATCAAAGATTAACAGAAGTAATGCGTAATTAATGCAAATTTTAGCATAATACTGATATATCGTTTTGTATGTCTCGGTAAATAATTCTGTTTTGGTGCCCCCTGAAATTGGTAACTGTCGGAGAGGCAAAGCAAGGCAAATACTATATCAGAAGAGGCCTGTTAAAGGAAAGGGGAGTTTTAGTTTGGAATCTGGATTGTTTAGTTATGTAGTTGTCGTACGGGGAATAAAGGAAAAAATAAATAAATTGGACTTACAGGTTTTCTCTGATCTCGGATACCGTGACTCTACTAAGAGATTGCAAAAACCACCCAACTATAATTGCTATCGGAAAATAAAATTTTCTGATAGTTGAACACGTATTCTGTGACCAAACTGGCTAGGGACGCTAACCAGGTTCAATCCTCTAGAAAGATTGACCATTATCTCGAAAACGATTTTCACCTTATTTTCGATCCCTTGGGCCCAAAGACGTTATATAAAGGGCACCCCGGCAATCTTGACCTCCTTGGTTTTGAACTTATTTTGATTATTTGTGCCTAAAAGAGGTGGCATTATATTTATTTCGTTCAAGAATCTGGAAGCTGACAATTATCTCGAAGTAGTTAAAGAGTTGCCTTTGACCTGTTATTGTGTCTCTGGCCTTCTGTGATTGCAAGTGGGTAACCATTTGGCTACGTGCAGCCCAATTCGGTCTAGTTTACTATGCTTCTGTGTAAATGGTAAATGTTTAAATAATACTAGGATGTAAGTTCTCTTTTTTTCTTTTTTTCGTTGAGGTGAAATATGTTGTAGTGTAATTTATAAATATAAGCTTTTCTTTACAGCATGGAATGGGGGCTACATCGCTTTCCATCATGATGAATGAAATAATAAAGATACTGTTTCATGCCGGAGCTACGTCAGATGTTGTTTTCTTCCGCTTAGGTACCAGCGGCGGGATAGGTATGATTCAAAATGCCTCATAAGTATAATTTTTCTCTTATAATTTAAAGTTGAAATCTCGATTCGACACTTATGTTTAAAGCCCTTTTCTATGATTTCATTCATTATAACTAGAACCTTATTTCGCCAGCGAAATGTTGAACACTTCACAAAAATTAAAACGCAGAAATACTTCCTTCAATGGGTTATTTCTTGAATAATATATTGCAAGCAACACAGCTTGAATGCGTCTTATAAGCCGAGTAGTGTTTGGTTTTTGTTGGCTTAAGATTTTATTGACTGAGCAGGGATATATGGAATGCCGTTTTCACAACATTTATTAAGGAATTATTGATATCAAAAATATTTCTTGATCTCAAAAAATCCATATTTTGATATCAATAATTAATTTTTTGGTATCTGTAATTGTATTTTTGATATCTCTAAATGTACTCTTGATCTCAAAAAAAAAAACAATTTTTGATATCAACAAATATTTAGAGGTATCAAGAAATATTTATTGATATCAAAAATGATTTAATAGTACCTAAAATTGATTTTTTTTGAGATCAAAAATTCAATTCTTGAAAGCATAAATGAAATATTTGAGATCAAAATACTAGTTTTGAGTAGTTGGAAAACGACAGTTCGAAAACAGGAAGTGACGCCATCATTACGTCAAGCATAGGTGGTTATAAGCATAATTGAAACTTTTTAAAAAAGTGAAAAAGTGAGATAACTTTCGTTATGGTTGACCGATTTGAATGACAATTTTAAGATTTGATTCAGTTTTATATCTACTTTTGACATAAAGTATCACAGGCTATTTGCACAAAAGGTCGTATGCATAATTTTGACATGCCGACATTTTAACTTTGTAAAAAGTGAAAAAGTGGGATAACTTTCGTTATGATTGGCCGAATTGAATGAAAATTTTACCGTTTGATTCAGTTTTATATCTAGTTTTACAGTGCAAATAGCCCTGTGACCACTGTAAAACTAGAAATAAAACTGGAACAAACGGTAAAATTTTCATTCAAACCGGTTGAACATGTTGAAGGTATCTACCTTTTTGAAAAGTTACTAAAATATACATTATGCTTACAACCACATACTGTGACTACTTTATGTTAAAAGTAGAAATAAAACTGAATCAAACGGTAAAACTTTCATTCAAATCGGTCAACTATAGCAGAAGTTATCTCACTTTTTTCCATTTTTTAAGTTAAAATGACGGCATGTCAAAATTATGCATACAACAACCTGTGCAAATAGCCTGTGATACTTTATTTCAAAACTAGATATAAAACTGAATCAAACGGTATAATTTTCATTCAAATCGGTCAACCATAACGAAAATTATCCCACTTTTTCACTTCTTACAAAGTTAAAATGGCGGCATGTCAAAATTATGCATACAACCACCTGTGCAAATAGCCTGTGATACCTTATATCAAAACTAGACATAAAACTGAATCAAGCGGTAAAATTGTCATTCAAATCGATCAACCACAACGAAAGTTATCTCACTTTTTCACTTTTTTAAAAAGTTTCAATTATGCTTATAACCACCTATGCAAATAGTCTATATGGCGTCATGATGACGTCACTTCCTGTTTTCGAACTGTCGTTTTCCAACTACTGCACAGACATTCCAGACGATTCTTCAAATATAATAACGTTTTGCGTCATGTTTAGGAAGCGATCGCAGTTTGCGTGCCTCCTTCGTGTTATGTAACATGAACAGCGAAAAAGTAATCTTTTAAAATGGCGGCATGTCAAAATTATGCATACAACCACCTGTGCAAATAGCCTGTGATACCTTATATCAAAACTAGACATAAAACTGAATCAAGCGGTAAAATTGTCATTCAAATCGATCAACCACAACGAAAGTTATCTCACTTTTTCACTTTTTTAAAAAGTTTCAATTATGCTTATAACCACCTATGCAAATAGTCTATATGGCGTCATGATGACGTCACTTCCTGTTTTCGAACTGTCGTTTTCCAACTACTGCACAGACATTCCAGACGATTCTTCAAATATAATAACGTTTTGCGTCATGTTTAGGAAGCGATCGCAGTTTGCGTGCCTCCTTCGTGTTATGTAACATGAACAGCGAAAAAGTAATCTTTTTTTTCTTACGTGAATCAATTTTATAGTAATCACGTAACTTCATTGATAATAAAGTATTAAAATATATTTTTAAGGAAAGTAGTTTACGATTGCGTGATGACACGCCAGAATAACAAAACTTAGTGAGCTAGTTAAATTGGCCTCTGCCCTGTCTAACCGCTATTTAATTGCTAGTCTTTTCGTGCAATGAATGATTATCATTCTTAGGTTTTTGCTGAATGTAGCCTCCTTTTATGGCGCATAAAGTCATACCTCTCTATTTTTGTATGACATACGAAACCCGATTACGCTTAATTAATTAAAAGTGGACGTGCAACGTGACAGATTTAAATACCAAACTTTTCCACATTTCTTGCTCTTTGGAAACAAAATCCCTTCTAATAGGGCCCCCTCCAACCGCCCCCCCCCTCCCTGCTCCTCGTGTCTTCTTTCAACTATGTAGTCCAAACTGCAATGCTTAAAACCAAAAATAACACTTTTTATATTTAAGTTGGTTTAAATTCAGTGTTGGCCTGGTTTGTAACGCGAAGGATAATCTGAGAAACTTTCCCCAACTTTGACCGGCACAGATAAAGAAATCCACCTTTTTCCTTGGTAGGCCTAACCGGCTTCCTAACCAACAATAGATTACTCGATCCAAAAATGTGGAGGCCCGATATACGGTATTAAGAAATTCCAAGAACATTTGGAAAAGAACTGAGATACATTTTTTCAAATATTGAATGATACCATGAATATCATTGTAATTTCACTGATATAGTGTTATATCAACATCTACTTTTTCTGCAAAAAATTTTTAAAAAAAGAACAAGTGGGTCACAGAAAAACTGGCAAAAATAGCAGAAAAACATTTAGACAAACTTCACACCCAACATAGGATCAACGTCGGGTTTTAGTGGATACAGAAGTCGAAACAACATCCACCTTCCGACGTTGTATAGATGTCGATTATCCGACTTCTAATGAACATTGCGATTAGGCCATCCGGTAACATGGGCTATATATATATAAAGTCAATTTTCATGAATAGTTTTTTTTTCAAAAGTAGGTGGGATAAAACTTGCGAGCTCATTAAGTACCCTTATTTTACGTCCACATTTTGGTCTATTTTCTTGGTGGCCTATTATGGTTTTCATTTGCTGTGAGCGATGACATGATAAGGTTATTGCTTGGTTGTGACCCCGACTTCTATACAGTCTCGATATATACGAAGTCGATTATCCCACGTTTATTCATCTTTGCACCAGAGACATTGATCAGATTTCTTAGGAAGTTAGATTTTATTGCGACCCAAACCAACGTCCAAAAAACTTTGCTTTTACAACGTATATTCAAGGTATATTTGTTATGTAAAATACGTTGATTATTCATCGATCTATGATCGCAACCAATAAACATCAAATTACAACCAAAGTCGACATTGCGTTTTGTCGCCGTCACAACCTGAAATCGACGTTGAAATGACGTCCGAATGGTTACTGAGATGTGGTTTTTCTTTACGGGGAATTTCTCAACTTAAAAGGCCGATAAGCCTCGTTGGAATCTGGCTCGGCATTTGACGTGTGTGTTATCATTGATTAAATATTGCTAAATAGCAAGCAGCTCAAACAATAATGGCAATAAACAATAACCTACATTAGAATAATTGTAGAAAATCAAGTTCAAATTCAGTTTTAATATTCAAGTTATTGTGGTAAGCTGTACACAAATTCCTTTGTTATTAAGACTCAGTATGTATCATTTTCAATTTACAAACCACACTTCCCTACTGGTCTCTCGAAAATCTTAATTTTTAAAAGAATAAAATATAACCACATGAATTTTTTAGCAAAATAATTCAGAAATATTTAAATACTAATATGTAATGAAGATGTAGAATGTCCGTTCACACAAGCAATAAAAGAGCATCTCTCTGTGTCACCCTTTTAGCTAGAACATAGCGCAACTGACCTTGTGAAGACACATGCAGGATTGCTTACTAAGTTCTTGCTTTTCTCTTCGTGGAATTTGTCCGTCCATAGCGTAGAACAACTGGGGTGTAGAAAAACCGGACTGTGGAACAAGTGGGTCGTGTAAGAACTGGAAAGTAATAGTTATCAATGGGTTGACGCGTCTCTAAACTATACCCTTTCTCCAGAGTTCAGATTTTCTCCACTATCTGATTCCCCCCCCCCCATCCCCCCCAAACAAAATAATAATAATAATAAAAATAGTAATGTAAATAATACCGAATGGGGCACAGAATTAAATGTGTCCAGTACAATAGCCATATCATATGCAATGTTTCACAAATAAATACTTGGCACAACTGTCAGATTTATCTTGTTTTAAAACAAGTTAACTGTACGTAAAACTTAAATTTAAATAAACAAACAAATGTTGAATGCCTATCGGGCCGCTGGGGTCTCATCCAAAACATCCCACTTCATAACCTCTATTCATTTCAACTTGTTAAGCAACTTGCTAAACAATGCCATGGCGTAATATGCTCCAAACATTAGTTCGAACACATGTTTGAATGAGGGGCTTGCCATTCGAACACATGTTTGAATGGGTGTGCTCCACAAAGTGATCACAGCCACCTGTGATCACTGTAAAACTAGAAATAAAACTGGAACAAACGGTAAAATTTTCATTCAAATCAGTTGAACATGTTGATGGTATCTACTTTTTTGAAAACTTACTAAAATATACATTATACTTACAGCCACATACGCAAATAGCCTGTGACTACTTTATGTTAAAAGTAGAAATAAAACTGAATCAAAGGGTATATCTTTCATTCAAATCGGTCAACAATAGCGGAAGTTATCTCACTTTTTCATTTTTTTAAGTTAAAATGGCGGCATGTTAAAATTATGCATACAACCACCTGTGCAAATAGCCTGCGACCACTGTAAAACTAGATATAAAACTGAATCAAACGGTATAATTTTCATTCAAATCGGCCAATCATAACGAAACTTATCCCACTTGTTCACTTTTTACAAAGTTAAAATAACGACATGTCAAAATTATGCATACAACCACCTGTGCAAATAGCCTGTGATACTTTATGTCAAAACTAGACATAAAACTGAATCAAACGGTAAAATTTTCATTCAAATCGGTCAACCATAACGAAAGTTATCTCACTTTTTCGCTTTTTTATAAAAGCTTCGATTATGCTTATAACCACCTATGCAAATAGTCTATATGACGTCATGATGACGTCATTTCCTCTTTTCGAACTGTCGTTTTCCAACTACTATTTTGAGCTCAATAATTCATTTTCCTTTTATTGATATCAAGAATTTATTTCAGATATCATTACTTCAGAATAGAACTATTTTAATTTGTATTTTGAAATTTGAAAATGATTTTTTCATCTCAAAAAATTGATTTTTGATATCAAAATATCTGTCTATTTTTTTAAATAAAAAATTCAGAAGCACACCTCTGTAAATTAATAATGATTGGCCCTTGTATGCAGAATCTTTGTTTAAAATTTTTACTGTACAAAAAGGAAGCAATTCTTTAGATCAAAAATTGTATTGTTATTATTGATCTCAAAATTCAAGTTTTCATCTCCAAAATTTAATTGACGATTCGTTAATTTTTTGTAAATGTGTATCTTCTTTCAGATTTTTTAAGTTTGTAAATTTTATTTTTTGATCTCAAAAATACATTTTTGCGATCTACAATTCAATTATTGATAGCAAAATATAAGTTATTGAGATCTACATTGATTTCTTAATAACTTTAATTATATTTTAATTTCAAAATTAAGCATTAAATGTTAAAACTGCATTCCATAGGGATACGCCGTGTTATCTATTTACGCAGTGAGAGCTCGCACAAAGCTCAGCAACTGTGTTCTGTGATGTACGTTAAATGCACTGCATTTGCTTGCAAAAATACACTCTTTTTACATGGCGTTTTAACAAACAAAACGAAATCGAACACCAAAATGAAAAGTGACGTCCACACGTTCAGATCACGCTCTTCATAGATCCCAAGTTTCATGGTCCTAGGGCCCATAGTGTCAGACAAGAAGAAGACACAAAAAAAATCGGAAAAAGTGTCAAGAAGAAAAAAAAAAGGGACGAACGGCTGCTCGCACAAATTCATATAACTCTTGCAAGTCAAAGGCTTGTCAAGTGTTAATTACAGATACGGCGTCCTATTCCAAAAGTAGTAGCAAACATGCTCTCACTGATAAATTATTAAGATTTCTTAATATTGTTCATCTAGTAATAGCTACTCAAACGCAAGTTTGGGTTTAGACATGCCTCGTAATGATTTGATAATGTTGCCTTTTATTGATACAGGTTTAGAACCAGGCACTGTTGTCGTGAGCGAATCGGTCGTCGATGGCTGCATGAATCCCTACATGGAGCTGGTATGTCATAACAGACACTACAGTTTAATCGTATGTCAGAAACATTTTCAAAATTTGATTTTTGAACCCCGCAATACGAGTTCTTAAGTCTAAATTGTAAACTGAAAAATTAACATCTCTGCAGTAAAAATACTGAAATTCTAAAATTCTAAAATTTAACTTTTAGATTTATTGATATACATTTGTATATTCAACAGGCTATGACTATAACTAGGTTATCTTCTGTTAGCCTGAATAGGTCGGGTTATCTACATATGCCCTCAGCCAAATGGGCTGGCAATAGATAACATGAAGAAAGCCAGGGTTTCTATTGATAGCCTAATTTTGAGACTTGAGAATAGCCTGAAATGATTCAACTTACATAAAATGCATCTTATGATATTTATGATACATGACAGAATGAGTTCTAGATAAGACAAGTGCTCTTGTGAATATATAAATTTCCTTTTTTCCTTTTTTAAAATTTACTTTATAACCACTACTTCATTCAACACTCAAATTAGGCCACATAATGATATTCTGCCCAGTATTAGTTATTTCCCAAAAACCTGGAACCCATAAAGTTTGCAACGATACTTAATAGGACATAATATTTCAAGGTTACCTTTGAATTTGATTGTCCTGCTTAGAGAATTTTAATTATAAAATGGGCGAAAGGATAAAGAAATAAAGCATTTATGGTAGTAAATGTAGTATAGTGACCTTTATGGTAGTAAATTCTCGTAGTACAGATGTTGTTAACTTTCATTTGCAATTAATACTTTCATCGCGCCAAGCTGTGGGAGCTGTTCGAAAATTGCAATTGGGTTTCTTCAAAGTGCAATTAATTGCAATTTAGGTTTCTCCAAAGTGCTTGCTTTTTTTCAAATTAGCATCAAATTATGCCATTATATTTTACCCAGAGGCAATGTTATTAATACTGTTTGAAGGCATTACCTTTAAGTTTTATTGGCCGTCCAGAATGGAAGTTTTTATTTTTATGGATTGCCTAGAGTTGGAGTCGTTAAAGCGAAATGGAACCATTACGGTCGACCAAACACGAATAGGTCAACAGCATTTGATATGAAATGACTCTAAATGTGAATTTTAAAATGCATAATTTAGATGCTGTGTAGTCAAATAATTTCTCAGAATGAGTAATGAATGTATTTCTCTAGAAAATAAATTATAAGAGTTGATCGAATATCACGATATAGTTTCACAAACTGGTTTATTGGAGTGCTTACAATTCAAAATTATATTATATTCTAAAATAATAAATCGAAATAATGAAATTATCTTTCGAAGGAAAGACGGAACTCGATTTACAAGAATGTTGGTCTGATGAAATAGATATTGCGTCATAACACCAATCAAGCATTAAAGCAAAAAGCATAAAGCGGTTATGAAACGAGGGTTTAAAATTTTCAAGCCCCATAATCAGGCTCTCAGTGGATAATCACTTTCTTCAGCCAATTGTTAGCGTGATTGCCTGATTATAGATAACGATATGGCCTCGTTATAGCCATAGCCTGCAACATATACAGGCCTTATTGATTGCTACTTAATGGCGCTGTACCGTCTGCTAGAATACTGCGAATAAACTTTTAATATATGATTTCAGCAAATTCTCGGAAAGAAGGTACACCGTGAGGCAGAGTTAGACAAGGGAATTGCTCTAGAGCTACAAAAGCGCGGCAAGGAATTGGGTGGCTTTCAAACAACACACGGAAAAACTATGGGCACTGACGATTTTTATGAAGGTGATTCAATGGTGTTAACCCTGAAACATTTTAAGTTTTATGTCATCAGCCTGACATCTGTTCGTGATTCTGGTTGTTTATTTTACTTTTCAAAGTTGTCAAAGAAGAAACAAATTCTAGTCAGTTTTTAGCTTGTTTCCACACGGTTCTCAGCTTACTACATTTTTTTATTTTAATGAGATAAGCCTGTTTTTAACATTAGACAATAAAATTACATTATTCGCAATGTTATCTTTTTTAAAAAGAACAAGGCCGCTTGGATGGCGCCTTTTGTGACTACACAGAACAGGACAAGATGTCGTTTTTAAAAAGCTGCTACGACCAAGGCGTGCGTAACATCGACATGGAAACCCTTTGCTTTGCTGCAATGTGTCACCATGCTGGGATTAAAGGTATCGCATTTGAGCTTAGGTTTAGATACACTCTGCTTCTTCCTTGCAGTCTACACATGTTATAGCTCATAACAAAATGTCACCCCTAACAATTTTTTTTCTTTTAATGCACGAACAATCACACATTTTTTTTCGACCATGTGATAAACGATGTCGTTAGCCTTTAGAAATTTAAAATTTAAGTAAATTATTAAAATATCTCCTTCCCGAATGTATTGAATTATGCCAATTTATTGAACGTCTGTCAAACATGCCTTCCTGAACGAAAAATCCGATCAATTAAATCAAAAATTTATTTTCTTAGGAACGATTATTGTTTTGTCTTGGAAAATGGTTTTAATTATTTTCCGTGGCAAACAAAAGTGTAACTGTTACTCTTAATATTTATGAGGAATTTTTTGAGCATTTTTTCGCCCAGCTTTGCTTTTGAATTGGCCTGTTTAATAACCTCTCATCACAGTGAACCTAGTTACGAAACACCGGCTTTCAAACCAAACATCTTTACACCTGTAAACGGTGTTATAATTAAGGATAACTGTTGTAACTTTTGCAATTTTTGCAACTTCGAATTTTGATTATCTTGGAGTAGAATTGGTACCACATTAGATAAATTGAAAGTTTAGAATCAAACATGTTAAACGTGGGCTACGCAAACCATATGTGACGTAGGCTTGACTTTACTCAAATTTTGCAAGCTTAAAAACTTCTTTGCCATCATTCTCCGTAAACTGATTTATGTAATATAGAATATTATAACGTTTAAAATGAAATATCCTTTTAGGTGCCGTTTGTTGTGTTACATTGCTTGATCGATTGAAAGGGGATCAGGTTGATACCCAACCCGAAACACTGAAAGAGTGGGAAGAAAGACCAGCCAAGATAGTGGCGCGATTCATTTGCAACCGCCTGGGAATTGAGTAGGCCATGTAAAAATCGAAACGAGAAATTAAATAGTCTTAAAAAGACTGAAAAAGACATTGTGTGTTTCTGATGGTATGAGCCTAAACCAAAAGCAAACTAAAGCATAGTAAATCTTATGGGATCTTACATGCATTAGTTTGCAACATTTCGAAAACATGCTTGTGTATGCCTTAGTATGCTTTTATCTACTATTGTACGAAGTAGACCGATTTTGTCTCATTGAACCAAGTACAAGTTTGCAGTTGCAATAGCAATTAAAAATGAGTCAATCAGATCTCATCAACAAAATTCAAAACTCCATTACTTATCAGGATGCCGTTGTGACAACAAGTGAAATTCTGTAAAAATAATTAAATAATATGTGAAGAAAAAGAGGGCTTGCTTGCACTAACTAGGATTAAAGTATCTGCGTTACGGCATAGACGTCCGCTTCACCAAAATGTCAGAAAAACTGAAATTTTAAGAAGAAAATTCACCTGTATACAGTCGCTCACATTTGAAATCGTGGAAGTCGTGTTATGATTAAGTATGCTTTTGTATGCTTTATATGGTTGCTTTCAGCGTAAGGTGGTGGCGCGATATTGAGTAGAAGTTGTTTATGCCTCATAGATAGTGTTAATAATGTGTACTGCCAAAGCATATGCTGCTTAATTGTGCAACTTATTAGTTACTTCTACTGGTCCATTAATTTCAAAAAGACCAAAAAGATATTGCGTATTTCTGGTGCTTTAAATACATTTGGTCAATTATTTCACAATGAGAGCCTTGTATCCAGTAGTCCTGTCGAGCGGTACATAAATGATCCGGAAAATTCGGACCAGATAGCGGCACAATATTTGAGTGGTATTTACATGTGCGTCCCAGATAATGTCAATAAGAATGTTTTGCTTAGTTGCCCAACGCTTGCCAAGTCCAACATTAGTTACATGTGTAAATGTACTGGAGTTGTTCGCTCATATTGTCAGAGAAATAATAACAATATTACTTATGTTAAGAATCGAAATTTAACAATGAAACAAAGGGGGAAACGTAATTATGCGATGTATTGCCCCTCCCTTAGGTTTCGAAAACCAGCTATAGGGTCGCATTTTTTCTGGGTGAGAGTGGGAATGGGGTTTAGTAACGAAGAAATAAAGTTTCTTCCTGTTTTTTTCATGCTTGAGGTAATGGGCATTTAATTTAAATAAATGTAGCAGTTATCCTCTTGTTTGCATTCTTGCCGACCGTTCCACACTCCGTGCAATTGATCGTTATGCCCAATTAAATTTTAAAGCATTATATTTGAGCATAAATTATATCATACATTCAAATGACATCATGAATCCCCTTTATCCCTCTCCACTACCCCCCCCCCCCTCCCCCACTCCTTCTGCTACCTGCAGTGCGCTAAGCCAAACGAAAAGGGGATTGTTTACCTAACCCCACCAAGTATAAGTTTTAATGTTTTAAATAAGTTTTCTAAAAGTGGTAGAAGCTAAAGAAACTATAAATATATACAACTGAAATATTATAATATACTATTTTTTTTCTTCAAAAGTGTAGACATGGAAGTCTTGCCAGGTGCTTTCCAATTCAAAGCCCTGTACAAATTCAATCAACTTCTCTACTGTCAACCATGCATTTCCATCTACCCAAACCATGTGACCGTCGGAATGTCGCACTTAACAGAATAACTCAAGCAATCTTCACAACAATATTCAATATTTCACATCAGCTTGTAGACTACAAAGTGTAGGCATTGGTTATGGCAATCCATAGTTATAATTTTGCCGTGAATGTAAACTTATTCCCCCTATTGTTATGTTTACAATGCGTGGTCAACCAATCGACAAATCATCGTCGGTGCAGTGTGTCACCTAACCGAACCATTTCCAACTTTTCGCGATCCGATTTGCAAGCACTTTTTTACAGTCGACAATTTTTGCTATGATGGATCAAATGCGAGGTAAATTGAACATCTTTTAGATTTTATTTATCTTTAGTGGTATCTGTATCTATACAGCCATCCTGTTTGGTTAACGGATAACGGGCTGCTCACTTTACTGATTCCTACACCTGGTAGTTTTGGGTATGTCAAACCGCCTTTCATTCTGTAAATGCGTCCTGGCCATCAAGAAAGTTGGTGTGGATTGCAGGTAATGATTTTGAGTGAATTTCTAAAAAATCCATCTTGGTGGATAGCAAACAGCAACCTCTGCAAACAGAAGAGTTTTACAATGCCATCGCTCTATTTCCTTTCTGCCAGCATCTGGATATTTTGAGGTCGTTGAGCATGCAGTTCATTCCACTACGGTGGACTGGCAACCACTGTCTCTTTACAGTATCAGTCGGGCACACGTTGATGTGTTCAGCCGATTAACAGAGTACAGTGCCAAGTAGTGGATCAGCTTGCTACAGCCTGCTACGGCTATCGCCTCAACCACATGGTTGTCACATCGAAGACGTGCCTGTTGCGGAAACACCATCTCGACACAGTCGGACCGCTGCATGCACTACAGCTTGAATGCTCTGTCCCTGTATTATAGCACAAGTTTTCTGCTAGCTTTACCATGGGTATATAGTTTTGTTGTACCAGATTTTCAGATAAATGCTCCCAATTCTGGTCATATCAGTAACACAGATACAACCATTTAATCGAACTCTCACCTCAGATGTAGCGTGATCCACACACGCGATGCACTGCATCTTTATGTACCTGGGGCATACAGCCTGGTACTTTAAGGAATCACTGCACTCAGTGTTTGTGGATGCGCAGAGTCGGCCTATGTGTGCCAAAGGTCGTAAACGTTCTAAAAGTAAAAAGCCATCACCGTCTCAATAAGCTATGTCACCACAGGCCACCAGAGGCCACGATTCTGATCTTTCTATGAAATCAAGGAAGCGTTAACTCAAGCAGAAGCCAGTGTCAATGGTGTCGGTTTCGTTGTTATCGCCGGGTTTACCTCGTTGATTCCTATCAGGTTGTCGTCACATCGGGACGCGGATTGTGAGATTGACTCACTCTGGAATTCAATCTGTTACCGACGTGCCAGATGTGGATATTCCTTTGAGACAGGCGCCTCATATCACGTCAGCAGTACAATAAACGTTGGGTGAGGCAGGGAGTTGCCGTTTTCAGAACTTATCTCCGCTGAGGTTCGCCATAAGTTTGCATTTGCTTCAAAGTGGGAATCGGTAGCCTAGGCGACCTCGTGTCTTAGTGCTGCTAGCTTTTATACAACCGCTTTCTCTGTCATTGATGGACCCTATGCAGCCAATGACGGAGGAGAAACGGCAGTCTGATAATAATTCAGTGGACGGGTATTCCTCGTAGTCGTCGAACATTCGTCCTCTGGCGAAGAGAAAAAGGAGGAGCTGAGTTTCGAGCTGAACATCAATTGTCGATACCGACACCCTCCCTGGCTACTACGTCAGCACCACCATCGGCACCTACTCCGTAGGTGTCTTTCACTGCCTTATCGGTGACAGTTGCCTAGCAGACTTTGCGAAGCGTCCTGTTACCAGACGATGACAGGCCGCTACCACCCATGCCGCCGGGATAGGCACCGCATAGGATGACTGGGACAATGCGTCAGCTGCAGATTTGACGTCAGCGGGTTAACCATTACATTCATAGCGAACAATTCATCAGCGTCACTAACGACGTTAAATCCGCAAGTAATGAGGTCGTCGTCGTCTTGCTACTCAGCCACAGCCGCAACCGCGGCAGGACTTTGTGGGTCTGCGGTACCTTGTGTAATGAATGCATTACAGACAATGATGGAGCAGTTACATTTCCTTAAACTTTCGAAAGCGCGCCACTGGTCACGTCTGCTGCGTTTCCAAATTTCGTGTTCACTCAGGTTTTGAAGGTCATTAAAGCTGGAATCGACAGATTGTGTACTCGGGGATTCATTTTCCAATATCTCAACCAGTGGCTACTGGTAAACGGAGACAAGGACTTCCTGCTATCTCATTTGACCATGTTGGTCAAGCAGTGCTTTGTTCTCGGCCTTTTGGCTCAATTTTGAGAAGACTGAGTTGATTCCAGTTCAGCGGAAAGAATTCTGGACTTCGTAAAGGCAGAGCTTTTTATACGCAACCATGCATTCAAAAGTTGTGGACTTTGCTTGTTGATTCCCAAGCCTTGAAGCCCTCATGGGTTTGTTAGTCGCCACTAGAAGACTTTTTAGTTGGGTAGATGTCATTGTTGACGAGTTTCAACATGCGGTGCTAAGAGCATTGCGTCGTGGTAGGTGGCTACATCATCGACTACGGCTCTTAATGTTAGCACTGAGAGATCTCGACTGGTGGTCACGTCAGATGAATACCATGAAGGGTGTGCCTTTCTCTCCCACCCTCATCATGCTTCAGGGCAGATGCAGACCGACGCGTCTTCCAGAGGTTGGACTTTCTTTTTCCAAGAATATGCAACCGATGCTATTAATAGTTTGCATCTTCTTGGTCCTTGTTCGTTGTTCTGGGATCAGTGATTAATAATAGCCCTTTTTCTTGCAATATTTCTCAACAGAACGCCTTCGAGAAGAAGAATAAGGTAGCCAAACAGACTCTTCTATTGCACATCATTTCGCTGCGTTGTCTTGTACTATGGACGTGTTTTGACAGTGCCGCCTTGCAGATTGGTAGCAGATGGTACTTTAACGAATTGGCACTCGCTATTAAAGCGTAACTGGCTTGTTGTGTGATTTGTGCCTCCTTTTATGTAATCAAAAGGTGAGCATGAACCTGCACTACTCTATCTGTTACTAGTACTCGAGAGTTCATTGGTGTTGTTATTAATGAGCAGTTCGTGGTGAAACCCCACTTAACTACATTGTTGCTATGGAATGGGCAGTTCGCGGTGAGATCCCACTTAATTAAAAGATTTTATTGAATTTATTTCTTTTATTTCTGCCTTTCCGATACAATGTCCTGTAGATTAGTTCGTATGTATTCGGTGTGCAAATCTCACCACCTGTTCTAGTTTCCCAAAGTGATGGCCTCGTATTCGTAGTCAACAAGAGGATATTTTTGAAATTAATACTTGAGTTTTATTTTCTTACTAGTCATTTTAAGAGTAAAGTATCTTACAGACGTAGTAGCCATCACTCTATTATACCCGACCTCCTCATCAAGCAGGATCGTGGTATCCGATAAATTGGGTATGATTCGGCCGGGTGCATGACACTGCACCGACGTTGATTGGCCGGTTGCTCGACAACGCATTTTAAACACGGCAATAGAACCTGTTCAACATTTACATTTGCGATAATATGTCTCAAAATATTTATTGTGGGTCGCGATAACCAATGTTAAAATACAGGCGAACCAAAGTGATAACTTCTACGGCTGCAAGATATTTCACTCATAAAAATGAGTATTACGAAATTGTACACTTCAGGTTAAAAGCTTTTTTGACGTGTCGATCCACAGTTAAGCAATCTGTGTTTTGAAAATATTTTTAAACAAATGCTAATAAAGAAACAGCAATTCATCCCGCTATAGTGCAAACAAAACTGGGGTAGGTGGAAGAAGGAAAGTATTGTCCGCCGCCGTTTCGAAATCTTTCGTTAAAGCTCATATCCACCAAGCCCATGTATCCAGCTGTGGCCACGCCAAGGCGATACAAACAATCACTCATTTCTATAAAGGTTATTTGGGAACTGCATGTTGTTAGTGTTTTTGAATGTAAAATTACGTTAGATAGCCATTTAAAGTCAGCAAAAGGTTATGACAGTAACACCAGAGCAGAACGACAACAATTTGCTTATTTTTAGAAATTACCTTTAATTCAATATTTGCTGATGTCTGTTCAATTAATTTAAAAATAGGATTGCTGTTTAAAGAATTGTTTAACGGATTGGCGAAGCTGTGTTGTCAAAAGAATATAGAGTGTGCTATGGGGCTGCTGCTTCACATGTACATGTTTTAATTACAATATGACCAATCTTCCCACCGGGATTGTTTCTCATTCCAAATTTTAAAAATGACCAGGCCGGCCCACAATCTATTAAAAAAATACTTCTTGGAAAATTTAGACCCGGCCAGGGCAGAACTTTCTTTTTTTGTAAGATATGATTTAATGGTTTAATCGACTTTTTATGGAAGAACACTTATCAAATGGCTAATATTTATAATATTAAGTTTTTAATGCATAGAGTTTCAGATAAACCACTTTGAATTGCAACTTACAGCTTTTTTCCTGTTTTCTGGATAACCTTTTTTGTTCGTTTGTTCGTTCGATTTTTTAACTTCACAGTTTTATGCCACCGCGCTGTCGGTGGATATTTTTAACCAGGCCGAGTTGCTTTTGTTTTACATGCAATTTTATTAAAATGACCGTGGGGTGAGAACAAGGTCATCTCCCTTACTCAACTGAAACGTTGTTCTTAGTAAAGAAATAACACTATAACTAATTGCTCCACAATACCTAGTGTTGCATTTGTGAATAAAAAGTTCTTTCTGATTGGTCGAGAAATATTTCACATCTCTGACTGTGACATAGTTAACAAAACTATTAAATCACAGAAACTAGTAAGTTATTCAGCCTTTTCTTTCTAACAAAGGTAACTAGCATTTTTTTCGCAAAAAACTGAATATCATTGTTTGTTCTTTAACAATGTTTTTAAACCGCCAAAAGTCTCCGTGTTCTCTGTTCGTCCCCAGAGTAAATATGGCTATCATACATAGCTGTTTGTATCATAACCTCGTGTATTCTGGGCCAATATGTTGTTCGAATTAATCAGGCCTATTGGTTTGTTTGTGTTCGCTTTTTCGCATTGCTATCAGAAATTAAGTTCATTACTTACTCCTATTGATCATTTTGCCGGCTGTCTATATTTCATATTGGTAAAATCGTTGGGTGCCGTTCAGTTACAAAAGTTAGTTGGTAAATTTAGCGTAGCCAGAAAGCACGTATGTTTCGCTGGTGATCTTTCACTTCAAAGATTTGGAAGTCACGATGATCAAATAATTCTCGCGGGAGACTTCAATTTCCCATGTGGGATAAGAAGAGCATCTCATTAAAGAAATGTAGTTACCCAACACTCCACCACAATTTCCGCTATGTATTGGATAACTATGGCCTACAGCAAAGTATTGAAGAACCAACATGATAATTAAACACTCTTGACATGGTAAGGTAAATAAGGTCGCTGATATATGAGCTCTTAATATTCCTTTGGTTGATATTGATATTTCACCAATAAGAAGAAAGCAAAATCAGCGAAAAATTAATCTGTACCTGAGAGTAAATTGGGAAGAAATGGCATAAAAACTGAATCATGTAAAAGAAGAAATAACATCCAAGACTGACGGCTGCAGTGTCAATGAACTTTGGACCAACTTTAAATCATCAATCCTAAAAACCATTGAAAGAAACGTCCCCTCAAAAATATGCAAATTTAAGGAAAAGTTACCCTACATAACACCTGAAATTGAGTGACTTATCCAAAAGCGCGATAGGCTGTACAGAAAGAAAAAAATATACCAACGAAATTTTGAATTTTCATTTCAATGCCAATACAAGGAAGAAAAAATCAAACTATTCAAAAGAAGAAATTCAAGGAATATTGAGAGAAGCATATCGGAATCATATCGAATCAATCCTACCCCCTTCGTAAACAAACATTCAACCCTCACAAACAAACGTTTCTGGGGATTCATGAACAAGGAAAGGAAGGGCTACCTTGGTGTATCACCCTTGAAAGAGAACGGAATCACTTTCCCTGGGGCAAAGAACAAAGCATGTGTCATAAATCGTCAGTTTAGTCTGTGTTCAGTACAGAAGAACCCATCACCAAACCACTTATACCATCAAATAGCCCATACCCGATGATGCCTGAGATCAACTTCATAGAAAACTGAGTCTGCAAACTCCTGGATAAGCTCAATATTCCAAAGCATCAGGTCCTGACGACATCGGTCTTCGTGTTCTTAAGGAACTTACATCACATATCGTCCCTCTCCTAACAGCCATATACAAGAAGTGATATGATTCCTGAGATCTGCAAGAAGAGTGGAGGCATGCTCATGTTGCGCCTATTCTCATAAAAGGCAATAAGTATGACCAGTATCGCTCATGTGTATTTCATGCAAAATTATGGAACACATAGTTACCAGTCAAATAATGTCACACTCCAGTGGAAACAACCTCCTTTGCGACATGCAAAATGGCTTTAGAAATGGTCGCTCCTGCGAAACCCAACTCCTAGAATTCCAAAGTGACGTGTTAAGAAATATGAAATTTTGTGTTCAAGCTGACGAAGTGATCCTTCATTTCTCTAAGGCATTTTATAAAATTGGCCATGAGCATCTAGTAGAAAAAATATTATGGCATAAAGGGAAAAACCTACGCATGGATCCGGGGTTTCCTTCAGAACATACAGCAAACAGTAGTCCTTGATGGCGTAAAATCATCTAAGGCCCACGTGAAGTCAGGTGTGCCTCAAGAATCAGTCTTGGGACCGTGCCTGTTCTTGCTATAAATCAAGGACCTCCCACTTGGTCCACAGTACGCCTCTTCCCCGGTGACACGCTAATTTACCTTGCTATCTCCAAAGAGCATGATGCAGAGAACCTTCTGCTCACACTAGAAAAGTGGGAAGCAAAGTATCATATGGAGTTTCATCCGGCAAAATGTCAAGTCTTGCCGATAACTCGAAATATTAAACCAATCTATAACAAATACGTCCTCCACAACCAGAAATTGAAAATGTAAACAAAGCAAAATATCTGGGGATCACTTACACACAAAAAATGTCAACGAGGTTGAAAAGGTACAAAGCAGAGCGGCAAGATACGTCACCAACAGATACCACAACTTATCTAGTGTATCCAATATGCTGACTGACCTAAAGTGGGTAAGTCAAGTCTTTCAGAGAGGAAGATACAAAAACTAACTATGATGTTCAAGATACTGAACATCTTTGTGGCAATCAAAGGAGGCCAATATCTGACACCACTGAAGATTAGTTGAGTGGTAGTGTTAATAGGTGTGTAGGCAGCAAGCAGGAAGGATGAACAACGGGTTTAAACGTATATTTATTAAGTTCTTACTCAAGCTGGCGTCGCTTGTGTTTACACCGGAAGTGAAGCCACAGTGGAGTTATTCACAGGATATTCATACACATAATCTACATCTCTCCTTTTAACAAAATAAGACAGTGTCACATAATCTTAAATTATCGATCACGATTTAAGTTATTTTGAAATATACTATAAAAGCATTTATGTATATGAACTGTACTCGTGTAGAACATTAGCAATAATAAAGCACTGCTTACATATGATAACAAAATCAACTTAGATGCAATATCAAACGACTTTTAAACGAAATTAAATATTTTGCAACTTATGAAACAGGAAGTTGACATTATAATCAAAATATTTACATAAGTATTACCATTTACTTTGATGACTGTTGTAAACTAACTTATGAACTGCTATTGTCTCTCATCATATATCACTGAAACATACATGTGAAATTATTTGTTATTTATTGTATTTCAGCATATAAATAGTCTATATTTTGCACACGGCTCTAAAGTCTTTGTGTTCTTTCGGTATAAACTAGTAGATCACTGTTATTTCTGTAGGTTTTATCGCTCGCTGTAAAATAAATTAAATAAATAACATACTTAACAACTAAGATACACATGAATTCTAAATTCTACGAAGACACATATAAAGTATCAATACATGAGAAACATGTACTAACATTATATCATTGTTAAGCACATATATGAGCACATAATGTAGATCTATCTTTTTTTTTTTTTTTTTATCTTTTAATCACTTCAATATCGCTCTGAAAATAATCAACAGTACTTTGGGTTAGGTTTTGAGATACGACCACTACGCATAACATTTTGCCTAACATTTTGGTCTGTTTTGGTAATTGTAGGGAGGTTGACAATCATTTTTTCTGCTACAGGTTCAGAAATTTTAACACTTTTTTGAACATTTACCATACTCTTTTCCGTACTTTTATTTTGAGCAATGACTGGATTTGAATTCACAATATTTTGAGGAACACTTGATACGCCCTTTTTAGATGGCGGATTGTACTTTTCAGAAACTGGCAATAGATGGCGTCTGTTACGTCTATACTCTTTATTACCTGACTGTACAATGTATGAACGAGGTGTTTGAGCGAAACCAGTCACAATACCTTGTTTATCGAAACCTTTATCAGTTTGCAACCTTACAGTTTGATTGGGTGAAAGCACAGACAAGGGTTTAGCAGTTTTATCATAATATTTCTTCTTCTGTGAACGACTTTTGTAGAGCAAATTAGGAACACCGGAGATGAGATGTGGTTTCAGGGTGTTTGTTGTTGTCGGAAGTGGAATGTTTGTTTTTCTAGAAAACAAACGTTCAGCTGGTGACTTCAAGTGATTATCCCTTGGAGTATTTCGGAGCATAAGTAATCCATAATAAACATCGGAATTGTCTTTCTCAGCTCGAGTGAGCAACGATTTTGCTCTCTTTACAGCTTCTTCTGCGAAATTTGCTTGAGGGTATCTTGGAGAAGAGGTAACATGCTCGAAATTCCAGACTTGAGAGAATTCTTGGAATTCTTGCGAGGTGTATTGACGAGCATTGTCAGTTATAAGCACTTGGGGAGTTCCATGGGTTGCGAAGTGGCGCTTCAGGTACCGGATGTTGATTTATTGGTTCTTTTTGATTGTGCGCTTTTGTTGCATTACAGGCAGAACACTGATCGACATGGAAGTGAACATCTTCTTCCATTTTTGGCCAATAAAAATAATCTCTAGCTAGCCTTGTTGTTGAATCTGCACCTAGATGGTGTTTGTGCAGTTGTGTTATGTACTCTGTGCGTAGTGCTGATGGAACTACAATTTTGGTGCTTCTCATAATGATGTCATTGTCTATTGATAACTCATCTCTAAATGGGTAGAAGGGTTTTAGCCATGTAGGTGCACTTTGAAACTTGGTGGGCCAGTTACCTTGAATTATGAGTTGAGCTAATTTTGAAAGAGTCTCATCTGACTTTGTAGCTGCTATTAATTCTTCTGTCTTCTTTGGAGAAATGGGAATGTCGACGTCCATTACTTCGAATTTTGTTTGTTCTTGTTTTGATGGTCCATTTTTGAGATAAGCACGGGAGAGGGTATCGGCAAGATACATTTGACTACCTTTTCTGAAAACAATATGGAGACTGTACTTTTGCAGTTTGAGTAACATATTTTGAAGACGGGCAGGAGCTTTTGAAATCGGCTTTTTGAAAATACTTTCGAGAGGTTTATGGTCAGTTTCGACTGTCACACTTTTCCCATAGATGTAGTCATGGAATTTTGTACACGCGAAGACGATGCTGGCCATTTCTTTTTCTATTTGTGCCCATTTGATTTCATTTTCGGTTAATGCACGAGAGGCATAAGCGATCGGCTTATCATCTTGTAGGATAGCTGCACCTAATCCAGATTTGGATGCGTCACAAGTGAGAGTTACTGGCTTTTTTACATCGTAGTACGAAAGCACTGGAGGACTGCACAGATAGTTTTTGAGTGAATCGTAGGCATTTTGGTGTCTTTGTTCCCAATGCCAGGCGACGTTGTCATGGAGTAATTCTCGGAGCACAGATGTTTTGTCACTGTAGTTTTCTACGAATCTCGTGAGGTAGTTCGTCATTCCGAGAAATCGTTGAAGTGCTGTTTTGTCTTCAGGAGCGGCCATGTTGTTGATGGCTGTAACTTTATTTGGATCCGGAAGTAGACCTTTGGAAGTAAATATGTTGCCGACATATTTGACTTCACTGATTCGAAATCGACATTTGTTGACATTTAGGCGGAGGTTTATTTTGTGTAGCCTTTCGAGGACGATTTTCAAATTGGCATCATGGTCAGCCATATTGGTACCGTAAACGAGAATATCGTCGACAATCACTTTGCAGGGTGTATCTTCCATCAACGTTTCAATGGATTGTTGGTAGACTTCAGAACCAGATGAAATACCATATGGCATTCTTAAATACCTATAGCGACCAAACACGGAGTTGAAAGTGGTGTAATAACTAGATTTCTCATCTAGCTTGATATGCCAAAAAGCACTCTTGGCATCTAAAACTGAGAATACAGTTGCACCAGGTATTGAAGATGCTTCTTCGTCGAGTGTCTTCAAAGGGTGGTGAGGTCTCATGAGTGCTTTGTTGAGGTCTCGAGGATCAATGCAGATCCGTAATTCATCTGTGTTCTTTTTTCTTGCTGCTACCATTGATGAAACCCATTCGGTAGGCTCAGTGACTTTTGCTATGATGCCATTTTTCTCCATTTTGTCGAGGGATTCTTTGATTTTATCTTTCATGGCGTGTGGCACATTACGAGGAGGCTTGATGACAGGGGTCACATCCGGGTTTAGCTTCATTTTGTATGTAATTGGCAGACATCCAGGTTCTTCGCTGAAGAGATCACTGTGGTGTCTCCAAATATCGCTCGGGATATTTTGGGGATTTTGAAGCTTCTCACACGGGGTTGTACTAATTTCATGCACATCAGGATGTAACGAAATGAGATTTAGCTTAAGAGCGTCTTTCAAACCTAGAATTGTTTTCGAGTTCTGTTGTACCACTTGAAACACGAGAGGTTCAATGGAGTTAAAAATTCTGCAGTTAAGCGAAATGGTTCCTACCGTTTCGATTGTGTCCTTACTGTAAGTCACTAACCTCACTTTGTTTCTGGTGTTGATCTGAGGGTGTGTAATGAGAGATAACGATGCGAGTGTTTCACTTGAGATCACATTACATTTGGCACCCGAGTCCACTTTTAACTCAAATGGCGAGTTATCCACGTAGGCTGTAACATGGATTTCATCTTTCACGTTGTTTTGGTTGATGTCTACAGTTTCGATCACAAAATTTTCTAATTGTGCAGATGCGATATCCGGTTCGGATTCTTCGTCATAAGTGTCATCTGTGTAATCAATCTCATGGAGATTGCTACGTCGGCCATATTGCGAAAATCTTCTACGTCCTCTGCCTCTGTATGATCTTTGTTGCGATTGATTGGTGTTTTGCGATTGCGAAGTTGATTGCTTCTGACCAGAAGACATGCATTTTACAGCAAAATGGTTATATTTACCACAGAGAGAACATTGTGTTCCGTATGCAGGACATTTTCTGACCGGATGTGTAGTACCACAATTAAAACAGTTCTTTCTAACTTGTTCTGACTGGGGTTTTCTTTTGTTTTGAATCTTCTTTTGTTTAATAGAGTTAACATCTGGATCTTGGTTAACAGTTTTGTTATCAGTCTCAGCTAACTCATGAAGTTGGCATATTTCTATTGCTTTATCAAGCGTTAGATCAGCTTCTTTTAATAAAAGCTTACGTACCGTGTCACTTGAAATACCAACAACAATTCGATCGCGAATAAATTCTTCTTTCTTGTTGCCCAGTTCACATGCATCCGCTTTATTTCGTAGATCGACGAGGAATGTCTGGAAATTCTCATTCGTCTTCTGATTGCGGGTGTTGAATTTATGACGAAGCATGGTGATGTTTTTCTTCGGTTCACATAGCGCTTTGAACTTTGCTTTTAGATCCACTGGATTTTCGGCAGATTCGTTTTCACCGTACACGAAAGATCTTGCTCTTTCTATTGCGTCCTTCCCTGCGAGGTTGAGTAGTATGTAGGCACGTGTTTTAGCGTCTGCGGTTGGATGAGCTGCATTAACGTATATGTCATACTCCAATTCGAACACTCTCAAGTTTTCAGCGCAGTTGCCTTCAAAGCTGAGGATCTCAGGTTTTCTCAATGCCGTTGCCATGTTCGAAACTCAAAACATCTGACACCATGAAGATTAGTTGAGTGGTAGTGTTAATAGATGTGTAGGCAGCAAGCAGGAAGGATGAACAACGGGTTTAAACGTATATTTATTAAGTTCTTACTCAAGCTGGCGTCGCTTGTGTTTACACCGGAAGTGAAGCCACAGTGGAGTTATTCACAGGATATTCATACACATAATCTACAACCACTTTGGCACTCAAGCAGACACAATAACTCTCTAGCATTCAAGATACCGCACACCCGAACGAAATAAGAACTTAATTCCTTCTATCCTAGAACAATCAGAGAGCGGAATAACCTACCTAATTCCATTGTAACGTCATCGTCCTTGAATATATTCCGTGATCGTCCGTGGAATAACTGTAAATCAAAATTGAATACAAACGGAAATGATCATCAAACCATTCTACAAATAGAAGCGCCTTAGCGCACGAAGGCAGGGGCTAGTCATCAGAAACTAAATCAATATTATTGACAATAAAGGGCGCCTACAGCATTACCTAATACATGTAAATAGTTGTTTAACACAGTTTGATAAAATTACAGTCATTTTTACGGCGCTTTAGTGTCACGATTTTAATTGTTTCTATCATCAAGCATGCGCATACAAATCATCTTTGTCGTGAGCCATCAAATATGATGTTTGGCGATCATCCGGAAGAAGAAAATCAGCATTGCATGGACTAGGATTCACCTGCTAGTGTTCAGCGGGCAAATCAGATTTGCTTGTGATAAGCCCATACCATTGTAGACTTGGTATTAGCAGTACTTCCAATTTCTTCGGTGGTTCGGTCTGTTGCGTATGACACCCTTTTACTCCGCAGACCCACTGGAAATTCCGCGATAATAGTACCCATAGAAGGAGGAACCATTTTTTAAATATCCACCCCCTCTGTGTTGATACACAACAGATAGATCCAATGAGAGGTTATCTGTTTTATAGCAGCGCATACTTGTAACCGATAGAATCCCATCAGAGGTCAGCTGCTTTATAACAACACAGTATTGTCACCAATGAAAACAAATGGCTTCCGGCATTTTTAGGACATTTTTAGGACACTAAACCTAAACACCGAAAGGGAGATCATTTGAAGTGACATTTCAGAGGTTTTTGCTGTTGTTAATTTGGTTGAAAGTAAGGTTTATACCTTTATAAAGAGTTACTCGTACTTCTTACACAGCGAGTTTGATTAAGCCAATAAACAAACCTTTCCGATGGAGGTGCCGTTCCGACTTTATTTAAATTGGGTTAAATTATCAAGTAAGGGAATAACATCAGAATTCCGATTTTCTTTCAGCATGCACACCTTCGAATATAAAAAGCCATTATATGATCTTAAAAACTATTTTGCATGTTATTCGACCCCATTAATCTGTTTAAATATACAAGCCTCCCCCTCGTATTCTTAGTATGTTCTCAATGAGTTTGCAGTGATCCGCTTATTAACACCTCATCTTAATATTAAGAATAAGATGAGATTATTAAGAACCCGTAGGCTATTTTAAAATTTAGTAAAAGTTAAAAAAAATTTCAAGTTTCAATATATTTATGTTCCGAGTATCAGTTTTTGTGATATTTCTTCTATATTTTTCTGTCATTTCTTTAATTTTTTACCCGGTTCCCTTGCAGTCGAAAATCGAAATTCTTGAGCATTTTATTCGAAATACCAGTCCCTGTTAGTCAAACATTTACTGACACTTTTTGCGAAACAGCCACAATTTTTTAATGGGATGCCAATATTTTATTTCCACGTTAAAGTGCAGAAAAGTTAGCTTCCGCAAGCAGCTGTCAAATGTTTGTTTACGTTCCGGGCTTGTCATGTGACCAAAATCAAGTGACCAAAAAGTTAAATAATGTGGTTACGAGGCAAAGAACATTCAAATTGAACAGCGCATCGTAATTGGTTAATTTAAAAATTGGTCTATCAGCTGCGTAAGATTATCATGACTTAAAATAAGAATGTCATGGCGAATTACATGGCTTCTAGTTTGCAAGTAAACCTTAGCAACTGGAAAAAACGCTGTGTTCACACTAAAAGAACACATTTTGAGTTTTGCCAATTACCATGTGCTGTTCAATTTCTCTCCTTGTATGCAGTGGTTATAGATGATAGATGCAGAATTAGGCATAAATTTATTGTGTATACCGACAATCTTTGACTTACAAATTGATTTAATTTTTTTTTAATATCAATTCAAAAGTTTTGATGCATAATTACAGAATTTATCGTCACTTGGTGTAATTGATCATGCTACCTGTATGTAAACTAATGTCAGTTATTTTGGGAGATGTTTGGTTATTTCCGTATTGTTTTCTTTTAAAGAAAGCGGAACTCAGATGATATATATATATCATGGACATTGTGCTTGAGTAAATTAAAATGAAAGTAAAGACTTGTGGGTCGTTGAATCTCGCATCAAATCGCCACACAGGTGTCTCAAAGCGAGCACAGTTGACTTGTATATATAACGAGGAATTGAAGTGTCGAAACCCACTAGCGAGCTGATTCTTGGAGCTACCCCCATATCTTTCTTATTTTTAAAGATGCGTTTAGACGTTGCTCTGGATAAAATGGTTTTTTGTAATGGTATATGTCTCGTATACTGGCAGTGAAAAAACACTCCATTTCTCGGGGAAGAACTGGTTTACTACGTGTGATTTTTTTGTTGACCATTGCGCGAATTCAAGGTTGCCATACCCACAGCCCGAAATGGTTGGGGGCTGTGCCCTCGACGATGGCTTGTTTGACTTGATTTGAGTCAACATGAGTAAATGTTCGCCTAGCTGTAAAAGAGTTTGCTGAAACAATAACTCTTGGCACAGGGTATTTATTGAATAAGCCAATGGTAACCATGTTAAAGCTAGACAGCTTATTTCCAAAGGGTCCTTTTACAAGAATTCAATAAACAATGGCAGCGTGCATCAACACAAAATGACTACTTGAGAGATCAGTTTGGAGTGACACTAAAAAAAGCTAAGTTTAAAATAACTACCACTGACTAAATCGGCGCTTAGATTTTTTTAGGTTGATTTCTTAGAACGCCAATAATTGATTTTCCATGTCTAAAACTTTATGTAAGTTGATAGAATATATATTGTTTATCAAATAATTTAAATTACAAAATGTGTCAGGAAAAGTACTAGCAATAACTTGATCTTATAACACTTAATTTGTCTTTGACTTTCACGTTAATTAGTTTAATACGAATTTCGTATACGAAATTGTACTTCCATATTCATAAAATTTGAAGATGCTTTGTATAAAAAAACCTTTTTGATTAAATGCAACCTACTTAATTAGCAAGAGATACCCATTGGCATGTTTTTCGGAGAATATACCGAGCTTGAAAGGATTTATTTATTTTATTTATTTATTTTTTGGAGTGTGGAGATTGATGCTTAAGCTTGAAGCTTGTAGATAAGCTGTTGATCTCTGTACTGCAAACATTCCTGTATATTGAAGTTGTTGAAATTTACTTGCTGCAGTTACAGATAAAGAATGAATGTTGACCTGGTGGGACGCATTCGACCGTCATTACGGGGCGAGGGCCCACAGTCCCTAGCGCTAGATGGATATAACAAGATAGCTAGTCAGCCGGGTGCAACATATTACAGGTGAGGTCGACTTGGTTAACAATAAACAGTAAATATTGTCTTCACTTCACATTGTTTAAATATCAATATTTTCCAAGTCGTTAAATGTATCTTTTGCTTTCGTTTTTAGTTTTCAACAAATTCATAGTCAGGAAACCACAAATTATGAAGTTTATAAACAGAGTGTTGAGCCTTTGCTAGACTTGTGGATTTCCGGCTATAACACCGCATTAATTGTTACGGGTAAGTGTTTTTAGGAATCATAAAAAGGAAAGAATTCCTAGTTATAAGACAACAGTTGGAAATAGTAGTATATTTTAAACTTACAGCGCATATTGTTTTTTTTTTTTTTTTTTTTTTTTTTTGTTTAACACGGTTTGTTCTGTAGAGTCCGACCTGAGCTGAACAACTGGATAAAAAGCCTGCGGGTGGAGTTTAAATTCCCATGGAAATAGAAAACGTACCTTTTCCTGGTCAGTCAGGCAGCCCATCTAAAGGCTGTCCATGCTTCTAATACATAAGCCTATTGTCCTGTATTTCTTTAGGGGAGAGTGATTCTGGAAGATCATTCACATTAGCAGGAGAATCTACCTCTAAAGATGGAATTATCCCTATATTTTTCGAGAACTTGTTTGCTAAAATTGGCGACGGTAAGTTTCTCTGCATTGTCAGTATCTTACAGATTTTATTTAAGATTGGAATTAGAAATGAGAAGTATGAAAGGTGGCATTTAGTAATGCAATAATTCTTCTGCCTGAAAAATGAAGTTTTTCAAATGGATGTGTAGAATTTACCAGTTACATCATTTGACTTGTGAACTAAATGTTTGTCCCTTAAGGAATGTTAACAGAAGCTCTACAAAAGGATGTTATCTCGCTGCATCTTCCTCATCTCAATTTCTGAGTTTACAATGACGCGTTATGCGTATCACATGGACGTTTACAGGATTCTGTTTCACCAAGGACGTCTTTTCTTTTCTGCCATTTACACCATGTCTAGTATTTGAAGCAGCAGATATAGGTTTGTGTTGGAGTCCGCATCAAGTTTTTGAGACGGCATGCGGTGTAAATGACGTAACAAGCGTTTTCATTACAAATAACTGTTGGTATTTATCGACATCGGCGTTCTGGTCAAAATTATAAAATTATTGACTTGGGCTTCGACTTTTCAGATTACAGCATTTACCCCAGTTATATAGCAATTATTCGGATGATTATTTGTTTTACTTTTAAAAGGTTCTTTCCATCACGACTGGAGCTCCCGAGCAAATAAACGCGTAGAAATGCAAATGTACGAAATTCACAATGAACTTATTCAAGATTTGCTACTTGTTCAAAGCACCAAGTCACAGTATCTGGACATAGATGAAACGCCAACACTTGGCGCTCACGTCAAGGTTTGCCCTTCTTCATTTTTGACCTTTAACCTCTATGCTTTTAGACTAACAAATACTGCTTCTGCCTTTATCCTTCATTAAAGTTTTTTTCGGTGCGCATGGCGTATAGTGGAGGCGTGCAACGCGTGGTTGTTTTTTATTTTTGTCGAAAATTGAAAAATTGCGAGATTTTTGAAATGCTATGAAAATATGTGATAACCACTATTTATAGTGGTAAGTTGGTACGCGGCATATTTCAGTAACTAATACAGTGATTTCATTTCTTGCACAGAGAGAGAATATATATTGGAGGTGTGCAACGCGTGGTTATTCTTGATTTTTCTTTAAAAAAATTGAAAAATTGCCAGACCAACCAAAATTGGCAGGTAGAATGGTGGGCAAAGGCACTTGACCTGATTAGGTTTTGGTGACCTTGGGCCAAAGGTCAAGGTAACTTTTTTAAGGTCACTGAAACTTTTAAATTTTTCTCTTGGGGACCAAATGTCTCAGGTTGTGCGTCATGTGCACGCTCTTGTGGACATGATATGTCAAGTTCAGCTGGACGGATTACAACTGAAATTGGCAGCTGGGTTGGGAAGCTAAGGATTTTGACCTGATTAGGTTTTGGTGACCTTGGGTCAAAGGTTAAGGTCACTCGAACTGTTTTATTTCAAAAGCGGAGGTACGGCGGGGGACTTAACCAGCTCACCTTTATACTTGTTTACGTTTAGATTCCCTTCTGTTCCAACTTAATTTAAGTCGATTTTGAAATGATTTTGATAAATTTAAGTTGACTGGAGCAGTAGTACTTCCGGCTTGCTTGTCTACAGTCTTTGAAATGTTTGACATCAGTGACACAGAAAATAATTTAAGAGGAGTTACAGTTCATTTAAAACTCGGTGCTGTTCTGTCATTTAAAGTGTGTTGCAACAAAATCAGTGAAATGGCAGCAAGTATTTTTGTGTCATTTTATAGGACGTAGAAATATTGCCTATAAATCGAGCACTGGAAGGAGTTACACAGTTCAGACAGGGATGGTCAAGAAAAACGGGCAACTTCACTGATTTCGGGGCAGCGAAGAATCACGCCGCGATTGTGCTGCACTTGGACTTAACGCTGGTGAGTATAAGGAAGTAAGCTGCCTTCAGTAATTAACACTTGACTAGTCTTTGATTTGGTCAAGGCTTATATGAATTTGTGCGGGCAGCCGTTGGGCTATCTTTTTTTCTTGACAGTAAAAAATCATTTTCTTGTCTCAGCTTCTTCTCTGACACTACGGGCCCTAGAATCACAAAACTGCGTACTTATGTAGAACTTGGTCTGAGGGTGTGCACCCTGCCTTTTTTCGTCCACGATTTCGTTTTCATGCTTAAAAAGCCATGCGAACACAGCTGATTTTAGAATAAATAAGTACAGCGCATTATAAGCAAAGTTGAGTAAAGCAGCACAGCTTATGGGTGTTAGGCGAGCTCTGCCTGCATAGAGAAAAACTGCTAGTGCGTTCAATTAATAAAGCCGTTGAGCCAACATAACCAAGCAGGTGAACCTTATAAGCCGCTTTCGTGCTGCGCCATAAGCTCTCTGCTTAGGTGTATTACAGACTACGCGGCTTGTAAAAAAAAACTTCATGTTGTTCATGAAATCATAAGCTTCAACGAAATACGGTATATTTTTAACTTTTAATGTTTGTCAAGTGTTGAAGATTTCGCGTGCGAAATGCGGTTCCAGTTATAAGAACAAAATGCGATGTATCGTGTTTATTTAGCTGTAACTGATTTTACTAATTGCTCGCCTCCAGCGAAACTCTAACAGTCCACTACCAAACAAGTCGCGAATGACGTTCGTCATGACGCCAGGGGCTGAGAAACTGGCCGATGACGTGTCACAGCTTCGGCTGAGGGAAGGCCCCGTTCTCAGCAAAAGTATAGTGGCCTTGAACCAGCTCAGCGCAGCGCTGGCCAATCAGCCGTACCCAGACCGGGCTATTTCGTACAGGTAATGGATTCAGCGCGCTACAGAAAGCACGCAAATCATTGAACGTAAATTTCTGATGTCACGTAATCGCTATATCGATAGCGTACACCACGCCCTCAACCCTCCCCCCCCCCCCCCCCCTCCTTCCCTCCTGTTCTTCCTTATACGTTCTTTTAAAGGGAAATGCGGGTATCTCTGCGCCATCTAGCGACCGAAATGCGCATTACATTGAATATCGCTGAGTTTGAATCCGTGTTACACAGTATAAATAACTATTAAATCCGTCTACATCGAAAAATTCTTTTCAAGGACAAATAGACTCGTGTCCAGAAATGGTGTGTGTTGATATTTTGTTCCCAGAAGGGCCTGTGTTCATATCTTGCCCATTAAGAGCATATTACACTGTTTTCACCATTTAACCATTGCGTCAATGGGATTTTGTCAAAAAGATTGTATAATTCTCTTATTGATACGGTGACATATATTTTTTATTTGCTTAAAACATTTCGTATGACATGTTCTTCAAACAGGGAAAAAATGAGGCGATTGTCAATTGTGATTATGTGTGAATTTTGCATTTTGAATGAAATTTCTTGGTTTTCCCAATGGTTTCCATAGTAAAAGTACGCGACCTTTCAGTATCTTTATTTCTCTTATAACATCGGTGACCCCCCTTTTTCTTTTCAATTTTTAAATGTATACCCTCAAAGCATTAAACTGTGAAAGTATGAAGGAAATGTCAATTGTAGGTGAGATACCCGCATTTCCCTTTAAGATTTCACAACAAGGTCTTATGAAAGTAGGCAGGAACATTTTCTCGCGTTGTCTGCGTTTTAATTTAGCCTAATTCTGTCTTTAAATAAGCCAATTTAGTGTATATTAAACATCGAATTCAACCCAGACAAATTTAGCATATATTACACATCAAATGTTTTACTTTATTCCTGACAGCGAAAGTAAAATCACACGCCTGCTGCGTGAGGAGCTTGGGGGCAACTGCAAGACCCGTGTTGTGTTCTGCCTCAAGTCCAACAGCGACCCGGCCGTCCTGGCGCCCATTCTGCGATTCGCTGGTCAGTTGAGTCGCGTGCAGAATTACCCCATAGGCAACGACTCCCTAGCACAGGTATACTGCCTTTTGACACACTGGAGAGTTTGCTATTGTGCCACTGTTACAGTCAAGTGAACCAGTAGCTTTTATTCAAGAGCCAGTTTGCGGTATAATCGCATAACGGCAGGCTGTGTTAACAAAGCCTCTTGATTAAGCCTTGTACGGAATTGTTTATTAATTATCAGTGTTAAATAAAGTCACTATGGGGCCATGAAAAACGATACAGTTGTGAACGGCCTTTCTTTCTTTTTTTTTTTCTTGTTCACTAGCAATTACTGACACAGTACAGGGCTCGTATTCAACACCTACAGTCACAGCTGGGCGTCAGTGCCTCGCATCCAACCCACACTCACGATCTTGGCGATGAGATGACGCGAATCCAGTCAGAAAACGTAACGCGCTCGTCTTGTGTACAGTAGATGCTCGTTAATTTGAATCCCATACAACTGGTCAGTTTCGGTCGGATCGTTTTGGTTTTTATAAAACAGCTGACCTGTGATGAGATCTATCTATTATGAATATAAACAGAGTGGGTGAATATATTAAAAAGTAGTTCCGCTCTATTATGAGTATTTTTGTCGCGGAATTCACAGTGGATCTGTGTAGTAAAAAGGTATTATACACAATGGACTGAACCACCCCAGAGGTAGGTTGTTGAACATATTTTAGAAAAAACAGTTCCTCTGTTTTATGAGTACTATTTTAGCTTAATCCTAGGTCGGCGAAGTAAAAAGATATTGTACACATCATACCGAACCGCGGAAGAGGTTGGTTGTTGAACTTCAACGGGTCGTTTGAATAATCCGTGCGAAAAGAGACCACAAATAATTGACGTGCCAATTTGCGCTTGAAATTCGGGTCGAACCAAGTGTTGGTGAACTTGTAGTTATAGAATTAACGGCATCTGGTGTACTGATTTGCTTAACTTATCAACTTAAGGTGATTGGATTAGAAAGTTAATTTTTTGTAGCCGGTTTACCAGAAATATAAAAAGTTGCATGATGTGCACATGGGATCAAAACCTTCTTTCTGGGCGCCACGATGAGCCCATTGAGCATCAAATTCAAATAAAGTTTGCAAAAAGATATACTATGTGACCATTGTAATTATATTGTCATGTGTAACTGGGGAGGTTTTGCTGTAACAGTTGCAGTTGAGGGATAAGAACGAAAGACTACACGAGAAGTTAGATCAAATGCAGGGACAGTTTGGTGCTATAGCGAATTCCAAGACCGATCTCTCGGCTCAGCTCCTCATGACAGAAGAGGAGAAACTGAAGGTGAAATGGAGGAATGAAAGGGAATTTTGCCGTTACTGCCTGATCTTTATTTTATTTGTGTATTTTCAGCGAGTATTTAAAAGAAACATAAAAATTTCTTCGAAGATGTTAAATCTCACGGTTGATAACGAACTGGAATTTGTTTAAAACAACTAAACTTCAAAGCAGAAGTGCGGGTGACCTTTAATTGGACCTCTTTGTGAACCACATATGAAAGGTTACCTGCTAATTTTTATGGTTTGGGAAAATTCCCCAGAAGAATCATCTTCAACTACATCACTTTGTAGTTGCAAAATTTATTATTTTTGCTTGCAAATGTAGCGAAAAATTTTCTATTTTAACTTCAAGACTACAACCAAAAATCACGGTTTTTTTCAGGTTTCCAAAACTTTGGTTGAAATGCAAATAGAAAACAACAAAGTGAAAGAAGAAGCAGAAGCTGCCAAATTTGAGCTCACCAATAAGGTAAAAAAAAAACCCGTAGTCCTTCTCTTAATGAGGAATTAACACAGCATCAGCTAACCAAATTGTTTTATATGATGTCAGTATATTGACCCCTAAAATAATTTCCACTAACTTTGAATAATGGTTTAAATTGAAGAAGTGCGACACATCAATAACTCCGGTCTTCCAGCAGGGCCATAGAAGCTTAGAATTGTCCAAATGTACAATTATATGAATTTTGTCAATCGTGGGATGCACACTGAGTTGTTCCAGGAAAAATTTTATTATTAACTAAAAGTTGAATTGAATTAAAAGAGATTGGTTTAATGTTATAAACATGAATGGGGAGTGTTGAAAAATTGGCCTGCATTGCCCTTTGATGTCAACCTCCGTGCAGGGGATTTGACACAGTTGATTACTTCGTTCTGTGTATTCGCGCAGATCTTACAGCTGGAGAGTGCCTTGATGGATGTCAACATGGAGAAAGAGCGACAGTTGAAAAGTGCGAGGAACGCCAAAGAGAAAATCAGCGAACTTGAAAAGGATCGGAAAGATCTGGCGGATGAATATGTGGTGCTGAAAACGAACTATTTGAATGTAAACAAAGCCTATGAAAGAGTGGTAGGTTTCAACATTGACTAATGCTCTTGGCTGCTGCACCAATTTGTCTATAAATCATTGCGCCGAGTTACAGAAACAGCGAAAATAATGCTGATGTGTAATGATCAATGGATAAATCAACTCAAGTACGAGTTTTTTTTGTTTTGTTTTTTTTTTTTTTTTTTTTGTTTTTTTGAACACGTAAAATTTTTTATTTATTTGATTGAATACGAACTTTTTATATTACTTTCCTTTTTAGCCCAGCTTACGTTACACGTAAGCTGGGGTATTCCTATCGGTTTGCGGGCGGTGTCCGTTAGTTAGTTAGTTAGTTAGTTAGTTGTTTACTTAATAAACTTTGGTTCAAAATGCATCTCCTCCTACAATTTTGATCCGATGTCATTTATTTTTGGTGTGAGGCATCCCTAAGGGGTCCTGCATACGGCTTGTACTTTTCTAGTCGATCGGGTGATTTTTGAATTTTTGGCGATTTTTTAAAGAAAAAGTTTTAAAATGTATCTCCTCCTACATTTTTGACCGGATGTGATTTATTTTTGGTAAGAGGCACCCCTAAAGTGTCGTGCATACGGCTTGTGCTTTTTTAGTCGAAAATTTTTGGGGAATTTTTGAAGAAAAAAAAATTAAAATGTATCTCGTCCTACATTTTTGATCCGAAACCTCTCAAAGATCCGATGACCCTAAAAGGTCGTGCATACGGCTCGTGCTTTTTAGTCGATCGGACAATTTTTGTATTTTTAGGGAGCTTTTGAAAAAAAAACTTCAAAATGCATTTTCCCCTACAGTTTTGATCTTTCTCTCTCTCTTTTTTTTTTTTTTTTTTTGGTTTGAGGCATCCCTAAGGGGTTGAGCATACGGCGTGCGCTTTTTACTCGATCCGATAATTTCTGTATTTTTAGGGAATTTTTGAAGAAAAACTTCAAATGCATTTCCTCCTACAGTTTTAATCCGATTTCATTTATTTTTGGTATGAGGCATCCTTAGGTGGGTCGGGCATACGGCTTGTGCTATTTGACTCGACTTGGGAATTCTTGATTTCGATAGGGAATTTTTGATGAAAATACCTCAAAATGCATCTTCTCCCGCAGTTTTGATCAGACATCATTTATTTTGGGGCTGAGGCATGCTTACGGTGTCGTGAATACGGCCTGTGCTTTTCGAGTCGATCAGAATTTTTGGGGAATTTTTGAATAAAAAAACTTCAAAATGCATTTCCTCCTACTGTTTTTATCAGATTTCATTTATTTTTGATACAAGCCGACTTTAGGGGGTCATGCATACGGCTTGTGCTCTTTGAGTGAATTGGAAAACTTTTGAATTTTTTTTCGGAATTTAAAAAAAAAATAAATGAATCTTCTCCTGCAGCGCATAAACGCAAGTTAAATGAACTTGCGCAGTAGTCAGATTTAACAACCGCACACCGACGCAAGTTAAATAAACATTCGCATTGGTCCGAAATGTGAACCATTGACGGAAGATAAACATGCAAGCTGGTCAAAAAAAAGCACCGCGCATCAACGCAAGTTAAATAAACATGCGCAATGGTCCGATAAAAAAGAACTACGCGTCGACGCAAATTGAATAGACATGCGCAGTGGTCCGAAATGCGGATCGAGCATCAACGCAACCTAAAGAAACATGCGCACTGGTCCGAAATGCGAACCGCGCATCAACGCAAGTTAAATAAATATGCACACTGGTCCGAAAAAAAGAACCGCGCATCAGCGCAACCCAAAGAAACATGCGCACTGGTCTGAAATGAGAACCACGCATCAACGCAAGTTAAATAAACATGGGCAATGGTCGGAAATGCGAACCGCGCATCGACGGATGTTAAATAAAGATGCGATCCGGTCCAAAATAAGCACCGCACATCAACGCAAGTTAAACAAACATGCGCACTTGTCCGAAAAAAGAACCACACATTGGCGAAAGTTGAATAGACATGCGCAGTGGTCTGAAACGAGAACCTCGCATCAACGCAAGTTAAATGAACATTCGCAGTGGTCCGAAGAAAGAACCACGAATCGACGCAAGTTGAATAGACATAAGAGTCGAGCATCGACGGGACTGAAATAAACATGCGTTCTGGTCCGAAACGCAATTCGCGTGTCAACGCCAGTTAAGTGAACCTACGCACTGGTCCGAAATGCGAACCTCGCATGAACGCAACCTAAAGAAACAGGTACACTGGTCCGAATTCCGAACCGCTCCTCAGCGCAAGTTAAATACACATTTGCACTGATCTAAAATAAGTACCGAGCACCAACACAAGTTAAATAAATATGCGCACTGGTCCAAAATGCGAACCACGCATCAACACAAGTTAAATAAACGTGCGCACTGGTAGAAAATGCGAAACGTTCATTAACGCAAGCTAAATAAACAAACACACTGGTCAGAAATGGGAACCGAGCATTAACGCAAGTTAAATAAACATGCGCACTGGTTAGAAATGCGAACCGAACTGCGCATTAACGCAAGTTAAATAACGTGCGCACTATTCAAAATAAGAACTGCGTATCAACGCAACTTAAATAAACATGCGCACTGGTCCAGAATAAGAACCGCGCATCAACTCAAATTAAAGAAATATGCGCATTGGCCTGAAATAAGAACCGCACATCGACACACGTTAAATAAACATGCGCAGTGGTTCGAAATGCGAACCACGCGCCAACGGAAGTTAAATAAATATTTGCACTGGTCCAAAATAAGCACCGCGCATCAACGCAAGTTAAATAAACATGCGCACTGGTCCGAAATTCGAACTGCTCATCAACGCAAGTTGAATAAACATGCGCACTGGTCCAAAATGCAAACCGCGCACCAACGCAAGTTAGATTAACATATGCACACGTCCAAAATAAGCACCGTGCATCAACGCAAGATAGATAAACATGCAAACTCTTCCGAAATGCGAACCGCGCATCAAGGCAACCTAAGAAAACTTGTACACTTGTCCAAAATAAGTACCGCTCATCAACACAAGTAAAATAAACATGCGCACTGATCCGTAATAAGAACCGCACATCAACACAAGTAAATAAACATGCGCATTGATCCGAAAGAAGAACCGCACATCAACACAAGGTAAATAAACATGCGCACTGATCCGAAATAAGAACCGCACATCAACACAAGATAAAAAAACATGGGCGCTGGTCCGAAATGCCAACCGCACATCAACGCAAGTTAAATAAACATGTGCACTGGTCCAAAATAAGCACCGGACATCAACGCAAGTTAAATAAACATGCGCACTGGTCCGAAATTCGAACCGCGCATCAACGCCACTTAAATAAACGTGTGGAGTGGTTCGAAATGTGAACCACGCTCCAACGCAAGTTAAATAAACATTTGTACTGGTCCAGAATAAGCACCGCGCATCAATGCAAGTTAAATAAACATGCGCACTGGTCCGATATTCGAACCGCGCGTCAACGCAAGTTAAATAAACATGCGCACCGTGCAAGTTGGATAAACATGCAAACTCTTCCGAAATGCGAACCGCGCATCAGGACAACCTAAGGAAACTTGTGCACTTGTCCAAAATAAGTACCGCTCATCAACGAAAGTAAAATAAACATGCGCATTGGTCTGGAATAAGAACCGCGCATTAATCTTTATTAAGTTAAATGAACATGTGCACGGTTCCAAAATGAGAGCCGCGCATCAACGCAAATTAAATAAACATGCGTACTTGTCTGAATAAGAACCGCGCATCGAGGCAAGTTACATAAATATGAGCACTGGTCCGAAATGCGAGCGTTGTTTGAAGGTATCTATGGCAGACTATCCAGTCTACCAGAGATACAAAAAATCTGCTCCCCATTTTTCACGTAAAGAAATCTTTGTATGCATTTATCGGTCTATGTTCTGGTCCGGTGCTAAATTAATCATTGAGCTAGCTCTTTGCCGTCTCATCTTTTGAAGCCCGATATTTCAGGGAAATTCCTTCGCTCATGCACGCTGGAATGGGTCTTATTGCTTTTCGTAAGCTGGGACTTTGTCCTTGGACAAACTTGTGATTTAAAAATGAATAATTTCGCTGTGAGATTTTCACACGAGTTTTTATTTCCAGCAAGAGAGAAACAAGGAGTTAGGAACTGAGCTAGTGAACCTCGTGAACGCTAAGGCGGCCATTATGCGTCAGTTTGAGAAGCGTGACCTGAGTCTACAGGCCCAGGAAGAGGTCGGACGTGTCAAGGAGTTGGTTTCTCGGCTGTCCACGCACAAACTAAGGGTAGGCGAGAGTTTATCACGGGCTTTTAATCCAGTATAAATACATGTCAAAAGTAATTGAGTTTTGCATTTTGAGTTTTGATTTGAAGTTCCGAAACGCAATCGTAATCTGATATAATCGGATTGAGATTCAAAACCAGGGTCTGATGTTTTTATATATGCAATTCCCTGGTTTCATTTACTGGGTTACACTGTATGCATGGTGTCCCGTTTGCAGTTTTGTCAAATGGAGAAAAGATGTTATTTAAATGGTTTCTTTGTATTTATTTATAAAATATATATTTTTTATCGTTGTTTTTTTTAAAAGCCAGAAGATTTTGGGGACAGGGATGAGGTTGAGAAGACAGTAAGTAACGACTATCTCTTCACTACCTGACCGTTCTTGCTTAAAAACTTGTCTGGAGACTTGTAAAATGTCAGACGTAACGTTAACTATAACTTAAAATTTGTCAGTTTTAAATAGAATAGAATAAAGTCTTAACGATTTTCGTTTGTTTGAAAGTAACACGGTTATTTGTAATTTTTTTTTTATTAACTTAAGCGGCTATTATAATTAATATTTTTTCATGGGTACGGTTTTGGGCGGGGGGGGGGGGGGGCTGAAGTAGTTTGCACGGCCCTGCATTTTCTCCTGGCAAGATGCCTCATGTCATATGTGATGTTTTTTGCACAGTTGTTTGGCAGTGAGCGTAGATACCAGTCCGAGCTCGACAGAATGAAACATGCGCACAGCGACGATCAAACGCGCCTTGAGCGGCGTCTGTGAGTACCCCTTCATGTGCTCTAATATCGCCCAGAAATAGCTGCGTCACCGGCAAAATTCTGCTCTTCTTAATGTGATTAATAGGGCCATTTCAAAAAAAAACTGTCAGCGAAAAATGTATGGAACTTTTTATAAGGAATAGAATAAACAAAAACAATTTAATATGTAGCTGCTTATTTAGACAGTTCTCCATCTTCCTGTAACTCGCATTTATGTTGTCATGCCAACCAGGACGGCCGCTCAGAAAGAGCTCAGTGACGTCAGAGCCATGGCTCGAGAAAAGCAGAAGAAAATGTCTGAGCTGAGTGCCGTAAGACTCTTTAAACATTTTCTTTCAATGTTTTCTGTTTCCTAAAGAGTTCAACACAGATAAAACCTTAAACGAAGGCTCATACTGTCGTCCCAGAAAGGTAAATACTTTACCTGAACTCTTAGTTATTTAAAAATGTTTTTACCGTCTTGTGAAAATACTGAAATTGCAAACAGCACATTATACCTCTTTTATTTAAACATTTCGCAAAATAGTCTGTACAGAAACGTCTGTAGAGGTTGTGAGAAGAATGTAAAGAGTATAGATATGCGATGTGAATCTGTTAACATTCAGCAACTGATAACAGCGAGGAGTCACATGCAGTCGTTGGAGTCACAGAACAACCGCCTTCAGCATAAACTCAAGGATGTCAACGATGAGTTCAGATCAAGACTAGTCAAATATGTACAAGACATTGCGGTACATATTTCTGTTGCATGGTCTATATTTATCACCGTCACTGCCAACACTCTGCTAAGTCTTAATTAAAAAGGACATGTCACATTTTGTACACAGTAGAATTAGAAATGACAAGACGCATAATCATTATTCTTTTCTTTGAATAAGACATTTTATAGCGTAATGGATTCACAGGTCATTTTAAACCAATGCACACACACACACATGCAAAAAAAGAAATACGCATAAGTATTTCCACTGTTCGCACTGCAGGAATTTGTGGACAATGGCGGCGTGCGTGGCAATCCCAAGGAGGCGCGCGAAATGAAGGGCCACGTGGACGCCATGCTGCGCGACTTGAAGAAGTCGCACAAGGTGCGCGAGGAACAGCTTAGTCAGGCGGCACAGACGTACCGGCGCCTGGCGGATGTGACGTCACGCAAACACGAGGAACTGCTCGTCGCTTACAGGTGCTCGGCATCTCTCTACCTATTGGCTGATTTCAAAGTACTCGCGTCCGGTGCTCTCAGAACACGTGGTTCAATGTCAAAGACGCGTGAAACTTGCGAAATCATATAAAGTACAAGTTGATGGTGTAAATCTCTGCATTATGTGAAATGTAAGATAAATAATTATTTTAAATGAGGTTTATGTAAAGAATGTACGAATTAAAATTAAACGCGATCAATAACAAAGTAAACAGAAGTCAAGTTATAGAGAAAAATAATGGACTGAAGTGTACAAAATTAAAGAAATAAGAATTACTACATCGGTTACTCAGTACCTTAAAACACTTGTGTGGTGTGTTGCAAAGGATGAGCGAATGCGTTGTGGGGCGATTTTCAGAGACCTTCGTCAACAAGTAGAAGATAGGAAATTGGAATCAGTTGTTCTGGGACCCGATGAGCACAGTCTTCAAATGACAGACTCGGAATTGGCGTCGGAGCAACAGAAAATCATCAACCGGCTGCGAGTCGACTACAGTCAGGCTCAGAGTGAACTGGAAGGTCTCAAAATGAGGGTCAGTTCTTTGGTTTGCCTCCATGCCCCCCTCCCGTCCCACCCCGGCCTCGTCCCGTGCAGACCCTCGCTTTGTATGGTTTGTAAGGTTCTATATCTAAAAATATATTACATTTCGATTTAGAATGGCGACTTCTCAATTTCGTTCATTGCAAGCGATTTACCACATTGTTTAGCACAGGTGGCCATTGGCTGCATATGCTATACCTACACATCGTGTGGCGTCTCTGTCATCTGTGAACTTTTATTTTTTCCTGCTCCTCTTCCAGTTTTCATGAGATCGCAGTAAAAGTTTGGAGAAATATATAGAGGAGACAAATGCGTATTATTTTATTTTCGCAGTTTGTTAGTTTTCGTCAATTTGACGAACCGATCACTTCCTTTGGGAAAAAAGCCAGTCCACCTACATATTTTGTTCAATTTGCTCAAAGTTTCGTGTGAAAGAAGTTTTGGTCAGGGCTCAAAAAAGTATCGTAGCCGATTTCTAATTTTCACCAATTTGGCAAAGTCCGCGTAGTACACATAAAATTAATCTACTTTTTACCAATCAGAGCAAAGATTTTATATTAATAACATATAATCTTTGATTGCTCATTACAAACAGTTGAGGATGGGTGATTTAGAAAGCCCGAAAACAACCTTTGTCCCTGGCAAAAGGTTTGTAGAAATATATTCTTTTCTTTGTAAAATACACATTGTCTGCATTCTTTAACAACTGCGTATATTGTAGTCTTGAAAATTTGGCCAATGCCTTCATATTTTAGAACGTTTATTTTGGAAATGGAAATTTGAAAAAAAAAGAGTAATATTGAGTGTAATTAATTAAATTTGAACAAGAAAATGCTCAGGTGTTTCAAATATTACGTTTCTAAAGGGGTGACGGTTAGCTCAGTTGGTTAGGTTGGGGTATAGAAACCCCAAGGTCATTGGTTCAAATCTGAGTGGTCGACAAGGCCTCGGCTGTGTGACCGCATTGGGTTAGATCGCCAATCACGGAATTCAAAATTATCGCTCATTGAGTCTGTCGGCCGTCCCTTTAGCAAAGTTCCAAATTCATATAATAAACACAAATTTCTCTAACAGCAAAGGGGGCAGTGAGGAGAACTGGTCATCACTGAGGAAACAGCTCCGTGAGTTCTCGGTGAACACACAGCAAGCACTGGAACAGGAACGTGCGGAGCTACTGAGCAAGAACGCCATGATGGAACAGGAGATTCTCGACCTGCAGAACTACATTGATAGCCACTTGGCCAGGTGCGTGCCTTTATTGCTGGGGAGTGGGATTGGGCTGGCGGGGAGTGGGGGGGAGGGGGGAGGGGTATGGTTCGTGGTACGTGTTTCATCTTTTTGAAGGCCCATTCCTTGTTTTGATTTGTTGGGATGTGTGTGTGTGTGTGTTTTTGTTTTTGTTTTTTTTTTTTCTTTTGGAGGGGGGGGAGGGGGGGTTGGTTCAGTTCTTTTAAACGCCCGGACCTCAATTCACGTGTTTTTGTTACGCACACTTTTCAAAGTCTATACAGTTTATTCACTGTGCTGAACAATGGTTATATTCACAAGTGGGCTGCATATTAATAGTCAAATCTCAGACTTGCAGTACACTTCGTCTGATCAAATGTCACGGCCTGTGACCACAGTCACTTTGCTTATCTTTTCTCCTCTTTGCAATAAAGATGCTACGTTTTTTTCAAGCCAGACTATTTACTATTAATTTAAAAAGTATACTATTGTGAAAAAAGAAACAGGCGCACGTGTAGAAGGTGTTCACAGGGTAAGAAATGCGAGCACAAGTTTCGGCCGTTTCTCATCGGAATCTCTTTACGAGTTACTTTTGAGTGTTATTGTTTTAAGTGTGCGCCCTTCCATGTTTCGAGATTAGTTAGCGTCGTTTTCTGTAGATAAGCTTGACAGATAAGCTGGAGTGAGTAGATAAGACTGATTTCGTTTCGCTAAATGTACCGCGGCGCGCTGTCACGTCTTAAATGTAATCCGTGGAAACGTTTACAGCTGTACTTCTATTATCTGTTTACTTTGTACTGTATTCCAAAGAGTACGCCGATTTATTTTCTTTTAAGCTAGACATTCTGTCTGGGAAGCATTTAGTTAGTATACCAATTTCATTAGTTAAATGAAATGAATTTTATGCGTAACTAAATATAAACCCATCTGTTTGATAACTGTAATCGGTTTAGCGTTTGTTTGGAAACGCTTTTTTAAGCCAACATCCCGGATTGTGAGCCAAAACTTGCCAACCCCCGCCCCCCAACCCCACGCCCCCCTTCCCCGCATGAGCGTGGGCGCTGTACTCAACAGATAGTGTTTTGACTGTTGCACAGATACCGCGATGAAATCGTACGACTACGGGAGGTAGCCGGCGCGCAGAACGCGGGTGGCTTCATCAGCCCCGGAGGGCCGTCACGCTACGCCCACAGGAAGGATAGGCGCTAAAGGAACAGCCCCGCACGCTCGACTTGTCTGCTTTTCAAACACAGAAAACACTGGGGACATTTTCAGGACATCTTTGCTCACTCTAAGATTCTCTTCACAATATTAGCCCAGTCCCCGTTTTTCACTTTCTTACTGGTAAAGTTTTTAACGGATCTTAGCGTTTAATTCGTTTTACGGGTTCAAAAAATGCGTCACAAATACATGTGTACAAACACAAGTTTGAGCTAAACCGGAACCCTGATCAAATGTAAAATATGTGGGAGTTATCAGGTTATTATTCTGAAGCAGAATATATATTTGGAATACAGACCAGAAGTGCTTTCTTATTCATATCTAAAGCTTCTTTTGCGGAAACTTCTGCGGTATATTGTGTGTAGCTTTTATTTTTAAAACGATTGAAAGTTTTTTTGTTTGTTTTTTTTTTTTTTTTTTTTTTTTTTTTTTTTTTTTGAAATTTTTATATTAGTAATAAATTTATTGATTACGTTAATTTTCGCATTTGGGTGTGAATCTGACGGGAAAATAAAAGTTTACTAGATACTGTAATACATAAGGCATGTGTAACAATTTGAATGTTTTTGCAAACTCTCATACTTGTGTTGAAATTGGTGCTACAATTTATGTATGTATTTCGTGAAATTTTTCACCGATCCATTACCGTCAGCCCTGCCATGTAACTGTGAACTTTAATGGTTCATTCATGAATCCTGTACGCAAGCAGCGTGTGTGTATGTTGGCAGGGTTGTGGGGGGGGGGGGTGGTAGGACTTTGTTTAAGCTAGCAGTGTCACGGTTCCGTCTCAGATGGTGCGCAGGGCTTGGGGTGATATATAAATATTACGTACATACTTTACGGATGACCTTTAAGCTGACTTATCAGTGGACACCTGAACGTCCATACACTTAATATACTTGAATAGGTATCTGTGATATTTCTATCTATTTACTGCATTAAGTTATGTAATGCTGTGATTTAAGGCTGATGTCGAGCTTTGGGTGAAAAAAGGGGCGCAATGACAAACCCGGTCCAGTTCTGATTATGCGCTTTCGAAAACAATGTCGTACGATATCAGATGTGTGAAATTCCGTCCGATAAATCCTTATATCCATATACATACCTTAATGGTTACTATCAATTATGTAATGCTGTGATTTTAGGGTGATTGCGGGCTTTGGGTAATATCGATACGTCTTCAGATATACTATAATAGTTAATCAGCTGGTCAGAATTGTTAATTTTTTTATAAAGGTTATTATTTAATATCATTCGCAAAGTTAAGAATACTTCTACTATTTAAGGTGATCTTGCAAGCTTATTATATGTCTACCCCTCGGCGACGCATATATCTATATTGTTTTTGGTCTGTCCGTCCGTATGTCTGTCCGTCAGCAGTGATTTCTCAGTAACGAGGCAGTCGATTGCAACCAAATTTTACACACGTGTTGCCTATAACCTACGGATAATGCCCATATATTTATTTTTCATATCCAACTATTTTTCGATTTTTGGCATTTTTTTTTTATTTTTGACTTCAACATTTCGCAATGTATCTTCGTCTGTCAGCAGCGATTTCTCAATAACAAGTAGGGCTATCCCAAACAAATTTTACACACGGGTTGCCTACGGCATACAAATAATGCCCATATATTTTTTTTCATATCCGGCCATTTTTCGACTTTTGGGGATTTTTTTTAGATTTGTTACACAATTTAGAGTTGTTTCAAGCTAGAAGCGTGTCCCTTTGACAGGCTGTGGGGCTGGGGGAGACATATCCGTTTTTGAGCTTTAGCAAAAACATAGACTTTCTAGTTTTTGTGTGCTGTATGTCAGAAAAAAAATGTTACGTTGAAATATTTGCAAACATTTCAGCTTGGGCTAACGCTAAAACACGAAGAAAAGGATAACTGAAAGCTTTTATTTTGTATTAAAAATTGAATTTCTCCTCTTAGGGTTTCAGTATAAGGCTGGTAAACTTTCTTTTTTCTTTTGCTTTATATTGCGTAGTGCGAGAAATAAATAAATAATGATGCATTTAAGTGAAGTACTGTTCAGTGCATTAAATCATACTACGTGCTGGTTATTATCTTGATAAATATAGTTAAAATGATATTATTTATTAGTTATAAAGAAATCTGCAAGAGGATTTTGTTTTATTACAAACTGAGTGAAGTGGACGTAATGAGGGTGTTCGCTGGCATGTTTCGTATTCACACCAGCTGTTTCATATTTGCCAGTAGTTCATAAAAGAACCACCCCCTCCCACCTAGATATTTCCTCCCAATCCCAGGGGTGACAATCAGCCATCTTGAATAAGTTCGAAAAGGGCAGAATAATTCGCTATGCTCCCGCGCCCTTCTCGACGGGGGGGGGGGGGGGGCATCCGTAAAATATGTAGGCAAACTTTCTGACCCCCTACATTCCCTACGAACATACAAAATATGTGACATCACCCAATGCCTGAAAGACGATCATACGCACAGCACCGCCCCCCCCCCCCCCCCGAGGAACCCCTCCTTACGCCGCTCCGTGCCTAAGTACTTCACGACCGTACGCATAGCCCAGCGGGGAACCCCTCCTTGCCCCCCCCCCCCCGTGCCTAAGTACTTCACGACCTCACGCACAGCCCCAGACGAACCACTCCTCCCACCCCCACCCCCCGCTCCTGAACGGCCATTGTTAGAGCCTTGAACTATTATTTCAAGGTCAACAAAAATTTATGATTTATCCGATAGGCATTTAGAAGTACAGCTTTGCAACCGTGAAACCCTTTACAACAGTGGTAACAACACCTTCACTTTTGTTCTAGGGCATAAGATAATAGGTACATTCACACACCAACTACATCTTCAACGAATCCTGATGAACAAGGGCACTCGCCCTTGCCATTAGCCGAGTAAGATATTAGTTTAGACATTCCCTTCTCTTTTGTTTGAGATGTTTATGTTTTTCCAAACAAAAGTCGACATTTACCTCTGAAGTGTTAATGCTATGGTTCCTATAAATCCGCCCCTTCAATGGTCATTATTCTCTTTTTTATTATTATTATTACTTTTTTACTTGTCTGTTTTAAAAACAAAAAATACAAGCCAGAACATTTTGTGGTAATAATAAGAATGATTTCATTTAGTCAGTGTGAGAATGAACTTGTAAAGATATGTTATTAACATGTTTCTGGGGATAATTTCGCATCCGGTCCGTGTTCCGATAAACTGTACAAATCAAGTATTGACTAAAGAACTGGCTTTACGTCAAAATCTGGGACGGGAGTCCCCCCCCCCCCCCCCCCCCCCCATACATTAACACTTAGGTAATATGGTAAATATCATTCCCGTTTGAAACATTTTTAAGAGTTTGTTTTGTCCCATTTGATTTCATTCCCGTTGTGAATGACAAGCAAATAACGTTATAGGAGTATCTGACATTTTAGTTACACTGTAAGTGGCACATTTGAGTGTACCCGTCTGAAATCTGTGAAATTTGAAAATAATTAAAAATTTTAACCGTAGTAAGTTTAAAATATATTTACCCACTTCGTAACAAGTGTTTGAACAATGCATTTTTCATGCAAATCTGTTATTCTGGCGTTTCTCTTTTTTTTCTCGGCCGGCCTTGTAAACGCTTGCTGGGTGAGTTAAGAACTTTTCTTTCCTCTGGGTTATTTAAACACGATACACCTTTATTTCCACGCGCACTCCCTTATCTTATCGCTGCGCTATTGCTCCATTTGCTCGTTAAAAGTCGCTTTGAGCAATGTGTTAACTGTATCAGGTTTTTCACCAGCAACGAAAAATGCCTTTAAAGAGCGAAGTGGTAATTTAAGTTTTTAGGTTGAGATAAGGGCCCCATTTTTTATTTTGGTGTATTTTACAGAAAATCAAATGTGAAATTTAACACGCAACATTTTTGTACTGTTTGAGATATGTTTGGAGTAATTAATAAATACTCCCCCAACCTCCACCTCTACCCATCCCTGCTCCTAATAAAACGCTATTGAATGTTTATGAAATTCAATAAGTGTAAAAGTGCACTTGAGTTGCCAGAATGTCGTCATTGCGTGGTAAGAAAACCGAACCTGGCGCACTGTTGTTTTATCACGTTTCTCGTGATATCACAAAGCTGCCGATAAACAATGTGACTTATGCTCTCGTGTTTTTTACAGTTTCCTTCTGGAAATCACTGATATTGATAGTGACCTCATGAGTGACTGGTTAGAGACTCCTGCTGCAAAAAAAAGACAATGCCAGTGTATCGTGGTTTATAAAATGGCATTTGTATTTTTTCCATGTCCGAGGAAGTTTGTCAATGCAGCTTTTGCCAACTTTTTTCCCGCACAGCTGGCGTGGCAACACCACTTTAATGGCACAATGCGCGTCTGTCTCCTAACCACTGCAGCAATTCTTAAAAAGAAAACAAAAATATTCAATCTTCAAGTCTATCAAAGTACCTTTTTCTTATATGCAGTATGATTCCGACCGACAACAGTTTATTCCGCTCGACGCAATAGGCCGTTTTAATTTCGACTGTTTTATGCGGGTTGTTTTGAAAATATCAATACTGAAAAAAGGAGTATTAGGTCATCTGGGCTTTGAACGAAAAATTTATCTTTCGTGTTACTAATTTCTACCACAAGCAACCTCAGTAGAAGACGGGGAGTTAAGATTTATAATACATTCGTTCCACCAATAAGATTTCCTTCACATACCCCGCCCTGCCCTCGGATATTTAATTCGAATGGGTCGAACGCTCTCCAAACGAACAGGTTTCTATCGTTCGAGCCAGGGGAGCTTCATATTCGGTAGAATTGTAGACAAACATCAGGTCTCGGTGAAACTGCAAATATTTTTGACCTTGCCCTCAAAGGTCAAGGTCAAAGTGAGGTCAAAATATTTTTCAAAATCCCCTATTAATCACGTAAAGTGACCATAAAAAGTGCTCAAATAATAGTGTGAATATATCAAATGTACTCAGTAGAGGGTAATCTTTCATCCTGAATCTTAACCTTGAAGGCCAAGGTCAAAAGCCGCGTGATCTCGCGTACCGTTAACGATAGGAAGACCGATCTCGAAAAAGGTTAGAGATAGAGTGATTTTGAGCTTATTTTCGACCTTTGACATATTATTATTATTATTATTATTATACGTATTTATAATGCGCTTACAATGGATCAAACCCTAAGCGCAACAATAGCTAAAATACAAGTAATTACATACTTACTGAATAAAAGAATCATAACTTCAAAATTATGCACAGCACAAGAATGAATGACTAGAAAAGTGTTTGTGTACTGAAACGTAATTTTGCATACTTTCACAAAAAGTTGTCAAAACTGAAATGTCTCACATCAAATACTGACATTAATAGTGACTAGATTGGCATATCAAGGAACTACTTATAGTAGGCTAGTCTAAAAAGATGAGTTTTTAATAATTTCTTGAACACTAAAATATTCTTTTCGATTCGTACTTCAAAAGGCAACGAGTTCAACCATCTCGGGGCTGCATTTTGAGCTTTTGAGACTTACACAGCGTTATAGAGGTACTTCGGTGACGGCCTTCTCGGTCACGATCAAGCTAAAAAACCGGAACTTGATTAACATCTCGAAACGGTTAGAGATAAGCAAGCGATTTTGAGTTCATTTTCGACCCTTTAGGCCTAAACAATGTTACATAAGAAATACCTCGGTTACCTCGACCTTCTCGGTCAATGTCAAAAACCGAAAGTTGACTACTATCTCGAACACATTTAGAGATAGAGCGATTTTGAGCTATTTTCGACCCTTTTAGCCTAAACAACGTTACATGAGAAGTACCTCGGTGACCTCGACCTTCTCGGTCAAAGTCAAAATCGGAAGTTGACTATTACTCGAAAACAGTTTGAGATGGAACGGTTTTGAGCTCATTTTTTTACCTTTTGGGCCTAAACAACGGCATGTAAGATGCACTTCGGTGACCTTAATCTTCTCGGTCACGGTCAGGCCAAAAATCAAAAGTGAATTATTATTTCGAAAGCGGTTAGAGATAGAGTCATTTGAGGTTCATTTTAACCTGTTGTGCCAAAACGACGACAAAAAAGGGGTACTGCCTAAACAATGCTACATAAGAGGTACTTCGGTGGCCTTGACCTCGGTCAATGTCAAAAACCGAAAGTTGACTATTATCTCGAACACATTTAGAGATAGAGCGATTTTGAGCTATTTTCGACCCTTTTATCCCTAAACAACGTTACCTTGGTGACCTCGACCTTCTCGGTCCATGTCAAAAACCGAAAGTTGACTATTATCTCGAAAACTGTTAGAGATAGGGCGATTTTGGGCTCATTTTCAACCCTTTGGAGTAAACAACGCTACATAGGAGGAATCTCGGTGACCTTGGGCGATTTTGGGTTCAGTTTTAACCCGTTGGGCCAAAACGACTTTGAGCTTCTCGGTCATAAGTTAACACAAACATTTTCTTTAGTTTGTTCTGCAAGTGGGTCATACCGCTATCTAGCGGAACTCTGTCTAGTTTCAAAAATGCCTTCATGCGGGTTACTCTTTAAGGTCAGTAAATATATCTGACAGCTACTCATCTGCAGACACTGCAGTGTGTACTAAGCCTTCGAAAAAAAAATCGTATGAAAACATTGCCAGCAGGAAGCTAGTAATAGAATATATTCGACATATTTTTGTGCGCCTTTAACTATGAATACTCAGATATTAATGTTTTCTGCCAGCTATTTCCAGCTGTTCCTCTGTATTTTTTGCTAAATGCATAACAAACGAAAAGGCGCTGCATAGAACAGCATATAGAGCTTTATGGGAATCCCTAACCTGTGAAAGCCGGCTGATGTGGCAGTGTGTATTTCACAGCACTTCTGTTGTTTAAAGTGCATCGAATTTTTCCCCTCCAGACATAACAGTTGCATGATTGCTACTTATCAATAAGCAGACCATTTTTATTGTTAACAATAAATGTAAGCTGACCAATTAAAGTATTCACAAGTGCCTTTATCTTCCCACACAAAGTAACCGTGAGAGAGAGAAAAAGCTGAACAACAAAGTGCCTTTTTGCACATGTTTTAATAAAAGAAATGCTGCAATACATCAAGAAAACCAATAGAGTCGTCTACACATCAAAATACACTTCCATTTTAGATTAGATTTTTGTCTTATCAATCTCAGCAACAGCGAAGATATGGCCAGATATTTCTCAGTATTACATATTAATGCTATCCCATATCTGAGAGAAAACCAGCAAAATTACGACTGATCTTTTTTTTAAGTGCAAGTAAATCATCTTTTCAAATCTACAATATTTCCAGGCTTTATTTTATTTCAGGGTTTTTCTCTCCTAGTTTTACCCAAGGTATGAATCTCTTCTAGACTAGCCTCTGACCTGTTACTCTAGCAGATCCAATGCGTTGTGTGTCTTTTTTGCTCAACCTGGACTTTCTTTTAGCCTGTCTTGTTTTGGCCTATTAATAGTTTTGACCTATCAATAGTGAGTTTTGTTCAACGCGCTTTGCCCTACCTTGTTTGGTGTGGTTGTTGCAAGCTTAACCGGCCAAAAAATTTGATTCTTTCTGGCCTGACCGTGTTGACCTACCCTGTTTTTTTTGTAGCTCGTGTTGACCTATCCTGGTTTGTACAGCTCGTGTTGACCTACCCTGATTTATGTAGCTCGTGCTGACCTACCCTGGTTTGTGCAACTTCCGCTAATCGACGTTCTCACATCGCAATGCCCATTCAACGCCTTCTCAGAGTATCTGTTCTACTAAACTAGCCCTTATTTACGCTTTAAATATTATTAAACATCGTTATCCTGTACCAGATAATTATTTTACAGTATAAAGCCTACTTTTTTATACATAAAAAATGAATGGAAAGCGAACTATCAATATCTTACGATGACTCTCACAATCAACTTCTGTTCTGAAATGATTCATTTGTATAAAATCCAGTTCTCTATAAATGATATAAAAGTGTTGTTTTTTTTAAGCACGCCTTGTCTGAATGCTAAAGTTTTGCACTTTGAACAATCTGGAATGTATGTGGCAGAACTAAGAAGACAACAGTATAGAACCTTGAAATGAAATTGAACGATATGGAACAAACATAACAATCTTGTTTCAAAGTGGCATATAAGTGGCATATAACAGGTTCAGATTACAATTCTACATTGCATAAACCGGAGCGTAAAGTTCATTTTAGGGCAGATCCCTGAGCTTTTCAGGTAAGCTACTTGTAGATAGGGGCCAAGATATCCTAGAGGGGGTCAAGATATCCGGGGGCAAAATGTCGGGGAGCCAAAATACCCTGACAGCCAATAGAAACAGATCTAGCCTGAGCATTAGGTTGCAGGACAAAATGGCAACGGATAAAATGGCAACGGACATAATGGCAAGCAGATAAAATTGCAGGCAGACAAAATGGCACTGTTCAAAAACGGACAAAATGGCAAACAAGTAAAAATGTCCGCGCATGTCAAGGGTACAGGAGTAATACCTGGAAGCATAATCCCTATCAGTCGACGTACAGTCTGGTAATTCTTAATAACACAAACAATGATAAATCCACAACTGCACTTTTGGGAGACTGCGTGCTGCGTGGGCTATATAAAAGGGCAACGGACATGTGTGTTATAGGACAGATCCATTACTGAGTAATTAAACGATGTAATGATTCATGTAGTTTCAAAGGGGAGCAGTTTGATTAAGTAAAATAATGTAGAACAGATTAACTTTCCTCTTTTATCTGTGCTGCCAATTTTGTTCACTTTTATACATTGTCATTTTGTCCACCTGCCATTTTATCCGCTTGCCATTGTGTCCGTTGCCATTTCGTTAGTTGCTACAGAACATGACAGTTATAAAAATTCATTATATCTGCGTTGGATTAAGCACAGTCCCTTCAATAAAATGCGTTGTAAGCGATCGCGGTCAGCTGGGAAATTATCTTTCGGGGAATGGGGAATTACCTCTTGATAAATGGCATTGAGAATCATCCACCGAAGGGGGGGGGGGGGTGTCTTAGTACGGAATGCCCCCGTCAGATAGATAAAATATGCAGATCAACATCAATATTTGATCTCATTGTTTTGGTTCCGTTCAGTTGCTGTACAGTGTGCGGAGAAACACCTTACAGATCATTTCACACCCATTAAGAGTCACTTTGGACCAGTACAATAAGCCACCCATAAAGAGCTTTGTGGAAAAAAAAACTTAAACCGGATCCATTCTTGGTCTCGATTTAGAGGCTCCACTGCAAAATATGTCCTCGTCTACTTTATCAACGTCAATCGGGTATCAACACAGTGTTAAGTGTTAAATAACATATCTTTTACGTAGGCTTGCATCTCAGTTTAAAATTCATATCAATTTTCTGTCTAACTTCCTGTATACATTTCATGTCTCGAAACCCAAAAAAAGGCACATATTGTGGATTTTTTACACAAATGTTTGCCATTCCTGGAAATGACTTGTGATATCAGGACTAGAGAATAAACAAAGGGAGCAGATTGTGATAAAGTGTACCATTTATCAATGGGCCTCGTACTGTTATAAAGAGTATAAATAAACAGCATCTGAGCGGTTGTTTGGACATCAAACGATAAACGTGTTGGCAAAAACAGCTTCAGTTTTCGGCATGTGTTAGATTATTATGCTCGATATACTGCAAAATTTTAGTACTAAGAAATACTTCAAACATGAAGCTATAGGAGGTAGGAGAAATCAAATAGAAGCACACTCAAATTATGATTTTATGACACACCAAGGTTTCTGACACATGTCAAAAAGACGTTTATGAAACTTGATACGATACGGATAACACGTTGAGCGCCCAGGTGAAGAGCCTGGATATTTAAAATAAGAAAAATAAACACCCAAATCTAAGTGTTAGATGAACCTGTGACCCTGCAACCAAATCTCCATTTAGTACCTCGAAGAAATTTTGAATGGATAAATAATTTCGTTTGGTAAAAAAAAATAACAATAAAAATTAGATTTATGTAGCTAAACATGGAAGTATATAAGGTTTTAGTGATTCTCTTCATTCTCTCGTCGTGCATGGTAAGTCTATTAATTCCTTAATTAACATACTGAAACAATATGTCTGTTTATTAGAATATTTGAAGGTTGAATCAACTCAGTATCTCTCAACGCGGGGGAGGGGTGAGGGGGGGGGTACTCCCGTACACATCGGTTACCATGCGTGTCCTTGACTTTTAAGACGACTCAAAACGCCAGTGTCAGACTTGAAAAATACCCCTTTTTTAACATAACGCGAGCACCCTGTTTATTTTACCCCTAAAGGTGGTTTGTCAAATTTAGTAACAGAAACACCCTTCGTAGCAGAAATCACGAAAATATATATTTTTGAGTGCCGGCGCAGCTAGAACGCATGTTACTGAAGCAATAGAATGAAAACTAGACAGATACGTTAATTGAAATGTGTGTGCATAGTTTTTGTGTCCCCTAGCTTTTTGTTGGATGCGGGACGAAATTCCAAAACAATCATATCTTTAGCAAGGAACGAGGAGTAATGGATGGAAATTACTTGTCCCCCCCCCCCCCCCTTCAACCCCTCAACAAACTGGCACTCCGCAAGGACCGTACTGGCCCAAAAATTCACTCAGCCACGCCCCCTCCTATCCGCCTTCTCATTTTTTAAAAATATCTATGGTGCTACCAAATGCCTGATGACTTAACATTTAGCGAAACACTCTTTAAAAAGTGAACTTTGTAAAATTATACAAAAAACAACAGTTACTAATTGTTGACGAATCATTCAGCCCTGAGACTCAAACCCGGATATCCGCTAGCTTTTGGTGTTGACCAGAAGGTGTCGGATTATTGAACAAGTACCCTATTCAGAAAATTTCACAGTAAGATGCTGAGATCCGTAAAAACACTGATTATCTGAATAGCACTTTTGTTAGATCAAGGATTTATACCATGCCGCACAGACCCTATTAGAGCATGTTCCAGTAACACCTGTTAAAGATGTCTCATATACTCTTTGCGCATTACGAGTTAAGTTACATTTTTGACTGAGCTAGTTTTAAGTAGCAACACGAAGTGTAAATTTTAAAGCACAATGTTCTTGATTGGGCCACTAACAGACTCAGCAGTTCCCACTTGCAAACTGCGTTTGCAACTGGGTATAAGTTTCTAGTTTTTCTGCAAGTTTCTGCCTTTTTTTTTCGTTTTTTTTTTTTCTTCTCTTTTTTCCTTTTGGATGGTTTTCAGAAAACTCCTCCTACATTTTTTGACAGAGGGAGATTAAGTTTGGCACATGTGTAGAAAGTGACGAGGTCTCGGTGAATCCGCAAATGATTTTGACCTCTAAGGTCTAGGTCAAGGTCAAATTGAGGTTAAAGTTATTTTTCCAAAAAATGGTTTCCAGAAAACTTCTCCTAGCGTTTGAGTCAGCGGAGCTTTATTTTTGATACACTTATAGACATTCATCAGGTCTCGTTGAAACCGCAAATATTTTTTACCTTGACCTCAAAGGTTAAAGTGAGGTCAAAATATTTATCATAACGCCTATTAATCACGAAATGTTTTCATAAAAAGTGCTCAAATCCCAGTTTTAACATGTAAAACGTACTCAGTGGAGGGTAACCTACCATGCGAATCTTGACCATGAGGGTCAAAGGTCAAGTGACCTCATGTGCCGTTAACGATAAAGCGATTTTGAGCTCATTTTTAACCCTTTCGGCCAAAACGACGGCACAGCATTGGTACTGCGTGACTTTGGGATTCTTTGTTATAATTTAATGCAAATATTTCCTTCAGCGGTTTCTGCAAGTGGGTCTATTCCGCTATCTAGCGGAATTCTCTCTATTTTAGTACCGGATCCAAGAAGGGGGGGAGGGGTAAAATCGGTGCGTGCCCAGCCCACCCCCTCCCCTCCTCCCCCGGTTAGGTTTGCACAAGTGAACATTGAACAGCAAAGGTATTTCCAGGAGAATTTCCTTCACAACCTAGTGAACATGCTACATCCATAGACGCCGGATCGACGTCGGAATAACTTCGTGATTTGGTTGTATATGAAAGTGGAGACAGCGTCTTTGGATAGAAGTCGGGAGAGCGACGTTGCATAGTCAGGAAAGGTCGTTGTATAGACATGGCGAAATTGAAATTTCGGAGATGCTTTGCCGCTCTTCAATCAAAGCATCCACTCTTGGATCACCCCATGCGTTAGAATAGGTCAATTTGCGTGCCCATATTGTAGGGATAGATCATGGGGTTGAGTGCTTTGTATGGGATTCGAGCACGTGTGGAAGGCCTGTGAACGAACCGCGCAGGGGTGAGTTCATTGGCCTTCCACAAGTGCTCGCATTCCATACAAAGCGCGACTGCACCAGGATCTATCCCCATTATAACAAGCAATATAGATTCATAGATAGCCGAAAAAAGCCAAAAACCCAAGATTTTGCTCGAAAATTTTTCATGGTATTGTCCTGCGACACGAGTGTCGCATAGCAACTTGCGCAATGCAAAGGAAAACGTTTTACGTCACAAAGCCATCGTCATAGTATCTCGGAGTCATGCCCATTATTTTTTCTGTGAATTGGCTTTGTGACTTTTGTACGCGATTAGAGCACGCTGACGGTTTCTTATCATTTCTTTTTACGGGAGTGCATTACTCAATTCGTGCTTGTTATAATATTTAATAAAACGCCTTTCGCGCCCTCCAGATTCTTATATTTAAACCATCATTTTGACTTGTTTTCTAAAAAGACCAAACCCAGCAAGTGACTTCCGTTTCCGGTGAGCTATAACATGATAGGGCTGGTTTTAGATTGTGTTCTCAATATCTATTTGAAGTCGGAGAAAGACGTTGTTTCGATTTTCACACACACCCAAATCCCGGAGCCAGTCCAACGTTACGACAACACGGTGGAGGGACGCTGCGATTTATTCGGGAGGAAAAAAAACATATGCAACATTTTAGAAAAGCTGGAAATTGGTCGGTAAACGTGACCTGAAAGAGGCGTTGGATGTAAATAGCAATGTTTACTCGGAGAGCGACCGCCCTTTGAAAAATATTGAATCAGCCCGAGTATTTAGAAGCATTAGGTCTACCACTGTTGGCCAATGCGGGTGTAAGCCGAAAGAGAATACGAGGAGACAGCGTTACTCAAGTTTTAGTTTGTTGTGAAAATTGTAAAACGGTATATGGTCTCCATATCTTATACGTTCCAAATATCGATAATGAAATACATCATTCAAACAGCTTTTCTACGACATTTTGAAAACGTCGATAAAACGACTTCAATCTAATCGTGTTAAAATAAAGCCAATATCACGAATTAAATCATGACTTCGCAAGAGTTGATTTTTAAGTAGTATATCTGTTATCTTCTGCATCTAAGCTGTTGAATAAAGCATGACAATAGTGAATCTAAACAAAAATGTTCTTCTAACTAATTGCAGCGATCAAGTTCAGTGGAGTTTTTTTATCTTTCGTAGCTAGAACTGGATGCCAGAAGAGAGAGAGCCGAGCGGAAACGTAATGGCCGGAAACTGCGTGCTCGCAAAAACAAGAAAACTAGAGGTAAAGCATTGGGTTTTTATAATACTTATATAGCACTGACTGAGGTCTATAACTTCAGTTTTCAAAACGGCTAAGTGGTAAGAAGTAACCCTGGAAATTGTGAACAAAAGTTACTTTGATTATTTGTTCATTCGTTAAGCTCCCCTGCAATGAGTTCTTCTAGATATAGACCAACATGTTTTTCTGGAGGTATCTGTTAATGCTGAATCAACAAGCAAGAGCACATTTTTCGAGAACTTTTGATGCTGTATTAAACATTTCATGGAACGAGATATTTTATTCACAATGATCAACGAAAAAACAGAAACTACGGCTAATATTTGTAGAACATATATTTAGGCATATATTTAGTAATAGCCAAAATTAAAAACAGCAGCGAAAAAAAAATAATTAAAAAATCAAGAGTTTACTTGCAAAAACTACAAGCAAAACAAACTTGTCTGAAACAAATCTGCGAATAGTATTTTTTCATCAAAAGCAACAAAATTTCATTTATCTTGCAACCGAGCTTCAAAGCCAATGCCTTTGAACTGTGAAAACTATTGATTTAAGTATCTTTTCTTGAACTCTCCGTTTCCATAACACTCGCATAAAAAAGAATACGTAATTAGAGAGAACAGATTCCCTTTTAATAAGGATTAACACGTTTGAAGAAACGGATCTGCAATGTAGGATTTTTCTCGGTGTTGGTTTGGGGACTCCGGTTTGTATATTCTGCTCGAAATCACGCATTTTCGCACCATTTGCTTTTTAAAATAGAGCTCAATAGGGACACAAAACCCAGTCAATTGGTTCCCGGATCAGCCAGCCCTGTAAAAGCGCCGAAATGACACAGATTTAGCACCCCTTAGGATAACTAAACACATTAAGTTGAATTGTTTTATATTTGAAAGGTTTTGCGCAAACACGAACATAAAAAAGCACAAAGTTATCAAAAAATATTTTTCTTTTATTTAATTTTCGAATTTTTGTCATTTTATTAAGAAAAGGAATGTCGTTTTTATTGTTTCGACTTGCAACACTTTGTTTGCAAATGGGTATAAGTTTGTAGTTTTTCTCAAAATTTCTGCCCCTTTCCTTCCCTTTTTTTTCTTCTCTTTTTTCTGTCTCGGAGGTTTCCAGAAAACTCCTCCTACGCTGTTTGACGTAGGACGATGAAATTTGGCACAGAGACAGAGAATGATGAGATGTCGTGAAATCCCTAAAAAAATTTTACCTTGACCTTGAAGATCAAGGTCAAATTGAGATCAAAGTATTTTTGACCTCAAAGTGGTTTCCGGAAAACTCCTCCTTCAGGCTTTGTCTTAGAAAGACGGTATTTGGCAGAGATATAGAGGGTAATGAGTTGTCCTCCAATCCGTGAAAATTCTTTTACCTTCAACCTCAGAGATCAAGGTCAAAGTGAGGTAAAAATATTTTTTGAAACGCCTATTAATCACGAAAAGTAGCCATAAAGGTGCTCAAATCCCAGTTTGAACACATAAAATGTACTCAATAGGAAGTAAACTTTCATCATTAACCTTGACCTTGATGGTCAAGGTCAAAAGTCACGTGACATCATGTGTCGTCAACGACAGGCCGACTTACCTCGAAAACGGTTAGAGATAGAGATATTTTGAGTTCATTTTCGACCCTTTGGGCCTAAACAACCTTATATAACAGGCACCTCGGCGACCTTGACCTTGTAGGTCACGGTCAAGGTCAAGATCCGGAAGTTGACTGTTATCACGAAAACGGTTAGCGATGGAGGTATTTTGAGCTCATTTTCGATCCTTTTGGTCCAAACAACGTTACATAAGAGGCACCTCGGTGACCTTGACCTTCTGAGTCACGGTCTAGATAAAAAACCGGAAGCTGACTGTGTCGAAAACGGTTAGAGATAAAGCGATTTTGAGCTCATTTTCGATCCTTTGGACCTAAACATCGTTCATAAAAGTTACCTTCTGGTACGTTCAATTTTAAAAACCGGAAGTTGGCTTTTATGTCGAAAACGGTTAGAGATTTTGGGTTCATTTTGAACCCGTTGGATCAAAGCACCGACAAGAAGCGGTACTGCGTGACTTCGAGGTTTTTTGTCATGATTTTTTCTATAATGGTTTCTGCAAGTGGGCTAATTCTGCTACGTAGCGGAATTCTGTCTAGTTTGTTTTTGTTTCTTTTTTTTTTTTTTTTTTTTTTTTGTAATCCTAGATTATGATTAGTTTTCTGAAAAACCTGTTTCTGCGTTCTGCGTTCTGCGAAAATGACGAAGTCGGCCTATCAAGGGAGGAAGATGTTTAGCCCGCCCCCTGCTTTCCCGTATTTAAAAAAACATCAAAAATTAATTTAAGATCATACACCCAGAGGCTATAATTTTTACCTCCCGCCCACCCCCGCCCGGCCTGGTTAACCCAACCATGTGAAAGTGACATTGTGTTTGGTTGGTGGGGGTGGTTGGCAGGGGGGGGGGGGGCTGGGAGGAGGGTGTAATGAGCAATAGTTTACATGTTTTATTTTACCGATCTAAACAGAAATCTCTGTGAAATCATGCATTAAAAATTATATTAAATTTGTACTGGGAGGCTCGAGCTTACATTACAAATTTCTAACAACCTGGCAGACTATCGCTCTTCTGTACACACATGTAACTTTAAGAAACTAACATCATATGACAATGATTTAAATGTTCGTGAATGAACAAATTATAACTGAAAGAAGAAAAATACATATCGTTCGAAATCAAACCAGACACTGTGGGCTCCAGTATGATGAGCGATCCTCTTACACCAATAAAGCATTGTGAGATTTATTTGTCTTATCAAAATGGACAATATGACAGAAAAGAGTGCCAAACATATATACTGCCAAGACCTCAAAATACCGGTATAAATACATTAGCCAAACTCCAAAAAAGTTGGCTGGGCTATTCTTTTTTCATATTGTAAACAAAACTTAATTATTTATGCACAACAAGAACACTTAGCTGTCATAATTATCTAACATCAACTGGACATTTTCGGGACACTCTTATAAAAAAAAAAAAGAATTATCTTTGGATACTTAAGTATGGAATTCTATGTTTTGTATACTTGATAAATGCTTAAAACTTGACATTTGACACAGCAGCTAATGAATCAGCCTTTGGTTTAAGATATAGTCAAAAGCTTTATTGTTGTCTATAAGCTTGCTTTAAATAGCCAATGTTGTTCACGTATATCACATTATGAATGTCAAAAAGTGGTATTTCAATAACAAACACATGGTACGCGAACTACTTGACCCTGCATACTGATAACCTCCAAGCTTGATTTAAAACTAAGAAGTTGAAAAAGTTTACCTGTAACTTTCTAAGCATGTCTTCTTGTGTTTACCAAAAAATGATACAGAATATCCAACAGCTGACCCGTATGCAAAATTAAATAACTGGTTTTGCAATATATATATATGTACATACATATATATATATATATATATATATATATATATATATATATATATATATATATATATATATATATATATATATATATATATATATATATATATATATATATCAGAAATAGAACATTTAAGATTTGTGTTTTTTTTAGATTCGTTGAATGTTTTACTACAGTTTTGAGCAGCATATCTAAATAAAAAATTACTGTTTCAGCTTAACCTTTCTAGAACATAAGTATTTCATAAAAAATAAATTTTCCTTAATGCAGTGCTACAAAAGGAAAAAATGTAAATATGTGGTATGCAATTGGCTTGAGGTAAATAATTTAATTCTTTGTCCTCTAATATAAATTGGTACAATTTTTCAATTTTATATGAAACTATAAAATGTGCATTGATACCGTATAAAAGCAAGACAGCTCACAAAGCTAGAGGTGTAATAAAATTATATGTTCTTTTAAATAAAAAAAAACAGAGCCTCTGTAAACGCCTCTCGGCGTTTGGAAAAGTTTGAATTGTTGTGAACGTGACGGTTTTTGGTTTGACGTTGTTGAAACGTATTTACCCGTTGGGCTAGATTTAAAAACGTTGTTATAGAATTCCTGTGCTGTTTGGAAGAAATTCACATAACGTAAATCTTTTTCTCGTTCAGAATAGTCTGCAGCAAAAAATGAAAGTAGTACTGTATTTCTTGTCATATTTACTTTGTTTATCTAATCAAAGTCAACCTTTTATCGCGTGTATATGTTGAGGGCTTTGCCAGTATGTCGCACAGGTATTGCGATGGTTAAATCTTCAAATAACACTGAGTTCTATGTGTATAAAGTGTTCGCTTCTTTCTGGCGTTTCTGTCTCAGAAAAGGAGCGAAAATTTCTAAGGGAGCGAAAGTTGACCAATCACAGGTGCGCCTTTATTGTGATCACGTGATTGGCAATGCAGTTTCGCTCCATCCCAGTTTGGGTGTTTTTCAACTTCAAATATTTAAGCTGTATTTAACATAAATGTTATACAATTGTGCAAAACATAGTTTGTCTTAGGCCAGTGTTATGTTTAAACTGGTTTCAGCTTATTTACGTGTCTGTTAAGTAGTTTTTGACTTCGCCATTTTATGTTTTTCGATCATGTCGTGTTTAATGTTAAAAACAAATGCATCGGTTTTATACATGTCATACGTTCAGTTTTATATTGCTCTAATGTCTTGCGGTGTTATTTAAGTATTCAGTATCAGTTGGTGCGTTTATACGACCCTTGTTATGAAGCAAGTAAAAAGTTTTAGAAATAAAGAAAACGGGGATAAATTCACTGACGCAGGGCGGCCCAGAATGGGTTGTTTGTTTGCCAAAAATGGGCTACCTCAGTGACCGTGTTTGTAAACAAGCTTTACGACGGTGTTACGTCACCAAGCCTTGCATAAATGTACTTTTGGGACAAAGAGGGTGCCGAAAATTGACCAATCAGAGTAGCCAAAAAAGGAAGTCACGTGATCTCTGTGCTATAAATACTCGCTGAAAAGTAAAAGGCAACACACATCTCGTAAAGCCTAGAAGAGCGAAGAGTGATTGCAGTAGAGCTTAAGCAGATTAGCAAAGGAAAAAGCAGTCAGAAGAGCAGTGCGATCATAGTTCGGTGCGTTTAGAAGATTAGCACGAGATCAGAATTAACAGGAGTATTGCGTGATGTTAGGGATTAACGTCAGTAATTAGAAAAGGGGTTAGAGTAGTGTTATTTTTTAGGGTGTTTCCAAGCATTCAGGAGTGCCTTTATTTTGTAGATTTATGGATATTATTATCGCATTTATAAGTTCCAAGGAATAACTATTGTACGTGAAAAAAAAATAATATTAATATGTCGGTTTATCTGTTTCTCTGTTGGCAGAGAATCGCTACACTTGCATAGAGTTGAAGGTGCCAGATCTTCACCCGTGTCTTAGAGCCCTCTGTCGTTAGAACAGAAGGGCCACAGTAGCGCATTACTTGACGTGTTTTTTGTTATTGCTTTTCATGACGTTCTCGCTCGTATCTCCTCCCCTTTTTTTTTGGAGAGTCAATCGTTCGGGTTATGAGTTGTTGTCGCGTGTATGAAGACGAATGCTGTTGCTAAATAAAGAAATGAACTAGAAGCTGTGTTCTTTCTTGTGTACAACAGGCAAAAAAAAAAAAAAAAAAAAAACGTTAAACGTCCTGCCACATTACTTGAAACCTAGCCGGGTTTCCCTTAACAATTCTCGAACTTCGTTTCGACGTTTGACGTTCTTTGCGCTTCTGTGGTTTACCTATCGGGTAATGGCAGCTCGGGCAAGGTCCAAGCAGTTCGACGCCGTGGCCAAGTGGACACAGGAGCTAGAGGCGGTCATGCAGGGAGAGCCTGATGAGAGAGCAGTGGCCGTCCGCAAGAAGCTTCAGGATCACTTCCTGAAGTTTACCAAGGCACATGAAGAGTGCTTTGCAGCTACGCCCGAAGAGGAGCGACGGAAACTACAAGAGTCCTACGACATCGTCGCGACGTCAGTCCGGGACGTCGATGCCCGTTGTCAACAGTGGTTGGCAGCGGAGGAAGAAGATGATGACGATGAATTGGAACAAGAAGTTCAACCGGTGATGACTGCGCCACGGTCAGCAACCAAGACAAGGCGGGCATCCGGTAGCAGCAAAGCCGGACTTCCTGTCCAACCAGCGGCAGAGGAAGCCAGGATAGAAGACAAGGACCAGGATCCCCAGGCCCGCCTGAGAGAAGCACTTCTGCGCCGGCGGCAAGTGCAAAGAAAGCTGCAGCTGGAAGAAGAGGAGCTTCAGCTTCAACTCAAGCTAAAGCGCAAGCGTGAACTCCTCATAGCCCAGGAGGAGTTCGAGCTAGCGTGCCTGGAAGCCGGGATGGATCCTAGCAACGACGAGGCGGATCAGCAGCTGAACGAGCCAGTCGAGCCTAAATCTCCCGCTGCAGCAACCCCGCAGATCATCATAACGGACAAAGAGGAGCAATTTGCACCCACAGGGGTGCGGAAAGAGGCAACCCAGACGCCATTTACTAAGCCTGGCTACGTCTCCCAGCCGCTGATACCGGCACCGTTGCTGGCTCCCATGGCCCACAGTATCCCAGGGCTGATGCAGTGGCCCCAGGTGCCGAAGTTCGAGGGGTCGGCACTCGACTACGCCGAATTCATCCATGAGTTCGAGACGACAGTGCACCCCCGAGTACCCGACAGCAGGACAAGACTAAGCTACCTGGTGGCTTGCTGCGAGGGAAGAGCGAGGAAGGCAATCAAGGCATGCCGGTTGCTGCCGGATGAAGAAGGCTACCTGCACGCTCGTAGCATTCTGCAGTCAAGGTTCGGGAGACAGCACGTCGTGACCCAAGCCAGTCTGGATGCCGTGCTGCAGGGACCCGCGATAAAACCTGGAGACGGAGAGGCCTTGATGACGTTAGCGTGTGACATGGAGGAATCCATCACTACGCTGGCGGCGATGAAATGCGAGTCCAGGGCCGACAACATCGACACCCTGTTAAAGGTTGTGCAGCGCCTTCCATCCCACATGCGCAACCAATGGACCGAGGTGGCTCAGAGGAGCTACGAGAAGAACAAGGAACCGACTTTCCGAGACCTGATGGCGTTCATCAGCGAAAAGGCAAGATCGGCATGCAACGTCTTCGGCCAGTGCGCGGTCAAGAAGGAAGAGAAGCCGAAAGTAAACAGTTATCAGGTCGACAGGACAAGCCGGATAACGACGTTTGCGACCGCAACCGGAGGCCAGCAACCCCCTCGCCAGCAACAGAAGCCCAGGAAGTGCGCGGCGTGCGACGGCAATTGCAAACAGGTGTCGGACTGCGGGCAGTTCCAGAAGATGACGCTCCAACAGAGGCTTGAGTGCTCTAGAAAGGGCCGACTATGCAACAACTGCCTGAAGCCCGGACACTTCGCGCGGGATTGTCGTCGGGAGAAGCAGTGTAAGGTTCCGGACTGCACCCGTAAGCATCACCCTTTGTTCCACGAGTGGGGTAATGCGGTAATCAACTGTACGGCGACGACCGGAACCAGGATGAGCTTCATGGGTGTGATCCCAGTGGTGGTTGAGGCCGAAGGAAGGGTCTGTTTGACCTACGCCCTGCTCGATGACGGAAGTGAAAAGACGCTGTGTAGCGAGGCCTTGCTCCGAGAGCTGAAAATAAAAGGAAAAGTAGTGAACTTCACAGTCAGCTCCGTCACCTCCAACAGTGAAACCTACAGCGGCAGAGAGGTTGATCTGATGATACGATCGCTGGAGGGTGGACCGGATCTGAGGTTGGCCCGTGTATGGTCCGTCAAGAAACTGCCCGTGTGTACCGAGAGTATGCCGAGCGAGGAAGATCTGCGGAAATGGGCCCACCTCCGAGACGTCAAGATTCCCCAGCTGCAGAAAGGTTGCGTCTCTCTGCTGATCGGCACGGATGCACCACGAGCACACGTCCCCATAGAGGTCAGAAGTGGAGCCGATGACGAGCTATACGCCATCCGCAGCGAGTTGGGATGGGCAGTCCGAGGACCAAGGGGCCAGAACTCGGCAGTGTCCGAGCGGCGAATCCACGTCAACCTCACCCGAGTAGTCGACGTGCAGCTACAAAAGCAGCCGGAGAAAATGTGGCAAGCCGACTTCAGCGAGACCAGCAAACCCAGTTGCCCGGTCGCTGTGTCCGAAGAAAACAGGGTGACCTCCAGAGACTCGAGAGCAGGCGACGCCGCCGGTCGGGAAGCGTGGTCGGAGGGTCCTGCGTTTCTCTGCCAGGCGGAAAAGGAGCGGCCGCAGACTCCACCAGCAGGAAAACCACTGGTGAACGACCCAGGGCTACGCCTCCCGAGAGCTAATGCGCAGCCACTGCGATTCCAGAGGCTGCTGGACGCCCGAGCCGGAGGAGAGGAGCAGCCCAAACAGACGTTTCTGATCCTGAAAGACGTCCAGAAGGCCGAGAAAGCGCCGGTCCGGGACGTGCAGCGAGCGCTTTTTAAAGAAGAGTGGTGTAAAGTGACGCAAGGGGAGGCTGTTCCCGCTCAAAGTCACCTGGCTGCACTGGATCCTCGAGCACGAGACGGTGGGATGACGGTGGAAGGAAGTTTGCAGTCTTCAGCCCTGCCAAGCCGAGCCAAGCATCCCCCAGTATTGCTGGATGAACATTGCCTAACTAAGCTGAAGATCCAAGACGTCCATGGAAGGAGTGGTCACGTGGATGCAAATCAGGTCTTGGCCAAGCGGCGGGAGCCCGTGTGGATCGTCCGAGGTCGTGCTGTGGTCAAGCAAGTGCTGGGCCAGTGTGTGGGATGCCGCCGGAGGAGGAGGAAGTGGAGGAAGTCGGAGCAAGACGTACGCGAGAATGATGTGGTTTTACCAATAGAGGACGCCCCGAGAGGACAGTGGCCCCTTGCTCGAGTCACAGGTGTCGACCCAGGTCGAGACGGACTCGTGAGAACCGTCGAGGTGACGAGCAGGGGACGAACCTACCGACGCCCAATCGCCAAGCTATGTTTGCTGGAAGCAAGTGATTAACTGTGGTGTTCTGGCACTTTCGTGGCCAGAGAGGGGGAGTGTAAACGCCTCTCGGCGTTTGGAAAAGTTTGAATTGTTGTGAACGTGACGGTTTTTGGTTTGACGTTGTTGAAACGTATTTACCCGTTGGGCTAGATTTAAAAACGTTGTTATAGAATTCCTGTGCTGTTTGGAAGAAATTCACATAACGTAAATCTTTTTCTCGTTCAGAATAGTCTGCAGCAAAAAATGAAAGTAGTACTGTATTTCTTGTCATATTTACTTTGTTTATCTAATCAAAGTCAACCTTTTATCGCGTGTATATGTTGAGGGCTTTGCCAGTATGTCGCACAGGTATTGCGATGGTTAAATCTTCAAATAACACTGAGTTCTATGTGTATAAAGTGTTCGCTTCTTTCTGGCGTTTCTGTCTCAGAAAAGGAGCGAAAATTTCTAAGGGAGCGAAAGTTGACCAATCACAGGTGCGCCTTTATTGTGATCACGTGATTGGCAATGCAGTTTCGCTCCATCCCAGTTTGGGTGTTTTTCAACTTCAAATATTTAAGCTGTATTTAACATAAATGTTATACAATTGTGCAAAACATAGTTTGTCTTAGGCCAGTGTTATGTTTAAACTGGTTTCAGCTTATTTACGTGTCTGTTAAGTAGTTTTTGACTTCGCCATTTTATGTTTTTCGATCATGTCGTGTTTAATGTTAAAAACAAATGCATCGGTTTTATACATGTCATACGTTCAGTTTTATATTGCTCTAATGTCTTGCGGTGTTATTTAAGTATTCAGTATCAGTTGGTGCGTTTATACGACCCTTGTTATGAAGCAAGTAAAAAGTTTTAGAAATAAAGAAAACGGGGATAAATTCACTGACGCAGGGCGGCCCAGAATGGGTTGTTTGTTTGCCAAAAATGGGCTACCTCAGTGACCGTGTTTGTAAACAAGCTTTACGACGGTGTTACGTCACCAAGCCTTGCATAAATGTACTTTTGGGACAAAGAGGGTGCCGAAAATTGACCAATCAGAGTAGCCAAAAAAGGAAGTCACGTGATCTCTGTGCTATAAATACTCGCTGAAAAGTAAAAGGCAACACACATCTCGTAAAGCCTAGAAGAGCGAAGAGTGATTGCAGTAGAGCTTAAGCAGATTAGCAAAGGAAAAAGCAGTCAGAAGAGCAGTGCGATCATAGTTCGGTGCGTTTAGAAGATTAGCACGAGATCAGAATTAACAGGAGTATTGCGTGATGTTAGGGATTAACGTCAGTAATTAGAAAAGGGGTTAGAGTAGTGTTATTTTTTAGGGTGTTTCCAAGCATTCAGGAGTGCCTTTATTTTGTAGATTTATGGATATTATTATCGCATTTATAAGTTCCAAGGAATAACTATTGTACGTGAAAAAAAAATAATATTAATATGTCGGTTTATCTGTTTCTCTGTTGGCAGAGAATCGCTACACTTGCATAGAGTTGAAGGTGCCAGATCTTCACCCGTGTCTTAGAGCCCTCTGTCGTTAGAACAGAAGGGCCACAGTAGCGCATTACTTGACGTGTTTTTTGTTATTGCTTTTCATGACGTTCTCGCTCGTATCTCCTCCCCTTTTTTTTTGGAGAGTCAGTCGTTCGGGTTATGAGTTGTTGTCGCGTGTATGAAGACGAATGCTGTTGCTAAATAAAGAAATGAACTAGAAGCTGTGTTCTTTCTTGTGTACAACAGGCAAAAAAAAAAAAAAAAAAAAAACGTTAAACGTCCTGCCACATTACTTGAAACCTAGCCGGGTTTCCCTTAACAGCCTCCTTTCGACACTTTGATCCTCTGTGTGTTGTCAGTGTATTGTCAGTAAAACAGATGTGTTATCTTTAACATACCACAAAAGGTTTAAGTTCAATAATGACGCGCTCAAAATTTCATTTAATTGAGCTCCTCTAAAACATAATATCAAGATGTTTAACTAACGCTCTATCATTTAAAATAAGAATTTTGAAGCAAATAAGAAACCAGATATTGTTTGGTAGACTATTCCTATAAATATTCCGATAAAAATAAATATCACAGAAATTGATGTTTTTTTTTTCATTATTTCATCATTTTAGTTTGCAGACTAGGTAAAACACTTGTTTTCTTGTCTTGGAAATAGAAAAATATGAAAAATATTGAAGACACAAATAATACTTAAAAATCAAAAATTTCAATTTCACTGAACTACCGAAGTCTTAATTAATAGCCAAAATCCCCTTTCAGTTTCCCAATGTCTTTATTTTTCTTTCTCCAAAAGATAAGAATTTATATTGTTCAACTTATTTTCACCCTTTGTTGCAAGAAAAATGAAGCGCTATTGATTTCTGTGGCATTCGATTTATCGGTAGTCTATTCCGGAATAGCCTGTCAAAAAATATCTGGTTTCTTATTTGCTTCAAAATTCTTATTTTAGATAATACGATGTTAACTGCTATAACAGGATAGCAAGTAAACCTCAAGTTTACTTTGAGGTTCGCTATCGGCTATATTTTTCGTTCTTTTTGTAACAGTTTTGTACAAAAGTGCCATATTTGTTATACAACACAATAAATAATTAATTTTTCAAGAATGACATCACTTCTACAGTAAGTTCATTGATATTTTGCTTCGCGCTGAAAGTCGATCACATACGGAACATCAAGCTGTGAAATTTGCTTTAAGAAATCATGACATTTTAAAACAGGGATAAATGGACGATAAATGGACAAATCATTGCGTAACCTAGAGGAATGCCGACACAGAACTGCAAAACTAAACCGATAGATACACAAAGTAGTGAAATTAACTAAACAGGCGTTTTACAGCATGTGTGTCATTCGTTTCAGGGTTAACTATGGGGAATGCAACATTGTGAGTATTGATTATTAAAATTCGTAATCGCTTTCACCCTTCGTTCCTATATTAATAACTGTTAAAACGGCATATTTTTCAGCTCGGGACAATGTCTCAATAGCCGCGGAATGTCTTCTTCCTGCTGAAAGTGGTCCTTGCGAATCATTGAATGACATGTGGTTCTACAATTCTACCGCTCAGCAATGTCAATGGTTTAATTATGGGGGTTGTGACGGCAACGGAAATCGTTTTCTAAGCAAGACACAGTGCGAGGCAAGATGCAAAAAGCCCGGTAAGTGCTAAACACATATTTAGCAGAAAATGATGCAATGCGGTATCTTGTTGATTAGATATTGTTTTAAAGTGCTTATGTCAAATTTGACGTCACAGCGATATCTCGTAGAGGTTATGTCTGCATCATATTACCCGTTGAAACAGCTAACTGCTTCTGTTAATTAAATACATCAAAGATTTTAAAAGTTTATATCCTTTAAATTGATTGTGTTTGCTGTTGCAAAGTATATACAGAAATCTCCTTGCCCTCTTAAATGAAACCCTAACAGATGAAATGACGACGTGCAATTTAACGATACGTTTTGTTTGCTGGTTTGTTTGTTGATTTTTGGAAACGACGCTCCAAAGGACAAAATATCCGTTGGTTTTGATGTTATTTCAGTACTCATCTAATAGCTGAAATACTATTCCTCATTTCTCATATTAGATCAGAAGTGCTGTTGTCAAATATCGACATAAACTGTCATTGTAACGAATTTGATCCTTGTTCTGAACACTCAGAAACTTTCCACCAAGTTATGAGCACAACTGCCTGAATTTTTGTAAGCACGTTAACTTCAATTATGTTGTTTTTCGGAGTTAAGATATTAACTAAATTTTAACAAGATCTGTATGTATATTGCAGATCCGTGTGAGATGGCACCAGTCCAAGGACCTTGTGAAGGAGAATTCATAAAATATTTTTATGATCCAGCAAAAGACGACTGCTTTGAATTTATTTATGGAGGTTGTGAAGGCAATGAAAACAACTTTAAGAGAAAATCTCACTGCCGAAAAGCCTGTAAGGGATTTGGTAAGTATAGAAAGTGCGAATAACCAGTATCATTCATAATGCATGAACAACAGAAAATGATTTGTTTCATTATATATATATATATATATATATATATATATATATATATATATATATATATATATATATATATATATATATATATATATATATATATATATATATATATATATATATATATGTAATGAAACAAATCATTTTCTTATTTGAATGCATATTTTTGTGGTTTTCTAAATGACAAAGATTATTCTTACATAAATACGAGAATTAGAAATGCTTCAGGCTATTTTATGTGTTCTATATTTTTCAGTCACTTGTAATGTTTAAAAAATTGTTTAACAAATTAACTTCAGATTACTCAAATCACAGTTTAAACATCTTATATCCGCATTACAGCAAGCAGGAATGAAAACAGTAAAAAGCCGGACCAACTTCCACCAGGATGTGCAATCAACTGCGAATTTGGTTTCAAGCCTGGAAGTACATGTGAATGTGCAGACCCTCCAGTTACCTGTAGTATCCATTGTGAATTCGGTTTCAAGGATAAGAGCCTGTGTGAATGTAACACGATGCCAAAGAGACAATGTAACAGATCGTGCGAATCTGGCTTTATTTTACAGTTTGAAACTTGTGAATGCCATCCTGTTGCACAGTGCCTTAACTCTTGTGAATTTGGATATAAACTCGACGTTAACAAAAAGCAAACATGTCTTTGTAATGATCCTCCCACTCCAGGATGCACAAATGTTTGTCGTTTTGGTCATAAAGAAGGATCTAACTGTGAATGTGCTGAATCTCTAGATAAACAATGCATGTTGACCTGTCCAAAAGAATCTGTACTTGATGCTGAAGCGTGTAGCTGCAAACCTAAGCCTGCGTGTTTAAATGTTTGTGAATTCGGATATAAAAAGAATGCTGATGGACAGGAAACGTGTGAATGTAATTCACAGCCGAGACCAAAGTGTCCAGCAATGCGTTGTCTTTTGTACTGTGACCATGGATTCATATTAGATGAAAATAACTGCGAAACATGTGAATGTGTTTTGCCTCCAGCACTTGAAACTCCTGATGGTTGTTACCAACAGCAATGCATGATTAAGCGTGATGAAAATGGTTGCGAACTTTGCGATTGCAATGACTGTCCGTTAAGCCATTGTTTTGCTCTCTGTACTAATGGATATAAACAAGACGAGAATGGTTGCGATCTGTGCGAATGTAGTCAACCAAAGTTATGTAATCCCAAGCAATGCAATTTATATTGCAAAGATGGTTTCAAATTGGATAACAATGGTTGTCCGACATGTGAATGTTATCAGAAAAACTTCAAAATATGTCCATCCGTAAGCTAACATTTTGTTAGTTACAGTTTAAACAAATAACAACCTTCTGTTTATTTTTCACCTCTTTTCATCCAATTTAAAATAAAACCATATTTCAGGATGATATTTGGGAATATTAAATACAAATTAAATAATAGTACAGATCTACATGATAAAATGCATTTTCTTTGCTTTGTAGAAAACTTGTATTAAGAGTTTTCTACTATTAAATTTCAGATTGAATGCCCCACAAGATGTGAGAACGGTTACAAATTAGACGCTGCTGGGTGTCTGACATGTGAATGTGTTCCTTCGGCGCTGGATGCAAGTGCTGCGTGTGATAATCTTCAATGTCGTATGTTTTGTCCATACGGCTATGCAAAAGATACAAGTGGATGTGAGGTATGGTTCCAAACATGCAAATTAGTCGGCTAGTTCTGTTTCACTAGATAGCTACTAGATACGTGTCTAAAATAATTTCCTTATTATTATTAATATTGTTATCATTATTATTGTTATTATTATTATTAATGCGCAAAATACGAGTTCCTTTGCACCATTCAACTAGAAATGGTCTGAAACATACACACACACACACACAGATATATATATATATATATATATATATATATATATATATATATATATATATATATATATATATATTCCACCAATTTAAAAACGCGACAAAAGTTATGGTGGTTATTGCTGTGTCCAACAACTTACAGGAGCATAGTCATAATGTACAAATTTAGCCCATATGGACATGAGTACTTTGTGTAATTCACTATCTGCAATGCTCCTTATTAACAGAGATCACGGCCATGTGGCAATACATAAAAAAGCACGTGGTGACTTCTCTGTAAAATTTATGGACATTTAATTTATGTGATTCCCGTATGAAACCTAGGGAAAGGTCAATACATTTAGGTTTTTGTAAAGTGTGCGCTTAATTTAAGCCTAGACTGATAAAGCGCGTACTCGTGATGCTCGAAAGTGGAAGATCTGTGTCAGACGTCGCTAGACAATTCGAACGAGCGATACGTCGGCACGTGCGTTCAAGAAAGACCGTTGGGGAGTGAAAGTGCAACCGTTTGATCTGGAATCTCATTTGCTCACCGTACTGAGAACCGCTTCATACCAGGTATTGTCACTGCTGACAATTATGGCAAGGTTATTCTGGAAGTTATTCTGGAGCCAAGTGCAGTTCCATTCATGCTACGGCATGGGCTTATTCTTCAACAAGATAACTCGCGCATCTACGGGAGCAAAATGTACGCATTTTACCCTGGCCTACATTCTCGCCCGATTTATTGCCCGTTGAGCAGGCAGGGGCATGCTTGGCAAAGCCGTATGCTCATGCGATCCAGCACTCGAGACACTGCCTCAGTTGCGTCACGCGCTAGTGGAAAAGTGGCACAACATTCTACAATATAATATTCAAGAGTTGATCACCTCAGTGGGGCGTAGATTTACTGCAGTTCAAGAAGCACGTGGAGGACACGCACGATATTAAAACTGGACACAGGATAAATTCAAGTGTTTTGTTGTGTGTTCAATGAACCGCAACAAGACAAATTTCAGCTGAAAAAATTAAGCAAAAATTAAATGTTCCATTATTTCCTTACCAAAAATGTATAATTCACTTAGTTAAAGTTTACCTGAGTATTTCTATTTAACTTATATATTTGTTGCCTTTTTAAATTAGTTGAGTATATATATATATATACAGATTATTATTCTGGCTAGCTAGTTTGGAAAATAAAACATTTATTGCTGATTTATGCGCACACACACGGTGCGTATATATATATATATATATATATATATATATATATATATATATATATATATATATATATATATATATATATATATATATATATATATATATATATATATATATATATCATGCAATAGCCTGTTTTATGTGTTTTCTAGCTACATAGTAAAAAAATGCCGTTCTCTGCAACGAGCTTACCATTTGTAATCATTATATTAGCGATTCCATGACTCATTCAAGTATTTCTTTCTTTTCTGCTTCAGAAATGTTCTTGTATTGATCGCACAAACTGTAAAAATCTACAGTGTAATATATACTGCCCAGAAGGTTTTGCTGTCGATTCAAATGGATGTCCTATTTGCGCCTGTCAGGATTCAGGTAAGTTGAATCTTTAAAGTTAATATGCCCGATTCCATATCAGAATGGCTAAAGAGGCACACATAGCACATTTGCCTTTTAGTACTTCCCCGCAATAAAGTGGTACGTAGCTATCCCCATCTGCAATCAGTGAGCTTTTGAACTGATCAACAAAATATCCACCCCAATGATCTTTTTTTAATTTTCTCACCCCAATGATCTTTTTCATTTCAATCTTTTCTTTAAAACTTTATTGACATTTCCTCAGTGAGTATATCTTAGGGGCAACCGTTTCTCATTTAGAATTTTATTGGAATGATCTTTTGATTTTGTTTGGCTCTAAAGACGAACATCCCACCTTATTCATACCAAAATACTTTCGTTGTTGTAAAACAGATGACCTCTGAGCGATCTATCTGCTGTTATAAAAATGGAGCGGATGGATATTTTAAAAAGTTGTTCTGTTGTTGAGAAAAAATGACAACTTATGTGAAGGGTTGATGCTTTTACGTAGAAGTCCGTGTAAACGCACTTAGTATTAGGCAAATAGTGCGCATTGCAGGACTGAGGGATTTTTTCTCAAAAATTATCCGCATCGTGTTTTTATATAAGAGGTTAATCCTGTTAGAGGTCAGCTGCCCCACAGCAACTCTGTGTACTGTGGTAGCAAGTGACCGCGTGCACTGATTTTGTTCACCAGAATAGCAATAACAAAATGAAATCCACAGCTAAAATACAAAGCAAAAGAGGTACAAATCTAATCGTTCAGAGTTCATGGTTTATTCAGTTATATTCATATTTACTACTTTATCTTTTGACATAATTTATTTATATTTCTGTTTAATGTTGAATTCAGCAGTACCGTGTTAGTATTTAAAACTTGCTTACATGTCTCGGAATATAGAGAAAGAGTAAACAATTTTGTGACTTCACAAGAAGTTGTTCCTTATAGGATTTCACAGCATTGCATTAAATCGACAAAATAAGGACACAATCTTTATTTAGACGTTGAAATTTCACGTTCGCCTACTTGTTAAAGCTTTCTAATGGGCGCATGGGGTATCCTTTTCTCTATATTTTTTCAACGCACAACATTACGTACTCACTTCAAGTTATTTCTTTGGTATAATTAATAGTTAACAATAAATTGTTTTTATTATACTGAAATTTCAAGGCAACATAAACCCTAGATCAGTTCCGACGAAAAATTAACATTCGTAGAATAGTGAAATCGTTGTTAAGACTGTTTTGCAATAAAGACGTAAAACATAGGCCTCATTGTCTGTATTTGGTTTTCACATATCTATGCACTAACGGCATAGGATCTTAGTTGCTAACTTTACTCAATAAAATGAATTATATGTTGGGTTCTTTGTTTTATACTTTATTACAAAGTGCATTGTCATGTAAGTTTTTTTCAGTTGAAATGAAAAATCATTTTGTTGAATTAAGTTTAGTTGTTTACTCATGCATTTTCCATTGCAAATCATGGTATATCTTTGCAATTACATAAAACTGCAATTTTTCCTTAACTATCTATCTTTGGATATATTGTCTTAATAGGTGTACTGTATAGGTGTTAACTATTTGCATCTCTTATTGTTCTTCTGTCTTGAATTATGTCTGCTTTGAATAAGGGTGACAGCTGCGACAACCATAGCCTCTCTGCAGCCACAAGTGTAAACACAAATCAGCTGTTTTGTTTGAGAAATATTCGTAATTTCTGAGTAAACCACAGCAGCAAACTCGCAACTGCTCCGAACATTTGTTTGAAGGATAGACATATATGCATTCTTAGAATCGATGGTTGTATGTCACAGCCTATAACCTTGATTTTCGCCCACTTCGGTACGATGTATACCATCCTAATAACCATCCAGCTCAATCTACGAGTATAGCCTGGGACAATACCACAATTACTTCCGCCTTCATTGCCCAATAACAGGAAGGCAACTGCCTTTTCGACAATCTTTTGAATGTTCTGGGCAGTCAGTAATAAACTTATGGCATAGTTATGTTCCCAAAGGGTTGTACTACGGTAGTCCTAGATGACTCTTGTGGTCTTCCTATGACACCAAGAGTCATAGTTCCTGCAATAGGAAATGTCATTGATGTCAGTTTTCAAAGTTTAGAAAGGGTGCACCACATAAATGGCCCAATTATAAATTATGGCGCACAAGTTTTATGGTCAGATAACAATTTTTTACTGAGAAAAATATGTGTTTTCTTGAGATCAGAATATCGAATCCCTCATTATTGCCACAGTGAATCCACAGTTGCAAAACCATGTTTTACTCTGGTTTGGGAGTTTTGCTTAGGTCGAAAATAATGCGCCAGGGTACTTCTCAGTGTGCTTTTAAAGAAAAAGCCTGCCAGTACGAGCTTCGGTGCCCTTGAACGTGCGCGGAAAGATCCAGAGCCTGGAAAATTGAGACCAATGGCCATTTCTCTCCTTATATTTATGTAGGTTTTAGGTATCCAAACATACTGTCGACAACTTAAAAAAGTCACTATAAATCGTACAGAGAAGTATTTTTGAACGATTTCACGTTACTGTGATTTTTAACCCTTTGGGCACATGTGCGAACGGAACGCGTCAGATTTTTGTAAAATTACAAGAAACCTCATTTGCCAACTTTAAATTCTCATAAAAACACGTCCATTTTATCAAATGTATTCGGGTATTTCGAGTGTGTCAGCTAGAATTGCACAGCCAAAGGTACTTTTCTTGTACTTCTTAGCATCATGCTATAATCTGCCATATTATATGCCTTTTCGACAAGCCGACTTACGTTGGTGGGCTGTTCCTATCACTTGTGGGCTATCCGTCGTCCGTTGTTTGTAAACCTTGTTTGAAATGCTGCTGCTATTACATTTTGTGTCTGATTATTTTGAAATATGGCAAGAACGTTCCCTAGACAGTTCTGCACCTAGCTTATATTTTTGTTTAACGATTTGGCCAAAAACGGTCTATTGGAAAAAAATGCTAGTGTTCCTGCAAATCCTGTGCGATCGCTTTGAAAACTTCCAGGATAATAATTCCAAGTTTAAGATATGTGCACATTATAAACAGGGTTGAGCCTAATTGTCTATAACAACGATATATAAAAATTCGATTATTATTATTATTATTATTATTATTATTATTATTATGTTTTGTTTGATGATTTGCCAAAAAAAATGGGCCAAAAGCTGTTTAAATTCTAGAAAATCACAAAAATGCTGGTCATGCGAATTCGGTCCGATTTGAAATGTGACAGGAAAGCACGGCTGAAACTTAGCGGGGAACCGTGGCCTGAATCCTCCTAATTTCTGCTCAGGTCCTCGTAAAGTTTCTTGAATATATATATTTTTCTGGTCCCCCACTTTTCGCTCGGGTCCCCGAATTTCTCTTCCGGGGCATTTCGATCATAAAACTGTGAAACTAAAAAGGTTACGCATCTTTGGCAGTTTTAGCTGAAGATCCAGACCCGTGCGCCGTTGGCCTCGCTTTACGTGATGCAGATGGGAAGAAAGTGACGTGTGGCGAGCCGAGTGGCTGCCCGTCGTCGCATGTCTGCAACCCACACCCCTCCGGCGCAGGCACCGTGTGCTGCGAGCGCCTCACTGGCAGTAGCTGTCATCTGAAGCTGCAAAAGGTACAAGGGGACGAGAATGGTTACGACACATCCAAAATGGCGAACTGAAATAGAGCATGTTTCGTGGCTGAAAACAAGAGTCTGTTGTCAAATAATGCAAAAAAAGGGTTATTTGATTCGAAAGGGTAGCCATATTTATATCTGACTTATTAATTGGGGTCAAAATAGTGCGTTTTTTCGCCAGTTTGGATGTACTCAGTCGCCCGTACGAAAAAAATAAACCCATATTATGACCAATGTAATAGCTGTATTTTTAGCCAGTATCATGACCCATATAGTCCCGGTCCGTCACAGCCATGAAAATGACGGGAAACTTAGAACCAAAATTTCAAGTCAAGACCCAAAATGTCAGTGCAATTAATAATAACCCATAATGTCCCGTTATGTTTGTAATTTAGCAGCCATAATATGACCAGTATTTCAACTGTCCATCCTTGAAAAAAAATAAACATTTTTACGAGTATTGTCGGGACTCTGAGCTAGCAGTCTTTTCATTTTGAGTTAGCCATTTTACCCACCACGCCACGATGACCTCTTATGTATGGAGGTCTTAAAAGGTAGTTGTGAAAGCCTGAAATAAGTTATTTCAGATTAATTACACTTGGAGATTTGCAAAAATCCCCTAGTGTATTGAATTTGTACGAAAATTTGAGCCGCAGTTGTGTCATGTTTATTTCCGTTTTTTTTTTTTAGTTTGTCCGTGGAACTAGTCAGAAGCCGTTAGTGATAAAAAGGTGAAAGTTGGATATGATAAACTTCAGTATGTCTAGTTGATCCTCCTTTATTTTTTTTAAATTCGCTTAAGTTTTCAATTAAAAAACGACAAAACAAATTTATGAAACAGGCGGCAAGACACTGAGAGCAGTAGTTTAAACTGGCATGATATCAGCCTCGGTGATTGATCGCCCGAGTCTCAATGAAAGCCATCACAGCATGCGTGTCCAAGTTTAAGTTGGCTGCAGCGTTTGGGTTTTTCCCAATTGGTAAAGAGTGATGGGATTTGGCTCACTGATTAGACACCGTAAAATCTGTATTTTTTTTATCCATGACCTTAGAGAACGATTGAAATCTTCGGCCATGGTCAATGTCAAAAAACCGGAAGTGGGCCATTATCTCGAAAACGGTTAGAGATAGAGCGAGTTTGAGCTTATTTTCGACCATTTGGCCTAAAAGTCAATATGTGAAAAGTGCCTCGATGACCTTGATCTCCTCGGCAATGGTCAATGCCAAAAACCGAAGGTGGGCCATTATCTCGAAAACGGTTAGAGATAGAGCAGGGTTGCCCCCGACCCTGTAAATCAGGGAATTCAGGGAAAAATGAATCGACATTTTCTAGTCCGGGAAAACTCAGGGAATTTGGTAATTCCGGCAAATCTCAGAGAAAACTCAGGGAATTTATTTTTTTGAAAATTCCAGGTTTTCCAGGGTATTTCCACGCAAATTTTTCTTTTACAAACTTGGATAGATTTAGTAACAATTTGTTGAACGTTGTATTTTTCTAAGCGTTTAAGAGAAATAGTGGGATACGTAGTCGATGATTATTGTTTTTCAACAAAAACATGTAAATGTTGGAATTCTAAAAACGTGCGCTGTCAGGATTCATTATATGGAAAATGTCTGGAAAACTTAGGGAAAACACAAGGAATTTCATTTCGGATTCCAGGTGGCCATCTTGTAGAGCGATTTTGAGCTTATTTTCGGGCCTAAAAGATGATATATAAGGGATGTGGATACATATTATCGACAGTTTAGCACACAGAATACTACAGTCCCTTTTTCTTTTGTATCTAGGATCGCGTGTTCTGTGCAGTGCAGCATTTTATGTCAGTGTTGTTCTTTGACGGTTTTTTAATATTACACCATATTGTAAACGGTCTCAGTGACGAGTTTATACAGGAACTAGAACGGATTTTGCGACCAAGTAGCGAAATAGAAGTTTGGTATCTTAGAAAGTTAAAGTAACATGAACAGCTTCGTGGTAGCTGAAATATGTTTGAATTATTTCTGTTTTGGTATCTTTTATTTTGCGCCTTTTAACATAGACAGCATCAAGAAATGTGTTTCCTTGAGCGGTTGATTTTTCTCAATTACATTTAAATACGAGCAATCGTAGCGTCATGCTGTATGAAGAATGCAGATAGCAGATGACGTACGCACTGGATTTGTTTACTTTCTTTGCTTATCGTGTAAAACGCAGCACTAATGCTAGCAGTGCGAGCCAATTGGTTTTATGCATAGAGTTAGTAAAAAATCGTCTGCCGTTGCTCATCGATTTGACTATGAAGATCACTACCAATCTTCTTTAAAAAATCGGGAGGATTAAGTTCAGATCAAATACTATGTACTTGCCAAATTTGGTTGCTCTCCCTTGTACCGTTTTGGAGAGTTGATGCAACAAAATCTAGGGTTGGATTTTGGACGGTCCGAAACGTATTTCGGACCGGACGGTGTCCAGAACGTGGTAAAAACCGCCCAAAAGGGTTTTTACCTGTCCGAAACGGTCCGAAACTAAAACAACTAAACTTCTATGGACAAAAGACACTTATTCCAGGTGCTTATTGCTATCAGTTAACAAAAACTAACCTTGACGCATTTTATGCATAATTTTGCCAATAATATTTCTTTTAATTGTATAATTTCACAGTAAAGAAACTTACCTTATATACAATAGTTACGACACTGGAGCATCAAGACATTAAGCATATGTGGAGTCGTCTCCGCCCACCCCCAGAGCAGTATACGGTGGCAAAGGGATTATATCGCGCAAGAGGCAGTCCGAGAGAAGCCAGTGTAGTGACAGATTAGGATTCAGATTCAGGATTAAAGCGCGCTCTAAATTTTGGGTGTTAAATAAACAGCAGTCGAACTCTTCGGGCAGGCATTATTTGGATAGTGGTGGGGTGGACTGTTTGCTGATGTGACGTTTGCGACTCGCACAGCATTGCTGACTGATAGCTTTTTCAGGGGTGGACTGTTTGCTGATGTGACATTTGCGACGTCAAACAGCAATGTAGACTGAAAGTGTTTTCATAAGCAGAAACGTTAAGTTAAAAAAAAACAGGGAAACCTTTGAATAATCAGAGAAACGCGTTTTGTATATTTGAATAGTTTACATTTGACAGCCCAGTTTCGGACCGTTTCGGACAGTCCAAAACTGTTTTGGACAGGACGGTAAAAACCTGGTTTTTACCAGGGGGTTTTACCATCGTGTACCAAAACTTACCAACCCTGACAAAATCATGCACCTCCGATTCGGAAGGAAAAAAGACGGCAGCAAGTTGTACTGTTTTCGACAAGACAAATTCAACTAACTTAGGCAAGCTATGCTTGCCAAGTTTAATTATCTATGTATCTGCAATGAACCATAACATGCGTGTGTTAAAAAAGAGTATAAAACGATTTTGAACAGATCTGGATTGGAGCTCTGTTAGGGGTGAATATTCCACAATGCAATGATGACGGAAGCTACAAGCAAAAACAGTGTCACTCCAGCACTGGCTACTGCTGGTGTGTGGGTGATACTGGTGAAAAAATCCCCGGCACCGACAAGGCTCCGGGACAGGGAGAGCCCGACTGTGGTGAGTGTTAGATGTCGATCTCTAGTCCCCCAGTGAGCCCTAATTAGCTCTGTATTGTGTGTAGTGTTTGCTTTCCACGAAGTTTTCTTCCCCTTCCGTTGTTATTTCTCCCCGACAATATGGGAGACATATGGTGTTTGTACGTTGTGTGTGTGTGTGCCTGTGGATGTGTAGGGAGGATGTGACTGTTTGTTTGTGCGTATGTCAGTCTGTTGTGAACAAAATGTTGTGTGCAAGATATCTTGAGAATGAACAATCGGATCAACTTCAAACTTGATCTTTCTGTTGCTTGGTTATGTCGGGCGGTCCTGCGAAATTTTGACACATGTTGCTTCGTTACAGAAGGCGTATGACGTCATTAGGTAAAATTCTTGTGTGCAAAATTTCTCAGCCGCTGAATATCGGAGAGAGTTCGAACTTGTGGGATTGGTGGTTGGTAGATCCGAGAGATTCTGTCAAATTCTGTGGCGAGTAGAACGAACGAGTGCGGCGTATGACGTCATCAAATAAAATGTGTATATATTTTGAAGAAGATCTTGTCTGCAAAATAACTTTATAACGGAAAATTGTACCGTCAAATTAAGAAAGGCGTATGCCGCTGAACATCGGGGTAAGTTGAAACTTTGTGGGAATGTTGTTTGGTAGATCCGAAAGATACTGTCATTTTCTTCGGAGTAGAACGAACGAAAACGGCACATGACGACGTCATTACATAAAAAGCTACCTGTTGTTAAGCAAAATATCTCGATAGCGGAAAGTTGGGTCGACTTTTGACCTATATTCCTTGGATAAGTCGCACGGTTTTTTGTTGGACGTTAAACTCGTACAGAAAATTAAGAAAGGTGTATGATGTCACTGTTTGAAAAGTATTACGTGATACATTTTGCGGTCGCCGAATCTAACATTACCCCCTCCCTCTCCCCCCTACCCTAAACTTCCCCGTTTGGACGACCCTATTGTTAACTACAATTGTAAGCTAGGATAAGGGAAAGTTGAAAAAACCTGAATTGTATGTTTATGCCAAGAAAGTATAACGTACACAGATGAATCCTCCCCACATAAGCGTTTATGAGCAAGGTTATACCGTGTTTTGAACAGATAAAAACCAACCATTTGATGGGTAAAATGTATCCACGTTTAACATCGCAGCAAAGTCTTTTGCCTTTTCAACAATGTCATCCTTGTTAATTGCAATACTTGAATCCTTTTTAACCCAGCCGACTTTGTCGGACTGGGTTAGTCGTATCACTATAGGGGGGGGGGGGGGGGGGCTTGAATGTATGTGCGTGTGTTAAACTTTTTCTTTAAGATGCTACTCCCCCTACAGTTTTGCTCCAATCGTTTTGATATTACGCGGGAATGTTCCCTGGTTGGTCCCCCACCCAGCTATCACTTTTTTGAAACTGACAAAATGGCGGCGCTTTTTGTGCCCGTTTTGACCCATTTTTAAAATGCCACTCCTCCTACAGTTTTACTCCAATCGTTTAGATGTTATGCAGGGATGTTTTCAAGGGGTTCGCCTACCAGGCTGTTAATTGTTTTTCGCGATTCGCCAAAAACTGCCAAAATGGCTGAACTTTGAAGTTTGGCAAAAAACTGGAACAAATGGTATTAAATAGCAGAATTGTCAAACAATTCAATTCCCTCAGTCTTTTTCAAATAGTTATAAAATTTTAATCGAAAGTTTCTTAGGTGCTTTCAGCGTTCGCGATGACGGCATTTTTACGCGGATTTTAGCACTTTTGGGGGCTTGTGACGCGGCTTTTCAAAATCCACTGCGTCACAGTGACGCGGATTGTATGAAACCACCGCGTCACACTATAGAAAAATCTTATATGTGAAAAGTGTTCAACAAAAATTAGTCCTTCGTCTTTTTTTGGAGTGTATAAATGACAAAAATTAGTCCTTCGTCTTTTTTTTTGGAGTGTATAAAAGACTTTAAGTGTATAAATGTGTCGCCGACTTAACTTTCACGTGTCGCCGACCTGTCGCCGAGTTAACCAAACTGTCGCCGGGTTGACCTGTCGCCGAGTAAGTTTGTCGCCGAGTTGACCAAACCCTTATTAAAACCAAGAACAGTAACCGTCTAGGTGATAACTAGAAGCTCATTCCGCTAGCGAAATATTAAACACTTGACAAAAATTACAACGCAAAAATGCTTCTTTCAATGGAGTATTTCTGGAATAATATATTGCAAACAACACAGCTTGAATACGGCTTATAAGCCGAGTAGTGTTTGGTTGTTGTTGACTTAAAGTTTTATTGACTGAGCAGGCATACGCCTTGTTATCTATTTACGCAGTGAAAGCTCGTGCAAAGCTCATTAAGCAAATGTATATTCTGTGCTGTCGTTAAATGCTACGCATTTATTTGCAACAAATGCACTCTTTTCACATGGCGTTTTAACAAAGAAAACGAAATCAAAGACGAAAATAAAAAGTGACGTGCACATGTTCAGATCAAGCTCTTCATAAGTCCAAAGTTTCATGGTCGTAGGGCCCATAGTGTCAGAGAAGAAGAAGACACAAAAATTCGGAAAAAGTGTCAAGAAGAAAAAAAAGGACGAATTTTGCTCGCACAAATTCATATAACTCTTGCAAGCCAAAGGCTTGTCAAGTGTTAAAAAACTTGATCAAATTTTACGGATTTCTATGAACGGGCCAGCCTTTGCAACTTTTGATTTCAAAGATAGGGGTAGAAATTTTCGGGAAGTCCCCAAATCGCGAAAAATAAACTTCAAGTTTTTGAGCTGAAAGTTCAAAAACTTTATGCAGTAAACTTCGCGTAATGGAGTTTTAAGACAATTTTGATTGATCATGTTCCATCACTTTTGGAATTCTGTTAATAGCTTTTTTCTACATATATTTCTTGTTGCCCTCGAATTCTCTGCCCACTCACGATCTCAAAAAAAAATTAAGTCATAATGTCATCTAAGTTTCAATAATTTGTTACTTTGCTTAGAACTGACCAGAGAACTGTTTTTTTATTTGCTTAGAACTGTACAGAGGATTGTTTTGAGTAAACAGACTTGAATGTTTAATCGACCTAGTCAAGAACTTCACTGCATTTTGTGTGTCAATCGAAACTCGTTTGTTGTCTTGCATTTTATTTCCCACAGGCAATATATGCGATCGACCGCGTGTCGGTCGGTCATCAAGAGCTTGTTAACACGATAACTTAAAAACTCCTGCAAGGATTTTAACGAAACTTGGTATGTAGCTTCTATGGGAACAAACACAGATCGGTATTATAAATGGGCCAGGTTCTTCGAAGGAAAATGGACCAGCTGGACTTGGAAGTTTTCAGCTCTTGATTGACTATTGATGGCCGTGTTTAACTGATTGGGGGCCTGGGGGGAATATGTGGGCTATGCACACTGCTCTAGTTGTTATTTAGAGAAGCCGTTAATAAAATCAAAATAAATGTTACCACAGATTATTTGTGCATGAAGGAGGTGGAGGAGGAGTGGGGGTAGGTGTTTCAAAAGGCACCAGTACTTTTTATTGAAAAATGATTGGTGGTGAGCCTGTGACGCGGTTTTTTAGATCCCACCGCGTCACACAATTATGTGTGACGCGGTTTTGTGGAAGACCAGCGCGAACGCTGACTGCTTCTCCACCTGGACTTTGCTTTTTTCGCAAATGACAAAAAATGCCGAAATGGTGGAATTTTAAAAATTTTGTAAAATTGTATAAATGTCGGTAAATACGTGAATCGTCAAAACCCAACCTCTCCAACATCCCTTTTCGGGTAGCTTCCACCCGGGAAAACTCGTTTTTTGTGTATTACAATAATGAAAAAGTTACGTTCAGAAACAAAGATCTTCATTTTTTGGCCTAACAGTATTCTTTTCAGAGTTTTTCTCTCTTTCCTTGTGTGGTAGCTCGGCAGGGTCATGTCCTTAGACGTGCTTGTTGTGTATTAAAATTATGAAAAGGTTACGTTCAGAAACAAACTGCTTCATTTTCTGGCCTAACAGTATTCGTTTCAGAGTTTTTCTCTCTTTCCTTGTGTGGTAACTCGGCAGGGTCATGTCCTGAGACGTGCTTGTTGTGTATTAAAATTATGAAAAGGTTACGTTCAGAAACAAACTGCTTCATTTTCTGGCCTAACAGTATTCGTTTCAGAGTTTTTCTCTCTTTCCTTGTGTGGTAACTCGGCAGGGTCATGTCCTTAGACGTGCTTGTTGTGTATTAAAATTATGAAAAGGTTACGTTCAGAAACAAAGTGCTTCATTTATTGGCCTAACAGTATTCGTTTCAGAATTCTTCTCTCTTTTCTTGTTTGGTAACTCGGCAGGGTCATGTCCTTGGACATGCTTGTTTACATTCTGACTGAACCAAGTAAACAAGGCCTTTTCAACTTCAGGATTTTTCGCAAGTCTTCTTTTTTCGGTTTTATGATCAAATTCATCCTTTTCGTACTGTTCTTTTATTTTATCAGAATTTTTAATCCAACTATTCAAGGTATTTCGATTAACATTGAAATCTTTTCTATGTCTTTGTTAGTTTTTCCGCCGTCTCGTGCCTTAAAAGCTTCGTATTTATTTTCCAGAGTTTGACAAACAAGTTTTTTTTAACACCACCTGATGCCATTTTAGATTATTGCATGATTTAATTTTTGTACGTAAATTGAGATAAATGTACCTGGACTGAAGGAGCTGTTGAACGATAGGTCAACCACAACCTGGATCGTTATATAAGATGCACCGGGAATAGAAGAAAGGGATGGTGAATTGTAGGTGTTTACAAGGAAATACAGTGGTATCATGCCGCGAATGTAACATTTCCTCTCACTAATGGTGGATCTAACCAAAGAAAGAAACATTTGAAAGGCATAAGATAAGGCCTGGCTTTGTTTCTAAATGACTACGTTTGATATTAGACGCTCAATATTTAAATAGCCAGCACTCTCTTTATTTTGATAGTGACTAGATAACCGATCAATTACTCAATGTGAACACCAGGTCCGTACCTAGACTTTTTGACGAGATGGGCGGGTTATTTGTATCTCATCGACGAGATAACCGGTTATTTTGTTAAGTATTATATAGCCAATGGGGATGGGGATTTGAAAAACCGACGAGATAGGCTCAGGACGAGATAAGCGGGTACGAGATAAGCTGGCGAGACTGTAACTACACTTAAGGTGCAGACACTTACCGAAAGGGTGGGTAGCAGAGTTAGGGTTGCATTTAAAGTAGTACCTACAATAGATGGCCAATGAAGTAGGGAATTGACAAAGCGACCACCTTCCAGACCCGGATAAAAAGACTTCATGCAATGAACACCTTCTGGATCCGGGTAAAAAGTCATTAAGTAGAACCTGTTTGTAGTGACCACTTTCCAGAATCGGATAAAAAGATATACGTTAAAAACAACCTGTGTTGACCGTCTTCAAGACCCGGATAAAAAGTACGTAAAGGGAAACTGCTGCAGTGAAAAACTACCACATCCGAAAAAAGATGCATTATAAAACCTGTTCGTAGTGACCAGCATCCGGACCCGGACGAAAAAGACTACAGTTAAATCTCTTGTAGTGGCCACCTTTTTAACAATCAATTATGATTACGTTTGCAGAAATAAGTCTTTTATTTCAGTAAACAGAACAATGGAAAATGGTTATTGGGGAATTGCGGGTTAAGTCGGGGAGTCATTTGTTTTTTGTTTACAGAAAACAAGAAATTAAATAGCTGTCGATTGAAAGTTTGTGATTTAAGCCTGCGCTCATGTTTTATGTGCACTGACTGCTCTAGTTTTCATTTCGAAATTGAAAATCGTTGTAATAATTGTTCGCATTCTGTGGTCTCTTTGAATCCTATATCCGTGGTACGCGATGTTGAATTAACTGCTGCCCACTCAATCAACGCTTGACTTTTCTCATAATAGAAGTGGAAGAATTCATGGTGGAAATTGTCAAGTCCGATGGTCCCGCAGTGAATGTTCCGGCTGTTCTTCCAATTGGCTGCGCTGCCCCTGCATGCAAGAAACACTGTCCATATGGGCTCAAGATGAATGAAAATGGCTGCCCATCCTGCGAATGCCATACGCTTGATTTCAACATCTGCCCTGCGGTAAGTATTTTCGTTGTGTTGAAATTACATGTATCTTTGCAACAAACGAAATTTGGTATTTTAAGCTATGTTCCAAAACTGTTGATATGGGCGTTGTAACACAAGAAAAAGTTTAAAAAAATATGCTAATTTGGAACAGTGAACGCTCGGTTCCGGACGATATCCACAAAATTGCTCGGTCCCGGACGATATCCACAAAATTATTAATATAATGCTGTTTTTATGTGTAGATCAAAAGGATGGAGTTCGATTTGTCAGATGAAATTGTTATTCTTATTTACTGATTTTTTTATTGGCAGATATGGTGCCCATTCAACTGCGAGTATGGCTATTTAAATGACGCCAATGGTTGCACCACGTGTGATTGTGTGCCCGCCCCCTCCGATGCCGTCGATTGTGACGTCAGACCTCACTGTACAATGTACTGTCCCCATGGCTATCGCGTAGATGCAAGCGGCTGTCAGGTAAAACACAAGCCACTTGTACAAGTCTTGGCCCAGTAATCTATAACTTAATCTGTGTTGTAAACTGATTCCTGAACTAGAAGATATTGAAATTTGTTAATATTGATTTTATTTTTCAGCCTCTATCAGATTACAAAAATATGTGTTTGACATAGTTAGTGGACACATCAGTTGGCTAATTATTTCAGATGTAAGATTCCACAATTTTATGTGGTTTATCAAATGTTTTGACGTCCCTCCTAAAACGCTACAAGATACAGGGAATTCCCAGTGTCATGACGTCGTGGGAATCCTTCACTGTGTCTCTTGGTGATTCTCCACAGCAGGCGGTTTCCACTCAGCTTATTATCAACATTCGACTATTTCCCTTGATTATTTTAAAAATATTGAGTACAGGAACCGTTATATTTTAAAGCTGCATATAGTAGTAGAATGTAAGAGGCTGTGATTTAAAAATACACGATTTTGAGATGAATTACGTGTGAGTTTTGCTTGATTTCTAGTCGTGTGTTTGCGCGGATGCCCCGAACTGTTCAGCAAGTCCATCGTGTTTGATGAACTGCCCCTCGGGCTTTCAACTGGACGATCAAGACTGCCCAGTCTGCGAGTGCCTGCGTAAGAAGTAGTCTTTGTATTCATAGGCGTTTATCAGTGAATAAAAAAGTACTGGTACTGCTCGTGGTGTATATAATATGCCCTTTCTATCTTCAGTACAGGTGGATAGTGTAGATTGCCCATAAAGTATTTGAAAGCCGAAAGCGTAAGACACCATGAGTGAATTTCTCAACCGCAGGCTTACTCAGAGGAAACCAGGCCTGGACCCAGATTGAGAAATTCATCCGTGTGTTCAGCCACATCGAAATTTCCAGGTGTTATTTATTTATTATTATTTATTTTTTTTTTTGGAATAAATGTGTACCCCCTTTCCAGTGTTTCAAGTGAAGGTAACTGTTGAGTTGACTCGCGTAGTGTTCAAGGGGCATGACGCGGCCGTTCACAGATGTTTCATTCTTTAGCCCAGGAAAACACAGCAGAATCTAAAGGAAAACACTTCGAGCCGGGGGAATGTAGTCTGGTGAACTGTTTCATTCACTGTACGCATGGACGACAGCGGGACGAACGCGGCTGTGAACTCTGTCAGTGCAACGAGCCGCCTAAGTAAGTCTTAAGAAATTTAAAGGTCAACCAAGGATTTGCCGGGCGTTGAAATTGATTCAAATGCCAAAAAAACGATGCATCAGTGAGATCATCGCTAATTAACAATATGGAAGAAGTCATAATTATGCACACTGTACCCCCCTCTACCCCGCCATCATCCCACGTCCTTCCTTTCCCTTCCAGTAGGGTTTGCATTCAGTACATTTTATATTGTGATAAATTTGATCACAAGGTGACATCATCGGTCTAGTCTTAAGTAATCCGTGCTGTTAAGAACTGCGCGAGATTGGGACAATTTATATTCAAATACAACATTTAATGTCGTCGGTAGTCAAAGTTGCTCTGATGTTGTTCTTTTGACCTTAGAAGTTTGCAGCTGTTTCTTATTCCTCCACAAGCCAATCAGCGTCCGTGTCAACCCTCCCCCCCCCCCTAAAAAAAAAAACAGTCTTCCTGAATAAAAAGGGGCATATTGATATCTAAAATCTCCATACTGACCTGAAAAATCTTTCTATTTATATAATATCTGCATACACCAACCCCTCCCCAATACACACACATTAAAAATGCCCCTGAATGAATGAAGTACACGCTAGATTTACCTGTTGTAAGCCATGCGGAAGTTGTTTTCTGTTCACAGATGCTCAATGGCTAACTGCTTGCTGGAGTGCCCCTTTGGACGTCGGGAGGACACAAGGGGCTTGGGCTGCATGCTGTGTGAATGCATACCCAAAGCGGAGGTGTGTGGCAACAACATGTGTGTGTTGAACTGCAGTCATGGCTTTGAAAAAGACATCAGGTCAGTCTTTATAAACTATATTCATCGACCGAAATAGCTGTTCCGGAAAATGGTGTAGTAGAAGTAAAACTCCAAGTTTCGTAGGGACAGTTTTGATAGTTAATGACTGCTGATAAAAATAATTTTTTATCAGCACCGAGAATTTTTTTTGTCGCTCGGTGACTGTGGTCACTGACACTTACACTGTGAATTCAATGTGTGGGTGGTGTTTGGTGAGGGTGGAAAGAAAGATTCAAGATTTCTGTGTCTGCCCCGGTAATTTCCTATGAGTCATAGCCCACTGGCATTGAGTCTGCCTCCATCCCTTCACCATAACTGCGTCTACATTTACAAAGGAGTCTTTGTATCCCCGGATAGCTTAAGAAGGGTGAAGTCATAAAGCATAATTAAAGCAACGCTGGTGTATGAGCAGTTTGTGAAAGTCTACCCCCCCCCCTCCCTTCCTCCCCACCCGCCCCCTCCTCGACGCTTCCGCCAGAAGACGGAGTACCATATTGTGCTGTAAAGGTAGTCATAATGACCGCATCAACGTTGTGTGAATTGCATAGGGGTTGTGACGTGTGCAAGTGCAAGGCACCAGAAGTGACGCCAGTGGCCGAGTCCCAGTCCTGCGGGTCGCTCAATTGTCTCCTCGAATGCCCTGTCATCGGAAGGCGGAAAGACAGGGACGGGTGTGAACGGTGCGAATGCAATGAGCAGCCTCCCAACTGCCCAGGGCGAGGTGAACAAAATATGTTTGAATTTCGCGAAATAGAACACGATTTGATGCAGAATGAAAACACTTCTGCAGCGACCTGCTCATCCTTTGCCGTAATTTTCTTCTGAAATTTCAGATTTTAACATTTTAGAGTAGTCTGTTTAAGCAGTTGACCTGTTAAGCGACCAGGGCTTATGCTCAATTGTTTATCAAACAGAGGATATGTCTAAGTAATTTTCGAGGGAAAAGCTTATACGGAATACACACTAATACATGCCTACAATTGTTGACTGAAAGTAACTGAGTAAAAGGACGATAGTGTGTTGTACGTTTTTTTTTTTTTTTTTTGGTTGCGTTCTGTTTGCTAGGTTGGTTTTGTCTGGCCGGCTGCGATGTGTACGCACGGGACGAAAATGGCTGTGAAATTTGCGAATGCGCTGGAGATATTTCCAAATCAGATTGCTCCAATGAGAGGTGTCTGCTGAACTGCCCGCTGGGGCGACAAACTGATGCTAACGGTACCAACTCGGAAATTTTTATTTAATCAATATTATTAATAGTAATGTTGCTGAGTAATAATAATTATGGATATAATCGTTATAGTAATAAGTGTATTACTATAACATGCATGTATAACGGTAATATTTGTTTTATTAAAATAACAGTAATAAATGATTGCGGTTATTGCTGGAAATTAAGTTTCTGAATGTCATTGAACTTTTATTGACTTTTTTGTGGTTTAACCCTGAAAACTATCTTTGAGGTGATAATCGAGTTGACAAAATGGTTCACTCACCGGTGTGTAATTGGTAGTCAGCAGGTAGTGTATCTGCTGTAGGGTGTGAGCTTTGTGCCTGCGCCAGTGCCGCACCAGGTGTGCACCAGAGTGCACCCGACCTGCAGGATGAATGTCGTTCCTTCTTGTGCTTCCTGAAGTGTCAGCATGGTTTTCAAAAGGTATGAAACTTTATGTTCTTGGAGTAGGGGGTCGGACCAAAAAGATGTAGTTCGTTTTGTAAAACCCTCGGTTTTGTACCAGTAATGATATTAATTTTGCACTTTTCTGTAGAAACGTTGGTATTGAAAGATATTTTGGTCCTTTTGTAATGAAATCTCGGAACGAAAACTGCTCGATATTTATGCGATATGAGCTATTATCGTTCAAGAATTATACTCATAAGTGCTTCATACACTTTGAATGCCTAATGAAATAAAACGATCATTGAAGAGGCCAAATTATAACTTCACAGGATGAGAATGGATGTGAAAAGTGCGCATGCGCCGAATGTGCTTCAAAGAGATGCATCGATTATTGTCCCTATGGTTACGTCCTGGATGATACTGGTTGCCAGGTAGTGTAGTCTACAATATGATCATGTAACCGAAAAGTCTGTCTGGGCTGAAATGGGAACTTTTTGCGACAGTTTTTGGAAATAAAAATTTCAAGGGTTATTTTTAATAACGTTTGAAGTGAAACGACAGTTTTTCCCATGCGGTCAATTTAATTTTAATTGATGGTTTTTATCCATGCCCAGCAGTGCGCTACAAAAATGTCAAAAGGATTGAACTTGTTCATGTCTATGACTTGTAGACATGCGACTGTCTATCGCCACCACCTGCTTGCCCGCCAGCCCGGTGCGCCATGACCTGTGCGTTCGGGTTCGAAGTCGATGACGACACAGGCTGTGAGATATGCCGCTGCAAAGAGAACCCGTTCTGCTGCGACGGCCCCTGTCCGATGTGTCTGTTGTACTGTGAATACGGCTTTGTGATGGACGACAACGTGAGTGGATATCGGTTGTGTATGTTATATCATAAGAATAAGCTGCGAACACAAGGTTTGGTTTTCTTCCAGGCACGCTGAGTAATGCGGAGATTATACTTCCAGCAAAACACTTCATAAATAGAGAGAATGTCATTGACATTTGATGAGTATTTTAGCGTTATGACGCAAGAGTGAAACTAAGGAAGCTCGATAGTAAGAAAATGCGATGAGATCGACAAAAGCGCTATTTAGGAATAAGTGAGCGTTAAGTTGTTTGGAAACGCCGTGTAAATTTTGTGACGTAATTGTGTTGGCTGTTTTCTCGATGGCAGATTGACGTTTCTGTCTATCTGTAAGATTCAGCATTTGCTTTGTCGGCGTACATGTTTGGTAGAGCAGAAATTTCAACATGAGTATGAATTAGAAATCTCTGCTCCCACCGGGACTCAGAAAAATTGGTTAAAGGATAAAAAACCTTACCATTAGCTATTCTTTGCATTCATAACCATTTGAAAAGTGAACGTGGGATTGCGAATGGCCTGCATCTGTTTGGCTGACATTGCCGGCTTGCATTCCTTTCTGGTCGCTTAATATTCTTCTCTGCCCCGCCTGCATTTTCACTCGCCCGTTTGGCATATTGTTGTGGTCGGATGACATTATTTGCTGCTGGGCTGATTCGATGCCATCCGGTAGCTGACTCGGTGCCATGCGGCGAGGTGTCGTGGGGTAGCTGACTCGGTGCCATGCGGCGAGGTGTCGTGGGGTAGCTGACTCGGTGCCATGCGGCGAGGTGTCGTGGGGTAGCTGACTCGGTGCCATGTGGCGAGGTGTCGTGTGGTAGCTGACTCGGTGGTGTTGTTGCAGGGATGTAGCCGGTGCGAGTGCGCCTCGGCACCGCTACAGGCAGTACTGCTGGACCTCCCCGTCATCTGTGAGACCCTCAGCTGTGACCTGCAGTGTGACAACGGCTTACAGAAGGACAGGAATGGTATGACACACTTCCTTAGGCTGTTATGCCAGTCTGCATGATGTATCCCCATGTCCGACTCATAAGCATGAGCATTCTGGACTTATGACGTCATCGGGTTTGTCTGGTCCACAGAGTTACTCCAGATGGTTTTGTAAGCAGAATTTACAGGGATTCTGTGTAATTATGGATTTCATGACATCCTCAGGGAATCCGTGTACTGAGTAATTGGCAGGGGATGTGCCCATTTTCAGGGCAAAGATGTTTATAATAAATGATATGCGAGCTCTTACGATAGAGCTAGAATCGCCGTGGGTTGTGGTATAAGTATCCGATGTATTGAGCAGGAAACGTGAAAAAGTACATGAATGACGAAGAAAAAATCAAGAAAAAAAATTCCACATTAGTACTTCATTAGTTGCGCGGTAACCATGTAAAAATTATTGATTTGTACACAAATGTTTAAAACATTCGTTACTTGTTCTTAACAATTCCCTAACTCACACACAAATTAATTAAAATTTCAAACAATACACGAATTCACTGGGGAGCTCATGTAACCTATACACGGAGTTTGTACATTCATGTAGGAAAGAGCGTGTGCTCTTTTGCATATTTCAATTCATCATTCTCCTATATTATTTATATAGTTTACGAATAGTTTAATCTGTGGCTAATTCGAAAAAAAAACGCATGCGAAAATCTCACGATAGTTTATGTTGTTTTTTTGTAGAATGCCTTGGATTTTGAATTGTATATAAGAAAATAAGCTTTGTGCATGTTATTGCGCCCCTACTCATGGAGACTGCGTAACTGTAAACATTCTTTATTTTTATATAGTTTAAAAAAAGAAATCCCGTAAAATAGAAAGAGCACGGTACTGTCAGTTGCCTGTGTATTTGCGTCGGAGATACTTGTAGTATAGTAAACAAGTTATTGGAATTTCTTGGAATATGCATGGCCGTTTTCCACTAATAATTTCGCATGTTTACTAATAACAGGATGTGACGTGTGCGCATGCGCACCTGCGCATGAACCATACACTTCCTGTGTGCCTGTGCAATGCTCAATGTTTTGTAAACATGGATTCCAGAAAGACAGCAATGGTAAGCCCACGGTTTGCAAAGGATTCCTGTTTTCATTCGTTATGGATCGACATCTATGTTTAATGTATACTAACAGTACATTTTAAGAGTAGGTTTGGTTTACACTAAGCCGTCATGATATGCAAAGTGGCATCAATATGCCTCAATTTAATATGAGCGGTGGCGCAAACTGCTGTTTTTCCAACTTACATCGACGCAGAAATGTTGGTGAAGGAAGAGTTATAGCAAATAAAAACCTTGACTCAGAACTGGATTCTCAGTGACCTACATTATATATGACATGTATCGTGTGGTCAGAAAAGAAAATATAGATAAATCAATTTGTTGTAGCTACCCATTCTTTGAAACAAGTCTCCCGATGCAACAGTATGTTTTCAAAGATATATTGAAATACACAAATTCCGTGCTTCAGACAGACAAGCCAATCGTTAGCATATTGTTATATTAGGAAAAATAGCATAGGGAAATAGTGATTTGTCTTCTGATTGGTACAGGCTGCGAGGTATGTCGCTGCGTCAGCGTACCCGAATGCCCACCAATGTCTTGTCTCATTTACTGCGAGAACGGGCGAGAGATTGACGACCACGGCTGCGAGACTTGCCAGTGTAAACAAACACCACGTGATCCGGAGTGCTCACGTATGGTCTGCAAAAAGTACTGCGAGTTTGGTTTGGAAACCGACGACCGTGGTTGTGACATTTGCAAGTAAGTCACTGCAATAATATTAAAGTCTCAATATTGCACAAACAAGATCATTATGTTGAAAATGTTATTTGATAGATATAAATCTCCATCTTCAAGAAATTTTGAAGCTTCGTGAAAATGAGTTCAGAAAACCGATTTGAAAATACGAATTAATTTAAAATTGTATAATATGCAATAAACTACATAATTAATTGGCTAATTCATTATAGAAAGTATTTTTGAGATAAAATACACAAATAAATACATCAACTACACGAAAATAAACAAATGCATTTGATCTGTGTAAACAGCATTGGGATATAGCCTTCTGGAGTGGTATTCTGCTCTGTCCTTATTTTTAAGTATGTCCTTATTTTTAAAAATAAGAATAAAAAAGCTATACTGCTCTATCCTCAAAACTTTTAAAAAGTCTTTTAAAAATAAGGATAGAAATTAAGAATGAACCATCTAATCTCAAGAATAAGGACGTCCTTAAATATGGCCGAAAAAAGTCTGTTTTTAGTATGTTTCTATTTTTTATGTTACCAAACTGAAATGTTTTGAGACACTTCAAACAATTCGTCTGCACTTATACTTACAGGTGTCGCACCAGTGATGTGGTTGCCGAGCCCTTGTGTCCACCAATGATGTGCAACATGCACTGTCGCTATGGTTACGCACGGGACGAGAACGGGTGTGACGTGTGCAAATGCGTCGAGCCCCAGGCGCAGTTACAGTGTGCACCAGTCATGTGCAAGTGTGTATCAAATAAATAAGGCCCACCCCTATTAGCCTTTCTCCAAATGTCACTAAACACACATTTAATAAACTAGTCGAGTGAAGAATGTAACGTTAAAATTGCTGTATCTTTTGCTTGCTTCAACCTAAATATTCTTAAAATAGGTAAATTTTTCGATCAGTTATGCCAACTTAATTGTAGGAACTAAACATTGATTTTACTGATTTTCAGCCTGCATTGCGAGCACGGATTTCAGCGAGATTCGAATGGGTGTGAAATTTGCAACTGTGTGGCGCCACCGACTTCCTGCCCGCTACTAATGTGTCGTTTGTATTGCAGCAGAGGCTTTGAAAAAGATGCCCTAGGTACTGGCTTTAAAACGTATACGTATGTCACAGCGAATTTGTAAAACAAGCGAATCTGTCCTCCCTCCCCTTCCAGTTTTTCACTCCAAGCCAAGCGCTAGTGAAGGTTTAGATGCATGGAATAGAACGGTTTTATGCAGGAACTAAAAGAAACATCCAAATAATATTCTCATATTCTGCTTGGTGACTGGTGATCAGGTGACGGTTTTCTGTTAAATACAAAAATTCGTTACGGAAAATATCGCTTAGGGGGTTTTCTCAAAATGCTAAAAATGTATATCTGTAGGTTGCGATATCTGCCAGTGCCGCGTGGAAGAATCGGTGTGTAAGCCGGTCATGTGCCCCATGGTTTGCAAGCATGGCTTCAAGCGTGATACCATGGGTTGTGAGGTGGGTCACTTTTTATCGACATAACATGATGTGGATTAGCTTGTTGGATGAGCAAAATTAATATCAAAGCCAGAAAGGGAGCTCATTTTCTTGACGTAAATTTGTTGCGGAGCACAAAATACTACGTTTTGAATGTCATATCAGGCCTTTTTTCATTAGGCATTCTTTATGCAGGCAGACTAGGCGATGAGTCTGGGTTGTTTTCTTTGTATTTGACCGTGTACGCCTCATTTGCATATGCACAGTTGTGCCGGTGCGCCGAGGCACCCGATGACCCGGCAGAGAAGTGCAGCCGGGTGCGGCAGTGCAAGAAGTTTTGTAAGCACGGGTTTGAGAAAGATATAAATGGTTGCAATACATGCAAGTGTAGAGCTGAAGAAAGAGCAAGCCCCGATTCCCAAGGTACATTTTCTAGTGATTACTTTAATCAATGGGTACTCGACAAATGGCAGCAGTTCAAATTTAATTTTTTTATGTTTGACTTTGGAAATTTCCACTCCTTTTCATATATTATCGAACACTTTGATGGTTGGAAATACTGCAGTCATGTAAATTTGTGAACTTGCAAAGTAGCGCCATCCCATCATCCCCCCCCCCCTTCCCGCACCCTGATGAATATTTGCTACTCACATCGGTTTGCTCTATGGAAAAATGATAATGCTGTGTGTTTCAGCGCTGGTAGCAAGCCACTGTAGTCCAATCATGTGCATGATGTTCTGTGAATACGGCTTTGTGATGGACCCGCGAGGATGCCCCGTATGTGCCTGTAAACCCCCACCCGCTTGCCGTGACAGACCGCAGTGTAAGTACTCCTCAATGGCGTGTGATAGGCCGCAGTGTAAGTACTGCCCAGTGGCGTGTGATAGGCCGCAGTGTAAGTACTGCCCAGTGGCGTGTGATAGACCACAGTGTAAGTGCCCCCCAGTGGCGTGTGATAGGCCGCAGTGTAAGTGCTCCCCAGTGGCGTGTGATAGGCTGCAGTGTAAGTCCTCCCGAGTGGTGTGTGATAGACCGCAGTATAAGTACTCACAGTGGAGTATGATAGGCCACAGTGTAAGTACTGCCCAGTGGCGTTTGATAGGCCGCAGTGTAAGTATTCTCCAGTGGCGTGTGATAGACCGCAGTGTAAGTACTGCCCAATGGCGTGTGATAGACTGCAGTATAAGTATTCCCCAGTGGCGTGTGATAGGCCGCAGTGTAAGTACTGCCCAATGGCGTGTGATAGGCAGCAGTGTAAGTATTCCCCAGTGGCGTGTGATAGGCTGCAGTGTAAGTACTGCCCAATGGCGTGTGATAGGCAGCAGTGTAAGTATTCCCCAGTGGCATGTGATAGGCCGCAGTGTAAGTACTGCCCAGTGGCGTGTGATAGGCCGCAGTGTAAGTACTGCCCAGTGGCGTGCGATAGGCCGCAGTGTAAGTACTGCCCAGTGGCGTGTGATAGGCCGCAGTGTAAGCACTGCCCAGTGGCGTGTGGTAGGCCGCAGTGTAAGTACTGCCCAGTGGCGTGTGATAGGCCGCAGTGTAAGCACTGCCCAGTGGCGTGTGGTAGGCCGCAGTGTAAGTACTGCCCAGTGGCGTGTGATAGGCCGCAGTGTAAGCACTGCCCAGTGGCGTGTGATAGGCCGCAGTGGAAGTACTGCCCAGTGGCGTGTGATAGGCCGCAGTGTAAGTACTGCCCAGTGGCGTGTGATAGGCCGCAGTGTAAGCGCTGCCCAGTGACGTGTGATAGGCCGCAGTGTAAGTACTGCCCAGTGGCGTGTGGTAGGCCGCAGTGTAAGTACTGCCCGGTGGCGTGTGGTAGGCCGCAGTGTAAGTACTGCCCAGTGACGTGTGGTAGGCCGCAGTGGAAGTACTCCCCGGTGGCGTGCGCAGTATTCAGTATTAATTTCTCTGTTCTTACTTTTAAACTGTGTTCAGTTCTTTTGTTAGCGCTTGATGTATATCCCTCCAATTAACCATATAATTCTTAAGACAGAAGCTCGCTTTGTTCTGAGAACATTCTATTTCATTTAGAGCGCATTTGAAACGTCAGATCCCGTGATCGCGGTTTGTAACAAGCTGTTTGCCACTTTGTGCCACCCCCTTATATACTTTTATACATCCGATAATTCGCTTTTAATTGTGAAAAAGGGAGCTGTTTACGAAACGAAATTTGTATATAGTTGTGTACTGGTGTTTTTATAGGCAAGAAATTCTGTCAGGATGGATATGAGAAGGACTCCCAAGGCTGCCAGCTGTGCCGTTGTAAAGCCAGGCTGCGACAAGGACAACAACCAATGACTGGTGAGTGCGTCAACCTTCACCCTACCCCTTTTCTCTGCCTCTATAATGGATACAGACGTATCTTAGTTGAAATGTAAAGACGGCTCTGTATTGTGTCTGACATGTGTTAATTACAGCAGCACTTCCAAGCGCTAAATATGTCATCCGAAAGTTTGGGATCTGGTTCATTTTCAGAAAACGGCCCACCTCCCTCCCCGTTCCGGTAAATAAAACAAACTGAGGAAAGGGCTGGGTGTATTTAAGTACTGAGTTATGACATTGCAAAAAGTGATTTGCCGATAAAAATACTTTTATCAGGAAATAATTACTTTCGAGTATTACAATGATAAAACACTTGTAAAAATGTTGATCGATTGATTAATCCAGGATTGTATGATTGCCCGGAGAATCGCTGCATGGCTTCGTGTGTGCACGGCTTTGCACGCGACGAGTACGACTGCGAGATATGCGCATGCGCGGAGGCGCCCGTGCCGGTGACGTGTGACGTGGAGAGGTGCTTCCTGCACTGCCCCAACGGCTTCGTGCGCGATGGCGACGGCTGTCCCTTGTGTCGATGCGTCGACATCAGGCCTCCCACCCCTCCCAGGTAAACCATAGATGCCGAGCCGTCACACCTCCGCCATTTTTTAATGGTACATCAAGTAAAAGGTCGGAACATAAAGCATGTCATAAACAGGTGTAAAAACATATATAAAGAGTAACGAACAGACAAGTAAAATTCGATCCTTGATGAAACAAAAAGTTAAAAAATACATTAAGTCTTATCATTTTTCAAAAGTACTAAAAAACATGTGGTTGGGGCGAGCTCCAGGACTGAATTTCGAATTAGACGGAGTTACAGGGATAATTAGGTGGGTCCCCTAAACTACACGTTTATCTCGAAAAGTAATGTTCATGCGCAGAATGTAAGGGAGAACACCCCCCCCCCCGAATAGGAGCCACCCTGCATTACTAGGGAAGAACCCCCCCCCCCCCCCCCCCATCTCCCAGAAAGAAGACCCCTTCCCCTCTTCGAATTTTCATAAGTAAATTAACAAAAACTGTTGAGTTAATTTTGCTTTAATAAAATTTTCTACTTTGATTTTTATTATTTCCGATAGGTTAAGATAAAAATGCGTGAAAGAGCTTTGAGTAGGTCAAGGAACATCAAAGCAAGTTATGTTTTGTAAAACAAAAATGAAACAATGTTTCCACGAGTGAAAAATAAAGAAATAATATAAAATAATAGATATGAATGGGTGGAGAGAAGGAAGGGGAAGAGGGGGGGAGTGGAAATTAGGGAGAGAGTGTGAGGGTTGCTTCAGTCCAGTAAAATTCTCCCCCCCCCCCCCGACGCCAGAAAAAGCGATCCGGAAGTCCGGAAGGAGGGAGGGAAACCCGGACTGAGAGAGGGGCTTTTTTCTGCAGAAGGGGGCTTTTGCCCTAGTGTTGCTAGTTCCCTGGGGGGGGGGAGCTTTTTTCGGAGGGTGGGGGGATCTGTCCGTTTACCTCACGTGCAGATTTCTAGATAAGGCTTCTATTTTGAAGTGGAAAATATGTAACACAGGATCAATATCTTGAGCTAAAACTTTTTAATTTTATCCCCCGCCGTCCTATCGGAGGCGGGGGATATAGAAACTTCATAACCGTTGATTGCACGCATACCAAACCGTTGGGAATAAGAGAATATATAATGTGGTTTTGCAAAGTCAGGTTAATTTTTGATTTCATCGAAAAATGTCAAAATTATGAACTTTTGAAATGTTTGGACTTAGTCGTTTTCTTAGGGTACCTTGTCCAGGCCATATCTCGTAACCATGTATCGCAGGCATACCATACCTCGAGGAATGAAAGAACATATAATGTAGTTTTGCAACGTCAGGTTAATTTTTGATTTCATCGACAATTGTCGAAGTTATGGACTTCTGAAATGTTTGGACTTAGTCGTTTTCTTAGGGTACCTTGTCCAGGCCATATCTCCGTAACCATTGATCGCAGGCATATCACAACTCGGGGAATGAAAGAATATATAATGTAGTTTTGCAACGTCAGGTTAACTTTTTATTTCATAGAAAGATGTCAAAGTTATGGACTTTTGAAATGTTTGGACTTAGTCGTTTACTTAGGGTACCTTGTTCTTCTCTGTGACCATACGGCGCGATCTACGATTGTCTTGTTTTTTTTTATCTTGAGCTAAAATCTTTTATTTCCAGAATCTGTCCACCTGTCTGCGAAATGGCGTGTGATTTTGGACTTGAGGAGGACTCGAATGGCTGCCCTATATGCAAGTGCAGGTCGGAGAGGCGCTGTACACCCAACCGATGCTTTATGAACTGTCCCCAGGTACGCGTTACTGCTTGAGTTCGACGGGATCGGAGAGGGGAGGGGGGTGGAGGGTTTGGAGGAAGCATGCTTAGTATCATAAGCATCTCGCATGTGTTTTGAAAGGCTTCTGTTCTTAGGGAAAGTAAGCAAGAGGAAATGAAAAGGCAACCAATATGTGCTTTGCTCGACGATGAAGATTGTTCTCCCTTACAAATATTAAAAATTTTGATTCGTATACAATAGGGTATTTATTCTGAACAATAATTTATTATTCTCTTGTATTGAAAGAAATGGAGGTTTCTTCTGACAAGTTCGTTACTGTGTACCAGCTGAATGGTATCTCCATGTTTTCATTTTCGTTGCTAGGGTTACGCGGTGGATGATAATGGCTGTGAGCAGTGTCGTTGCCAAGGGACAGTGTTAGCTCCGCCCCCAGCTCCGGCCAGAGACTGTAACAAAGCTATGTGTGCGATGTAAGCGTAATGCCCGTTTGTTTTGAGGCTTTTGTACTGGAATCCATTTCTAGAAACGTTTTAAACAGTACAACAAACAGCAGTCGTATAAAATGTTTTCATTGAATACCTCCTTATGGAATGATTTTAGTTAGTGCAACTACAGAAATTTAAATACTGTAAAAGGCTCGCCTTTCATCACAGGTTCTGTCCCTACGGTTTTAAGAAGGATGAATACGGATGCAACAAGTGCGCGTGCGCGGAAAAAGCCATGGCAACATGTCCCCCAATCAGGTGAGGAGCACTACGTCAGTGTGAGGTCACGGCAACTATTTTTCACTGATGTCCGCTTTTCGGTCACCGACCGAAACCATTGGTGCTTATAACCGACACATCGGTTAACTTGATAAGAAATAAATGCATAATTATTAAGAATCCGCGACATCTCGCATCTGGACATCTCGCATCTGGACATCTCGCATCCGGCAACTCGCATCTGGACATCTTGCGTCCAAATGAAAAAGTGGACATCTCGCATCCGTGATTGTTTGCTTGATTTATCATTGTGTTTTGGCGGTGGGGGGGGGGGGGGTAGGTGGTAATCATTTTATTTAGTTATTTTGACACTGTACTTTACTACGATTTGTCATGGTTTTTTTTGGATGGTGGAATAAAATTTTATGTAGTGTGTTTTGAGACTGTGTGCTACTACGTGGAATGAATAACATTTTCTCGATGCATCAGATTTTATTCTAATTTACCACTAAACAGCAATCAGCTATCGACATCACATGTTTACCACGAATTTATAAGACTGCTATATATAAGATCGACTAAAAACTGAACATAGTGTCAAAATACTGTACATATGTGGATTTGCGCTGCACCGAACGTTGAACTACTCACTATTGCATTCACTGAGTACAAATGTAAGTCTAACTCTTGAATTACTCCGTAAACTGAACTGAGTTTTTTCAGTTGATTTACTCAAATAACTTACGTTTTGGAAACCCCTGTTAATGTCGTCAAGCACAAAATCTCGCTTATAATTTATTTTTACTCAAATAACTTGCGTTTTGGAATCCCCTGTAATTTATTTTCTGTATGAAGTTTCCCAAACACAGTGTTAACGTTCCCCCTTAAAAACAGACCAAAATCACGGATGCGAGATGTCCACTTTTTCATTTGGATGCGAAATGTCCAGATACGAGATGTCCGGATGCGAGTTGTCAGATGCGAGATGTCCAGATGCGAGATGTCCAGATGCGAGATGTCTGGATACCTTATTAACTACATGTATTTTCATTATCCTGTTTTAAGGTTCCTTTGACATCGCTAAACGGCGTTCGTTTACTTTGTGTCATCACAATGTGCATCAACTGAAAACAATAGGAGTGACTCAGATCTTGATCTCTTATCAGCGGCCTGTGTCCTGTTATGTGCTTCGCACTGTCTGTGTAAACAATGACTATGGGGTTTATGGCGACATTTTGTTTGACAGTTGGAATGATACAGATTAGTGTTACGCCCCTTAAAGTCATGATTGACGTTAAAATCTTACAAGGCAGGGGTAGTTGTGCAAGCATAACTTTGTGTCATAACTTACGTAAAAGTGCTCGCAGCAGAGCATGTTTGAAGCAGCAGGAAGTCTGATGTTTCAAATTATTTTCAAGAGGTGGCAAATGAGAAGAGTCAGTGCCTGCTTTGTGACGTTCTTTTAAGTGACGAAAAAGGTTGTACGCCCGGTTTTAAGCTCAACTTCTACGGAAGTAGAATAATAATATTATAATATTATAATAATAATAATTATAATAAAACTTGTATTTCTGGCAGCTAGAAACGGATCCTGGAAAAATCACTGATAATTTAATAGACGCCGTAATTCAGGATTATTTGCTTTAATATGTAGTTCACGGGTCAGGATTTATAGGACTTGTCAATGATCTAGCTCCGAACTACACGATACTTGTGGCCGACACAATTAGAAATACAATAATCAAATTCGAAACATCACAGGGGTAGTATACAAGGATATTTATAATTCAATTTATGACTGAAACTGATTTGTCTGTTGTACGATGTAAGGTAGCACTGAGCTAAAATGGCTGTTACAGTACGAATGTTGTCACTATATGTATCACACGAACGGTTAAAACTGTCAGTGGTCGAAGAAACATGAATGCACGTCATGGCGCGTGACACGGTACTGTGCCAGTTAATAAATAAAGGCTTTCTTAGAATTTCATTTCTTCAGTTAGTAAATGTCGGTGACCGCGGTAACCGAAACCGAATATTTTTCAGAATTGCGAAACCTTTTTAGGCTTCAACTTTTGAGTTAATTACATCGCAAATGGACGTAGGGAACGCTCAGTTCAGTTCGTCATCAAACTTCCAGTAGAAATGCCAAAGACACTATATATTTATTTGCGCCAGTGTTTTACTCCTTACGGCTTTGGATGTAGGTTATTTTTCTAGGCTATTATTTTTCTTTTTGCGCAGGTGTTTCATGTATTGTCCAGCCGGGTTTGCCAGGGATGGATCAGGGTGTGAAACATGCCAGTGTCTCCCTCACTTGCCACAGGATGAACCTCAAGGTAGCTGTTGGGGGGAAAAAATGAAATAAAATTCCAACCTTAAGATTAAATGCGCACACATTACTTATTTTCTTTTTTTTCAGAATTGTTCTACCTAAATAATGAGAAAATTTCCGTGGGGGGGGGGGGGGGTAACAAAATGTAACATTTTCTGTCAGGTTTATTTTTACATTGGCATCTGTGTTCCTTTGGAGTTCAGCCGATCTGAAAACTGAAATAGAGGTGAATGCAAGTGGAAAATGTACGTCACAAATGACTTGTAATTAGAAAATATCGTACATACTTTGACAACCCCTGTTTTATTTCTGTTCCTACTTGCAGTTGATTGTTCCCTAAGGCCGCAGTGTTTGATGTATTGTGAAAACGGGTTCAAGAAAGGGGATGATGGCTGCAACATTTGTGAATGCAAATTAAAAGGTTATTAACAAACCTTAGTGTGTGCTCTGCTTTGAAAAAAAACCAGTATTTTTATTATTGTTATATTTTCCCATAAAACACAAAGAAGACACATTTTTTAGCCCAGCTTACGTTACACGTAAGCTGGGGTATTCCTATCGGTCTGCGGATGGCGTCCGTTAGTTAGTTAGTTAGTTAGTTAGCTAGTTCGCTGTAAACTTTGTTTCAAAATGCATCTCCTCCTACAATTTTGATCCGATGTCATTTATTTTTGGTGTGAGGCATTCCTAAGGGGTCGTGCATACGGCTTGTGCTTTTCTAGTCGATCGGGTGATTTTTGAATTTTTGGCGAATTTTTAAAGAAAAACATTAAAAATGTATCTCCTCCTACATTTTTCACCCGATGTCATTTATTTTTGGTATGAGGCACCCCTAAAGGGTCGTGCATACGGCTTGTGCTTTTTTAGTCGATCGGACAATTTTTGTATTTTTGGGGATTTTTTTAAGCAAAAATTTTGAAAAAAATGCGTCTACTCCTACAATTTTGATTCGATGTCATTTATTTTTGGTGTGAGGATTTTCCAAGCGGTCGTGCATACGGCTTGTGCTTTTTTAGTCGATCGGGTGATTTTTGAATTTTTGGGGATTTTTTAAAGAAATTTTAAAATGTATCTCCTCTTACATTTCTGACCCGATGTCATTTATTTTTGGTATGAGGCACCCCTAAAGGGTCGTGCCTACGGCTTATGCTTTTTTAGTTTATATTTTTGGGGAATTTTTTAAGCAAAAATTTCGAAAATAATTCAAAATGCATCTACCCCTACAATTTTATTCGATTGCACTTATTTTTGGTGTGAGTGCATACGGCTTGTGCTTTTTAGTCGATCGGGCAATTTTTTGAAGAAAAAAACCTTCAAAATGCATTTCCCCCTACAGTTTTGAACCTTTTTTTTTGGGGGGGGGGGTTTGAGGCATCCCTAAGGGGTTGAGAATACGACATTTATTTTTGGTGTGAGTGCATACGGCTTGTGCTTTTTAGTCGATCGGGCAATTTTTGTATTTTTAGGGAGTTTTTGAAGAAAAAACCTTCAAAATGCATTTCCCCCTACAGTTTTGAACTTTTTTTTTGGGGGGGGGGGGTTTGAGGCATCTCTAAGGGGTTATACAACTTGCGCTTTTTAGTCGATCCGACAATTTCTGTATTTTTTGGGAATTTTTGAAGAAAAACTTCAAAATGCATTTCCTCCTACAGTTTTTATCCGATTTCATTTATTTTTGCTATGAGGCATCCTTAGGTAGGTCTCGCATACGGCTTGTGCTATTTGACTCGACTTGGGAATTTTTGATTTCGGGGGGAATTTTTGATGAAAATACCTCAAAATGCATTTTCTCCGGCAGTTTTGATCAAGCATCATTTATTTTGGGGCTGAGGCATGCTTAGGGTGTCGTGAATATGGCCTGTCTTTTTCAGTCGATGAGAGAATTTTTGAAGAAAAAAATTCAAAATGCATTTCCTCCTACAGTTTTTATCAGATTTCATTTATTTTCGATATGAGCCGTCTCTAGGGGGTCATGCATACGGCTTGTGCTTTTTGAGTGAATTGGAAAACTTTTGAATTTTTTTCGGAATTTTTGAAAAAAAAAATTAAATGAATCTCCTCCTCCAGCGCATAAACGCCATTTAAATGAACTTGCGCAGTAGTCAGATTTAACAACCGCACATCGACGCAAGTAAAAGAAACATTCGCAGTTGTCCAAATTAAGTACTCCGCATCGATGCAATTTAAATAAACATGCGCATTCGTCCGAAATGTGAACTGCGCATCGACGGAAGATAAATAAAGATGCGAACTGGTCCAAAATAAGCACCGCGCATCAACGCAGGTTAAATAAACATGCGCAGTGGCCCGAAAAAAAGAACTACGCTTCGACGTAAGTTGAATAGACATGCGCAGTGGTCTGAAATGCGAACGGCGCATTCACGCAGCCTAAAGAAACATGCGCACAGGTCCGAAATGCGAACCGCACATCGAGGCAAATTAAATAAACATGCGCAGTGGTCCGAAATGCGAACGGCGCATCAACACAAGTTAAATAAATATGCGCACTGCTCTGAAATGAGAACCACGCATCAACACAAATTAAACAAACATGGGCAATGGCCTGAAATGCGAACCGCGCGTCGACGGAAGTTAAATAAACATGCGATCCGGTCCAAAATAAGCACCGCACATCAACGCAAGTTAAACAAACATGCGTATTGTCCGAAAAAAAGAACCACGCATCGACGCAAGTTGAATAGACATGCGCAGTGGTCTTAAATGAGAACCGTGCATCAACGCAAGCTAAATAAACATGCGCAGTGGTCCGAAGAAAGAACCATGAATCGACGTAATTTGAATAGACATAAGAGTCGGGCATCGACGGGACTTAAATAAGCATGCGTTCTGGTCCGAAACGCAAATCGCGTGTCAACGCAAGTTAAATGAACCTGCTCACTTGTCCCAAAATGCGAACTGCGCATCAACGCAACCTAAAGAAAGAGGTATACTGGTCCGAAATGCGAACCGGATATCAACGCAAATTAAATAAACATGCACACTGGTCCGAATTGCGAACCGCACATAAGCGTAAGTTAATAATAAAATAAGTACCGAACATCAACACAAGTTAAATAAACATGCGCAATGGTCCAAAATGCGAACCACGCATCAACACAAGTTAAAAAAAAAACATGCCCGCTGGTCCGAAATGCGAACCGCACATCAACACAAGCTAAATAAGCAAGCACACTGGACCAAAATAAGCACCTTGCATCAACGCAAGTTAAATAAACATGCGCACTATTTCGAAATGCGAACTGCCCATTAACGCAACTTAAATAACATGCGCACTATTCAAAATAAGAACTGCGCATCAACGCAACTTAAATAAACATGCGCACTGGTCCAGAATAAGAACCGCGCATCGACGCACGTTAAATAAACATACGCAGTGGTTCGAAATGCGAACTACGCACCAACGTAAGTTAAATAAACATTTGCACTGGTCTAAAATAAGCACCGCGTATCAACGCAAGTTAAATAAACATTTGCACCGGTCCAAAATAAGTACCGATCATCAACACAAGTTAAATAAATATGCGCAATGGTCCAAAATGCGAACCACGCATCAACACAAGTTAAAAAAAAACATGCGCGCTGTTCCGCAATGCGAACCGCACAGCAAAGCAAGTTAAATAAACATGCGCACTATTTCGAAATGCGAACTGCGCATTAACGCAACTTAAATAACATGCGCACTATTCAAAATAAGAACTGCGCATCAACGCAACTTAAATAAACATGCGTACCGGTCCAGAATAAGAACCGCGCATCAACTCAAGTTAAAGAAATATGCGCATTGGCCTGAAATAAGAACCGCGCATCGACGCACGTTAAATAAACATACGCAGTGGTTCGAAATGCGAACCACGCGCCAACGTAAGTTAAATAACATTTGCACTGGTCTAAAATAAGCACCGCGTAAATAAACATGCGCACTTCTCCGAAATTCGAACCGCGCATCAACGCAAGTTAAATAGACATGCGCAGTAGTTCGAAGTGCGAACCACGCTCCAACGCAAGTTAAATAAACATTTGCACTGGTCCAAAATCAGCACTGCGCATCAACGCAAGTTAAATACACATGCGCACTGGTCCGAAATTCGAACCGCGCATTAACGCAAGTTAAATAAACATGCGTAATGATCCGAAATTCGAACTTCTCATCAACGCAAGTTAAATAAACATGCACACTGATCCAAAATGCAAACCGCGCACCAACGCAAGTTAAATAAACATAGGCACACGTCCAAAATAAGCACCGTGCATCAACGCAAGTTAAATAAACATGCAAACGGGTTCGAAATGCGAACCGCGTATCAAGGCAACCTAAGAAAACTTGGGCCGTCCGAAATAAGTACCGCTCATCAACGCAAGTAAAATAAACATGCGCATTGGTATGGAATAAGAACCGCACATCAACACAAGGTAAATAAACATGCGCACTGATCCGAAATAAGAACCCCACATCAACACAAGGTAAATAAACATGCGCACTGATCCGAAATAAGAACCGCACATCAACACAATGTAAATACAGATGCGCATTGATCCGAAATAAGAACCGCACATCAACACAAGGTAAATAAACGTGCGCACTGATCCGAAATAAGAACCGCACATCCACAAAAGGTAAAAAAAAACATGGGCCTTCGTCAGAAATGCGAACCGCACATCAACGGAAGTTAAATAAACATGTGCACTGTTCCAAAATGGGAACCGCGCATCTACGCAAAATTAAATAAACATGCGCACTTGATGCGCGGTCTGAATAAGAACCGCGCATCAAGGCAAGTTACATAAATATGCGCACTGGTCCGAAATGCGAGCGTTGTTTGAAGGTATCTATGGCAGACTATCCTGTCTACCAGAGATACAAAAAATCTGTTTCCCATTTTTCTTTGAAAGAAATCTTTGTATGCATTTATCGGTCTATGTTCTCGTCCGGTGCTAAATTAATTATTGGGCTAGCTCTTTGCCGTCTCATCTTTTGAAGCCCTATTTTTCAGGAAAATTTCCTTGCTCATGCACGCTGGAATTGGTTTTATTGCTTTTTGTAAGCTGGGACTTTGTCCTTGGACAAACTTGTTAAGAATTCTGGCTATATTTGTGCTGCTGTGATATGTGAGTTCTGAGAATGATTGCTAGAGCTAACCTATGCTAACACACCAAAGTGTCAATACGTTGGTTGACGGGCATGAACGATTCAATCATGTTTTTTGTTTATAAACGATTCATTTATTTTATGTTTTGATTTGTATTCGTGCTTGTAGTTGATTGTTCCCTAAGGCCGCAATGTTTGATGTATTGTGAAAACGGATTCAAGAAAGGGGACGATGGATGCAGCATTCACAAATGTTGCATCCATCGGGTTGCAAGAAAAGGGTTATTGTTTGCGATTTACGCCAATATTCTGTATTAAAACATAGCATTAGTTCTGTAATAGATTTGACTGTTTTGTATATTTGAATTAACTGCTGTAAAATCTACAGGCACAGCGCAGTCGACGTTGCTGGAGCTAAAGATTTTTGTTGCAAGATCTGTTGATGTTTTTCAGAACCGGCCGAAGTGTGTTTGCCTGTTGACTGTGCAATGTATTGTCCTTACGGCTTTAAGCGGGATGCCAATAATTGTACCCTGTGTCAGTGCGAAGAGGGTAAAAATATCTTTTCTTTTTTCAGCTATAAAAAGCTAATAAAAGAAAACAAACAAGTCATGGTCTATAAAATTCAGGGTTGCCACGGTCAGGAAAAAGTTCACAAACTCGAAAATAAATTTGAATCCGGAATACTCAGGAAAAAATGTGATGAATCATGAAAAGTCAGAAACAAATTATCTCCCGTGGAACGGAGAGATATAGTTTTGAACTTTTTCGTCTGTCCGTCGGTCTGTCTGTCCGTCTGTCTGTCCGTCTGTCACGCTTCAGTCTCACTCGCCTACAGGCCGCACTCATAGATGGATTGGTTTCAAATTTTGTACACGGCTTCTCTGGACCCTTCCGCAGTGAAGTAACAAAGAATTTTTAGGATGGAACTTAAATTGACAAAATGGCGGATTTTTCAAAATGAACTGTACTTATCGTATCCACGGCAGTCTCTTGAGCCTACTGGTTAATGGATTGATTCATTTAAATGTTGGAGAATACGTCGACATATCCTTCCAGTTTTAAATTTTCGTAGTCAACACGCAACAACCTTACACATACCATATCGCCCACGAGGGATAGACGTACTCCTCGAGACGTAGTCAAGTTTCCTAAAATGTTAGGAAAAATCCAGCAAATTTGAATATAGAAATTTGTCAATTTTTCATGTTTCTGTCATTATCCCCCGTGTAACGGTGGGATATAGTTATGAGCTTTTCCGTCCGTCCGCATGTGTGTCCGGGTTATATATCTCCAAAACTATAGGTCGGATTGTTTGTGACATTTCACATACAGATAGAGCACGTATTGAAAGGTGTGCAGCGTTGTAGATGCATTCGGATAGACTTCAAACGCGACCTGTTTATTCCTTTGGTAGGTCGGTCGGGTCTTTCAACTTTTGACGCATGTTACATCACTGGGGAAAACGCATCACGTCGCAACGTAGAAATTTTGTGTGCAAAATTTCTCATCCGCTGAAAATCGGAGAGAGTTCAGACTTGGTGGGATTATTGCTTGGTAGGTCCGAAAGATTCTATCAAATTTTACTGTGAGTACAACGAACCAGTATAATGTCATTACGTAAAATATGTATATAATGTGAACAAGACCTTGTGTGCAAAATGTCTCGATAACGGAAAGTTGTATCGACAAATTTTATGTGGGTATTCCTTGGGTCAGTCGAACGGTTCTTTGAACTTTTGACGGATGTAGCAAAATTAAGAAAGGCGTATGACCTCATTACGTTGAAATCTCATACGATATCTCAGCCGCTGAACATCGGAAAAAGTTTAAAAAGGAAACAGTTCAAATTCTGTTAACATTTTTCGCGAGTAGAAAGAACGTAAACGGTACATGGTGTCATCATGTAAAATATGCATATACCGTGATTCCCGGACTATAAACCGCGGTTTATAGTCCAATTTTACATACAAACCTCCCCCCCCCCCCCCCTCCTTGCGGCTTAAAGTCCGGGATGGTTAATAGTCCGGACACTTTTGACAAAATCTCAGAAAAACCAAAGTTGTTTTTCTTTAAAATACCAAAAATACAAAAATTATTTTCAATGCTAGTTATTATTTTATCCATTTTCCTTCGTCCTTTACAAACATGAATGCAGAAGTATTCCAGTTAATCTACAGCTAAGTGAGAGTTTATACCAACATCAAATGTACTAAATGATCAGTTGAATCATAGTTCAAAGTTTGTTCTGAAAATGAAAACACATTTATCCGGATAATATCTAATCGCAAGCTAGATATGCAAGCTGGATGTCGTTAGATATCATCAAAGCCATCAAAATCGCTCTTTTCTGCGTCTGAGTTTAAAAGCGCGAGCAACTCGGGTGGGATTGTGGAGTCGTCTTCCTGGTCGCCGTCAATCTCCATATCCAGATCCCCGGAATGGGTTTCTGCGGGAACATCTATGTCATCAGATCAGGCATAGCAGGTGTACGACATTTGACCAATCGAAATTTGACCAACTGAAATTTGACCAACCGCAATTTGATCAACCTCTTAATGAAAAATCGTACATCTGACCAACTACATAATTTATTGTTTTTCGCACAACTTATCAGTAAAACATGAGCAATAACAAATGTTCCGACAAAAGCAACATTTAAACAGTTATAACACTGCAAGTAAAAGTACTGTCCAACTGTACCAGGATGGTACGGTAGTAATCTCATATTCTCTCAAAACTTCACATAAAACACGTACGTAAGATGACAGTAAAGCTTCCAACAGGTCTGGGTTTGTTTGTATAACGCCTTGTATAACGCCGGATTTTCGGAGATTAACGGGGCACGTGGAACTCAACCTTACGACACTCATTGACAGAGAGAGGATTAGCACAACATCTCTTTTATGCGAATGAACACTTCTTTGAAAATACTTTTTCTTACGAAACCTCGAACTACTGTATTTATGAGGCTATGTTTATCTAAAACTGAAAGTTGCACGTGTAATAAGTCGCACGATTTTGAATAAACATTGAACTTGTATAGAAAATTAATAAAATTGTATGACATCACCACTCCACTTTCACCCCGTCCCCTTTCCCATTTTGTCGGCTCCTTTGTCAAATAAGCATAGTTGTTAGCTACGCTGGAGATTTCAGTGTTTTTTTCCAAAAGATTCTCGAGTGTTCCTGCAGCTGTTGCGTAAAATGTCACTTAATTAGGAGTCAGTGTCAGTAGTTATGAAGTCTTTATCTACGAGGCCATGGAATGCTGTTGTCATATTTGCAGGTCTCAGCAGACCCAGCCCTTGTTCTTTCGCCGAAAATTTGTTTTCATTTTTTTTGCCAAGTTGCTTCATATATGGGAGTGATTATGTAACGATTAGCATTAATTGCAGTACCTGGAAGTATTTTTTCACTTTTAAAGTGGGTCAACTGATATCTTGCGTTATGACAAGCAGTTCACCATTTTGGCACCAAAATGCCCCCCCCCCCCCCCCTGTTCCTCCACCACGTTGAGTCATTTGTTGTGCATTTATGAAGAATGCCTTTCTAGTGCTTTTAACCGATGAGAATACACGAAGACAGGGTAGTATATCATGGCTATATATACATTTTGAGTGCAGACTTCCCGTTAACTTGGGTAAAAGGGTTAGGGTTGCCTTTAGAATCATGCCTACATTGGATGCCGGGGGGGGGGGATGGGAACCGGAAAAAATACCACTGGACATAATACCACCGGACATAATATCACCGGGCAAAATACCACCGGACATAATACCACCAAGGAAATGAAAACTAGGACAAAATACCACCAATGATATCTTTTTATTATACAACGTAACAACGCAGACTCGGTGGCGTCCAGTCATGGAAGAAGCTCAAATAAGACGCGAAACGAGGACGGCTTAGGGATTATAAAAATCAGATTCAGTAGGTTGCAGAGAATAAGAGCAAATACTCCGTTATGTCATTATTGATAAGGGATTGCCATAGCGCGAGACTTTCCGCATATAAATAGGGCACTAAAATGAGTAGAATTTAAACCAATATCAACAGCAATAAACCACGACAATAAAATAACTAGGATCTACAAAAAAGAACAGTTACAGTAAATTAGAATGTCCTCAGTGAATGTAATTTTAGTTTGTTTTAGTTACATTCAGTTATAAATAGCTCGGGTGATCACATAAAGCAATAAAAGATTGTGCTGGTATTTTGTCCTAGTTTTCATTTCCTTGGTGGTATTATGTCCGGTTGTATTTTGCCCGGTGGTATTATGTTCGGTGGTATTATGTCCGGTGGTATTTTGCCCTACACCCGGGGGGGGGGGGATATTGGGGATGACGGTTAGCAAAAACAAATAAAATCAGACCACCCTCAAAACCCGGACCTTCAAGATGTAAAGTACAACCTGGTTGCCATGACCCTTTCCGGATTCGGATAAAAAAATGTACTGTAAAACCTGCCTGTCTTGACCAACTTCCAGACACTGATAAAAATGTAACGTACGGTAAAACTGCTGTGGTGAACAACTTCTAGACCCGGATAAAAATTACGTACAGTAAAAGCCGTTTTAGTGACCGCCATCTAGTTTTTTCTTTCTTTTTTTTTTTTAAATTTTGACAGTGAATTATAATGTTTTTAGAAATAAATATTTTATTTCTGTTATAAGAACACAGGGAAAGTGGTTATTGGGTAGTTATGGGTTTAGAGGGGGGACATTTGTTTTTGCTTACAAAAAAAAAGAAACTAAATAGGTGTCGATTGAAAGTGTATAATATAAGTCTGTTGGGTGTGTGCGTGGCCGTCTAATTTTCAAGCCTTCGTTGTGGTGATTTTGCGCTCCCAAGTGCAAATTATCGCAATCCGGTAGAGAAATCACTTCAGTTAGATTATTTTGAAATTTCATAAGTAGATAGAGCACATATTGAAGGTGTGCAATGTCGTATTTTTGTTCGGATTAATGAAAAAATGTCAAAATGATCTTTTTTCCAACTATTGAAACTTGGCGCATTTTGACGTCGTCTCCAGCCGGACCTCCAGAGCTAAATTAATTGATTTGTTTTGAAATTTCGAATAGAGCACATAGTGGAGGTATTATTTTTTTTCCGATTCATTCATAATTATCAAAATGAAAGTTTGTAAAAATTAGCATTCATGCAATTTTGTCCGCGTAATGGGAAACGTCGTGTCCGGGCTATATTACCGAACCCGTAGGTCGGATTGTTTTGAAATATCATGTACGGTCAGAGTACATATTGATGTTGTGGAACGCCATGTTTTTGTTCGTAATATCAATCGCGAAAATTTATCAAAATGACAGTATTTTGAAATTTGGTAAAATTTGGTGTTTATTTAATTTTGTCGGCATAATGGAATGTCGCCGAAACTATAGGTCTAATTGTTTTGAAATTTCACACATGGATAAAACACATGCGGAATGTGTGCAACGTCGTGTTACATTGGGGTTCATGTAATAGTGGAAAAAAATGATGTTTTTTTTTTTTGTTTATTTTAAAGTCTCACTCACGAACAGAGCACATATTGCAGGTGTGCTACGTTGTGTTTTTGTTGTAATTCATGAAAATTTTTTAATCACGATATTTTGAAATTTGGTAAAATTTTGCGTTTTGATAGAATTTTGTCTGCGAAATTGAACATGTCTTCCAGGCTGTGTCTCCAATTCTGTTTTTTTTTTCTCTATCTTTAAAATTTAACACACAGAGAAATCAGATTGCCAAAATGTCTTTTTTAAATATGAAACTTAGCTTTTGCGAAATTTAAAAATGTAAATCTGGTAGATTTGTAAAAAAAAAACGTAATGAAAGTGGCAGTAGTATGACACTTTGCAACTGGCTGTAGCACCGATTTCATGGGTGATCCGCGTCACACGATAGATCCTGTCATAGTGAGGCCCTAGTCGTGTTTTGCGTTTCTAATCTGTTTTATTTCACTAGATTTGCACTCCCAGTGATGGGTATGCCAAAATTTTGAGCACTTGTGAGTGCCTTTTGTCACAGTCTAGACAACCAGGTTAATTCGATGGTCAGGAAAAAGTTGGGAAAATTCATGTTAAAAATTTCGTGGCAACCTTGTTATGAAAATGGGATAATTTTAAAAAAAGCACACGTGCCGAAACAAGCCATTTTGGCTACAGATTTCAAACAGAAGAAAAGATCTCCAGTAGAGCAGGTTTTTTGTGACAAAAGGCTGATCAGATACAGGATTATCTCTCTTCCTCTAAATTGCTATGGGACCTTGCGCCTTGTACGTGTGGATACAGATGTGAACAATTTGATTTAACACTCAAACACACAGGAGTACAGCGCATGTAGTATCACAAATAGTAAAAAGTGTCCCGAAATAAAACATTAAAAATTGCCGCTGACTGCAATACATTGTTTATAGTTTGTAGAACGATTTTGTTTACTTCCAAAGCTTTTATGAAAAAAATACTCCTCCCCACCCGGTGCCCCTTACCTACATTGTCGTGTTCACACACGTGCTTTCTTAATAAAAGGTAAACAGCCTGAGCCGCAATGCCCGACTGAAGAGTGCAGAATCTGGTGTGCCTATGGAAGGAAGAAAGATGCCCGGGGCTGTGAAATCTGCGAGTGTATCCTCAACCCGGTGCCGGAATGTGGCGATAACCGCTGCCTCATGTACTGCCCGTATGGCTTTAAGGTAAGCAAGTCTCCATGTATGTGCTGTACGGGTATAAAGCCGGTATGTCTCTCTGTATCTGCTGTACAAGTATGAGGTAAGGCAGTGTACCACCAGTATGACTGAAGGTTGAAATCTCCATGTGATGCCCCACGGCTTTAGTCTCAGTATATTTCCAGCAAGGCTAAGTGGTGCAGAAGGGTCTTACCCCTGAGGCTATAAGGTAGGGCAGTTGACCATACATTTCCTATTTGGTTAAAAGGTGAGAAGATTTCCATGTGAGACTCTTACAGCATTAAAGTGACGACGTTTCCATGTGGTGCTTTTCATGTCTGTTTGACTAGCATATACGAGTATAAGATAAGGCAGTCCCTACGTTTTGTCCGTACACCTATAGTGTCAGGAAGTCACCACATGGTATCCATACATCTATAAGAAAATTTCGACGTGGCCCCGTAAAACTATAAGGTGAGGAAGTCTCCATTTGGTCCCCGTACAGCTATAAGGTGAGGAAGTCTCCACGTGGTGCCCATACAGCTATGAGGTGAGGAAGGCTAAACGTGGTGCCCGTACAGCTATAAGGTGAGGAAGTCTCCACGTGGTACCCATACAGCTATAAGGTGAGGAAGTCTCCACGTGGTATCCATACAGCTATAAGGTGAGGAAGTCTCCACGTGGTGCCCATACAGCTATAAGGTGAGGAAGTCTCCACGTGGTACCCATACAGCTATAAGGTGAGGAAGTCTCCACGTGGTATCCATACAGCTATAAGGTGAGGAAGTCTCCACGTGGTGCCCATACAGCTATAAGGTGAGGAAGTCTCCACGTGGTGCCCATACAGCTATATGTGATTAGATCGCCGTGTAATACCAGTGCTGTTGCAAAGTTTAAAACAATAATGGCTGTGATTGGTTGATTTTTAATGATTTCATTATGATATACATTCTGGTTTGAATTCACTGGTGGAATTATTTATAAATGTTAAATTAAGATATGCAATGTTAATCCGCTCGATAGGTTGATAGCAATGGCTGTGAGGTGTGTGCGTGCAGGGATCCGTGCGAGAATCGCCCCATGTGTTCCCTGCACTGTGAAGCAGGATACAAGAAAGACCGAGTAAGTATGACTTTATTACAGTGTTTGCCGGTACGCATAGAAAGAAAAATTACCAAACCACACGAGCGGGTGGGCTGATCCGAATAACCCCCCGCTGCCTGTAGCACTGGTACCATGAGGCTGAACGGCGAGTGTGATTGTGCTTTGTTGGTACAAATATATTCTCATATAAATTATGTATTTTTTGCACTGCTGGAAGAGCGGCTAATACTGCTGCACGTATGTACCGGGCGTTTGTACTAGGCAAAGTTACTGTTTCCTTTCTGGCCTACTGGCAATCATGAAATAATATCATTTTCTTCTCCACTATAACCTCATTTCTAGCGTGTATGAACTTAGCGACTTGTTACTTTAACACTGTTGACATGTCGATTCTTTTAAAAACAAACTGCCAATACTTTCATTTGACTCTTTGCTTTCTATATTATCCGGCACAGCTTCATGCAACATGAATGAAAATTCCGGTGCATGGAATATTATAGTTTGTTTGATAACATTTTACATAAGTGCCTAGCTGTGAAATATCTCTGTGTCTTATTTTCCTATGTTTATATTAGAACGGCTGTAACAAGTGTGAATGCCATGATCCGTATTACCTCGTCCATGACGTCACTGATGTTAGGGCAGGTAAGCTCAATCCTTTTTTTTTTTTGCGTTCGTTTTTTATTTTTATCAGGAATACACGTATTAGTTAGATTAGCCCGTCATTCGCTTTCTTTACAACGAGAGCAACATGTTTACAAAATGTCGAATAGTGGTCAGTAAAGAAAGATTTGTTTAATTTCATTGAGTACCCTGATAAGAGAAGCAGTTCAAAAGCGCTTAGGCGGAGTACCCAAAGTAAAAGGCAAGCCGCATAAATGAAATGATTCAGGTGCTTTGGATTCTCAAGATAACCAGTAGTTTTCGCGGAATTTAAGCACGTTTTGTCCTTGTGTGTGTATACAGAAATCTGCGCAATGCCTGCTAAGAAAGGCCCGTGTCGCTCGTTGAAAACGCGCTGGCACTTCGACCCAGTAGATGGTACCTGCAAGACGTTCCGTTATGGCGGTTGCCGGGGCAACGAGAACAATTTCCGCAGTGAGGAGGAATGCATGACGTATTGTGATATCCCGGAACCGGCACAAGCAGACGAGAGCCACTTATGGTTCATGAAAATACTTGGCTTTTGATAAAAGCCTGTTACATCCTCCAGTGAAATTGCAATTCAAGCATTTTTGTTGAACACTGACGACTTTTATACATTCTCCCTTGAGATGTAAATTAGAGCTGTAAATCAAACATAACTTTAACTTGCGGAAATAAGTTAGTTATGGAATGTAAAATAAAAAGACTAATAGATTTTCATACAGGTTATATTTTTAGTATTGCAGTTCAATGTTATTAGTAAGGCAAGATTGAAGTGGTTTCTTATTGAATACTATAGTTGTAAACTCTTGGGTGGCAGTTTGTGTTCTTATGTGCCTGAGTGGATACTGACTTCGATGTATCCGCTGGGGGGGGGGGGGAGTGGGTTGCAGAAAAGTGTACTTGTGACTTACCCGGATTAAATGTTTGGTGGAGACGCGTGCAGCAGATTAAAAAAAAGAGAACTGTTAATAGATCCACTGCTATTCAAAATGTATGCCGTTAGAAAATCCACTGGAAAATCAGACAGCTGTTGTGCCACAGCTCCATTTCATTCCCACATATAGTTTTTATTACCGAATGGTTGTGAAGTGTATGTATGGGATCATCCTTACGAACCTTCCCTCCCACAGTCAACTAAATTGATGAATTACAGATTGGATGTTTTAATGAAGGAGAGAGGTGATGAATTTGGGTGCTACGATTTCGTAATACAATTGCTATTGTTATAAAATTTACCTTTAGGACCTTGTTCAGTCAAGCCGTAGATAAAGCTTTGACGTTTCTGTTAACCAAATTATCGAAATGACGAGGTAATAAAATTGCAGAGGAAACGAACGAAACCACAATTACGTGCGCTACATGCGAAATACTCAGAGAAGATAATGTTAAATAACATGAGAGAAAAGTGCAGCCAAAGCTATAAAATAAATGAGGCAACTTTGAGTTAAATATAATAATTGTGTCTTCATGTTTAATGGTCAAACTTTTTCAAATGTTATGTGGATCTTTGTAAGGACGAGTCGTTTCCAGGCTCTTTTTTTTTGGGGGGGGGGTGTCAGTGTGTTAACATTTATGCTCAGTAAATCAGGCAGCAAAGCAGTAGCAGTCAAAGCAGTGCTGCGATCTTATTAGCCGAGAGGGATAAAAACGTGAAAATGTTCCCTACTAATCAGGTAGCTGCTTCATTGCCTGGTAGGTGAAGAGTAGTAATCAAAATTCGTGCCAAATTTAAAATACCAATTAAGTACTGTTTGTTTTTCAGAGACAGATATACTGTATATAAAATGACCGTGGAGCACTTTTGTCAGTGTTTTTCCGTAACATGATATCGTAATATGATATCGCAATATAGTAATATGATATCGCGACCGACTATCTTTGTTTTTTGGTTTGTTTTCATTTCTTGAACACATGCGTATCCACACCTATTTAATGAGGTCTAACTGAGTAAGGAAGCAATACACAGAGCAACTGTTCTTTTGCCGTTATTGTGCGTCAAGTCAGTGGGTCAAGTCAGTGAGAGAATAACACCAAAACAAATCAAGTATGCTTTCATAGATAACAAAATTAAGCCTTTATGTTAAGCTACTTTATGGGTTCAGTGATTTTCGCTGTAATTTTTGTTCTCATACATGCTATTGTGTTGTCTTGTAGTTTATTAACAGGAAAGTTAAAAAAAAAAAAGAACAGTTACTGTGAATAGTAAAAACACAAATGGGTCATTGTTGAATAGAACATTTCTGGTTGTTTCACTTTGTGAAAACTTAAAATCATATAATTTTGTATGTAATTTTTTCCTTTCATTTTAAATTAATTTCAGAAAAGACTTAACTGAGGGATGCCTTGTTTCCTTGGATTTGTAATAAAATGACTGTTCTAGTTGTATACGTTTATCACTTTCAGTAAAGCGCCACATTATATTGGCGTGTGCAAACAAAAACATTGCCCGATGTCCATAAATATCCGTACTTAGAGCACCAAAACAAAAATAAAAACAAAGCAAAGTGCTTCGAAATTTTAAACGGCAACACTACAGCCCTAAAATGTGCATTCAGTGAGAGAACAGACTTTGTCGCTGCTCTTTGTTATGTTCAGTATTTGAGATACATCATTTGGTCATACGGACGCCTCATTGAGCCACTCAGGGATAAGCGTTTCTAGAAGCGTTGGGGCTGTTGTTCTTATTTGCTTTCCTAAAACCAATCGCGATGGAGAGTCGTCAGTCGCTGACTGAGGCGTTGATCTGTATAGCATCAGTGCCACAAACCGATCAGGCTGCATCAGGCACCGTTTGGCGATTTTCACTGCAACTTTGGCTTCACCATTGCTTGGGCTGAAAGGTGGACTGCTGATGGTATGAATAAAGTTGTGTTCCCCATTGAAGTATGCAAATTCTGTGCAGAATAATTGCCTTGCTCCAAAGTTGTGCATTAAGTGGGAATGCCTAGAAAATAGTGTCTGGAAAATATTGACTTCAGTTTTAAGTTACGGTCTCGCTAGTCATATTTGGGGTGCAGACTGCCTCAATGTACCTGATGTAATAGTCTACAACGGCATCATAGTGATTTTTTTCAAACTCAACTACATCAAACCTAATTTTTGCCATGGACCGGATAGGAGAGGACTTGGCATCAGCTGTTCATGGTGTTTTGAGGCTATCTCTTCATAGATTTGGACTGAAACATGCTTGAATATCTTGATTAATCGTTGGCTACTACATCCGTTGACAAAAAGGCTGTTTAGCTTTTCCTTGATAACTACCTCGCAGCTTCCTCGGGCCGGCAGTGTGCATCGGCTTCGGAATTACAACCCCCTTGTCACCGAAAGGTATTCCTTCTGTTCTTCTGCCCGTAGAATTAAGAATGAATGCCATATCACCCTGGTAATCAAAACAAGCACTGTGAAGTTGTAGAATGGTTGTTATTTGTTCACGACGCCAGTACAAACAAATTTGAACTGTTGAAACGTCGCATAACTGTCGGATTTGGTCGCGCTCTATATGACCCAAAACCCACGTCATTCCGAAGTCCTTTTCCGACATTTTCCAAAATAATCATTGTTTATTTTTCAAAGGTTATATTGCAAGTGTATTATATTATTACAATGTACAATATAAAAAAATGCTCTATGTCTTGTTGTCAATCATCCAGAACTTCGGTGATGCAAAGCGTACTGCTTTATTTTATTGTTTGATTAAGTTTAAAAACTTAATTTGATTTGATTAAGTTTAAAAACAGCTTTGTAATTCTTAAGGATTCGCAAACATTCTGAAGATATCTTGAGTTTCAGCATGTTGACACTGTTAACATGTGTTCCAATATACTTTTCAGCCTAAAATTGACGTCAGAATTCCGACGTCAATCTGCCGTGAAAATCCAACGTCGGATTGGCGTCGGAACCTGACGTCATGCTGACGTTGCAAACCCGACGTCGGTTCCGTTTCATATACAACCAAAATCTGACGACAGATTGACGTGGGAAGCCGACGTCATTCTGACGTTGAAAACCAGACGTCGGTTCCATTTCAGATGCAACCAAAACCGACACGTCAGTCCGACGTTGGAAACATCGAGTCACGACGTCGACGTCATTCCGACGTCATTCTGACGTTTTCATGTTTGCTGGGTGGCCGTGACTTCTCTACCATATTCATATTCCATATTCGTCAGCTGGACCTCAATTCGATCCATGGCTGTTTCTTAGATTGGCTGTAAATAACCTTTTTGTGCGTCACTCATCTACAGCTTTTGCGTAATATGCCACTCAGTCAAGGATCAGTGGCATTTGTGGTACATCATGAAGTCGTTATCTACGAGGTCTCATCAGGTCTAGCTTTTTTACAAAAACTTGCTTTCATTTTTTTGGTAAGCTGTTCCATGTATGGGAGTTATTTTATGATGATTAGCATTGTCTGCAGCACCGGGAAGTATTTTACACTTTTAAAGTGAGTCGACTGATATCTTATGACAAGCAGCTCACCATTTGGCACCAAAATGGCCCCCTCCAACTTCTGCAACTAAGGTGAGTCATCTGTTGCGTAGTTCTATAGCATGCCTTTCCGGTGCTTTTAAATCGATGAGAATAACGAAGACAAGATAATATATCTTGGCTATAACTACACTTAGTCTGCAGGCCGTCACCGTAACCTTTGGTAGTTAGGGTTGCGTTTAGATTCGCACCTTCATTAGATGGCCGGGGACTAGTGTACGGGGGATGACGGTTATCAAAAAATCCACACTACCTTCAAGAGCCGCAAAAAAATGTTTTTTTTGCGGCTCTTGAAGGTAGTGTGGAATTAAAACCTGTTTGCCATGACCCCTTCAAGATCCGGATAAAAAGACGTACGATAAAACCTGCTTGTCTTGACCAACTTCCGACAAAACCTGACCACATAATTTAGTACAGTAATACTGCTAAAGCGGCCAACTTCAAAACCCAGGTGAAAAGGAAAAGTAAATTCCATTTTTTCGACCACCAGAGTAAAATCTGTTTTAGTGAATATATCAACTTTTGACAGCGAATTACGATTCCTTTTGCAGCAAAGAATATTTTATTTCAGTAATAAGAAAAAAGGAAACTGGTTATGGAATTATGGGTTTAATGGGGGAGGTATTTGTTTTTGTTTACAAAAAACAAAAAATTAAGTATAGGTGTCGATTGAAAGTGTGTAATATGAGTCTGTACTCTTATGTTTTTTGTGCACTGGCCGCTCTAGTTCTAATTGCGAAGAGTCCTCTTCTACGCCGTGATGGGCCAGCCTGAAATATGACTTTCGATGTAGGATATAAGTACGGTATTGACAGTAAGATGTATACGCATGGGCAGGGGGTTTCTGCCAATGCACGTTCACAAACTTCTGCTAAGGGTTGCAGGTAAATATTAAATTAGCAACAAACAAGATCCCTCGCAGCTGACATTTTGCCCGGTAACATCCGTTAGCTCAGCAATTTTTATTATTATTTTTTTGAATTTGTCACTTTAAGGCAGATTGCACAAATTACACGTATAATACCTAATCGCTATAATAAAAAACATCGTTTCAAACCCGTTTTTATTAAATGGGAGGATTAAAATTTCGAAATGACATAGATTGTAAAACCTTGCGCCCCAGATAGCAGTCCCACATGGGCACTATGCATAATATATGTGGGTATTCCCACGTACCCACGCATAAATAATGTATATTTTGTTGGGGAATTCCCACGTAGTTACGTGGGATTTAGGAGAATTTGAGACTCTTTCCTATGTGTATTATGCACATGTGAACCCAGGCATTTTATACGCATATATTTCCATGCATTTTATATGTGGGAATTCCCACGCATATTAAGCATGGAATTTTAAAGGGACGACCCACCCTGAACATACACGATAACTCCATCGAATACACAGACATGTACCTTTATAACTATAGTTCATTTATAAAGTACTCCTTAAAGGAGTTTTAAGCATAAAAATTTTAGTGAAATTGGTATTTCCATGTCTAACTTTCTATTATACTTAGAAAAAAGGCAGCCCTCCACCAAAATATGCAGAATGTAGCAAAATTTAAATATAATATCGCTCAATGGCGGCTGTTTCCGGTCTGCGATAATAAGCCCACATTGCCAGACTGCGCATAATATACGTGTATTTTACATGGGAATGCCCATATTGTAACTGCTGGTTCGTTTCAATAAAAGGCTAAAGTTGTGAACGGATGTTTATTGGCAAGACTCTGGTCTATGAATGTTCTTTGTTCAACGCCAAAACATCGTGAAAAAACTGAAAAGAACAATACAAAACTCGGTAACTATTTTCGGTACTTAATCCTGGCTTCGGCAAGAATACTTTAAAACTAATATTCCACAGAAATCTGTTTAATTTACTCGAAAATCCCCGAACACAAACAGAACGGGCGATACGTTATGTGATCCGAGAAATCATCGCAAATTAGCGGCACAACTGGGAGTGAATTCTAATAAAATTTACATCTGGATGATCTATATATACTGAGAAATTTAATAACATATGATTCTTACCTTTTCGCCCTCTAATTCTAAGAAAATATCCACAAAATTCCGAATTTTACCAACTGCGTAGTTTAATAGATTTATTCAAGATGGCTGCCTTGACCTACTTAAGTTTGATTGGTTCATTTGGTTCCGGTGAGCAGCTGCTCGTCAACGGATCAGCCGTTACATGGCTCCTCAAAATTTAAACTTAAAATTTTACTTTACAATTCAATTTTACTTTGACTTCAGCACAATATTTACTCAAGATGCTTCAGAGCATGAGTAAAACAAAATTATAAATTATCATACTGCAATGGGCTACCAAAAAAACCCCGAAACTTTGCAATATTAATTTTACGCCTTAAAGTACAGGAAGTGCAATTTGTAATATGTATGTAGCTTGTGGATAGCCATGTTAACATAGAACTTATATCATTTGTTGATTTTAAAGAGCTTCCGCTTTAATACAGCAGAGCAGTTCTCGACCCAATTTCAGACCGTGGGCCATGACAAGCCAAAACGTCACAATAGCTTCAGCATTATAACGCAGTCTTAAGTTGTCACGTCTATGCGTTTTCAACATGTTACCCTCAAACATTCACAATTCAACTTTTTAATGCGGAAGGACGGATCAGATCGGGAAGGGGAACGGCACTAACACGACTGGCACTAAGCGACGAATTCAGTTCATGTGTTCACCGAGTCTTTTCGACATAACATATCACAATCGGGATTTTTAAGGCTCTTCTGGCGGGGATGCTCCGGTCTCGTTTTCTAAAAGAAGAACTAGCTTTTGTACTGGCCTATCAAGAAAAGTAGCACTCTGAACTGGTCTGCCTCTTTTGTCCAGTGTTGGGTCGCCAATGCGCAGTTTCACCTTGCGTATTTTGTTATCGCTTGATGACAAGTATGTGTCTTCAACGCGACCCAAAGACCAACGGTTGCGTGGTAGGTTGTCATCTTTCAAGAGTACGATATCTCCCTTTTGCATTTCGCGTCTCGGATGTAACCATTTTTGACGTGTTTGCAGCGATAATAGATACTCGCTACGCCATCGATTCCAGAAAGCGTTAGCCAGATACTGCACTCTTCTCCATCGTTTTCTGGAGTACAGATCAGTTTGCTGAAAGCTTCTTGGAGGTGAGAGTACTACCTTAGACTTCATCGTCAGGAGATGATTCGGAGTCAATGGTTCTAGGCTCGTGGGATCGTTTATGTTGTCTGTAGTCAATGGTCTGCTGTTCACAATTGCAGTAACTTCGCAAAGTAGTGTTCTAAGCGCTTCATCATCTAGTTGTGTACCACACCGCTCTAACAAAGAGATGAGAACGCTCCTTACAGTTCTAATCTGACGTTCCCATACTCCACCCATATGGCTTGATGCAGGTACATTCATCTTAAACTCAAACCAGTCGCATCCTTGCCTAGTGAGGAAGTCATGTATCTTTAGCTGGTCGATGTTCGGAGCCTCTTGTAGTAATTCACGCCGCGCACCTACAAAATTGCTTCCTTGATCGCAACGAAGTTGCCGAATTGGTCCTCGTATGGAGATGAATCGTCTTAAAGCGTTCAGAAACGAGTCGGTTGTCAGATCAATCGTAGTTTCGATATGAATCGCACGGCAGGAAAGACAGGTGAAGAGAGCACCGTATCTCTTGAGTTCTTTGCGACCCTGTTTAATCATGAAAGGACCGAACAGGTCGACAGCACAATAGGTAAAAGGTGCTACTGCTTCAGTCCTATCTACAGGTAGATCGCCCATCTTTTGTTCAGTTACGGATCCTCGCCACTTCCGACATATAACACATCTTCGTATACAGTATGCGACGGTTGAGCTCATCCCTATCACCCAGTAACCGGACAACCTAAGTTCGTTCATTGTCATGCCGCGTCCTTGATGGTGAGTTCTTTCATGACAATATCTAACAATAAGTAGACTGATGTGTCCTTTCTTTGGAAGCAGAAGTGGATGCTTTACTCTTTCATCTATCGAGGCCGCTTTTATCCTTCCACCAACTCTCAGCAACCCAGTTGGATCAATAAACGGGTCAAGACGATAGATGTTGCTGGTTTTCTTTATTTTAGTCTTGCGTTCTTTCTCAATTGCTCTGTCGACTGTTGGAGTTTCGCTAATGCATTTCAGTATCTGAATTTCTTCCTTGAATGCTTTCTGTTGGATTGATCTGATGATTTCCATCTCTGCTTCATACAAATCTGTTGCTGTTACGGTTGTCTTTGTTCTTGATTTGTCTCCATGTACTCGAGATTTTAATATGCGTATGTATTTTATACAGAACGTTACGGCTTTTCGCGCGCGTTCCCAGCTGGAGAAATTACTCAGACGTTGTTCCAGGTCGAATTTGATGTCCTGTCCTTGTGATTGTAGCGTAAGTGTAGTCGCTTTCTTTATTTCGGGATCATCAGGACTGAAAGTTCTCTGCATCGGCTTTTCTTCCATATATGACTTCCAGTCGAGTGTCCACAGAAATGTTGGACCTGAAAACCACGTCGAGTTCTTCAGGAGGTTCTGTGCTGTTGATCCTCTTGAAGCATAATCTGCTGGATTATCGCTGGTTTTGACGTAGTTCCATTGTTTCACTTCGGTTTGATCTCGAATCTGTTGCACTCTGTTTGCGACGTATATGTGAAATCTCCTGGCGTTGTTCGCTATATATCCTAAGACTACCTTACTATCTGACCAGAAATATTCAGCTACGTCATTGTACTTCAGCTCTTGTTTTAGCATGCCACCGATCTTCACGGAAAGCAATGCTGCAGTGAGTTCCAGACGGGGAATGGATATTAGTCTCAGGGGGGTCACTCTAGCTTTTGCAAATAGCAGAGCACAGTGGATTCTATCGGTTTCGTCAGTGAACCTTACGTAGGAACACTCTCCGTATCCTTGATTGCTGGCATCTGAGAAATGATGTAGCTCGACGTGTTTCACTTTGAAGTCATCAGGTTTAATACATCGTGGTATTCTGAGGTTTTCTAAAGACTTCAGTTTGCAACACCAATTACGCCATCTCGTAACAATCTCGTCGGAGAGGGGATCGTCCCAATCGCTTTGGTCTCTGCAGATTTCCTGTAGTATCTGCTTTCCTTTCAACAGAACTGGAGAGAGAAATCCCAGAGGATCATACACCGAGGAAACTGTTGATAGTATTCCACGCCTCGTGGCTGGTCTCTCTTTCAGCTTTATTTTAAACTGGAAACAGTCAAGATCGATTGACCACTGTACGCCTAATACTCGCTCCACATGCGTTTCTTCTTGACCTATGTTAATGGTAGAAACGCTCTTAGCGCGATCTTCGACTGGAATTGCTGTTAAGACGTCACTATTGTTGCAGACAAACTTGTGCAGTTTGATTCCTCTGCTTTGACACAGGTCTTTTGTTTTCTGTATAAGATCGATAGCATCCGATGAGTCAGTAACTGAGGTCAGCCCATCATCTACGTAAAAATCGTTATTCAAGAACTCAGATGGTGCTGTTCCAAATTCACTTCTCCCATCCTCAGCTGCTTGCTTTAGCCCGAAGTTGGCGCAAGCGGGTGACGAGATTGCGCCAAAGAGATGAACTGTCATACGGTACTCTTTAGCTGTTGTCGAGATGTCTCCTTGTTTCCACCATAGAAATCGTAGATAGTTACGATCATCTTGGTTCACATGAAACTGGTAAAACATCTTTTGAACATCACAGGCTACCGCGATAGGTTCTTTTCTAAATCGACACAGGACTCCGATCAAGTCATTGATCATGTCAGGGCCTTGGAGTAGTACATCGTTTAAGCTTACACCTTTGTACTTTGAACTACAGTCAAAAACTACTCTTATTTGCTCCGGTTTTCGATGATGATAAATGCCATGATGGGGGATGTAAAATACTTGCCCTTCAATCGGTTCTTTTTCGGGAGGAACTTCTTCCGCGTATCCCTTTTGGATAATTTCATTCATGAAATTTGTATAGTCCCTTCGGAATTTCTCATTCCTTTCCAATCTGATCTTTAACTGCATCAGACGCGATTCGGCTTGTCTTCTATTGTTCGGCAAATTTGGTTTCGGCTGCTTGAAGGGGAGTGGCATTTCATAGTGATTATCCTCTCTCACATGAATTCCTTCACTAAGGGCGTTTATAAATTTCTTGTCATCATACGACAGTGGTTTCTTCTCGGTCTGTTTCCTCTCGATGAAATCGGATTCTAACACTTTGAGTACATCGTTGGGGTTTACTACTTCTTTTACCTTTGCCGTTTTTATAGAGAATGAAACTCTCTTTTTTGCGTCTTGAAGTTCCGGCATAGTTTCCCTTGTCATTATCCGGTGACTGATTGTGACCTCGCACAGATTATCTTCATCTTCACTGGCTGTCGTGCCAACTATCGACCATCCTAGATCCGTTCTGATAGCGTATGGTCCTTCATTAGGAGCAGGGATCACTTCTCGAGGCATTATTGCTTGAGGACAATTATAACCCAGAAGAAGGCCGATTTCATAGTTTGCTTTCGGTAGCATCTCATCAGCGATCGATTCTAGGTGATTCCAACTTCTTGCGGTCTCTTGAGACGGTATGTGGTCATGGTTCACTGGTATGGAGTCTTGTGTGTATGCCTTTGGTATTGGTATTTTCTTCGCTCTGTTGTGTCCACGTACTTTCAAGCCAGTAACTTTTCGGCAGTTTATCAGTGCGTTCTGCAAAGCCATCGTAGACAACTGTAGATGAGTTTCGATGCCTTCAACTCCTAGGAAGTCACACACATTGTTGCTTACGAAACTAGTATCGGATTGCGTGTCCAATAGTGCGTATACTAATTTCTCTTGCAATGGATTACTGCTGTGAGATACGTACACTGGTAAAACCATGGCACTTGTTTTGGACTGCGCCCCGTTCATACAGAGAGAAACTGCTGTATCTGGTTGCTGAGCAATAGCTTGATCGGCAGATTGTTTTTCCTTGCTGTTTTTATCGTTCTGTTCTCTTCCGGATTGTGTACGAGCCTTGTAGTAGTCGTGGAACACCGTTGGATGTCGCTTCTGGCAAACTCGGCATTTCTTTTTATTTTTACAATCTTTGTTCAGGTGGCCCCGCTGCAAACATCCAAAGCACAACCCTTTAGTTTTCACTAATTTCTGTCGTTCTTCCAGGGTTTTGTGTTGAAAGTCTTCACACACATCAATGTCGTGATTGCCGCTGCAGGAAAGGCATGGCGTGTTTTTGGTTTCTTCCTGTTTCTTAGGTTTTGTTTCTGAATCCTTCTCAGTTCTTGTTGCCAGACATTGCGACTCTGGTAATTTTTGCGACTGTCGATTTTGCTTCTTCGGTTTTATAGTATCTTTCTCCGTCGGGCACTTCAGTACATCTCGGCCGTAAACAGGGTTTCTGGCTTTCCTCGCCTCTAGTGATACGAAGTCCACTAAATCGGCAAACCGAACTCTAACGTTTGCAGATAGTCGGGAATCAACTACAGTTCTCCACCGATCGTGTAGTTGGTAAGGTAGGCGTTCTACCATTGCTTTTAGGTTACCTTGATACTCAAGAACGCCCAATGCACCAACCTCTTCAATGGCGTGGAGGCATTCTCTCAGGAAGATCGAATATTCGTCAAGGGCCTTGACATCCGCTATCTTAATAACCGGCCAATTCAGCGCTTTCTGAACGTAAGCGTTTGCAATATTTTCTTCATTTCCGTATCGGTTATTCAGCTCTTTTATCGCGGCTGCGTACCCAGTACTTGAGTCAAGGTTTGAGTATCCCATTACGACTTTATGGGCCTCTCCAGTAGTGAACTGCTCTAAGTAGGTCAGTCTTTCGTAATCATTCTCACAGTACACACTGATGTAGTTATTGAACTGTCGCACAAATCTTCGATACAGAAGAGCATCGCCGCTGAACTTCTCAATATCTTGAGGTGGTCTTTTCATCAGTCTTGTCATCGATTCTAACACATTTTGTGATGCATCTCGACCTTGAGATGTTGGTTGATTAACACTTCGTCGCTGCTCAACTCCACTCGTCGTTGGATGGGTACGGTATGGAGTTCCGAATAAACTCTGTGGAGCAGCTTTAGGAGATCTGCCTGGAGTATTTCCAATCTGTGGCCCATATCCAGTGGACATAACTGGATGTTGGTGGCTGGCAGTGTTTCCTCCATGACTAGTTGTAGCAGCTCGCCATGTAAATGGAATGGCATGTGGATTCAAAGGCTGACTCGGCGTCGCATCAGTGGCGAAATCGCGTTCGCGCACAAAACCTGTGCTAGGTACGATGTATGGTTCGCTTGTGATCCAAGTAGGATAACTCGTAATTGTTGTTGGTTCGGCAGTCGAAACAATGGTAATTGATGTAACATTGGTGGTTTGAGGTACAGGCACGGTTTGCGATACTTGTGAAAGCGTGTCGAGGTATCGCGCAACCTTGGTTTCACTTGGCTCTTCATCGGATAGGCGATCTAGACTAGGTCCATCGTCGTAGTCATCTTTCAACACTTCAAGACGAGCATTTGTAATATCCAGCTCTTTCTCAATTTCCATCTTGGCGGCGGCTGCCTCCGCTTGATGATATTTGAGCTTCACTTTTAATTCCGCAGCTTTAGCTTCCTCTTCTAATCTACGGGATCGCGCAGATCTTCCGGAACGACGTGATGAGACCTCAAATCGTTGAGACCTTTTTGACATTGTTTCTTGGTCTTTTAGCTCTTTTATTCTGGTATTCAGGCCTTTTTTAAGATCCATAGTGTCTTTTTCTATAGCATCTATAGGCATCTCATCTATTGTAGACACTTCTAGGAACTTTCCTGAAGCAACTTGAACTTCTTCTAAAACCATCTTCACTTCTTCGCGTTTCTGTTTTAGAGCTTCTGCACTATCGGCATCTGCGATCAGATCCCAAGCTTCATCAATCATACTACGCCATTTGCTGACGCATCGCTGTAGATTTTTTCGTCTCACATCCAGCATGTATTCTGCACCGCGCTCAGTGGGAACTCGCCTGCGCACATCAGGATTGCTACTGGGCACACCTCCGACAGGGCCCTCATGTCCTTCATGGCGATAAGGGTCCTCTACATGGCCTCTAACAGATCCCACGATCTCTTCCTCTCGATCCAATCGGGAATCGGGGGGTGTACAGAGCTGCGGTAGAGCCTCTGTTTCACCCTCAAATGGTACGTGCTGCTCCATTTCTATGTCAGATTGGGTTTTCGCTGCCATCTTTGTACTTTTAATTGTACATTTGGATTACATCACAAGCTGTATTCAGCAAAGATGTTTTTTGCATGTGCCATTTAGTGCCAAGAGGTTGGGATTCAGACATATAATACGTGTACCATACAATAATTTCAAATACTACGGCTGTAAGACCACAACACACATACTGTATTTACCATAGATATACCCAGCCGTTAATGTACTACGTCACACCCTTTAACATTCAGTACAACCTTTGTCAGTACCAATTAACCGAAAAATCCAATTTTGTGATTTTTAATCAATCTTTCGTATTTTTTTTTAACGTCGATAAAGTGGCCTCGAAATCAGAACACATAAAAATATAATTGAATATCTACAGGGTGTAGTTTGACATAAAGCTGTGGTAAACTCACAGAGACTGTATCAAAAGTTTATACAAGTATCAGTGCCATTTTTCAGTGAACTTTATAATCCAACCATTTGCGCATCTGTAAAGTAAGATGCTCTTAAAACCTTCGTTTAAAGTTTACAAAAGTTTCAAAGGATACTCCATTTCTGACTCTCTTCACATTTGAAGATATTACGCGGGTTTGTCAGGTGCAGCCGCTGTAGGTCTGACTGTTGACAGAGTCGTGGCAGTGCTTTTCTCAATGCTGTGCTGTTGGCGTTGTACTCACTTGTGGGTATCACATCCAGCACACAGGGTTTTCACGCAGGAATATCGTGTTGATCACTTTGCCGCGTGAACATAATAAACAAACAGCTGTCAACTGTGCACACGGTTTTATGTTTTGCGTCACTGCTGTAAGTTTGTTTCACGAATCACACTTGATTGCAATGTATTTGCGATAAGCGTCCCAGCGGAATGCCACTCAAAAATGCTCCGATATAAAGTGTAGTTGGTTTTAAGTCCCAGAAACGTCATTTATCGCTCATTCGTGAGAAGTCCCACCGCGTATTATTCCAGTGTACACCGCGTATTATTCCATGTGGGGTTTATCCGTTAACACAGAGGTATAGCTGTCAATGCCTCAATAATATGTCCAGATTTTCGGTCAAAATTCGTCAAAGAGTAATCTATCCAGAAGTGGCGATTTCGATGTGGCAAGTTTTTTCACTGTAACTGCTGGTTCGTTTCAATAAAAGGCTAAAGTTGTGAACGGATGTTTATTGGCAAGACTCTGGTCTATGAATGTTCTTTGTTCAACGCCAAAACATCGTGAAAAAACTGAAAAGAACAATACAAAACTCGGTAACTATTTTCGGTACTTAATCCTGGCTTCGGCAAGAATACTTTAAAACTAATATTCCACAGAAATCTGTTTAATTTACTCGAAAATCCCCGAACACAAACAGAACGGGCGATACGTTATGTGATCCGAGAAATCATCGCAAATTAGCGGCACAACTGGGAGTGAATTCTAATAAAATTTACATCTGGATGATCTATATATACTGAGAAATTTAATAACATATGATTCTTACCTTTTCGCCCTCTAATTCTAAGAAAATATCCACAAAATTCCGAATTTTACCAACTGCGTAGTTTAATAGATTTATTCAAGATGGCTGCCTTGACCTACTTAAGTTTGATTGGTTCATTTGGTTCCGGTGAGCAGCTGCTCGTCAACGGATCAGCCGTTACACATATGGAAAATCCCACGTAAAATATACGTGTAATATACAAATGACTTCTAATGAAATTTTACGTGGGAATTCAAAAGTATAATATACATATAATATGCGTTAATTACCCATGCATTTTAGAAGTGGGCAATTCTACGTATATTATACAGTGGAATGCCCACGGTGGGCATTACGCGGGAAAAACCATGCAGTTTACGCGTGTATCTACCCGTGCATTTTATATGTGGGAAAGCCTATGTATATTATATGTAGAGTTTACACGGAAATCACACCGTAGGAATGTCCACGTATATTACACATGTTTTCTGTGTGGCCCTGCCAACGTCCCACATTCCCACGTAAATCCCACCTAAAAACAACGCGCTTTATACGTGGGACAAAAAATTATGCTAACTGGGTTTTTTTGTCTATTCGGTCAACCGTTACAGAATGGTGTGAACACTTTTAGTGGGTCTGCTGATGCTAAACACTCCAACACATTTTGAAAACAATGAAAGCTGGTCATCTTCCAACGGCTTCAAATGACAAAAGAAAAAAGTCTTAAAAATATTTTAAAATTCAGATTGCATTCTCATTTGCAGTTCAAGCTCTAAATTTCAAGTCAGAATTTATTTCATATATTTTCGATATCACGAAATTTGACACATTCTATTTTGCACGTTAATTGACAATAATATAGCCCCAAAACAAGGCGTTGATTTAAGTCAAACAGGCTTTAAAGGTTAGGATACCCTCCCTTGAGTCCCCAGATGATGCGGCACCGTGTACTGGCTTCAATCGGATATGTTTAGCTTCGATATTTCCTGCTGAATTTGGTAGAAGCATGGAACATAGTTGTAATTCTGGCTTTGTTATAACAAATAGGCTATTATAATAGACCCTCTCTCGGATACATGTGATATTAGCAGCTGTGTTCAGCTTAAACATCATAAGTAAATTGTTAGTTGTAAAAGTGGTTTGCCATGGTTCAATGTCTTCACAGTCAATCGCACTCAGTAAAAATGAGGGCGCGATGCACTCAGCCGCTGCAACATCGTTTGTTTGTTTGAAGTCCTACCGCTCTTATATATTTCGTTCGGCAGCCCTACCACAGAATCTGCATTCCTTCCCATATGGTTGCATACTTCCCATATGAGTTTTCACCAGTTCTGATGCCCTGCATATTTCTATTGCCTCTCCTAGCTTCAGATCCTCTTTGAGTTGCAACTTTTCTTAGCACTTTCAATGATGCCACCACCAGCTTGTCTCGTATGTCACCTTCTTTAAACAACCCAGTTAGCACCCCCACATTTAGCCCACGTCGGCTATACGTGGGACATCCCGTGTTCCCACGTCGGCAATACGTGTGCTTTTCGTGGGTTGTCCCATATGCTTGGCGATTTTGAAACACGTTCCGACGTATACCCCAAGTGGGCTGTCCGACGTTGGCTATACATAGGCTGTCCCACGTTGGCAATACATGGAACTGCCTACGTATAGCCAAAGCAAGTTTTAAGTGGGATGTCCCACGAAATTAAGTGGGCGTTTGGCGAATTTGAAACACGTTCCGACGTATAGCCCACGTGGGCTGTCCCACGTTGGCTATGCTTTGGGACAGCCAACGTTCCAAAATAAATTTGTAACAATTTGTAACATCTCATTTAACATGTCGCCTGACCATTACTTTAACCACTGACCATTAATCTTTCAAACTACACTACAACCCGCCATTCTGATTTTGTTTAGCAACTGACGAATCGTACTTACCTGGGTTTGAACCGGGAACCTCTAGCAGCCTACGCGTCGACCTTACCTCTACGCCACGGGGGATCCATGTAATAATCAATGTTATTCTACCCCAAAAAGCTTCTCGTCCTCAGCAGTTTATTTTTTACAGTGATGATTTTGTTAACTGTTTACTGTTTACTTTTATAATTATTTGTTTAACAAAAATCGGTGTGTTCTGCTTTTATACTGGGTATTTGCTTATATGGAATATCATTTAGATATCCTAAGATAATAAAAAATATTCAAAATCATATGAATGATGTCTAAATTCAACATTAGATTTTGCAGTTACACATTAAAATCATAAGTAGTATCTGAAAATTGTCAAAAAATGGTACTTAGTTTATATGGTTTTCCATGACGGTCCAAAACACAATATCCAATAATATTGATTTTTCATAATGCTCCAGTGCAAAACGTTGGGTATACGTGGGAGTAAGAGGGGTCATAGGACAGTGGGACATCCCACATAATGCCCACCTGAAGCCGACGTTGGACAGCCGACGTGGGCTACACATGGGCTGCCCACGAAGGTTATACGTGGGAGTAAGAGGGATCATCCGACAGCGGGACATCCCACATAATGCCCATTTGAAGCCGATGTTGGACAGCCGATGTAGGCTACACATGGGCTGTCCCACGAAGGTTATATGTGGGAGTAAGAGGAGGCGTCTGACAGTGGGACATCCCACATAAATTCCACGTACAGCCGACGTTGGACAGCCGACGTGGGCCACACGTGGGTTGTCCCACGTAGGGTATGCGTAGGAGAAAGTGGGCATGCCCCACCGTGGGACATCCCTCTTGATTCCGACGTATAGCCGACGTTGGCTGTACCACTTGGGCTATAGGTGGACTGTCCCATGTCGGCTATACGTAGGCATTAGGTGGGACAAAGTGCACCTGGGACATCCCACACATAGCCCACGTGTATCCGATGTAGGACGTCCCACGTCCCACATCCCACATAAAGCCAACCTAATGCCAACGTCGGCTATACGTTGGAGAAAATCTTGTGCTAACTGGGAAGGACCGGCGGCACAACCCCGCACTTTTATCGTTATACCCGCAACAGTGAAGATTAATGTGTTGCAAAGTGTTTCTGCTTGTAAGCCAGTTGAATAAATGAGATTCCCTACTTGTACTTCATTTTCATCCTTCAGTATGGTGACGATGTAGAATCTGGTTTATCTCTGTTTTCAATCTGTTCAGGATTGTGGTTTCGTGAAATCAAATTCTTCCAGCGGATTGAACTTTCTAATACTGCTTGATTCTGATTTAGTGTTTTGTGGAGACATTTGAATCCCCTGACATCGATTGCTCTAATTAAGAAACAGCCAACTGTCTATAACTGATTTAAAAAATCGCAATGTAAATACTCATTAGTCATTATGACCGAAAGAAATATACTGAACCAGTGTAGTCAGCTGTTCGTAACACACAGATATATATATATATATATATATATATATATATATATATATATATATATATATATATATATATATATATATATATATATATATATATATATATATATATATATATATATATATATATATATATATATATATACCACTACTCCTACTACTACTACTACAACTGCTGCTACTATAGATATGTTCAGTTTTAACCGTGATAGCAGTATCATAATTTGCATCATTTGTTGAGTTACTTACACACCATTACCTAGGACAATACGTTCTTATGTGTTGTGCATGCCAATTCCTTTAAACACCATTTAGTGTTGAGATGCATATGTATGGCTGATACCTAAGTGATGTTGTTCTTGGATGAAGTTCAATGATAAAATGTGCCTAGGCAAGTCTCCTCTCAAGGGTAAGAGCTTGTTAGAAGAAGCTGTGCGTCAAATGCCTAACTGATGACAATAGTTTTAAATTTAATTTAAACATGCAAAATAATTCTTATGATTTTTTCCCTAATTTGCACATCTGAAAATTATCTGCTCTTACTTTTAGCTATGTAAAAGCAAATTTATTAGGTGTAATATTGAGAGAGTTTGAAATTGCAAGCCGCACATATCATAAATTGATTATAACACAAATTAACATTAAAATAAACGTTAGATGATTACATTTGAATATTCATCAAAATTTAGAAAACTAAAATACTCGAAGAAATATTTATACGCCTTCTGACCCAAGGACAGTATGGCATATTTACAATTGTGTTGCAAAGCTACGCGCTACTATAAAATGTCATCCGGTTTTCCAGGAACAGGCTGTTCGGTGCCCCTTAGTTATTTGTTTTTGAACTGACATATATGTATATAATACTCTGTTTAAAATTTTGCTGGATTTAAGTTGATTTTCAAAATGTATGGATAAAACAACTTATTAAATCGCGTTATAAGAATTACGTATAATAAATCATACTTCTGTTGCGCCTCGGTTTTCACCACACGAGCTCTATAAAAGCGCAATGCGGGATAATTGGAAAACGGCATTTTGCTTCCAGCTCTTGAACTATTTCGTTGCCATAAACGCTAAAATGGCGATTAGACTGAGGTACGTGTTAGAAAGTAACATTTTCTGGTTCTGCTATGAAAAAATAAGCACCATATGGAGAACATTTTTAATAGACTTATTTTCATTATTTATGGTGACAAATGCGTGAGTACAACATATTGTGAAGTAACTGTGTAGTATCTTCTAGATAGTGTTTCCGGCCCAAGCTAAGTCTCTCGTATACGTAGCTCCGAGTAGCTCTGACTTGTATAACATCGTATATCTCGGTGCCTGGAAACTTTTTAGCGCACCGCTTCTTGGAGCTATCGTATATGAGGCGAAGAACATTCGAATAAGCCAATTAGCACTTTCGGGTCTTTCCGGTGGAGGTGGTGTTTCGACTGCATATATTTTGTAATAAATTATAAAGAAATGATAAGGGGAAAAACATCAAAATTCTAATTTTCTTTCAACATGTACACTTTCAATTTTATAAAGCCATCATATGATCTTTTAAAACTATCTTACAGATTATTCAGTCCCTTCAATAGCTAATAAGTGAATATGTTTCTGGCAAAATGGAATTTCGTTGATTTTTGTCAGGTTTCTATCATTTCTTATATCCTTATCCCAAATATGAAATCAGCCGAAATGCAAAAACTTGATTTGACTCATTGACCATCATTATCGTAATTGGTTAAATTACAAATTATCTGTCAGCTACAAAAGATTGTCATGACTCGTAACAAGAGTGCTGTGGCGAATTATGTGGCTTCTAGTATGTAAACAAACCTGGACTAACCTGCGTAGCCGTTTGTCACATTAAAAGGAGACATTTTATGTTTTGCCAAGTACGATGTGCTGTTCAGTTTCATGTTTCTCTCCTTGAACTTCTACAAAGTTTCTTCTCGTGTATTGTGGGATAAGATGTGGAGGCTATGCGCATTTAAGTATGACGATTTAAATTTAACATAGCAATTAGTCGCTTTTCTTTGAAGCTGTCATATTTTATATCTACTCATAACCACAAGGCAGTTGCAGGTGACTCTTTTAAAAGTATACAGTTTAAGCAATACATCTACTATATCTCGTTTTACTACGCCTGCTCGAAATGCCAAAACTTTTCGGCAGTAATTCTACGTATGAATCTGTCAGTCGTTGAGAAAGTTCGTCTGTTCATTTCACCCAGATCAGTAGATAATTTTGCTTACTGTAAAACATCGTACTTGTTAATGTATTTGTTACTTTCTGTTGTAGAAATCGCTGGGAATGGTTGACAAAGTGAAAGTAGGATAAAAGTGGAAACTCAGTATGGGGCCAAAGCCTTAAACTGAAGAAACCAGCAACATCGTATGTAACTGGTTTGTTGTAACATCACGTACAGAAATTTTACATTGAATGACTGGTACGCCTTTCAAGGACATACTGGATGCGGTTTAAGGCTCCTGAAATGGCCGACACTTTGGTCAGGCGGCCACTTAATGCTGGTGGAATATCACAAGCACATCGCGACATTACAGATGATCGATATCGTGACCTTCGCAAGCCGCGCAAGGTCAAGTTTTACTGTAATGGCGATCGTTATTTTAAAGGCAAGAAGATCTTTGTAACACCGCATAGATATTTAACGTTCAATGATTTATTGAATGATTTAACTGGAAAGCTGCCCGCTACTGTACAGTTGCCGTATGGAGTGAGGCAGATTTTTACACCTGTTGGTGGCCGAAAAATAAGAGATATAGACGAACTGCAAGATGGCAAGCATTATGTTTGTGGCGGATTTGAAATATTCAAACCCATACCGTATGGAAAAGAATCGTTAGAACCCTGGGCGTCGGGTGAGTTGTTGAAAAAAATTGTAAGATCTAGCAATACAGGGTTGAGATTTGGTAAAATTTTCTGGTCGCCCGGCACAAACGTTAGTCGCCCAGCGCAATTTTTGCAAATTTGTCTAGCCCGCCTCACATGAAAAAACAACAACAAATAGGTGTCTTAAGTATCCATAATTTGTAGTTATTTGAAATTTATTTCAGATGTGAAAATCACACTGAAAGCAAAATTTATACAAAAGCCATTTTCACGTAAAATGGTGTTTAAAATAATCAACAGTATTTACCTGAAAATACTCAGAAAAAAAGTTAGTCGCCACTCGGACGACTAACTTGAAAAAGCTAGTCGCCCGGGCCAAAAAGTTGGTCGCCACGGGCGTCCGGGCGACCGCGAAATCCCAACCCTGGCAATACCCAATCAATAAATTTCTGTTATTCGCCTCTATTATTGCAGTTTGCTAAACGACACTTCAGTTAATTTTTTTTAACTAAGTGTGAAAATATTTAGAACTATGTAAGATTCAATTCTGCCGAGAATGTGCTAATTAATCATTGAAATACAAATAAGCGATCTAAACCGCAGTAGCATTTGTTGCTGATTATAATGCCACAACCATTTAGATAATAGTTGTTATTTATTTCGCCTATTGCCCGTGATAACGTAAAAAAATAAAAAACTGCGGCATTTTTTAATTAGCCTTTTCTATTGTCAACGTAAGATACATTGCACTGTATAATAATAATTCAATTTGGTAAGTAACACGAAGTCAGTTTCTTGTCATAAAATTATGTACGCTCATACAAGTATGTAAGTGAATAAGTGTTCTCGTCCTTCCTCTGTTCGAAACCGCGTTTTGTGGCTTGTCATGTTTTGGATTATAATTGGAAAATAATTATAAAGAAGTAAGGGTTCACAAGGATTATCGTATAACAGTGTACTTGATTTGTAGTTCTTTATCTAGCGGTGGTCAAGTAGTTTATTAGAAAGTAGCGTGGTTTCAGATAAGACATTCTCATAGAGTCGGTACGTTTAGCGATCTTTTCAAGGGAGACGAATATTTGTAATAATATTCGTTGACCGGTTTGAGCAATAATGTAGTTCAAGATAATGGGGAGCCTGAGACCAATGTTGTGTTTGAAGTGCGGATGACAGACTTTAGTGGTCTTGTCATAGTGCTATTTGTGCAGCTGTCAATCGGTCTTAATATGCACATGCCATAGGTATTATCAAATAAATAAATTATAAGTTTCAATAGTCGAGTATACGTATGGTAATTCTTGATACGTCGATTCTCATGAAAATTTACGGTATATAAAATGAACTGGTGTTTATAAAATCAAGAGATTATCAGGGCCACTAAAAAGTCTTCTCTTTTAATCTCTATAATTATATGTGCATTTATTATTCGCGGATTCAATGTGTTTGATCTGGGAACGGAAGAGTGTGTTGAGGGGGGAAGGGGGTTCGGTAAGGTTAAATGGTAATGAGTTTTTTCTCGATTTGGATACTGTTCTGTTTTTCATCAGTTTTTCAGCCGGTTCAGTTAGGGTTCAGAATGTTTCCAACTGAGCTAAGTTCCCGCGATCACCTCCCTCACGGTTAACCAAAATGTATAATGCTGCGTAAATACCTCATATTGACCGGGGGATTCTTCTTTAGTAAATAAACTTGAGCGTAGAGCGACGTCACTTAATAACCTATTTATTCACATGGATCTGTAAGAAATGTAAGCTAGTCTGAAAGGTTTTGGTTCTGAAGTGGAAAGATTGTTACCAAAGACTAAATCAAACACTTGAAGCTATGCGTATTCACAATTGTGTGGCAGAAGGTTTACTTTCAGGAGACAAACTAGGATTACTCGTGTGTGGGGGGGGGGAGGGCAGAAAACTTAGATGCGCTGTTAGAGAAAAGTAATTTGATGTCATCATGCAGGACTGTAGTTGCATTCCGGTAAAACCCGGAATACTCGTCACATGACACGGGGTTTAGAGGGGCCCAGATAAATGTTTGGGCACCTTTTTCAGGAAAGAATGAGATTTCGAACGCAATATTTGGTAAAAACGAGAGTGGGACAATAAATACCGAATCGATGATTCTATTCAAGAAATCAGATCATTCTTGCCCTCCAACCCCCCTACCTCACCCCGCTGCCCGAGTGATACACAAACGTTATTACACTAACCAGGCGGGAAGGGTATAGGGCTTCATTTTGTCATTCCAAAATCAATCTGAGGCTGATTGCATCATTTAAAGGCCGCCTGGAAATAAAATTCCGGGGGGGGGGGGGTGCACTTGATATGGAAAGTGTTGTCACCCGTGTCCAAAAAAAAAAAAAACGCGAAGAACGGAGGGTAATTTTGAGGCCAGACACAGTCCGCGCATAGTGCCAGTTCCGTTGGAAAAGGGGGTAATTTTCATTATTCCCACAAAATGATATGTCGGAATTTTTTCCACGTTTGGTTAAAAAAGGGAGTGTTATTTCAAAATCAGCACACCGCGTTTACGGGTCTTTTTTAAAAAGACATGGTGGGTGAGTCCCACCCCTCCTGGAATAAAGTGCCGTTTCTGAAGCAATCAAGCAACTATAACCATCTTAGTCTGAATTAAGGACCTTTTGGAATAGGTTATAATATGAATGCTCGTTGGATTTGATCCCTGCAGAACGCCAGATACAGACCAATATATGGTTTTAGACTGCCGTTACAACATATTGCGAGATGGCCGGCCTGCGCATTGATTCTGGAAGTATGCCAGTTATGGCTGTTATAGTATTTGCGGTGAAGCCTAGAGGTTATATAGTTGGACTGCCATACCATAATTAGCAGATATTGACTTATTTTCAGTCAACATGAAATATTATTGGTCAGTGAGAAAGTGCTGACCTTTATGTCAACATTTTCGTTATTGATTGCTACTTTCGGGTCAAAACTTTCTTCATGCTGTTGTCAGTTCCTACTAATTTCGAACCCCGCTTTTTATACACAACATGCATTTTAATAATCGTCGTAACACAAAATCAAATACTCGCCAGGGGGTTTCGTATTCTACACACAAGAATCTGCCTCTCGCGTCCCTTTTGTGAAAGTAGAGTGAATCTACTCAATCCGGCCAGCACACCGGTTGGACTGGGTACTGAAATGTGATAAGATGTTCCTATCTAGTCGTTCAGTATGTGAAGTGGCAGTCTTTGAAGGCCTTAAGCAGAGATGGTCTGTTGCCGTGCTCACTGGTCCAAAGCCTTGCGATCTGCTCTCTCATTTTTATCGGCGATATAAACTGTAAACAAATTGCTGGCAGGTCGTTTTAGTGATCATTTATTATGTATGAATATAGCTGTTCGCATAACTGTCTCGACGTAAATAACCAGACTTATTGTCTCATTTATTCATGTTAATAAATTCCCTTTTTTCAGTTTGTCATGCGCCCTTGAAAAACACTGATTTGTGTTGGGGTAAACAAGCGTAAAAGCCCAAGTCTGCCCATTTGTGGTGATTGCGCGATGATGCGTACATTCACTAAGTGTATTTGCCCAAAATCGACACACGCACTTTATAAATGAATTCTGTTCAGAGATTACAACCATCTCTTCGATCAAACATAGCCAAACTTTGGCCAGTAAGAAAAATTCATGCTTTTTGTTTAACTTTAAAGTTTACCCCTCTATTTGTCCATTTCTTTTCTAGCTCAACGCATTTAAATTTGAAATGCAGCATACGTTTAGTCGAAGCTAATTTATATCCGCAGAAATTGTTTTAATTTGGTATAATCAGTAGCATCCAGACCTCAGCATTTCTTACCCGAAAACATGCTAGGATCTCACCAGAACAATAAATAAATCAACCAATGGCTAAAATATTAGGGACGGATCGGACTGGACTTTTTGACAATCTGACCTGTTTCAAACTAGGCCTCCAACGACTCTAAAAACCGAGACTATAAAAAAAGCGACTATATGTCGAGAATCGCTGCAACTAACTGAAATACTGATGGATCAAATTTCCGGATGATTGAAGATTTCAGGTGGAGATATCACGAGATATTGCTCTATCTTGGTAAATATCGAGATCCTCATGATATACCTGAACTCGGGATAACTCAGCTCGATATCGTCAAGTTTGTGTAAAATTCATTTCCTGAAGTCGATGTTTAGCTATGTGACCTATAAATTTTACTGGTCATGGTTACTCACACACGAGCGTTTCATGTACGCAGTCGCCATGACGACCGGTGACCAAGGATGCAGACCCGGCATTGATTGTAATGCCCAAGTCCGCTGCTATAAAACAGCTTCATGGAAAAATCTGTCTGTTATATATAAGCACAAAACGAATGGTTTTTAAAGTATTCTAACTCTTTGAAAAAGAGCACTTCTTTCGCGGAGCTCCTCCAGTGGATCAGCGAACCAAACAGGTCTAATACACAACCGGTCTATAGGTTGGCTGTTAATGACAACGGCTCAAAGTCTTTATAAATTGGTAGGCTTCATTTCTCAAGAACATTAATCTTCCGTATTTAATGTCATAAATGCAAATGCACGTATTGAATTAGAGCGAAAAACAGATATTTGTATTTCTCACTGAAATGTCTATAGAGTTTCCTGTTATTTACACTTATTAATATTTATAAGATAGTTAATTCGTATCAAAGCACCTATCGGAATTAACATAATGACTTTTCGATAATTCTGGATCTTACGACAAAAACAAAGAAGAAAGAAAAAAATAATAACGAATGTAGGGAGGCAAAGAATAAGAAATATTTAAACAAGAAAATTTGTGCGCAGGGCACTCTTGTTCAGTGCTGCAAACACAGATTACAATATCTATTTTTATGTATTTCTTTCAGACAACAAAGGAAATCTCTTCGTCTCAAACTATATTCTCTTTCACTGTGTCGCTTGTTGTGTTTATTAAATTTTTGAAATAAGTTTCCTTTTAGATACAGTATTTCGTATTGTTGGTCTCACTTTACAAGTCCAGGTATTTATTGACAGTCGGCATTGAAACAAAAATTAGTGTGTAAGAACGTAAAGCTTGTTTATCTGTAATTTATAATCATGGTGATTAGTTAAAAAAATAAGGCCCTAGTTATGATTTTTACCTGATGGTTGTCTGAAATCTAAATGTGCATACTATATTCCAGGGTGCATTACGTTTCGCAATTTGCAGTAAATCGAAGAAAATAATTGCTTGCGTGTGATTCGTTTTCTGCATTACAAGCCCGGTGTTCGGATGAAATGCCCCCCTCCCCAGAATAAATGCCACATTTAATCAGCTTTCCTTTTGTCCTTCCCAGTTTTAATTTTACAAATTGTTTGGTTGAATTTTTTTCTTTCTTGCTTGAAAAGAAAGTGTAAAAGAACAAATACAATACAGTTAAACTCAGTTGCATTCATTTTTAACACTGATCTCAATCAAATGAGAATCAGTTGTGTAATTGAGAACATTTAAAACTTCTGTGGAATATTTTTTTATGCTTGCACTAACCAACTTGAAAAATACCTTGGTTCAACCTATGCACTTTTCAAGTAGGTTTGTTAAATTAAGTTACTTAATAAGTAACCAGCTGCAGCTAAGATATACAAAGTAGCTTAGTTTAATTTCTTTAAAAGTTAAATGAATAAACAAATAACGAGATGTTGTTTCTGGTTAACCGTGGTTAATTTACGATTTTCAGAAACCAACCGCTGCTTCCCACCCCCTCCCCGCCCTAAAAAAATCAATAACAAAAAAAAGTTTTAAATTACCTAAATTCCCGCTTATAAGTAACCGCATTTAAAAACTGGCGTTTCTTTTACTTTGCGAAATCACGGTATACAGTAACCTCAAATTTGGAATATTCAAACTTAAAGTTAAAAAAAAACTTCTACAACTTTTAGATCGTACAAAAAGTAACAAAACGAACAATTTGTTCTCATTCTGTCTAATAGTGTGTTTTTTTTTTTTTGTGCGTAACAATTCCAAGTTTGTTTTCCAATTAAAGTTTCCTGAGTAAAATGGTACCCACAGATCTCAGGATCACAGACGTATTTTAAGTACAATTGCGTCTAAGATATTGGCAGAATTGTAATCGTGGGGGGGGGGGGGTGCTGTTTACCCAGGTGAAAGACTAGAAATAAAATCCAAGTAGAAGAAAGAATCAATTTAGTATATCTGAAAAATCAGATGTTTTTTTTTCCAGGTTGCATTTCAGTCTACTTGGTGAAAAAGGTTGGCATTTTTTCCGGGGTTGCATTTCAGCCTGCTCGGTGAAAAGGTTTGATATTTATTCCGGGTGGCATTTGGTTCGGCATTCTGCGTGTCGGCTTGGCGAAGTTGTAGAGTCTAAATTTAGTATTTGGCGCGCACATTTATATGCGTATCTAAAAGGTTTTTATTTTGTTTATTAAGATATATTTTAACAAGTCTAAATGAAATCATGCTTTGGGGAGACTAAGAAATCAAGACATTTAATTTTGTTATCGTGGCATTGAGTAACAAAGCTCCTTCATCGTCAATGAATTATTCACTTGTATGTGGTCAGTCTTTTTATTTCGGTGGGGAAAGTCAGCAGGTAGGAAGCAGTGGACGTAACATCAGTATTATACGTCTTTCCGGACCCACCCACCCCCAAAATTTATGGATAAATAAAGCTGTCACCCCCAATAAATAAATTAACAAAAAAACGTAAAAAAAAAAAACAGATCAATAAAATAGTAAACTGAGGTTTCAGGGGATTGACTCCGACCCCATCCACTCTCCCTAAACAAATAGTAGATGCCCGCCATTTGTTATTCCCTGCTTTCAATATATTCATTTTCAGGGATCCACCTCGGTCATTGGTTGAGAATAGGATATTTTTTCACAGATGTTTAGAAATAGACAAGCGGATATTTTTATGTCGTTATGTGGTTTTCTTTAAACTTATGTTTAGAGTATTAATTTTCTTTCTAAAAGGTTCCGCTTTTATGAACATAATGGGAAGGAAACAACTGCTCATCGACGAGTTCCTTAAATAAATAAATAAAGAAGGTCACTGTAACTATGCTGAAGGAATCAAGTATGAGAGATCAGTTTAGTGAAACCACTCTTTTAATATAAGCTGCACAATCTGTGTAATTACTTACCTCTGTACACTTATATTTATGGATGCACATGTTTATCAAATTTGGTTGGATTATTTGTGAGATATGTAGAGCGCTTACAGAATTATGTACAGATATGTGCGTACTTAAAGTAGAACGTTTTTCTTTTGTCAGTAGTATTTGTATTGTTTCTTGAGAGATACCATGACATTGAGCGCCGAAAAACAGCAAAGAAATAAGCGTACAGATTAAGGGAATTCTGTCTCCGTTTGACTGGTCTTTGTTATTTATACCAGTATGCAGTTTATAAAAAAGTAGCCGGTAATTTAAAAGGTTTCACATTTATCAGTAATGGAATGAAGGGATACTGATTCAATCCCGAGCAAAGATGACATTAACATGTGTACCATAGCAATTTATTAGACACTCGTACACATAGATAAATACAGTTTTTTAAACAAAATTTTTGAAAGTTTGATGCTTTGAGAGCGCAGTATATCTTCGTTTATTTTAAAAGCTCAGTCAGTAAATTTTTAACATTTCTTTATTGACATAAAAACTGGCAAATATTTGAAAACAGTGAGTGCTGGTATTACGAATTATTAGAAAGCAAGTATGTGGTGTTTTATCGTTGTGTCGGAATTTAAGTATACTTTATTTAGGAAAGGAGGTACTGCAAAAAGGCAACTTTAGCCATTGACTTGGATAACCATTATAAAAGGAAAATAAAAGGAATAAATAAAAATGGATCGGAATCGACTGGATTCTGTTTCTTTGGGTAAAATCCAAGCTATATATGGCCGTGAAATTTTTCAAGGTCGTAAGCCTAAAGTTAAAGTAATAGACATCGGACCGGATTCCCCCGGAACATTTCGAAGATATATCTGGGGGCGAAGACGTAAGTTTTTTTTTTTAATCTGAAAATGTAATTACTATAAGTGCAGGGTATAATATTAAAATGGAGAAAAAGAATTGATCTCATTGTTCCCAATTGCAACATCAAAGTGCATATAACCTTGGAATATACTGTTAGTTCTCACAAATCAATTTTATTTTCATGCAACTGCAGTGTGCTTGGTAATAAAAGAAACTTTATTTCCCGCTGGAGTTCCCTTCTGTGGCTAGATTACCCTACACATACGCTTCAACTTCGTTTCCCACGAATTCGGTGTTAAACGTTCCAATCAAAAAGCTGGTTCGCACAATGAACTGAAAACCGCTTCAACTGGCAAAGATGGCTCCACCCCATCCCCGAACGTAAATAAAAAAAACTCTTACCTTAAATATTATATATAAACTTCGGATGCTTTACGAGGTGATTTTTTGTGCATGTCAACACTTGGGACACCTGCCATTGATGTGCATGTCGCATCAAACTGTCCATCTCTAATTGTCTTCCGCGGACACTAATAAACTTCCCGTCCATCCACTGTGGAGACAGTGGACGTCCATCCCGTCCATCCACTGTCTCCCGAACGCTGGGAAAGGTCAAGTTCCTCCTATTCTTCCTCAATAAAGTGTTCTAGTAGCCTTCGGCTTCGCGAAGTTATAAATAATTGTGCTCGTCTTATATCCTGTATGTCTGGAACTATCCCCCAAAACCCGTCAACTAATTAAATTAACTATATTACAGGGCAATGAAATATGAAGAGACTGTTACAGGTTCAGATCAGTTCAAAGCTGAATAAATACTCATATGTTACCGTACTTATTCGTATAAACGCAACGTTGTTTTATTTCGCTTAAATGTGAATGGTGAATGCAGTAGGTTTTCTCGGGTCGACCGTCTTCTGTTTTGGAGGTTTTCGATGTTAGTTAAGGACAGTGATGAAGACTTAAAAGCTGCTGATTCCAACACTTTTGTTTTGATTCAGGGGTTTGGTTTGAGCAAACAAAAATGTGGTAGGCTTGGGCCTATGTAGAAATAAGGATGCTTTTTGGAATAGCCGAACCGTTTAGAATGAACGGAGCAGGGTAGTCGAATTTCGTGGAAAGAAGGTTGCGAAGGCCGACCAGATTCATTCGTAAAATCAGCGCGGATTTGTACAATACAGCGACGGCGTAAGGTAACAACCCTGGGCTTGCGGGAACAGTGGGATTGCCGCGTTCAATGAAAACGGGCGTACACTGAAGGTTTACTGTAAGAGCGTTTACAAAAGAACTGTTTGAAGTTTTTTTTCTTGTGAAGACAACAAATATAATGAAGATAAGAGCCGACCGCTTTTGTTTTATCTCAAATAATTCTTGTTCGTTGAATATGGAAAATTTCCGTCGCAAGTGTCTGGATGGTGCAAGTAACAGTATGAAAAGCGCAAGTTCGATGAATAACTCGGTGTTAATCAATTCTGTGTTAGCGTTTTAAATTTAAGTTTATAACTATGAATTTACGCAGGATACGGATCTAAATCTAATGGGTTTTTTAAATACAAGTTTGTGTGAGTCCCAGTAAAGTTGTAGTGCCTACTCCTCATCATAGTACTGGATGTTAAGATGTTAAGTCTATATGGTTTCTTATGAAATAGATTTAAATTGTCATGCAGATTTCAAGGACTGAATTAAAAAATGAAATCAACAGAAACATAATAAACAGCTGTTAAAGTTAACAATGCAAACGGAATTAAAATGGACAGAAAGACAAAGAAAAAGCACAAGGATTACTCCAAAGTATCAAAACCCCGCCAGAAATCGGGGCAGAAATGCAGGCAGAAGTCTAAACCTGCAGCTAAAAATGCCAAATATAGTTTTTCGGTGCAGCTGTATCCTCGTCAGCAAGGTTAGTAAGGCTTTACCGGTTCCCATTCTGTAGGTGAAACCACATCCGAATAGGTGAATTGTATTTCAAAGCGTGGTGCAGTTCATCCTTGCGTTTAACTCCTACATACCAATGAGGATTTCCTAAGCGTGCTGATGCTATCGCTGAGTTCTAGGACGGGGGTTTCCGAGGCAAGCGCCATCGGCACAAGGCCCCGTTTAATATTTTTAAATATTAATTTGTTTAATTAAGAATTTCGGGGAGCTATAGTATTCGGGTTTGTCCGTCCGTCTGTCTGTCTGTCTGTCTGTCTGCCGACTCAAGAGGTACATATTATATATATATATATATATATATATATATATATATATATATATATATATATATATATATATATATATATATAAACAAGTATTGCTTTGTTTCAGGGAAACCGCATGGCCATCTGGATGCTGAAGTTTTCGCTACCGCAGGTTATTCGGGTGCATATGGCAGTACTGGGCCGTACAACCGCGGATATTATAATGCATTTCAACCGGGACGCTCACTTCGTAACTATCCACGTAAGGGGTACGGTACCTATGGCAACCGCCCTGGATACGGTGCTATGTGGAGCCAGAATCAACAAAGTGAAGCCTCACTTAAACCCAAAGTGGTCACGGTTATTCGAAACGGCTCGAAACCACGAAGCAACGTCAAAATTTTGCTCAATCGCCGAAGCGTACAGTCATATGAACAGTTGGTCAAGGACATTTCAGAAGCTTTTGGGCCGAAATGGAAAAACAATAAAGTACGGAAATTATTCAGTATTCGAGGGCGTGAAATACAAGGCGTCGGGGATTTCTTCCGCGATGATGACGTCTTCATTGGCATTGGCAACGAGTCTTTGACGACGGGCGACGTCCAGGAAATCCTGGAGGAATTGTATCCTGACAGTCCATATGCCAAAAATCTCATGAAAGAATGGGAAAAGACGAAGAAAAAACAGCATCATGCTTACCAAAGCAGGTCAGTTAATCTGTTTGGCATACGGTCAGGATCACAAAGGTGCTTCTTATAGAGGGAGTCCAAAAATAAGCGACCATTTCTAACGATTTCCGACATTCATAGGTCACGTGACATGTAACCTCCAAATGTAAGGCCAAGTTTACAAGTTATAAGTTTCAAACTTGTTTATTGATTTCATTGGCAGCTTATGTTGAATGATGGAATGGGGATTTTATATATGTTAGGGGAATGGTCGAGGCGGGTTTGAGAGGACCCTAATGTGCTATGGTATTGAGTTCGAATTCTTGAAATGTATATGTTAACTGTTTGTAATTGTAGCGTTTTGGTGGGTCTGCAAAATACTACCGTTTTGAAGACAGTTCTTTGTTATGTTCATTTTTCCAAAGATGTGTGTACTGCGTTGTTTACTCTAAGATGTCTAACTCAGTCACCTATTGCCCGATTCACGAGGACGGTAAAAAAACACAATCGAACAGGCTCATCTGCATTTGCTCACAACAGCAAAGAACCGGGTTACATTACCGCCATCAAAACCGCCATTATTGCTTACCATTTTGTGTAGTGAATTTTAAGTATTTCCACATATTTATTATTATTTATATTGTGATCAGATTACGAGTTGAGGAGGGAGCAAAGGACGGAGAGAAATCCAAGATTGACTCAGGTCTCGGAAGTGACGAGAGTGCACGAGATGAGGCCGAGAGCGAGACGACAAGTAAAAGCAGTGAGTAGCAACAACTCCTTCGAAGTAATCAGCGCATTGTTCTACCCCATTGAAAGCCTTATAATCCTTGCAAAAATCTCCAAAGGCATTGCGTTTGAGCCGGATATCAATTTCCTAATGATTTGTTCGTCTTATTGCTTGGGATATTGATGTTGTAGGAATTAATGTGGTTGCGTATAGTTTGGTTTGAACGTTTTGTGCAGTCCTGAGAACTCGTTTTTTTTGTTTTTTTTTTGAGCTGCAGAGGTATGTTGTAATCTTAAAACGTTCTGATGCTGGGTGGGTGATCTTCCGTTTTTACATGCGTGTTGCGCATTTGCAGAAGAGAAAGAAAAGAAAAAGAAACGAGCAGATGAGCAACAACCGGATACCACTGCGCAACGTTTGGAGCGAGAACGCGTGAGATATGCCGAGATTGAACGGGAACGCGCGAGAAAACGGCTGCAAAAGCGCATGGAGGCGGACAGGTGGGTTTAGCCTTGCAGCGCGATTTTTAGAAAGGGAACATGCTCTTATTTAAAATAACAATTTAGATATTTTTGTCCTGGCTAAAATAATTAAGGTTCTACAGACACAAACTGGTTTATTCCGGAATAAACATTAATATTCATTTTCATTGAGGAATGATAAACTAGAGAAGTTGAGTTGTCATTAGAATATTCCTGAAAATAATCATCGAGCTACTTTTAATTAATAGCCGTTTGTTACAACCATCGTGTTGAACTAAAACGTCACTTTTTTCATCTCGCTTGGTTATATGGTTACATGGTTATATGTTATAGGGAATCTGTGTCACCAGGGATAAGGAATCCCTAGGGAATTCGTGTAACGAGAAGTTATGTTAAGATACTGAACATTTTAAAGGAAAGAGATAGTTAAATGAAGAATGGAAAACTCTAATTTTGAAATTTCCCTTGGGTGTTCGTGAAATCCTTCAGTGCAGATTCCACGTAACATTTAATGATAAAAACCACACGAGCGGGTGGACTGATCCGAAAAGCCGTGCCGCAGCCTGTGTCACTGGTAGCACGAGCATGAAACGCGAGTGCCAACAGTGCGCAATGCTAAGGGAGTTTTCGGATCAGTCCAAACGCGAGTGTGCCTTTATTTTGATTTCATGATTTTGGGTGCAGATATATTCTCTTGTAAATTAAATATTTTTTGCACTCCAGCACGATGCTTTCGATCATGTAGTTATGTTGTATGTTGTAAGTACACACTTTCAGTATTGCGTAGTGTGACGTTTTCGATATTGGAAGAACGGCTAATACGGCTGCAGATTTCCACCGGGCGTATCTACCAGATAAAATACCACCATTTCCTTTGTGCGCGTACTGACAGTTATGAAATAAACATATTGAACAGTAAGAAAGAGATTTCCAAACCCATTTCGTTATAGGCGAGTTTTGGAAGACGAGAGACGAAAGAAGGGTCTGGTGCCACTCAAACCTGTGCAAGATCCATTCAAAAAAATGCAAGAAGAGAAGGAGCAAGAGAAACGTGAAGAGCAGGCGAAACAGCAGAGGGAGTTGGAGGAGAGAAGTGAGTAGGGTTGTCCCCATTATAGCAGGTCATCTGACCCATGACTCGTCTCAGTGTTCGCCATTTGGGGGTAGGGGGGGGGTTCATTGTTTCCTCATGGCTGTTATTTTAGTACTACTACTACATTTCCTTATAATAGTATATTTTTAGTACACGTGTACTTGTGTAAAGTTTTATTGCCATTGGTGCGCCGTTAATATCTTTTGTTTTTCTTTTTCAGGAGAAAAAGAACATCAGCGTGAATTAGCGCAGGCAGAAGCTCGAGCCCGGGCTAGGGCACGTAAGGCTCAGGAGCAGGAGGAATCCACGACTAAAGTTATTGTTGTTGTCAAGGGTGACTTGGAAAAGCCGGCGGAAAAAGACAAGGAAAAGGCGAAGAAATCGGATGATCCTGAAACGCGCTCGCAGAAATCCCCGGTTAGGAAAAGCGAGAAAGCAAAAGAAAAAGAGAAAAAAGATCGCGAGAATGAGGAGAAGAAGGAACAAAAACAAGAAACAGAGAAAGAAATAAAAGAGGAAAAGCCTAAAGAACCAAAAATGGAGAAAGTCAAGCCTCAAAAGGAGGAACCAAATGTAGAGAAAGCGGAGGACGCTGAAACAAAATCTCTCAAAGCAGCAGTCGCAGAAAATACTACGAAAACCGAGCCTCAAACTGAGCCTGCGAAACCGAAGCCGCCGCCCAAAGAGAAAACCCCTGAGCCACCTAAAACTCCCAAAACCCCCAAAACCCCCAAATCTGCCCCGAAATCTCCAGCAGCACCACCAAAAGATGAGAAAATTAAGGCTGATCCCGAACCAGAAAAGAAAAAGAGACAAAAATCGAAAATTATTCGAAAAACTAAATTTGAGAGACAAATATCGAATGTTGACTACGTGCTTGAAAAATACGAACCCGGGAAAACTTTGGGTGATGGCAATTTTGCTATCGTGAAGTCTTGTAAGTTGAAAAACACTTCGCACGAATTTGCCATGAAAATTGTGGATAAGTCGAAATTACGTGGCAAAGAGCATATGATTGAAAATGAAATAGCAATTATGAAGCAGTGCAATCATCCGCGAATTGTGAAGTTAATGGAGGAGTATGAGACAAAAGAAGAAATTTATCTCATCATGGAACTGGTTAAGGTAATAATTGCAATTAGTGCTCAGCCATGAATCAAACACACCTAAAAATCTGTATCCTGACAAAAAAATGTCCTCAATTTACGATGTGATACAACAATACACTGGTCTTACCCCTCCCCCTACCCCCGCCTCCCTCAGACTCACACAGCCCTCATTAACATCATATGGTACGTTATAAGAACATAACCTGCGCCGACTCAAAACGAATAAACTGACTTGATTCAATGATTTAAGAGTTTCTTGATGTCAGCGCAAAGTTCAGTCGCCAGGCTGTTAAAAAAGATGAAAATAATGCACCTGAAAAGTACTTGAGCCGAAAAGCTTCCTGGTGCGTTCTTTCAGCAAATAATTTCTGAAAGGAATGTTTTTCACGTTCAATAACGGGACATAAATATCAAAATTACTCGTTTTAGATCGTAAGACACTAGTCACAAACAATAAATAATGGATTCATTTGTGGGTTATCATAACCCTGGTATAAAAATATAACGAACCCATAAAATGTTTTTCTTCTAACAATTTGATAGTTGGTCATCACGTGCATGAAGCGGTTTGTAATTATGCCTATGCCCTATCCATGATGACTGAGGTCTCGTTATTTTGACTCCCTTATAACCGTGTGAAGAAAAAATAGAACTTAAAGAGGTGTGACGTAACAGAGGGACATGTGACTGTTGTGCATGACCCAACAACGTTAGAAGTGCACATACGTGACGTTCTTCGACATACAATGTGTTTGCTACTCATTAACACAGGTGATTTCTGCCTTACATTTTTGTGTACCAAACTAATAGAATGTTTTCAGATATGTCGCCTATTTATAAAATATAAGTGATCAGTCTTTTTCAATCAACACTAGCATTGTATGCCGTTCTAGAAAGCACGCCATAAGATTTTCAATATGGCCTTTTGCTTGTGTGCCAAGAAAATCCCTTTGCTTAGTAGAAAATCCATCTATTAACGGTGAAAAATCATTGCCAGAGGCATGTTCATGGCAGATTACAAGGCAAAAGCAAAGAGGGGGGGGGGCGGGGAGGAGGGGGTGCATTAAGGGTGAGGCGAAATGCAAGTAGTCTGGGTCCAGAAAAGGCTTGGTAGTGTATGTGAAACCTGTAACAATTATGGTGTTAGGTGTACCAAAGGTTATGCAACACCGTTGTTAACTGTAGGACAAAGCATTCTTGCTTCGCCGAGTCCCAGTCGATTTGTGCTTGGGGCAAATGGTATTTTGTCATACGCGTGAGAAACCCTTTGACTCCAAGAACAGCTCCTGGATAATATCCTTCAACAGGACTTTGTTAAATGGTGGCTTTAAAGTGAGAGAAACCTACCAACTGTGGCGATTTTTGGACTAGTATATAAAGTAAAGCACTCCAGTAAAATTACGATTTTATTTATCTATTCGCCTAAATAACAATCAAAATTTTGCAAGGAAAATATTGCATTTTTTAGCACAGGAGAAAAAAAAACAAAGTTTTGCCTTCTGTCGCTGCACTTATTTTGTTTTCAGTCATTTTCGTATACGCCCCTGGTGAATGGAAAACGATACGAGTCGGCATTTGCCAACGATATTATTTGGAATAAACAGAAAGATAAGCCGCGTTTGCATTGATCCTATTCGTATGATTAAACACTCAACTAAAACAGAAATGATTTTTGTTAGTAAGACCGTGTCAATAATATGTAATTTTCTCCTTTTGTTTGTGTAATGGAAAAAGGCTTGGGCACATGATGTGGAACATGTCTCACAGGTGAAATATATATATACATGTTATTTTGGCATTTTTTTTCATTAAAGATCCACAAATTTTGATGTAATCAATGCCGTGTGACCTTGAATTCCTTCACGGTTGTGTAGTATCTGTTTGGGTATATTTGTCTCCAATAAATAGCTCTTGTTGGTCGGAAGCAAAATTCGTGGCAAATTCCATTTTCTTATATCGTGGAAGTAGGGCCAAGTCCGTCCCGCGTGAGGTTGTATTGATATGTCAGAGAAACAGATGCTACAGAATCTGCTACGCATCATCCCTCGAAAGGGGGATAAGGTCGAAGGGATGGCGATAGCCACTGGTATATCGGTAAACCGCGATGCCGTTTGACCTCCCTAGTACCCTCGGTGGTGCTTGTTTTAACTCTATTTAACTTAAGCCCAGTAATAGGAAACATTTTAAACTTTAATATGCGATATTTCAGACTCGGTTAACGAAATCCACTGACTCGACTAAAATGTTAATTTGGTAGCTTTCTCTTTCTGTCTGCATTCTTTTTTGAAGCCTGGCGGATCATTTGAAACACGATTTAAACCTCGGGGCATAAGCAATAAAATTATAAGTTGTTGCAGCGCAGTGTTTTGCAGAATAAAGTTGTTTATATTTCGTTCTGAAGTGCCTAAAATCACGTGATCTATGCCTATTTATAAGTTAGTAGGGTGAAGGGAAGGGTTGCGGGCGGTCAGGAATTTCAAACGCCAAAAATATTTACTTTTTCGATTCATACGTTTTAGTGGTACTTGCCTTATCAGACCTTTAACCTGCAATTATTCTGCTAAATTGTCCAGATCAGAGTACGGCAGGATAAAATATATACGCTGGGTATTCAAATACTGCATTTGGGACTAAACACGGTGCATGCTTGGAATAAAAAGAAAACCTTTTTTTTTTCGCTAATCTTATTTTTGTGATAATTTTAGCACTCTTTTTTGCTGCGCCTTGGTATGTACGCTGTCAAATCAGTGACTTTACAGAGTCACTGAAATTTTCAGTGAATTGGAAAATTGGAAGGGGCTTATTGCAAATTTAACATTTAAAGGCATAATTTATATGACTGCTTGTGTGTGTTATGACAGGGCGGTGACTTATTCGACGCCATCACACAGAGTGTGAAGTTTGATGAGAAGACAGCTTCCGGCATGTGCACTGACGTCGTCAATGCCCTCTTCTATCTCCACACCCGCGATATTGTGCACCGTGACCTCAAACCAGAAAACCTACTGGTGAGTGAAGATTCTTGACAAGGCCAGTGCGCCTCACACAGTCCTTTTTAATTTTCCCCTCACTGGTGTGTTCATTTTTGTAGCAAAGTTTTCCTAGATTCATTTCTAATTTTTTTTTTTGACTCGAAAAGGGTTGGACAATAATTAGTCTGATTTGCTCCGCGCGAATCCTTATTTTATTTTTTTTAACATTAAAAAACTCGCTTTTTTTGTATTTTCAATTCAAACCATATCAATATCTGGAGTGTATATAACCGCTGTTTCGGAATTTGTTAACTTTTTTACGAAGTACAGTGATGTTTAGTTATGTAATGACACACAAAATGCAGGGTGTATATAAGCCATGTAATCTTTACACTAGGTGTTACGGAACAAAGACGGCTCCATTTCGCTAAAACTAGCAGATTTCGGACTTGCCATGGAGGTCCACCAGCCTATCTACACGGTGTGCGGAACGCCAACGTATGTGGCCCCGGAAATTCTCTCAGAAATAGGTTGGTATAAATTATCGAAAATGTACCTTATTCAGCCATGCTTACGTTACACTTAAGCTGGAGTATACCTATCGGTTTGCAGACGGCGTCCGTTAGTTAGTTAGTTTTTCATTTAGTAAACTTTTGTTGCAAAATGCATCTGCTCCTACAAATTTGATCCGATTTCATTTAGTTTTGGTATGAGCATCCCTATTGGCCGTGGATACGGCTTGTGCTTTTTTAGTCGATGTGGTAATTTTTGAATTTTGGGGGAATTTTAGAAGAAAAAAAATTAAAATGAATTTCCTCCTACAGTTTTTTTCCCATTTCATTTCCTAGGTTGGTGCTTGTGCTTTTTGACTTGATTTGGGAATTTTTTCATTTTTGGGGGAAGTCTTGAATAAGATATCTCAAAATGCATCTTCGTCTACAGTTTTGGTGTGAGACATGCTGGTGCTTTTTGAGTCGATCAGGGAATTTTTGAAGAAAAAATTCAAAATGCAATTCCTCTTGCAGTTTGTATCAGATGTCATTTATTTTGTATATGGGTCGTCTCTAGGGGGTCATGCATATGGCTTGTGCTTTTTTAGTGAATTGGAAAAGTTTTGAATATTTTTCGGAATTTTTGGAAAGTAAGTTTGCAATGAATCTCGTACAGTTCTGTTCCGATGTCATTTACTTTCGGGTGAGGCATTCTTAAAAGGCTTTGCGTGCGGCTTGTTATTTTTTAGTCGATCAGAGAATTTTTGAAGTTTGGGGGAACTTGTGAAGGAAAAAACTCTTAGAATGCATCTCCTCCTACAGTTTTGATCCGATATCATTTATTTTGATTGCTAAAGGGTCGTGCATACCGCTTTTGCTATTTGAGTCGATCAAGGAACTTTTGGGAAATTTTGAAGAAAAAAACTTCAAAATGTATTTCCTCCTAGAGTTTTGGAATTGGGCTTATCGCTTTTCGTAAGCTGGGACTTAGCTCTTGGACAAACTTGTTTCCTATGTATTCTGCAGCTGGTGCTGAAACTGCCCTGACTTTATGTATGTGACATGTACCTTTGATTTATTTTACTGCACACTGTCTAAGCAATTACAAATGATAACTAACAAAGTTGATGTTCTTTTTTTTAATGGAGTTCCAACCAAACTGCTGATCAGAAGTTGTGTTGATGAGAAATTGTCTGGTTGAAGGGTTCAGATGTAGCTGGGTAGACTGTAAATATAATGGGTATTTCAATTAATTTCTTCCTAGGATACGGCTTAGAAGTGGATATGTGGGCAGTTGGCGTCATTACTTATATTCTGCTGTGCGGATTTCCGCCTTTCCGCTCCCCGGACCGAAATCAAACGGAACTGTTTGAGTTCATAAAAGCGGGAGAGTACGATTTTCTGTCACCGTACTGGGACAACATCTCCAGGGGTATGCATTAGTTTGTTTTCATAAAATTTGATTTAATCTTTAACAAGTGTTACCTAAAACTCTTACACTGTAAAATGACAAGTTTGTTTTTAAAAAGAACAAGTAATTCACGTGTAAACATAAACAAAGGGCGATATTTCGTAGACAAAATATTTAGCAGAGAAGGTCAGTGTCTTAACCGATGGCTCTTGCATTTTGCTAACGAAGCAAATATATTTTCATCCGAGAGAAGGCCAAAGGTATAAAAAAAACAGTTGAGATTGATTTGGTTGGGATTATTGCATCGTTTCGTGTCGCAGTGGTATAATTGCCTTCATACAGCATGGTAAAAAGATGTTCTGTAACAAGTATACAGGATATATCAGAATGTCACTGAAAAGAATTTGTGAAATCGATTATTTGTTTATTGTTGTTGTTGTTTCTGCCTAACAGCCGCTAAAGACTTAATCTCGCGCCTTCTGATTGTGGATCGCAAGAAGCGCTACTCCGCCATAGACGTCCTGGTACACCCCTGGATCATCACGTTTGCCGGCTCCAAGCACCCTCCCGCTCCGATGGACGAACACCGGCGGAATTTGCGCGCCAGCTTAGAAACTCAAGCGAAAGCAAACAAGAGTGAATACCTAGCACAAAAGCAAAAAACAAACAGTGAAAGATCCTAAGATATGATTGGCTACAAAGCTATTATTTTCGTAACATTTCAAAGTGGGCGATTTTTTTTTGTCCCACGAAAAATTATTCATGGAGGGCTATCAAGTTTTCCGAAGAATCTCAACGTGAAAATGCGGTTATAAGAAAAGCACAAGAAAGATTTCAAAATGAAACTCTTCAAGTATATTGAACGGTGTAATTCTGAAACAAAGAAAAAGGGAATTGACGTCTGTAACGTCTGGCTGCGCTGCATAACTTTGTTGGCGCCTACTATTTGGTGCATATTCCTTTTATTGTATGTCTTACAGCAGAATTGTCCAGTCGTTAACTTCATAATTAAGAACACAGCGAGTGTTTACGATTGAAGTACCCGATCTGACAGATCCACTGAAACATGTAAAGATTACTGTGCGTATAATCATATTTAAATAGTTTGTGTTACAAGTGCAGCGATCTTGTTGACTGGCTGTCAGATATATAAAATCCGTGCTCGGTATAATTTTGGTGATGATGAAGAATTCATTGCCGTGGTGATTTTTCTTTCAGATATGCTTATATGAGTAGCATAGACATAAGCTTGTGATTATACGACCTTAAGGTGCCTTAGATACGCTTATTGTGATACTTTTCTTTGTAGCTCTGTTTTTTTTCTTATTACGTTTGAAAAGCTCATGTAAAGGTCCTATGCTGATTTGCTATTATTAATGTCGTCACTGGATTGGTGAATGGCGGAAAATGAACGAAACTGAATTTTCGTTAAAACAGTTTCAATCTGAACTCTGGAGTAGTTTTGAAGTATAATGAAATTCCAGAAAAATTCTGTTTATTATTACATACCGCTAACACAGTGTACTTTCCATGCTTAATGTTTTCCTGTTTGAAAATATCAGTTATGGCTACGTAATGATTCTAACGGCCTATTTGAAGTCCTAACCAAGTCGTAAAAATGAAGTCGCACTGTACATCTGTGTACTGCTGGCTTATGATAACATTATCGTGGCTATTTGTTTTTCTTACCAAAAATCCTTCATTTGAGAGCCGAGTCTGTAGTGAAGCTGGGTAATGACTTGGCATGCCTTGTGAGGTATAGTGAATTAACTGGTTTTGTTTTAATTTTGTGTGTAATATAAAACGTGTATGTATTGTCTAGTGCATTATCACAATGTTGTCACAGTAATAACTTGATGTACTGTAAACGTTATAATCGTGATATAGAGTTTATTTTCGTGCATATTCGAACATCTCTGTATTTATGTAAATAACTAGTAACGACCAGTCCTTTTTTTCACCATTAAAGAAATTTTTGGTATAGAACACATCCAAGGTAGTTTTGAGCATGAAGACGTCTGAAGTTATTCTGTAAATGTAAATAGACTATGCACAAAAACTAAAACTGCAGAGGTAGTCATTATTCAGTGTAATTGTGACGTTAGTTTTTTTCTCCTACTTATGGTAAGCACATGACAGGGATTAAAGTCTGTCGAAAGGCTAGAGTGTTTCAAGAATAGCTAGGTGATAGGGAGATGACTGAATTCTGTGTACAGCCTTCTCTCTGCTGTGATTTCGTTTTCGAATTCAGAACAGAAGGTTCATGCATCAGCTGAGCTCGTTAAACAGTTCCATTGCACTTAACGCGATATTCTGATCGAAATTTGTTTAGATTGAAGTTCGAGCGTGAGTGGTTGAAACATAAATGATGGAAAATAGCCGTTTTATTACAAACGGCCAGATTCTAAGTAGTATTAAAAGCAATGTCTAGTATATTTGTTTTGTTTTCGTTTACAAGTATTGTCAAGTATTTTATATTCAGTGCATTTGTGTATCAGGATGAGTAGCATGGAGTAGATACGTGACTGTAGTAACCTGTTGTACCTCATGTTGTTGTTTGTTTTTTTTTTTTTGTTTTTTTTTTTGTCTTTGTTAATATGGCCAAGGTAAACTTCTGAAGTGAACCGAAATTGGAAGAAGCAAACCCCCCCTCCTCCCCTGCGTCATTGTACCTTTTGTTGCGCAGGCTTCTGCTTTGTTTGTACAGTTTTAGTACTCTTAATATAATAAATTTAAGCAAATCTGACATATAAATTATATTTTAGTTAGCGGAAACAATTTTGCAGTTCAGTATATATGTCTTGGAGGGTTTACTCGGTGCAGTATACAAACTTCTGCAGAATTTCTTAATCGGTATCGATGGATTTTGTGTGTATGAGACAGTGTTGTGTACATATTCTCCTGTTGTAAGCATTTACGAATATAATTTATAAATGAGTGGCCTGTATAACCCAAGAAGAACTTGTAAATATACGGCTATGTATGTATGTATATTGGTCAGAATCAAGTGCATCTGTGATATGTGACGTGGCAAATATTTGACGTAATAAGTGTTACTGCTCGAATGATCTGTTTTTACCAAAAAAAGTACAAAGGTTCTCTTTGACTCGATTTTGGGCCTACTCGTTGGCAGAAACAAAAAAAAGTTATCGGAAAGCAACAGTCATCAGTTGAACGGATGTGGGAAGGGGATTGCTTAGGGGAGTGCAGAACACATGCACAGCTATTCACCCGGCTTCGAATAGTGAGCGTGATGATGCTTTGTCCTATGGTGGCATGCACACAGATTTGCCAAAACAGCCATGTCTCTTCTAGCTGCTATGCAAGGCTTAATATGCAAATGCGTGCAACTTAACCGATGCTACATTTGCCTCACAATTCGTGGGTACGTTTTGTTTTTACTGGTCTGACGTCATTTTTTTTTAAATTTTTTTTTTTTGCTTTATTTCGTCACTGTTTTCTGTCTGTGATATTTCGTTTACAAGTGCATTTTTTGCAAGTTGTTAAGCCGGCTTTTAAAAAAATATCACTCAAGATTTTGTTCCCTTCCAATTTATTGCGATTCCAAACATAAAGAGACATTTAAAGTACTGTGATATGTAAATGTGGTCGTTCTTTAGATTTAAATGTGCATATTTGCCAAACTTTTTGCTCATCAGTTTACAGTTTTAGAAACAGGCAAGAAAAATATAACGTTGCCAGTCCCGAAATAAAATGTTCAAATGTCGAAGTTTTCATTTGGTCCGCATAGTTCTCTTTTTAATGATTTTCTGGATGCTACCACTTATCGTTTTGGGTCAAAAAGACAATGCTGATTGCGATTAAGACAGGGAGATATCATTACGTATGAACTCATCGTTTAAGTATCGATGTCGTATATTTTTTAATTATTTCAAAATGAGAAATATAAAATTGGAAATAAAACTAGACCATTAGATATGACAAAAGTACACTTACGTTACTTGCTTGTCGGTCAGTGCTTTCTTGTGGGCTGAACATTACTTGTTAACTTCTTCGTATGTTGTGGCATCGAAATTCACTTTATTTTATGACTTAAGAATACGTGTTAATTGTTTGAAAGTTGTTAGGACAGTGAAGAAGTACTTCTCTCTCTTTGTATGGATTTTGATGTTTTGTTGTGTTTTTGTTAAAATAGGAAACCTTTTCTTAGTACCCTTCTTTCATTTCTGTGATTGGTTTATTCAGTTGGCATGGCGATAATAAAAACTTCTGTGATTGGTGGATTCAGTTATGTGGTAAGACAGACAGGGATCTTGTTATCTATGTATGATATTTATTTGTAATAAAGGCATTTAAATTAACTTTATTTTTTAAATTTTATGCCTTGAACCTATCTGTCACATTACATGGCCTGTTTTCTTTGTATTTGTTTGCAACTTTCACACAAATTTGCTACAAATCGATGTTTTTGAGAGCCATATAAAAACTCATGTCTGTGAGGTCTCTTAAACAAACCAGGTACAAATTTTTTTTAGAAAAGAATTTTCATCATTGCTTCTATATCAGTAAATTTCTTCAAGGGGCCATCCCAAAGTATGCATGCAAAAGAGCTTGAAATCCCCCCCCCCCCCCCCCCTTTAACGCAAAACTTCCCATCTCCCAAGAATTACAATACTTCCTTAATTGTCAGAACATTTTCAGCAGATCCTTGGAAAAATTAGCCACAAAATTCCTCACAAAATTAAGTGACGAATCGCAAAACCTCACCCTAGCTAGTAAGTGGATTCTGGTAAAATGTATTAAAATCGCCATCCCGAGACTTTAAACTGAACTCAATATCAGTTCAAAGCAAAAAGTGAGATTTCGAAAATACGTATAAGGTTCACAATCTATCCATGAACCGAAACTTTTAGCACTTTGGTTAGTTTCTGCCCCTGTGAGAGATAACCAAAACATCAGTGTACAGAAATATATCGTACACTTTAAAGTAATTAAACTCGGGGATTTGCCTAAATCCCCTAGTGTATTGAATTTGCAAAAAAATTTAGCCGCAGTTATGGCATGTTTTTTTTTGTTTTTTGTTTTTTTGTCCTTTTTTGAGTTTGTCCGTGGCACTAGTCAGAGTCCGTTAGGGCTAGAAAGATGAAATTTGGATATGATAAACTTCAGTATATCTCATGGAGGTGACGGTTAGCTCAGTCGGTAGAGCGTTGGTCCTGCAATTCTTTGGTCCCTGGTTCGAATCTGGCCAGGGGTAGGAAAGCGGGGGATTGACCTTCGCTCAAATTGCCTCAGCTAAACGACTGCACAGGATTGTTCACCACTACGGAATTCAAAATTAGCACAAATGAGTCTTCCGGCCATTCCTTAAAAAAAAACTACAGTATGTCTAGTTGATCAACCCAAATTTTTTTTTTTTTTTTTTTTGGAATTCGATTAATTTTTCAATTAAAAAAACGACAAAACAAATTTGCAAAACAGCAAGAAGGTAAATACCAGGTTTAACTTAAATCCGCCTTGTAGAACTTGAGATATGGTGTTCACAATCATAGCGTGACGCACAGTATGACGGACGGACCAGTCAAAAACACAATGTCCCTCCTGAACTTAAGTCAAGTTGGTGCATAAAATTTGTTTACATACAGACACATAACGGACAACAATTTCCCCACAAGTTAGAAGTATGGCTCAGCGACGATAGTCGGCTGGCCTAAAAACAGTTCAACTTATTCATGGAATAACTAAACCAAGTTTGAATACTATCCCACTTCTCCTTTTCGAGATACTTTTCGCATGAGATTTTGTTTGGAGCAGAAAAATTGTTTTGACGTCATATGCGGTCTTCGCTTGCGCAGATTTAGTGCAAATTTGATTACTCGGATCATGGCTTCTCCAATAATCAAGATACCATGATTGATAGCCTGTCGGACTCCCGTAAAATCATGCCTCACTAAAGGTACCAAGACGTGTCGAGAATTTCACTTGGTGTCACATCAAGCTCTAAGAAATAGGGTCTCAAGGAATTACGCAAACAAACAACACAATATTGAAGCTGTTCATTTATTTATTATGTTTCCATGATGATCATAAAAGATGTTGGTAATCACAAGTGTTCAATTTTTCCGCCAGTCCAGATTTAACAGCCTTACAACACAGCTTAACTGTTGCTGTTTGGACCCTTCCTTCTTCCGAACGTCGCCACCACGTTGACAAATCGTCGGTTGTACTGCATGCGACGCTTGGCTCTGCCGGTGCGTTTCTTTTTCTTTTCTTGCTTGTCAACCTGCAAAGGACGATACCAATGCTCTCTGCTGCGCGCAGACTAACATTAGACAGCGTCTATTTTGAGTTGCCGCTGTATCCTAACTTATTCACTGAATGTAACTTCACTTCATTAGCATTATAAAGTACGACGCACTGCTAAGTAATTTCTCCGCCAGGTTAACCATCCTTCAGCCAACAACGATTATTTATTTAAAAATATGCCTTACCCTGGGCGTCTGTCCCTTGACCTTTCCAGCACGCGCCAGGGAACCGTGCACTTTGCCTGTAAACAAACATTTCATCTATGGCACCTTTCAACATTTATAGCTTTCCTTTACAACAACAGCTTGTGAAATGTTTTATTTCTAAGTCCAGTAAAAGCTTTACCAATAATAAGTTAAGTCGCAAACACTTGCTTCACTGAATCTATCACAACCGTGTTCTAACTTAGGCTTGTGAAAAAAACTATAAATGTACCCTTCAATGAAATTATCTGATTGACTACAAAAAATCAAGCAGATGCCAGCACAATCACATAGAAAGTGACCGAGTCATTATTGCATTGAGGTATCTCTTTCGCATGGTGTCTGGCCAGAATATACACGTGTACAGCAATACCTGGAATTTAGCCATGCCTGATTCTCGCGTTGGAAATAACCAATAAAATCCGTTCCTTCACTCCATTACAAGCAAAGAAACAACGCTATACAAGAGATTACAAACCTTACGTATAAAGACAGCGCCAAAACGTCACCCGTCTATGCACGACACATACCTCCAAGCAGTCTCGCCTCGACCTCTAGTGTCGCCATGTTACTTGCACACAGCGAAAGGGTCTGGTCGTCTTGCAGAGGTGCACCTGCACAGTACAACACCAACTCATCCTCGGCCACGCCCTCCGCAGCAGCAACCTGGTTCTGCCGGACACAGAAAAAATACCGGGCTACAACAAACACAAACCTTATTAATAGGGTTCGCGTTGGCGGGGTTTTTGTCCACTTTTTGGGCATTTTTTTACGAAATGACTGACTGTTTCGGAACTCACCGAGTTTTCTGGACCCAACTGAGTCACACTTTCCTTTTTTGACTCACTTTCCTGAGAACCCTGAGTTATTGCATTAATCTGTAAAGGGCTTGACATTCCGATGGTCTGGTTGACGAAGCTCACACTGGATAGCTGACTACAACGGTTGACACGCTACGTTCAGACACATTTCGAATTCGGTTAACTTACAGGGTATAAGTTAGAGACGTTAAAATGTCAGAATCGGCGTTTTCCGCAACGGCCTCCGATTGATCAGTGTAATAAAGTGCAGGAAAATATTGGACAGTAATATTCTAAGTTCAAAAGGAGTTGCATTCGGACTCTTTGGCCTTTACGCTGTACACTTTCGACCAAGTTATGGACACTAGTCAATCCAACAAAGTCGGCTGGTTTTTAGGTCATAACATGCAGTCTTAGATTAGATACACGCTTTTAGAAATTCTTCTCACTTGCAGATTAGCACCGACCTAAAGCATTAATATCTCAGAGTACAAGTAGTTAAGTAGCAAAACCCTACATCAAAATCAACAGGAAAATGGCATACCCTTATCTGGCCGACTGTCTCGTTCCCAGTCACCTCGAGGGTGTGGAGCTCTTGCGAGCGGATAAAAATCTGCATGACTGCCTCCTGCAACAAAACATTTAAAAGCAACTAAAATCCGAGTCAGTGTCACACATGTGAGGCAATGCACGACTTACCAGTATACAGCTGTGGTACATCAATTAACCAAATTTGTGGATGTAGTAAGCAAGAGAAAGTGAAGTTCACAGAAAAAGTTTATTATTGCAAAGTCTATAGTGGCAAAACGGGTGCGGTCAACAGCAAACGACCTGAAAATTGTTGCCGATTTGCACATAAAACTGCACTCGAAATGAAGACTAGGTGTACTAGTGGTACGGCCAAAACGGGTATGGCAGCTGGTACTGATAGATTGACAGTTTCATGAGAGGAAATAGTAGAAACGGTTTATGAAAGAAAGAAAAGCAACAAGAGGTGCTAGATAGCTGGCTGAAGAAGGTTGTATCTTACCCACAGAAGGGCAATGATACGTTTTGAAAGTCCATTTGGAGCATGTAGATCTCTGGCAAACATCGCTAAATCCAGAAATGTGAGGAAGTAGCAGAGCGATCATTAAACTTGCCCTGATTAAAGGAGCCAGGAGAAATTGTCACCAACATGAAAGAACATTAAAACCACTGAGTGCGACAGATATTCTCAGTCCTAGACCGTTGGGGCATTTGTGCAATGGGCTTTTTATTTAAGATTTTTAACAAGTTTCAAAACATTTTTTATGATAAAAGATTAGCCAGCTGTTTTGAAAAAAGCTTCGGCGTGGATCTTGGCATCCATATAAAAAACATTGCCCACGACACTAGTGAAAAACTGCCTGAATGACTTAATCTTCGAAGGAAAAAATTAAAATTTAAAATTTCTTCATAAAATTTTCGAAGGAAAATTAACAACTTTATATTGGTACCTCTGTAGTTCACTGACAATTATTTCTGAAATGAAATTATTTTGTGTGCTTGAAAGTCCATTTTCCCTCTTTATGACCAATGGCAATTAATGAGGAATCAAACTAATAATGTGTGAAGATTCTTAGTCAGCACATAAATTTGAAATCTCATTACAAGAACGAAGTCCTCATCCCTTACTCATACCCACACGAAGCAATTCTCGTGCCTGACTGGATTAAAAACAACCAATGGAGCTTAAGAGAGACACGATGCCCGTGTGGAGCGGAGGAGTACATACAATTTATTTAATCCCCTCTTGCTGTGACTAGCTAACACGTATACTGCTGTAAAGGCTTTTCTTAAACTGCGAAACTTTCAAAAAGCATGGGAAAAAAACTAAAAGTTAAATATTTTGGGTGTACAAAATGAATTAATACTACCTCTGCATCTCTCAGTTATTTGTATATGCTTTACAGATAATCTACAACCCCTTTATTTCAATTTCTGGTCACTTGACTTTGGTCACTTGACATTTAAATGCCGCAACGTAAACAAACATTTGAGAGATGAATACGGAGCTAACTTCTCAGCAATTTAACGAAGAAATTAAAGATATCTTCGTCTTCTTTATGTGAAACGGTCTAGTATGTGGGATTCGTGCCTCAGATCAAATGAAGTCGACTCCTATAAGCAGAACAGTGTAAGGCTTCCCAGCTTTGACAGAAAGATATACAAAGTTACTTAAGTTAGAGCTGACTCGAAGCTTAACTAATCTACGACCGCGTTTAATTGGACGTATCCGAAAAAATAATAAATCCAGATAATGTTTCGAAAATAACAAGTAAGTATTTGTGAAACACACGCAGGCCCCAACCGCCCCCAAATTCATAGGGGTATAAAGCGATGACGGACAGACGGACGGACAGACAGACGGACACCCAAACCTATAGGCCCCAATCCTAAGGGTTGGGGCCTAAAAATGGCTGGCGGGAGCTTTGGTGCTTTCTCTCAATCCAGATTGCGAATTGCTATTGTCAATAGTTGTATTTCTACTGGCTTTAATGTAAGTTGTCGTATGTCAGTTCTGAATCGACGTGAGTAAAGCAAAACTGTTTCGCTTTTGGGCGATAATGGCGCGCAGGTGCGCAGAAAAGGATTATGGGAAGATTATCCGAATGTGAAGCTCGATACACTCGAAAATGGTTCGAGACAGTATCGAAAAACCAAGACACATTTTCTGATTTCCGAAACATTTTCGAGACCTTGTCATTGCACAATAAAACGCAGGCTACGGTGCAAGAGAAACTTGGCTTTTAGGCGATATCTTTCTGTCATTTCTTTCTTTTTCACCCGGTTAGTTTGTATTTGAAACACAGAATTTTTGTGCATTTCCTTGCGCCGTAGAGCAGTTTAGCTTCGAGTCACGTCTAACTTAAGTTAACTTCGTTCAAAGTGTGATCTGGCCTATTTTGAATTAGTCCAAGTAGGCCCTTTCTATCTTCCTAGGACAGAAAGGCTTTCAGAAGAGGACCGCAAGAGTCATCTAGGACTAATCTGAATAAGCCAATTCGCACTTTCGGATTTTTCCGGTGGAGGTGTTGTTTCGACTGCAAATGTTGGGGGATAAATTATTGTGAAATGAAAAGGGGAAAACATCGAAATTCTAATTTTCTTTCAACATGCACACTTTCGAATTTATAAAGCCATCATATGATCTTTTAAAAACTATTTTACATATTATTCAGTCCCTTTAATAGCCAGCATGTGACTACATTTCTGGCAAAATAGAATTTTGTTGATTTTTGCCGTTTTTTTCCTATCATTTCTTTATAACCTTATCCCACCTGAATTCAGCCGAAACGCAAAAACTTTTCGGCAAAAGTGAAAAGTGCGAATTGGCTTAGGTTCTTACGTGTGTAAAAATAATCCAAGTAACGTTCCAGAAGTCAGGACTTTCTTGTGTAATACTTTGAAAGCATCTACAGCATCCTAAGAACCGAAAATACGGAACAAAATCACACTGACGCAATTTCGAAAGGGCTTATTTCAATTTGAAACTTACACGTGCTTGTGAAATCGACGAAAAATGCCATAAAAGAGAACGATCAACTTCCGCGTCACGTGATGATAACTCACAGTATATGCTGTAAGATGAAGAAGCATGAAAACATGTTTTAAAAATGTGTCTACGCAATGACAAACTAACCTATAAAAATCTAGAGCTAAATTAGTTTTAAAAAAATTCCGTAGAAAGACGCTTTGTCGAAGATGATTATTTCAACAACCCAATGGAAACACCAATCAAACCGATACAACTAAATAAAGTTGAATTTAATCAAGCTGCTTCGAGTAAACTACTAGCCCTCACAATCCAAAGCAACTTAAAATGGAATAATCATATGCAAAACATAAATTCAAGCTCATCATCAATCTGTACTGCTTGAGACAACTAAAATGAGCAAAAATCAATAAAACCTAACTATGCTTTACAAAACCATAATGCGGACCAAACTAGAGTATGCGGTACAGGCATAGAGTACAGCTATCACAAAAGAACAAGAACAGCTATCACAAAAGAACTAGAAGCAGTGCAGAATAGGGCTCTTAAAATCCAGAACAAATAACCATTGCAAAGGGTGGAACAATCGCTTCAGCCTCATCATCGGATTCAAGCATCCTAGCGTGTGGACACTCATCCGGGCCCAAAAGCGAGAGAACTGCTCTTAAGCAAGATCGGGTGGGAAAACCTACCGAAAAAGAGAGTGCGCCAAAAATACCACAGCCTACAGTAACTTCTTGTAACGCTTTGAGATATCGTGCAGAAAACCGGAGAACTGAATCGGAATTTCTCGACGGAATTGCGCACAACATTAACCGGAAGTTAGCTAAACGTTAGGGACGAGAATGAGCCAAGAACTGTCGGAGACCTAACTTGGGCAATTAAACGAGTTTGTGACAGAAATTGAACAGACATTTTTGTAATTTATGTGTTGATGTGTGGCATAAATGTGTTGTGATCAAATAAAGCGTGACCTCTTTCATCCTAGTATTTGGAATAAGCTTGTAATAAGCTTGTAACAAGCAGGTAATAAGCGTAACTTCTTTCATTTCGCTAAATGAAATAACGAGTTTATTTAAAAAAGCCAACACAATAAAAAAAATTACAAAAATTTGGTATAGAAGTTTTCTTTCGACAAAATGTCTTTCGACAATTTGTCTGTCACAAAATGTGTTTCACAAAGTGTCTATCCACAAAATGTCGTGAATTCTTTCAAGATTATAAGCTTCAAAACGTCATGATGTCATAAGGAACCAATGATGACGTCATACATTAAAAGTTCTCAGTTTCACTTTTCTAGTCATAGTCGAAGTTGTGTAGAAAAAGGGGGTAAAAGTAAAAAAAGATCAGCTTAAAGAATTTTTTTGCAATTCAAGCTCCTTGAAACTCTGTTACAACTTTAACAGAGTCTTTACATAACTTTTTCAACAATTTTCTATTTCACATTCGTGCTTCCTTTGTGATCAAAGCGTATTAAATGTTACATAAAGTTGGTGAAAGTAAAATTTTGTTTTATTCCAGTGGCTTAAGCTTTTGGCAAAGATGTAAAACGGTAGTGTAAGTTCCTAGAGTCACCAGTTCCATCATTGATATGGTCAAAAATATTTTCGCGACTTTATACTGGTGCTTGTGTTCAATAATGTTGCTCAAAGACAGTTAAAAAAAAAGTTTGAAACTTGGCTTTCAAACTGATTGAATAATAGCGCAGAATAAGAGTTGAGATATTCCACATCAAAACTCTGCTGACTCTGCTGACTACTAATAACTGTCACAATAATCAGTTTATAAACGGCAACTTTGAAAATATCTAATGACATACAACTCTGTATTTCTTACATGTGCTGGGGCTATCTGACTTGATATTTGCTTTTTCTTTGGCTAGCTTACTATCCTTTAATTTCGTCTGCTGGAACACCATCGAATATTTTAAAGCCTAAAGTGAATTTCAACACTTACCGAGTAAATCTTGATCCTGTTTCGGCTGCAGAGATGGGTATGCACTTACCTAAATTTTTTGATCATCCTTTGCAAGCCTTTGATCTCTTTGATTACTCACGAGTAGCCATCCCGAATTCAGTTTTTACATAAATTCTGGACCTTGAAACCATAATTCAGCGGTTTTGTTGCTTTTAACACTTGACAAGTGTTAGGCTTGGTCAAGGTTTATATGAATTTATGCGGGCATTGAATTTATTTAGTTCAATTTATTGAACTATTTTTTTCTTGACAGTAATAAAACTCTACAGGCCCTGGGACCACATAACTTTGCACTTTTGTAGAACTTGATCTTTATTTTTTCGTCTACGATTTCGTTTCATGCTTAAAACGCCATGCGAGCATAGCCGATTTTAGAATAAATAAATACAGCACGTTTAAAAGCAAAGTAACAGTTGAGCAAACATCACTGCCCATGGGCGTTACACGAGCCCTGTCTGCATAGAAAAAAGTGCTAGTCAATCCATAAAGCCGTTGAGCCAACATAACCAAGCAGATGAACCTTAAAAGCTGCATACGTGCTGAGCCAGAGGCTCTGAACTTAGTTCTGTTACAGACTATACGGCTTGTAAAAATATTCAATATTGTTCAAGAAATAAAGAAATATTTCGCTTTCGAAATGCGGTTCTAGTTTTATTGTCAACAATAAATGGACAAGTCAAGCCTAAAGGATAAAAAAGACCTGCTCGCTGACGGAATTCCCCTTCTGGTTAAGGGTTTATTTTGAATATCTATTTTGAAACAAAGTCTATCCGTTTCGACGCAGATAAAGAAATTCCCAGAGTTCTCTCATTTGAGAATAAGTTTTTATTTCGCCATCCGGCAATCGCAAGAAGCGTGAACAGTCTTTGTTTTTCCTAGCCACGCTTAACCTTTGAAACATAGCATTGTTGCCGGTCAAAGTATATACAAGGTTTTTGCGAAATCTTAACAAAATCCTCAAAAGTTATTGGTAAGATTATCAGACTACTTTTAAGCAAGGAATTTTTAAACTTGTATCTATGACGTCGTCATTTACGAGCTATGACGTCATTTGTTTTAAAGCCCAATAACTCGAAAACTAATGAACCTAGCGCTTCGGCACAAAATATATTATCAGACTACTTTTAAGCAAGGAATCTTTTTAGCATGCCAAATTTGTATATATGACGTCATCATTTACGAGCCATTACGTCATTTACGTTTTAAAGCTCTGTATCTCGAAAACTAACGACAAAATTTCCAAACAATCACCTACCAGAGTATATTGGTAGAACCACTTGTCTGCCGCATCATTTTCATTGGTTCATTTCTTAGTTGCATCTTAACAAAATCCCCAAAAGTTATTGGAAAGATTAGAGTCTTGCAATGAGTTGTCATTTAACTAGCTTGTTATTTCTGTGTTTTTTTTTCAGGGACCCGTTCTCCCTCGTAGTTTTTATTATCCTTTTCAAATTCGAAAATATTGACTTGTAGACTACGAAGCTATCACTATTGGTTTTCCAATTTCTTTGACATTGGTTGCCGCGATCCATAATAGAAAATTGTGTCGGGTGGTTGCATCAACAACACCGCGTAGGCATCGATCATGTGTCACGGTACGAGGCTTCCCTCAAGCTTCACCGTGGGTGTCGAGCTTGATAAATGTTTGTGTATTAGTGTTAAATTAATACACATAATTCTCTTATCGACACTAGAACAATCAGGTAATTGAGTACATCAACGATCTATCATATGGCAGTGTTGTTGTTATACGCAGCTGTCACAACTTGAGCATGGTTCGATCATGCGGCCTGCATCTCACTCAGGTCTAGGTTTTGTTTCCTATCGCACATGACCCTGACAGAGTGTTGCGAGACGCTGCTGGCTCGGTTTGTGTACACGACGGGTCGTCACTGTCACTAGCGCATACTAGTGACGGGTCCATCGCATGATGGGTCACTTCATTCATGGGTTGTGGCAGTGACGGGCTGTTCATGTGATAAGTCGCTGATGTCATGGGTCATGTCTCTGTCATGACCTGTGGCAGTGACTCGTCGTCGCTATCATGCGCCGTGTACGCAACGAGTCGTCATTGCCACGGCTCGTAGCAGAGATGGTTCGATCATGTGATGAGTTTTTGCTATCACGGTTGTGCTTGCAACGGGTTGCCATCGTTACGACACATAACGGTGACGGTCATGTGATAGGTCGATCATATGCTGTATCGTGACTATCACGTTTCTCATTTTACTGGCCAGCCTTCATTGTGACCACTCGTCACTTTGACGGGTCGGTGTTATCACGACTCGTCTATGTGACGGATCGTACCTGTCACGATCCGTGATTACGACGGGGCGTCACTGTGCTGGATCGGGTTTGCGAAAACCCCGTCGCGTGTCACTCGCGGCAGTGTCATGTTACGATTCACTTTTGAAGCGTATTTACGAGATTATATAAACTTTTCCCCTCCTTTGGAGCAAATATGAATTATTTAAGTCGTTTTATGTTTCATGGCGAAACTCAATCGTTAACAACAGTTGTAGCTGCTTACTTATGTAGCTTTCTTTATGTTGTAGACTCACAATTCACCGTATCAGCACACGGAGTTTACTTGGAGGACCCGTATCAAGTCGATGTTATGTCTGCCGTGGGTACACGCATTGTGAGCTACATACCCGCCATACAGGCACCGATACAGTCAGTCGTATCAACGCCTCTACCGAACGACCTTACAATGTGAACAAATAAACTTGCTCAGGATGTGGCTTTATTGGACCTGCATATCACAACGGAATCGGAATCAATATAGCCAGAGCGGTGAAACAGGTTTTTTCTGACACTCTTCCTCGTCAAGTACATGAATTTTCTCCGTTGAAGCAATTTGAGCTTTGTTTAAATTTACATCCGAATACTTTAAAACATACATCAGATGAGGAGCCTTAGCTCTGTGGCTTCGGCGATGTCGCGCCTCAACGCCGTTCCCATGGCTCGTTGCGTAAGCATACACAGCCACCTCGTCTTCTCATTGCCCCTATACAGTCATTTACGGGAAATAAGCAACTGTTGGAAAACGAATTAATTTATTGCTCGTCCTCTTCGTCCTCTGCGGAGAATTCCTCATCGGGGGCAGGATGATCAAGTGGAGATAAGCGAACAGGAACAAATCCCACAGACTCTCTGTACAAGTGTAGCGCAGAGTAATCAATCCTCGCCGGTCATGACTTCGAAGTCTCAGTCTGTACCACCTTCGACCACTCAAAGATCAGCATCAACTTTATCACACTCAATGTTATATCACGTCTCCCCCCGTGTCATGACGCTAGAGGACTGTAAGCCTTTACGGCCTTACGTACTCCCACACTGCCATTAAACGACGGTGTGCTACAGACGTAACCGCTTGCCCATCCCCGCAACATTGGGATGTGGCTGCCCAAAATTTATCCAGATTCCAGTGTTCCATTGGCAGAGCGTGACTACAGATTTCTGAAGGAGGTTAGGGAAGTTTGCGAACGCTGTCTTTTCAGAATGCGGCTTTTCAAGCGCTGAGGATAGTCGTAGAATCTGATTCAAATGCGTTATTTAATGGGTTTTTTTATTCAATGGTGGCTTCAAACCTACTGAAGCTCAATGCTTACCTTTTCACCTCATCAGTAGTACTATGTCACGATCAAGCACTACCACACCCGAGCATCAGCACGGAAGAGACGCGTATGCCCTATTCCGCGCGGGTAGTCTAAACGCTTCCCATCCGAAATGCTGAAAGGCGTCACTGAGGCAAGGAGAGTGAAATCGCAGGACTCGGGAACAGGTGGACAGACAGCTTCAGTCAATAGTTCCTTCTACGCCAAAGCGAAAGAAGAGGCCGCGCCCATCGCCAGCCTCTACGCTTTAGATCAAGAAGCCTAAGGTGGACAACAGACTGCAACTCACAAGCAGAGGTAGCAACCAATTTAAATATCCTAGTATCCAATCGCTTGTCGATCTCTACCTGATACTTAAATATTTTGGGAGAACTGGACTTTTCATTTCCCAAATTGAACACAAATGTGCCGTAAGAGGAAGGCTAAAACTTTTTGGCAAGTTTGGCAAGCGTTAGGAGCCCCAAACACATAATCCGCTGATTGCGCTTGGGGGTAAGCTTACCGTTTGTGAGATTCAGGTCGGGCCAAGGAATCCTTCCACCGCTATCCAATTTTCCCTATCCTTGTTTAGCCACGTCTTAGAAGCACCAGTCAGAAAAGCAGTTGGCCTTGCAAAAATATTCCAAGAACTGATAGAAAAGAAAGCCACAGAAAAGATGCTTATGGGCCCTCAATACTATTTCAGTCGTGTCTTTCTTGTTCCGAAAAAGTCGGGCAAATGATGTTGATCACAGTTGATCAAATCAACGATAAGTCAAGGCAAGGGGCTCGTTCAGACGGAGTGGGCTTTAGAGGATAAACAGTTATAACGGATTGCAAGTCAGTCTTCGTGGGGCCGTTCCAGGTCGATGTCTTCGTCAAGCGCCTCAATCAAAATCTTTCAGTGTGCATTTCACCGTATTCGGACATAGCAGCATAAGCGATCGATGCGTTACTGTGTCGCTGGTCTAAAGCGGTATTGTTGGTGTTTCCACCGTTCTCTCTAATGTTGAAAGTTCTGATGAAGATTTTGTGCGAGAAACTAAACCGTCTGTTACTGGACTGTCTTGGTTTCCTTTGTTGAAGGCTGTTTACTACTGCACCTTTAAAATTTAACGGTTGTTTTGCCTTTCTTGCCACGTGCCTTTATTTCGACAAATTAAGCAACAATTGTTTGCCTTAATGAACTCTTTCTTTTTCTAAAATTCTTACTTTGTGAAATTAAAACAAGCAGCAACAGCATGATAGTCTCTTTTACAATGCAGTCACTTCATTTTTTTAATTCGTTTTAACAACGTTTTCACCTTCATTGGTTCACAGATTACTAGACTTCATTTTGCCACGCTTGATAACACCAACAGATTCAAATGCTGTTATCAAAAATGGGGTCATTTGTCTTTTTGTGTTAAATTCTGCAAAATTCGTTAAACTGTCAAAGTCCAATTTTTTTGCGTATATGTATTTTTTCTGCAAGTAGAATCAAACTTTTGCCACTAAGCGTTTCATGTTTTATCCAAGACTTTTTATCTCATCGATATCTTTTATTGCACCTCATTTTTTCAGCAAAAAGCGCGTGTTTGTCTAATTCTTTACTTTCTTCTGCTTTTAATTGTGCCCATGCTAATGCGGAACTAAGTCTGTGTAATTATTTCTTTTTTGCTGCGACGTAGTTGAAGCTTTGTCATAGTCGATTAATAAGCCAATTCATCACTGAGATATGTAAAAAGAGCCACAATTCGGTAAGCTTTCCCGGAAGTGTATTCCTGAAGTACTGCAGTCTCACAGAATGGCAGAACCTTCCGTTTAATCTGTCTCCTAAATTTCAGAAATTTTATTGGATTCCCCGTAAATTTTTCTATAAGATCGGATCTTATCGAATGCCCAACAATTTATTCTAACGTAAACAATCGGCGGGTTGAGCTGGAAACCGTCGCTAGTTACCGAACTAGCATGAATTTTTAATTGTTAAAAGGTCATTCATTTTCTGACTAAAACAGGGTTTACTGACCTTTCTCAAAACTTTTTTTGATTCTGACATTAGAATCAACTAACTGCTGCTCCTCCATCAGTTCGAGCTCCTTTAATTTTTGTTGCATATCGAACCTTCCACTTCTTTCTGTCAGCTCCATTTCAAATTGTTCCTTTTCTAAGCAAGTCATTCAACCATCACTCGTAACCTGATTTCTGTCTCTTCCCACTGTCGCTACTACTCGATTCGTATTTCATTTGCTTCGAGTACAGAGTGATTCTCGCGTTGTCGCTCATATCACCTTGTCTGTTCAGAGACCGCTTTTGTCAACAATGTTTCGTCACAGTTCTTGATTTTTCAGGTGATAATCTCTCTTTTAGTGTTATTATTAAGGACAGACGGCCTATTTGGAACTCAATTTTTTGTGTTTTAACATAAACGGTACCTATGTTGTGAAAAATGTTGAGTGGTTTTCGTGAAAAATTTCAAGGACTGACTGCTCTGACTTTTGTACATGTTCACAATTATGTTTGCTTACAAGTCTCAGTTGATAATTCAAGGATTTAATAGATAGGTACTTCCGGGCACCTGACTGTGAAGTGACAGGTTCGCCTTCATTGGCCATGATTTTTGTGAATGGTAGTCATGAGATTATTGAAAATTATGTAAACGAAATGCATATTATGATCTAGGAAAATTATATTTTTCGAATTATTTTTAATTGGATCTGTAAAAACACACGGCCTAGTCACGCTGAGACACCGTTACGCCAAGACAGCGATTGATTACTATTAAGATAATCATAACACTAACAGCTTTTAATCCTAATTACTTAATTATACAAATTATTTAATTTTAAAAGTGTCTACTTCTTGCGGTTTTGCGACAAATTTCAGACCATACAGACACACAAAAAAATTTTACCAATGAGTAATTCGTAATTTTATTCAGACCGTATGATTGCTAGTATAACAATAACACTCATAAAGTTCGGTAACTGCAATTTTGAAATATTCCCTCAAATTACCTTTTTCCAATATTAAGCTTTATTTTCCTTGCAGTAGTGAGAAAAGGAGACTTTTGGATATATCCAGATGCCCCCCTCCCCTCGCCCCCTTTCTGTCTGATTCATGTGCAGGCACATGATATTTAGTCATAGCAATTATTTTGCATCCCATGACCAGATTAAGTAAACCTGAATCAGGCTCAGGTGTGCGCAGTCGTAATATGTAATAATGATTAAGAAAAAAAGGGGTGCTTAGCTTGTCTGCTTATTTCCGGTAACAGAAATTTATTGACAGTCTGGTTGTTTGGAAACTCTTTTCGCAGGGGCATTACACAGCTTGTAGAGCATAAGAGGCGCCCACCCTCATGCATAACAAACTTTCTATATCAAAATATTGAAGAGTGAACATGTCTGCAGTGAGTGAACAATACCTACAGCAAAGTCTAAGGCAATGATCATGCGAAAGTCTGAGTTGAAGTCACTACCACTACAACGTCTCCAAAGGCGACCACAGTTTAGAAAGATAAAACGAGATGAGTTACCAGCTACCATGCCGCCGTGTAAAAAGCGAAAAATTAAGGCAGAGCCTAAAGTCAATCGAGAACCTAAGCGTAAATCTGCCACCACTACAAAGTCCATGAACAAGATGAGTGTAGACGATTTACCAGTTATGATACCCATTAATGGAGAAACATATATTAAATTGGTGAAACATTAACAGAAAGTGATGGCTAACATTTTTTCGTGAATATAATACCGGTCATGCATCTCGGAGGTTATATCCAACCAAGAAGGGAATTTTGTTGTCACTGAAAGATTCACAAATGAAGTGAAGAAGCAAATGATGTCAGTGGATCTCGTGCTTCAGAGATGTGTACAAATGCAGTGGCAGTTAGAAGATGGTTCAGTAGAACTGATTTATCATCATGAATTCAAACGTAAACTATCTCTAAATCACTGACGATCTCTTATTGTGAAACTTACATTATCCTATCTCCTGATGATCAAGTCTTGGTGAGGGGTTCCTGTGAATCCTTACCAATACCAGGCCTTCTTCTACAAGTTCAGAACATCTTAATCTGGGAGTCTTTGAACGTGACGGTGAACGCTGTATAGAGTTTCATAATTATAAGGCAATGGATAGCGGAGTTTTTTTCAATGTCGGAAACCATTCAACAACCTGGACACCACATGAGAAATTGGCACATATGAACGTCTCTCCAGCGGCAATTTAACTTATTAAACTTCATTGCCCCTGTGGCAAAAGTTTCCAAACAACCAGATTGTAGGTAAATTTCTATTACCGAAAATTAGCAGACAAGCGAAGAACCTCTGTTAAAAAACAAAGTTGTTCATACAGATATTAAATATTACGACTGCACTGGTGTGAGTCAGTTAATTAATCTATCATGAGATAGGAAATGATTTGTCTAAATATCACATGCCTACGCATGAATCAAACAATTTTCATACGAAGGAGGGGAGGGGAAGAAGAGGTGGTTGTCAGTCGGTGGAAAAAACCATGACACATGTAAGCCTGATTCAGGTGGCTGGGTGGAGAACCATCACAAAATATGGCTGCACCCATGAGTCTAATTCATCCTAGTTGTTTTAAGAAATGATTGATGTGACTAAACATTGCATGTCGGCAGTTGGCAATATTGACACATGCCTTATAGTTGCATCCGCCTACACTGTTTACACATGTCTAGAGTTATTTTTCAGTGTAGTGCTACATGTCTGTCACACAAGTTCTGTGCTAAGTATGGGTAAGGTCTTTTCAGGCCTTTCCTTATAGCGTTTAAAAGGTTTAAAGTAAAAACGACTCTGGATATATGCAAAAGGTTTTTTCACAAGACAGTAAAGGAAAATTTTGGATTCATCCCATCCAGAAGTTGCTCAGAATTCTCTGAAGCGGATAAATATGGAAAATCATATTGCACAAGGATGACGATTGGAGGCGATTGAACATATGCACATTGAGCGAACTACACTCTTCAATCTATGCCTGTGGCGTGGTCAACGTTCCAGGTAATAAGAATACCAGTATTTGTTTTGGGTCATATACTACGCAAATGCCTACAACTCTACACATACTTCATTTTCATTGCAAAGACAACAGAGCACACGAACACAGAAAAGTCTTTAAATAAAAACCTAAGGTCTTTTAAGAGTGCCACCAGCTGGTAAAAAGGAATGTAAAAAGCTGTCGTAGTTGTATGATTGATGTATGAATGTTGTTGAATTTTTTAGTAGTTGACAAAGGAATCTTGCACATCACAACGATATTGAATTTTTTTAAACTTCCCGATTTTCCTTTTTCTTCTTTGCCCTTGTGACAAGAACTTCAAAGCAACCAGTCTGTCGGTATATTTCTACTACCGAAAAGAAGCAGAGAAGCGAAGCACCTCTTTTTTAATCCATATTTCATATTACGCCTGTGTACATGTGATCTGGATCCAGGTTTAGTTAATCTGGTCATGGGATGAGAAATGATTGCTTTGACTAAATATCATATACCTGCACTTGAATCAGAGGGAGGGGTCAAAAAGAGGTAAAAAAATTAAAGTTGCTCAGAATTGTTTGAAACGGATAAATATACAAAATCACAAAATTTTCCCACGGTAGGGGTGAGGACGGGATCTAAAGGTTTCAAGGAATCAAAATTGCTCAGCATCGTCTGAAACGTGCGAAAAACAAAAAAACCCAAATTTGTCCGCGGTTTGGGGAGGGGGAGAGAGAATAGGGGGTCAGGTGGTAAAAAAACAAAAATGTTCAGAATTGCCTGAAATGAAAAAATGCAAAAACTACGACTTTTTCCCAACGGGGGAGGGGAGGGGGACATCTGGATATATTCAATATTCTCCTTTTATCACTACTCATATTTGCTGCATCTTTTTATTTTAACACAGAATACCTTTTCAACTGACTTTCAGTATAAAAGTTTCTGAGAGAACAGCTGTGGGAATTACATTGTATATCAATGGCATCGTCTAATTGAATCATGAAAACAATGTGACAGTAACAACAAAGAAATTCATAAATATTCATTTCAGAGATTTTTGGAATCAAACTCAGTTTTGGAATCCACCTCAACTTTAGATGCGAAAGAGTTTTCAACAACGTTAAATCCTTCATCTCCCAAGAATAAACACGCTTTTTAATGATGATATAGGCTTTTATTTCAAAACAACATTTATCAATTGTTTGACCTTTTGTTATATGCGTGAGGTGGCTACGTGGAAGCACTAATTGAAACTAAACAGACGCCAAGTTGCCGCGATGTCTTTATTTACAACCGAAAGTCACTGGCTACACATATACACAACACCTTTGCAGGCGTCAGGACTTTTTTCTGCAATCCTAATTCAGACATACTCTGTACATCCTTTTTCCCATACAAGAACCATTCCTGTTCCGTCAAGTAAAGCCATATAATGTTTATTAATATTAATGGATGGTTTTTATGCAGTCTTAATTCAGGCACATTCGATACATCCTTGTTTTCCGGACGAAAACCATCCGCAATCCTTGTTATCGTTCGGGTGAAACTATGCAATGAGCAGAAACATCTGTGCACTTCATTTATAAGATCCTGTTGTTTTTGTGCTCAAGCTCCATTGTTTTAGGAAAGTACATATTAGTCGTCAAGACACCTTCACTTGGGCTGTCTCAAAATACATTTTGCAACAAAGTCCTTTAACCTATAAACGCCCACCCTTGTTAGATATATATGTTGAATCCTGATTAATTGAAATAATACGAAAATATACTTGTGTATGTAAAAATGCAAATAAAAAGTTGTACAGAAAAAGTCTAAAAATTGTACAGAAAAAGATAATCGTTTCGTTACGCATACGAAAAAGATAATCGTTTCGTTACTCATACGAATCAACATGTACGTTTTTATTGCATTTATGTCTCTGTTTTATTACATGTATGTACATAACTGCGAATCCTTCAATTTTTTCATTGTTTACATATTTTAGAAAACAAGGAATTTTTCGAATTAAATGTTCGCTATACTGTTGTGTCACCAGGTCAGTGTTTGTTACTTTCCATTTCACTGGATAGTTAGTTCATGTGCGCACAGCCACTGCATGCATTGTTGTCATTAGTGACCTTGAACCCGGGAAAGTGGACTGCGACTTGCGAAGGAGAAATGGTTTGGCAAAGTGATTCGTATCGTATTTCGACTGCTCCAACAATTCCTGGTAGCCATGGTGTTGATGTCTACCAACCCCAAATGACCTCTTCAACATGGAAATCATTAAAAATAATGCATAAACCGGTACGAGAACAACTTAAAAATTGGGAGTTAGTACCTACTTAGCTCCGAGTCAGCTCCGACTCGTATATCTCTCTGTCAGGCCCAGAAACTTTGTAGAGTACCGCTTCTTGGAGCTAGTACCTATTCGTACGAGCTGTAGTCCGAATACCAGTAGTTCCAACGGACCCTTTCTGTCTTTCTAGGACAGAAAGGGTCACAGTTCCCATTAGTCCCAGTGGACCGTTTCTATCTTTCTAGGACAGAAAGGGTCACAGTTCCTGCAATAGAAATGGCCATTGATCTCAATTTTCGAGGCTCTGGATCTTTCGGCGCGCGTTCAAGGAGACCGAGGCTTGAACTGACACGCCTTTTCTTTAAAAGCACACTGAGAAGTACCCTGGCGCATTATTTTCGACCTCAGCGAAACTCTCAAACTAGAGTAAAGCGTGGTTTTGCAACTGTGGATTCACTGTTGTTGTGGGCGATAATGAGGGATTCGCTATCCTGATCTCAAGAAAACACACATTTTCCTCAGTAAAAAATTGTTATCTGACCATAAAACTTGTGCGCCACAATTTATAATTGGATCATTTATGTGATGCACCCTTTCTAAAATAACGCCGTTGGCCCCAGTCGTGCGCCGAGATTTGGAAAATTGACATCAATGACATTTCCTATTATAGGAACTATGACTCTTGGTGTCATAGGAAGACCGCAAGAGTCATCTAGGACTAAGTTCCCATAATAGAAATGACTATTAATCTCGACTTTCGAGGCTCTGGATTTTTCGGCGCTAGTCCTAGATGACTCTTGCGGTCTTCCTTTCTGTCCTAGGAAGATAGAAAAGGTCCGCTGGGACTATTTCGGCGCACGTTCGAGGACACCAAGGTTCGGACCTGCAGGCCTTTTTTAGGCCCCAACCCTTCGGATTGGGGCCTATAGGTTCGGGGTGTCTGTCCGTCCGTCCTGCCGTCCGTCTGTCCGTCATCGCTTTATACCCCCATGAATTTGGGGGGGGGGGCGGTTGGGGCCTGCGTGTGTTTCACAAATACTTACTTGTCTTATAAACCACACTGAGAGGTATCCTGAGGCATTATTTTCGACCACAGAAAAACTACCAAAGTTGAGTAAAGAGTGGTTTTGCAGCCGTAGAATGAGTGTTGTTGTGGCAATAATAGGAGATTCTTTATCCCCATCTCTAGAACACATATTTTTCTCAGTACAAAATTGAGCGCCGTAATAGATAACTGGGCCATTTATCTGATGCATTCTTTCTAACACAACGCCATTGGCCCGAGTCGTGCGTCGACATTAGCAAAATTGACATCAGTGATAAGTTCTACTACAGGAACTGTGACTCATGCCTCCCCCTCCCCTCCCTGGATATCACTAACATGCTGAAAATCGTCCGATGTGAGCATCGCCACACAAATATATTCATATTGTCCGAAATGACTTGGTCCATGATTACGTAGATTTCATTGCGAGTAAAAAAACAAGCACCTGTTTCAGAAAAGTGACGCATTAATATGGACCAAAAAATACCTACAAATCTCCGGTAGTATTTTACAATTGTTCACGCACAAGAGTATATGCTATATGGTGTAATTATCTCAAAATGAACCGTCAAATATCTAAACTAGAGCAACCAGTGTATGTGGACAGTTTTGTCTAGAGTTATCTCGAACACTTTTAATTAAAACTAATTCTAGACCCCGACCAAAGGGTCTACGTATACTTGTAATTAATGTTTTTCGTGTGTGTGTGTGTGTCACGCAGTTAACAAAATAACTTGCGAACAAAAAGTGGCATCCTCATCACATTTGACGTACAGCTAGCGTATGACTATCCCAGGGTTCGTACAAGTGCTTAGAAGTGCTTATTTTTGGAAAAAAGAAATAAAACTGCTTAGAAGTGCTTATTTTTCATGACAAAGTGCTTAGAAGTGCTTATTTTTGGTTTTCTAATAATTATTCTTATTTTTAATATATATTTATTATATATACATATTTCTTTTTCAATTACCTTATTTTTTGTCATGATTACATAATAATATGGTGAAGGTCAGATTTCATTTTACCATGTAGTTCGTTTGGATGCATACAGTCTGCATTCGTCACTCATATATAAAGAATATAGCTTTTTGGACCCTGTCTTTGTATCCCCTGTGGGCCGGGGATGACAGAATAAGCCCACTGCGTTTGCTTTATGCATGGCGTAAGAGTCGACTTATTAAAGCTACTGTGCGTTTGATGCTTGAGTGGGACAGTTTTTCTTCGATGGTGCGAAAAAGAAAGATTTTTAAAAAATAATAATAATAATCACGTGAATAAAAAAAAATAACAGCAACTGAATGATATTATACATTGAACTTACGTACTATTCTAATTTCAAACGGGCAGTTATTACCTTCCACCATTCCATCGTATCAAAGAATCAGGGAATACCTCATATCCAACCATCTTTGCGTCCATCGTAATCCTCTTGTCCAGAACCTATTTCAAGAGTACCTTGTCCAGGCCTGTTGTCTTTAAATATTATTCGGATTCTATTCTCCTACATAGTAAGAGGGGAAGCAAAAGTAAACCTTATCCAGTGACGGAAGATTACATATCCTTTCATGATATAGCGGAAGTGTGTTGGAATATCATGAAAGGATATTTTTAAGGTATTGTCTCACTCGTTTTCTTGCTGATTTTTTATAACACTGGCCACATTTTACAGTGCTTTCCATTTTATTGAGAACCGTCGGTAACAATCTAAAAGCAGCCGGTACCATAATAAATCCCGTTTATGTAAAATAATTCAATACTATATGTTGATCTTTACCGGTAATCGGCTCACATGAAAAGCGCCGTGGTAGCTTCCATGTATCGGCAAATGGAAAAGAAAAACGTTCCCAGAAAACAGTTTCTGGTTATTCAGTGATCTAACTGCACGACGAGACGATTATACAGAGGTTACCAGTTCCACAGTGTTTCCTACAAAATTCTGTCGCCACAGATGGTTCGAGAATGTTTCAGTTTCTGAGAATCTTCTGAGTACCTTGCCAAATTTAAAGGCCTAATTTAAATGCCGCTGAAACCAAAAAGGTCACAAAACCAAGCTCAAAGTCTTGAAACTGTTAAAGAGTGGCTGAGTGATCCCCTGGTTGAGGTTAAGCTAAACGTGTTTTTGTCAATCGCCCGTCAAGTCACACCTTTTTTTGAGGTATTTTAAACCGATAGACCCATGTTGCTTGTTCTAGCCTCCGTCAAAAGTGAAAAGCCCACTCTTAAAAACGGAAATCAGAGACATTTAGCTTCAATGAAACTTGACAATGACTCTATGGTCCCGGCAGATAAAGTGGACATCGGCTCAGTTCACAGATGAGAAAGCTCTCAAACAACAGTTGAGGAAAAAGAAGATAAGTGAACGTGATGCTCTAGTATACCGCACGCAAGTGAAATCGGGTCTGCAAAAGATGATGCAGAAGCTTCAGTCAAAATCTCCTCAGAAATATAAACTCGTGAAAAGTGCTATGTGTCTGAGCCCGAAAGAATTGGCTTCTAGGCCTGAGGTTTACCGTCAAGAATTCGTTGAAGTTCTCAGCGTCTTAGATCATGCAGGAACATTAAGCGGTTAGGATTTTGAAAAAGCGAAGACATAATTTGACAATTATTTCATTGATGTTGTCGAGATGTACCGAGGAGTTCAGGAAATTCGATTACACCAATGATAGATTGGACTGTTTTCTCAAGAAAGACGTAGAATCGAAAGCGATTGAGTCGTTGTGGCATGTTGTGAAACTTGTCCTTAAGCTCTCACATGGACAGGCTACCGTGGAGAGAGGCTTTTCGGTGAGTAAAGAAGTTGCGGTAACCGTTTGTTGCGCAGAGAACTATTTTAGATCATACTAGAGCAAGTGGTGGTTGTTTGAACGTCGAAATAACAAAGAGGATGATTTGTATGTGCAACAGTGCGCGCAACAGATACTCCCAGCATCTTGAAGATCAACGTAGACTCAAATGTGCTGAGGCAAAACAGCCGAAAAGAAAGTCGATCGAACGGGACATGCGGGCACTCAAAGAGAAAAAAGTAAGATTAGAAAGTGACGCTGAAGGTTTGCGAAGATCGACAGAGGACCTTCTAGACAAGGTAGAAACTGCAAAAGGAGTCAAAACTCAACTCATGGTTGCCGAGTCAAACAGCCTCAGGCGATCAAAGAACCAAAAGCTTCAGGAGGCACGGCTTATTGAAGGAAAAATGTCAAAGAAAATGGAGGAACTTTGGAGGATGGAGGATTCCATTTGGTTTCAAAGACGAAATTTCCGTAAAGTGTTCACACCCACAACAATTGTGACTTTTGAAACTATCGTACTTTTTGTACGATTTTTGTGATGATAAGTAGTATTTGATCTGTCTCGGGTATTGATCTCTCGTTTGATATTGACATAATGGGTATACTCTGATTATTAGGTGTCTTTTGTTCTCCAGAATCAGTTATTTTTTTAAAAGCACTTTATATATATAATATAAAGTGCTTTTAAAAAATAACTGTATAAAAATAACTATATATAAAAGCATATATATATATATATATGTATGACAATATAATTGATGTGGAACGGGCGGCTGTAAGAGGTTAAGGCAGGTCGCATATATATATATCAGGGCTTAGAAAGTGCTTAGTTTTTGAAGCGAGAAGTGCTTAGAAAGTGCTTAGTTTTGGTGAAAAATTGCTTAGAAGTCCTTATTTTTTTACGTCTAGTATCTGTACGAACCCTGCTATCCGAAAATACATATTTCGTTGAAACTATGCTGGGAATCCCTACGTTCATCTCGTGTGACAGGCTATTGGTTTATGTTGTTTCAGCATGTGTTCATATAAGGGGAAAAAGATCCTTAAAAGGATGCGTCAGGGAAGGAGACAAAGTTTCCTGTTCCACGGGTTTATCGTTATTTTTCGTGTTTTTTTTTCAGTAAATATCCTTGGTGATATGTTTTTAAAGGTGTCCGGGGGGGGGGGGGGAGGGTTAATAACACCCAAGAAAATTATGCAAGAACCCCGACGCGTATAATCGAACTTATTACACTGGAAATCCCTCACCTCTCTTTCTTGTTTTAAAGATACCGGATAATTGCATTTTCCTACAAATACACGAACTTCTTTGGGAGCATGGGCTCTGTGATTATCGACCGATATTCACTTGAACATAACATTACCTGTGTTTCTTGTCGAAGTGGTGGCGTAATGCTCACTTAAACAGGAACACCTGCACCTGCATGTTTCGAGATCTGCCTTTTGTAACAATTTCTGTTGTTAAATTGTATAAATGTGTCTTTTTTCAGCTTGTTCCATTATTCAGAATGGTTGCGATTGGGTCCGTATTTACTGGCTTCTTCATGGGCTTTTGCATGTTCATGCATCCAGATTTACAAGTGTAAGTAAGCGTGAGTTACGTCATCGATTCCTGGCCGGTATGTGGCACTTCTTTGGGAGAAATCAAAAAGCTTCATTTCGTTGACAAAGTTGCGTGTAAATAAAAGGATAAGCAGCAAAAACACATACAGTACTTTCTTCTTTAGAGTTTTGAACAACATACCCGGTAACCTTTATTAACAAAATGTTAGTTATGCCCCCCCCCCCCTCCCCACTTGACGAGATCAGGAAAGGCGTAGTGTTCTTGACTTGATGAGTGTCCGTCCGTACGTCGTGCTTTTCTTGCAAACGCGATTCCAGAAAAAAAACTAAACGGTTTTAAATGAAACTTTTTTTGATTTGAATTTTCACCTTGTACACTGCCTAACGGTGGTTCTTTAGTGTTCTGAGAACGCGATTCCACCGAAGCTTGAGAACTGAATTTGACCAAATGTTTGACCAAAATGTTGATAACATTGAAGAGTCACTGGCTTTGAACTTGATATTCCAACATTCCGTTTATGCTGGACTGGTTTAGAGCTTTTTGTTTTGGCACAGTTTGGTAAAGTTGTGTCAGTTTCGTATTCCTCTCGGTGGTCACTGGTTGAATTTGCCACATTTTAGTGTGATTGCTCCCAAGTTCTCTGCCAGAAAATATTTTTTGTTAGACTTTGAAAAATAACTGAGTAACCGAAATTTCAATAAGCTAGAGCGTAGCAGAGAAGCTGTAGAAATGTTTTCAATATTCCCACTGCTGAAAGAACACGTGAATTGTCTTTCTTTTCTGTTGTAGTTTCGGCACGAAGGACTATCCACGCCTCGGAAAAGATAAGCTAAGATCAGTTTTTGACTGGTCGGTAAGTACTAACTACTCACCGATACTGACCCTCCAACCTGTTACCCACCAGTGTTCTGTGGCTGGGTCCTCTCCTCTTCTCCTACCAGTACCCAGTGGCACTTCTGTTTACTTGAAACCACTTGTAACTGGATCCTCTGCACTTGTTACCACCGAAACCCGTGACCGGGTCCTCTCAGGTTGTCACAACCAGTACCCTGTGACCGGATGCTCTCAGGTTGTCACAACCAGTACCCTATGACAGGCTCCTCTCCACTTGTCACCACCAGTACCTGTAACCGGATCCTCTCAGGTTATCACAACCAGTACCCTGTGACAGGCTCCTCTCCACTTGTCACGACCAGTACCTGTGACCGGAACCTCTGAGGTTGTCACAATCAGTACCCTGTGACGGGCTGCTCTCCATTTGACATCACCAGCAGCCTGTGACCGACCCCTCACTACTTTGCACCACCATTACCCTGTGACGATTTCTCTTTACATGCCACCAACACTTTGCCCAGCCCATCTAGCTTGACACCACTGGCTCCTCTCCGCTTGCCATCACCACTATTCTGTGAAGAAGTCTGTTTATTTGCAACCGTCAGAATATCTTCAATTGACAGCAATAGAACTCTTGTGTCCGGCACCTCTTAACTTGACTCTGAAACCAAATTTTATCGTGGAACGGTGCCATGAGTTCTATTAGCGCATTTAGTTGTCAGAACCCGGTCCCTCACGTGCCGTATCTGCCCCTCTCCCAGATCCACAGAAAAGAAATCACGAATAACTGCTAAATTTATATTTGCATAGGATCACTTTCTGGGCTTTAGTCTGGCACGTAGTTATTCAGCCTTTGTGTTCGTTGCAGCTGTGCACTATGTCCCTTGATAATCTGTTTACCTTTCCCTATTTCTGCTGTTTAGCTGAAAAATAATGGCTAATTAGTCCGCCGCGTGGCGCGAAGCGGGGGACTACAACTTCGGGTCTGTCTGTCCGTTTTTTGTCAGTGCTCTATCCCCGTAACCACTGAAGCGATTCAAGTGTTCTCTTGCACATACAAAGACTATATAGTGGACCTGTGCAACGAGGGGTTATTTTGAAAATTTTGCAAAAATTTTGCAAATGGGAAAACCATTTAAGCGAATCAATTGTTGTTTTGCATATGCAAAGACTACATAGTGGACCTGTGCAACGAGGGGTTATTTTGGAAATTTCGCAGAAAATTGGGAAAATGGAAAAACTTTGCAAATTCAACACAATTGACCTATTCAATGGGTGTTTGTCATATTGAAATCCTGTGATTGCACGCCTGCGGGGGACTTAGTCAGTTTTACTGAGTGCGGGGGACTTAGTCAGTTTTACTGACATACTTGTTTGCAGTTGCTGCGAGACTTCAACTCGAACAATCACCAGTCTGAGCTGAACGGGAATTACCTATCTCATGGCAAATATGACGAGTAAAACAGTCACTTGACATTGTTGTAGGAGGTGCGTATTTGTGCTTGGTTTGTGCTTTTTTAGCCCATTTAACCTTTTTGCCACGTAGACTATACCTATACTGTAAGCTCTGCAGTCCGTTTGTCCGTCCGTCTGTACATTTAGTGCTGCTGCAAGAAAAAACTGTCGAAATATGACCCAAAATGGTGATTACTTTATTTTTGCAATTGGCTCATTTTTTTTTTTTGCCAGTTTGGCAAACCAATCACCACCTTTGTGAAAAGGTGTTAAATTTGCTCTTCATTAAAACCACAAACGAACATCTGAATTTTCCAAAGCATTAATGTTCAATTGCGATTAAACGATTACTTAGTTTTATGATGGGAGATTGTAATTACAATTACAGTATACTCTGTGTTCTCGCAGTTGATATTGCCAACAACAACAACGGCAATAGCTTACTAGTGAAAGTGTTTAACATGTTGAGGTTCACTGATGTTGGTGTGCGCTGGTCGCGAAGTGTTGGGACAGAATAAACTCTTGTAATGGTTTGAACAAATTTGGAAAGTGTAGGAAATTAAATCGTGGCAAACTTTTTGGAGGGGTGGGGGGGGGGGGGTGGTAGGTAGGAAAGGGGGTTTCCTGCTACCTGTAACAGCTAAAAGGTTATCAGAAACCAATCAGTAATTTTGGCTTTGCTGTTTCGGTATAAAATAGTTAGTTAGTGCCAGGTGAGTAAGGCACTTCCGCTGGGCTCCAGGTCTCTGAACATTCTTTTGTATAATTTCAGATATCACAGATGAAGAGGAGAAAAGAAACATATTGACTGAAACATTTAACTAAAAAGTATTGAATACTGGATAAACATCAGAATTTTAAAGTCAGCAGCAAAAAATATATTATATATATACTCGCAGTTCGAAAGTGTTTTGGTGATTAAAGTGCTACCTGTAATAAACTCATTGAAAAGTTGTGGTTACCGTTATAATGTTTTGGTTTTATTTTTGGAATGAGTGGCAAGCTAACGGGAATCTCTATAATGTTATTTTGAGTTGATTGGTAATTAACTGTAAGCGTCACATTTGATGTAATCACGCATGTTTTTTTTTTTTCAAACGAAAACCGTAATCGTGCTGGAAGGATAGCAAGCAACTCGTGATATAGTAGCAAGGCCGTGACGTAGAAGTGTGTTGCTGTTTGGTAGTGATTTTTCATACAACGTACACTTTTGGCAGAGAAAGCCTGCAGTCAAAATAATTGGCATTACTTAGTGGGTGTATGAATAAACAACTGTATTGTGGTACACTTGGAAACGGTGAAAAGGCGCCAGGGTCTATTTATGTGCCTGGCGCCAAGGTACATAAAACGTTAAAAATATTCTCATACTATCTTGAAGGCTCGGACTCGTATGTAAAAGCGATGTTCAGTTCAGGTTATTTGTAAATTTATTAGCCAGTATCGAACAATAAACCAATATTTGATACCAGGTGCACAATTCTGTTCAATGAGTTTCAGTCCTCCTACGGAGTTCAACATTTTGCTTTCTGTGGGCAGAGCCAGTTTGATTCTGTTAGTCTCTTTTCGGTGAATCAGATTGAAGGTTTTTACGCTGTTAAATAATGGTCAATTCATAATTGTTTTCTTCGAACTCGAAACACCGTCCTGGAGCAATCGAGTGTGTGTTAACATTGAACTCCAACTTCAAACTGTAACTGTATTAGATTGGAAAAAGGAGTTTTAGGAAAATTTATAATAGTGTTTGGAACCATAGGTATATGCATGTATGAAAAAACGGGATGCAAATTGTCTTCAAAAAACATCTTTGAGACAAATAAAGGCTTCAAAACATGATGTTAGTTTATCCCCAATCGGGTGTTACTTTGGGGAAGGATTCTTGTCAGTCCGTTTATCCACCATCCTCTACCCTCTTCACACTTAACGAAATCTAGAAGGCATCTCTAAAGTGGACTGAGAAAGAGCCATTTCAAGTTATCGAGTTTTGTGCATGTGTGTGTGTGTGTGTTTTTTTTTTCTTTTTAACCCAGCGGACTTTGTCGGACAGGGTTATATAAAAATTGAAGTTGTGCAAGGTCGTATTATTTTTCAAATTGGTCAAAAATTGCCAAAATGGCGACTTGTCAAAAAGTGTGATTTTTCCTTTTTTAGATAACTGTAATGTAGGACTTGAATTTGTTGAGTTTCCTTTGTGGGACCAATAGATATCCCAGTACTCTTCTCTATCAGCTAATAATGCTAAGTAATGTTTTTTTCCTTCCAGTCCTTGCTATCGGTTGCTGATTCCAAAATTCCAGTGATTGTTATCGTTTAGTCATTCATTGTGTTCGGTTGGGGTCTGCGCCCTCGACGATGGCTTTTTTTTTTATTACCGAAAACCCAGCTTCTTCCGACGCTGAATTAACTTCTTCAACACAACGTTGGGTCTATTTCGGAAAATTGACGATTTATGTACACTTCTAAGAGTAGACATCGCAAAAATATGCGGATCAGAAAAAAAAAGAGAAAAAAGATAATCGTGTTAACTCTCACAGGAAATGCAGGACTGGTTTTGGTAATGACTGGTTGCTTTGAAAATTAACGAAAAGGGCATAAAGTATGGGATATTTAGAAGCGCGTTAGTTTTTACTGGTTCCTTTTGGAATGTATTCATGGAAATTGACTTCATGCATATCCTGTGTTACCCGATTGCACAAAGGTAAGTTTCACTGAGCGATGATACTATTCCGTATGATTGTCACTGTCCAGAAGATGATGTGATTAATGTACTCGTGACCTATATATGTCGCTCTGCTGACGTTTAAAAAAATCGTCAGGTAGACGCCGTGTGGACCCCCTCCCACTCCCATATTTAGGCAACCGCAGAAAAGGGTCATCTCTGTGAAAATTTTTTCTGCAAGTCCACCTACTCAGTCCAAAAAAAAAATAGTAATGATAATAGAAATCACGAAAAATACCCGGTGGTCAAATGGTTAGTTTTGCATTGCGCTGGACGTCATAGGGTCGTTGGTCTTTTGTCCGGTGGTTATATGCCCGGTGGTGTTATCACCGGTGGTCATTTGGTATGGACGTCATTTTTGCTATCCCCGGGTTTTTGTCATGTAGACTTCCATAATCATCGAAAACCCTAGGTAGATGAAACGTTAAAATTTTTATTGGGATGAATAAATTATAATAACGTCAAAACATTACTGTGACATCAGAACGTAACAATCTGCTAAGAAATGGACGAATCATCCTTTGCGAGTTAAAGAAAACCGAAATGACATGTATAATGCGAAAACTTAATAGGAAGTGTGAAGGTGAGATATTTACGTGTTGTGTGGTAGTGGTCTGCCACAGTAGCCTTGAGGCTTTCGTAGATATTTGCTCTTCAGCCCAACGGCAAAGATACAGCGGTATCCGGACAAAATGGCTCCGCCCAAAAGGGACCCAGACATAACGACTTCGTCAGTTTGGGACCCGGACATGACCGCAAGATATTTGCTCTTCAGCCCAACTGCAAAGATACAGCGGTATCCGGACAAAATGGCTCCGCCCAAAAGGGACCAAGACATAACGACTTCGTCAGTTTGGGACCCGGACATGACCGCAAGATATTTGCTCTTCAGCCCAACGGCAAAGATACAGCGGTATCCGGACAAAATGGCTCCGCCCAAAAGGGACCCAGACATAACGACTTCGTCAGTATGGGACCCGGACATGACCGCAAGATATTTGCTCTTCAGCCCAACGGCAAAGATACAGCGGTATCCGGACAAAATGGCTCCGCCCAAAAGGGACCAAGACATAACGACTTCGTCAGTTTGGGACCCGGACATGAAAAGGCGGACATTTGGACCCGGCGTAAATAAAGAAAATATTTTAAACAAAACAAAAAAGTATTATGTAAACTTCCGCCAGTGATTTACTCAAGGAAAACAGTTTACTCAAATATTTACTCCAGAAAATACCGTGGAATTACCTGGCTTTATCGCCGCTACAGATGCCATTGAATTTAAAATCTTTATAGGTTTATCGTATTTGAAGTCGTTTTGTGCAAAGTGTGCTAATCACTCCCTAATTTATTTAACGGGCTTAGCGATTATGGTTATCCTAATCCAAGGAATTACTTGGCTAATTAGTGTCTTCATTGATGCCGTTGTTCTGCAGATCTTTTAAGAATTACTGCATTTCAGGTCGAGTTGTGCAGCTGGTTGAAACCTTTAAACTGGTTTTAACCTTTAGCTGGTTAAACTGCGGATTTAACATTCGATTGAATCCATATCCTAATGCCAATTAAAGGGCTGTTGTCACCAGAATCATTGTGGAACCGTGAGATCCTTGATTCAGTAAGACTTAATATGCGAACCACCCAAACAGCGTGTGCGGCACGAGTAAGCAGAACTTCAGCAACGCCTAAAGAATTTGTGCCAAGTTCGAGCTGCTGGACGTAAGATCCAATCCAACAATTTGTATTGGACACATCAGATGGCGCCCTGTCAATTGGTAGAATCTCGGGGGGAAACTAATGAAATGAGACTGACGCTGTTTTGAACCTGTGCAGATCGAAACCGTAACAGTGTTTTCATAGTTGTGAGAACGAGTGAAATGAGCAGTGTTTTCATAGCTGTAAAAATACCGGAAACAGAAAATTGTTTGAAGTTTGTCTTTTCAATATTTTCATGACCCGCCCGACGATAGTCGGAGGGTCAAATAGTTTTTGCCTTGTCCGTCCGCCCGTCTGTCCGTGCGTAACGCTTTGGGTGCTCCAGTTTGTGTAATGAATTCGTCCTAGAGTTTTAGGCCTGGCAACCTGAAACCTATATGGAGTGAATATATATAGCATGAAGGTGTGCACCTCCTCTTTTGACCGACATTTATCTGTCCGTCTGTCCGTGAGATGGTTCAGAACTTAGCGTATATTTTTAGTGCATTGATGGGTAACTTCGAAGTTTTGTGTAATGAACTCGTCCGAGGGTTTTAGGCCTGGCAACCTGAAACCTTATGGAATCAATATATATGGTATGAAGGTTTGCACCTCTCCTTTTGACTGACGTACGTGCGTCGGTCTGTCCGTGGGGTGGTTTGAAACTTAGCATATTTGTAGTACATTTATGTTTAGCTTCGAAGTTTTATGTAATGAACTTGTGCTAGGGATTTTTGTTATACATTACAAAGCCGTCGTGAATGTTTCGTCTAAAACCCTTTCTCTTTCACTTGATAAATGATTGAAAAAATGTTCAGCAAAGAATAAACATATACTTCAGTAGACCTTCCTTAGTCTGACATGGCCAAGTTAAAACTTTTGTTCCATCTGAGGAAATAAACCGATATTTTAAACAGTTAAAACTTCAATACAATCACAGTTTTTCTTGAATGTAATCTTTTTTGCATGTTACACTTACCGTATCATGAATTCTTCAGTAAAAATTTCGTTTAAGACGGGTCATTCATGTTCCTCCAGGACACATTTCTAGTTTTCATAAATTACGAAATGATAAAGATATAACCTTGAGACCCAAATGTCCGCCTTTTCTCTTGGGGCCGCTATGTCCGAGTCCCAAACGGGCGAGGCCGTTATGTTCGGGTATCTTTTGGGCAGGATCTTTTTATACCGGATTCAAGTAGGCACATAGCACCTGCTCTCAGTATTTGCTCACTTGTTGTCGGAAGTGGATAGATCAATAGCCTTTACTATTAGCTATATCATGGCTTGTGCGTTCCTTTATAATCGGCCTTGAAAATCGTCTCAGAGGATATCGCATCACAAGATTATGACGTGAAAAAGGAATCGTAGGGAAAAACCTTACCGAATAGCTGGAGTTTAATAGAAGAAAAACTCAATAAATATTTCGTGTGGAAGTTTACTGGGAAAAAATTAATGAGGTTTGAAAAGTAAAATGGTGGTTAATGGGCATCGATCCGTTGGCATTAAGACTAAAGCATTGCGGATAAAAATGTGACATTAGTCAGTTGGAAATGGTAACGAATATTTGCATTGCCATGCTTTACAAAATCTCATAAGTTGTGATGGTGAACTAAAATTTGATTGAATAAGTGGCGCTGTTTGCCTCCCAAAAACATTGCATTTACTTCGATTAAATTCGACGGAAGGAGAAATTCTATTGATATTGGCTTAAGAGGGGTGGGACCAACTTTGTTTCAAAATCTTTTTTCCTTGAGATTCTTCCTATTTCGAAAACTACAACAATTATTTAGCGTAACGCTTCTCAACATTCAACATCTGTTTTACTATAAAACCACAAATAAAATAAATACAACAATTCTATTTACAGTTTTAGTCGAGACTTAAACGATGCCACTGTGTTATGTTGGCATACTGAATATGTATCACAAAGCTGCACTGAAGAGAAACTATCCGTACCATACCTGAAGTAACGGAAGGATCTAAACCTGCATTTTGTTTGAAAGGGCTTGCTTTATCAGGAGAGAAAAATTGTCTTTATACCCCGACCGGAGTAGTATAGTGAGAGCTGGATGATGGCGGTTGTCAGACACGAAAGGAACAAAGCGTTCTCGAAAAAGGAAATTGATTTTTTTTGGGGGGTGGGGGGAGGGAGGGGGGTGGAATTATGATGTGTTTTCATACAGAAATGGATGTGTATTTGCCAAAATTAAACAGGGCCATTGATCTTAACATCGATTTTGGGAAATATCAGGTTTTTATATGGAGATTGGTGTGTGTTTGTGTGAATTAAAACGGAATAATTTGCCATTAATTTTGAAGTCATTTTTTTAAATTTGGTATTTCCCTCAGTATTAACTGCTAGAAAAAGGTTCCTGCTTTCTTAATAGCTCCCAGTGTCTCACCGCGGCACCCTTCCCCCTCTACTGCCACCCACGCATCTAAGTTGGGAACATTAATTAGAAGATACAGAAGCGATTTTGAATTCGAGTTGTAAACAGTGGAAAATGGAATTTTTAGTTTTATGCCTGTCTTCTGTATTTGTTTCAGCAGTAAATGGACTGTGTATTTAGGACACGGATTTGGTAATGTGATTAATTTTGATGGGAATGGATTGGTGAGCGGAAAGTTATTTTGGTGAATTCTGTACTGGATGCAGACACATTTCGGCGAGTTTTTCCTCATGCAAAAACTGTTGAAATAAAGGGCTTTTTGGTCATGATACTTGGTCAGTTTTGCAGTCTGTAAAAAAACCACAAAAAAAAACATTGACCCAGCTGGCGAATGCAACACAGGTAAAAAGCGTTCTATTTATTTATTTATTCATTTATTTATTTATTATTATTTGTTAATCTTCTGTCATTAAGCATTGATTGTAAATAATTAATGGATAAACTAATAAATAATTATTTATTATAAATAATGATATTATTATTAGCTAAGCTACTTATTTACATTGAAACTAAATTAGATGATGACGTAACATAAGTTCTTGCAGTCGAGGTATGTAAGGGGCGAACATCTTGGAATATTTTCAAGTCATTGCATTGAATAAAAGGACATTTGATAATCATCAATGATTTTAAGCTAACGTATTCCTCCGAGCTTATAGCGGTTTCTATGTAATGTTAATGTTCTATCCAACTATTTGGAGAACAGTGTATCCATGGTCAATATCCATGGTGCAGCAAAACACGTAGCCTCCACAGCAATCACACGGCTCACAGTCATATTGTGTAATTGCGTATTTGGTGGTGCAAATTAATACGAGCAGAAATCTAGCAATTTTTAAAAATTATTTTTACATTATTATATTTTTTTACTAAGAAAATTGTTTTTTTTTTTAAGTATGGCGAATGAAAAGGAGCGTTTGTGTTTAGTTTATATTGAATTGGATTGTGTTAAAATATGCATTAGATTAGATAAATTGGAGAGAATTGTAAAATATCGAGATTTTAATCGTTCCCCAAAAACACCTGCACATACATAGCAGGGACCCTGGTTTAATCAATCCCACCATAAAAAAGCTCAGATATTTGAAGACAAAGAATGTATTTATTTTAATGGAGAATCCGGTTACTATGGGTGCCCTGTCCCTACCTTCCTGCATTCCTCCAGAAGCAATCACTTGGAAAACACCATTTGCCTTAAAAAAGGAAAGAAATAAGAAACATATTTTCAGTATTTTGCGCTGTGTTTCGCATTTTTATTTAGCGAAATTGAAAGAATTTATATTCAAGATGTCGCGAGCTTGCTATGGAGCTGACTGTTTTTTCTTCAATACATTTTGTTTTTAAATTCGTTAACTAAGAAATCAATGTGCTAACAGATATGGAAATATTTTTACTAAGATTTCACAAACACATTTCAGTACTTTGAAAACAACAACAACAGCAACAACAACAACACTGACAACAGCAACGGTAACAGTAACGACAACAGCGATAACAAGAACGAAAATCAATAACGACAGTAAGACCTTCATTAATTCATTCTGTCATCAAATTTTGATCACTAAACATGTTTCAGTGCAACTACTGTCCAAGGTTATATATCTCGCACGACAGCTTAACGCGGCATGTGAAGCATAAGCACAAAAAATGACAAGATACAGACAGAAAAAAGCAGGAATGCAGTCAACAAATTTGATGAAACTGTGTATGAGCCGACAGTGAAGAGTGCAGAGTATTTCTCGATATTGAAATATCCAAGAAACGTTTGAACCGACCAGAAGCGGAAAGATTTGGCTGGTAAAAGATATTATTCAGCAAAGCAAAAGTGTACCATCCCCAGAACGTATTGTATACTTGTACAAGCGCTGGCAGCCGGTCTATGACGAAATGAAAGAAAACCATTTCAAATAGAATATGTTTGTACAAGGTATCTCCTTGGAACAGAACTCTTTCTTTCATGTGATACGAATAATGTGATAGCTTTGGACGACATGATGTCTGCTGCTGCTGTTGATCCCAAAATCACTGACTTGTTCACAGAGGGAAGCCGCCATGGGTGTTTGAGTGTAATTAGCCTCACCCAAAATTTATTGCCTCCTGGAAAGAATGCAGTGACTTAGAGGCACAATACTCATTATATGATTGGTTTCAAATCACCAGTGAGTCACGACCAAATACGTACTATTGGTACATTCATGTTTCCCAGTCGCCTTGATCAGTTTTTATTTGTATACACTAAAGCAACAAAGAAACTTCATGGGTATGTGATGATCGACGCCAAACAAAACACTCTCGAAGAGAAAATGACTTAAGACTGATATTTTTAACCAGAGCAAAACCTTTGTTTCTGCTTCAGATAGATATCCATAGCTGGTGCTATATTTCATTGTGCGACTACTCCCACGACAATGAAAAACTGTTTGATAGTCATACCTGGGGTAAAGACAATGGGATAAATGTAAACGAAATAGATTTCTCTGTCCCAGATACAGTATAAGCTACAACAAACCAATTCTCCTTGTTACGCATACATGTTTGACAAAACACGACGCTATCGAAAAAAGCCGATAATGCTGACAAACTTATTGCAACTTTACATCCCATGGAACTATTTAATATTTCAACGATATTTTCCAAGCACACAACGCCTTTTGATCTTTTGAATTTATGCATTACTGCATCTTCCCACTCCAGCAAACATCCAGTTCTGATCGACATGTAGGAACACTGATCAGCGTCATAGGTACATTCCACACAGCGTTCTATGAGATAACGCAACAAAGCGTTATTAAAAGAGCGTTGTGTTTTGATGTCATCTGTTTCATTTTGGCTTGATTTCTCATATCGTTATATATATACTTAAAGACAAAAGTTCCAGGACAGTAAATGTACAGACCGACATCTCAGCAAGTATATAACATAAATTTATAAATTTTACACAAGAGATACCTTATGATAGTGACATTGTCTGTACATAAAATAGAAGTTTTAGGTCTCACACAAAGGAAGATCTAGATCATTATTCGAACAGACTCACAGAAAATGACTGTTTCAGTAGCGTGTGTGTGCACCTCGTGCCCTTGCGAGGGCTTGTACGCGCCTTGGCATCTAGGAAATTAGGCGATTAACTGCCCACTGAGGTATCCGATGCCACTCCTCAATGGGAGCTTGTCGTAATTCTGCATGTGTCCGTGGTGGTTGATCGCGCATGCGTGCTCTCCGATCGAGCTGAGCCCATAAATGCTCGATCGGATTCATGTCGGATGAGTACGGAGGCCATGGCAGAGTGTTTACATTGTTTATTCTCAAGTAATACCGACATTGTGCAGCAACATGCGGCCGTGCATTGTCATGCATAAATAGCGATGTCGGATTTTGTTGCACGTAAGGCACGATGTGTGTTTCTAGCACCAACTCTTGGTATCGGGCAGCGGTCAGATTGCCATCAATGATGACTAAAGGTGATTTCCAGCCGTATCGAATCGCTCCCCATATCATGACGGCTCCGCCTCCAAATCTATCGATCTGGCGCATGCAGTTTTGCGCAAATCGCTCTCCTCGCCGTCTGTATACGTGTTGTCTTCCGTCATTACGATACAACTGGAAGCGCGATTCATCGCTAAACACAACGCGTCGCCATTCTGCGGCCGACCATGCATGTCCAGAGTGTTGTCGAGCCCATTGTCGGAGGTTCCTTCTGCGAATAACGTTTAAAACTGGTCCGACATATGCTCTGTGTGCTCTAATATTGCGCTCCCTTAGACGTCGCAAAACAATTTTTGCTGAAATTCGATTATTATGAATGCCAGGTGTGATTGCTGCTGTAGCTTCCGCAGCCAAAAACCGATCGCGCAGATGCGTGATCCGGATCCATCGATCCTGAGCTGGAGTCGTCACTCTTGGCCTTCCGGACCTGGGTCGATCTCGAACTGTTCCTGTTTCACGATATCGCCTGGGCATTTCGTTTATGGTATTCCTAGACACGTTTAAACCTCTCGCGGTGTGTCTAATAGACATTCAAGCATTAATCATACCAATGGCAAACCAACGTTCATTTTCATTTAGTTTCGGCACTATTGCGTAACCAATTTTGTAACGTTTTTCTTTCAAGTAAAACTTTTCCCCATTACTCTAATTTCATGCCACGTGGATAAAAATTTCAGACGTCACGTGATGCCAGCACAATAACAAATAATGTGCCAGACTACCCCTGTTTGACACTTTCTCTGCGATACGGTTGAGTGAACTCCAATTAATAGGACAATTACAGACCTTTCAAAAACCATAAATGCAACATAATTTTGCTTCATACCCCTGGTCGGTAAACCGGAAACTCATTATAACTGTGTCCTGGAACTTTTGTCTTTAAGTATACATATATATCGTCAGAGTGAATGTACATTTCAAGAAAGTCCTTGTCAATAGGAATAAACTGCGTACATCCATTCGTTCCATCTAGAGCACAGTCATCATAAAAGCCCTATTGAAATCTGACCACGCTAGGCATAGCAACCACGCCTTCACCATTGTATTTGTATTCTTTCCAGTCGTTAATTTTACATACAACTATTCATTATTTTTCTTTTTATATTCAATATAACTTTTTGAATCGCTTAAATATTAACATAAATCTACTGTATATATTGGAATTATGCTGGATTTTTTATTCTCTTGACAATAACTCGGCGATTCATTTTTATCACACACATATGCTTATTGTTCCATAAAACTTAATACAATCGGGCAGTCTAAATTGATAAATCGACTGTAAAAATCAATGCTCCTATTTAATACACATCCATCTCTGTATAAAAACGCCTGATATTCCCCCGCAAAAAATCAATTTTCTGTGTTTGAGAACGCATTGTTCCTTTCCCCAAATATCGACCTAAAAGGTCTGACTGACAACCGCCATCATCGAGCTCTAACTATACTACTGGCTCTTCATCACAAACGCAAAGGAAAAAAAGAAAGGAAGAAGTAATCAAACCGGGCCTCAAAAGTATCGAGTGAAGAAAAATCCGGTTGTGTGAAATAAAAATATAACAGGAAGGTAGAAAGAAGTACTGAAAACACCCTTTCAGAGAAGGAAGCTTTCTTAGAATTTTGCGCTCTCGCCGGCTCTCATATTCCCAAACATGAAAATTAAAACCGGCAACTTATGAATACAAATATGTTATATAAATGTTGTGTAAAACCATTAATCCACATTTTACGGGGGAAATGAGACTAGAATTTTGGCTAATGCCGAGTTATCGGACTTGGAACTGGCCGGATAAAATTTTTTAGAAATAAAAAAGAATCGCCGGCCAGGCCATTATTTTTAATTGAGATAAGACACTGGACTTATTTATTTTTCTACATATCAATGTCAACATTTTACTTCGTTTAGATCCGTTCTGGGGGAATTAATCTGCAAAATCACATGTTCACATTGAGGTATTTTGTTACTATTTTTCAGTTACTGAAATTGATTTTATTTCTTATCTGCTAGTTATGGTTGTTCGAATGAAGTTTAGCACAATTCTTTTAAAGTATGTCTTGACATTCTATTTTGTATATAGCTTCACAACTAATGTAACACGTGAAATGTTAATGTTGTAAAAATGAAATATTTGTTTCCATATAAAAAATAACCAATGGTACGTTTCAGCCTAAAACAAGGGTTCTTTTGTAAGTTTTCGCCATTGACGTTTCCGGCATGTCGTCCTTGAACGTCAACACATTCCATAGAGCGCCTACACTACAAAGGGAACGCACGGGTACCACGGAATACAAATAACTTTCTGCGCATGGTATACAAAAAATGTAATGGCTTTCAAAGAACAGTTGACATACTAAAGCATATATGTAATGTGAATTTTTGGTTAATAAGTGGGATATATAGCGGCTCACATGCTTGGCGTGTTTCACTTTTAATTACATGTATAGCCTTTCAGTAGATTGCTAATTTATCCTGAAAACATTAATCAAACAAAAGTCTATTGTGCAGTCAGAATCGAATAATTATTAACTGATGGATTATATCTCGTATATTATACCTTAATCGAAATTTTTGTTTGTTTTGTTATGTGTAGCATATAATGTTAAATCACTTGCATGAGAACTTTGACAGTTTGAACATTAATTTTGAGGTAATAAGTGATATTGAACTAAAAACTGTTAATGGAACAGCAAACTCATTAAAGAGCTCATGATTTTGTTTGGACAGTTGTTAATGATTGTGAGTGGCGAAAGCAAACTGGATACTTTGTAATACCTTCCGCTTTAGTCCAGTTTACCAAATCATTGAGCTAATTATGTAGATATTCTCCAATACCTGCAACTCAGCGTTAGGATGCAGTATTAGCTACCAGATGCTCAAGAAAGAAATGTATATATGAAATATTATGTGAGACACCGTACATCTGTCACCATCTTATTATACCATAGCAAAACCGGAATTATGCATCTTCAGCCAAGGAAATCCGTTTCTGTTATATATATATATATATATATATATATATATATATATATATATATATATATATATATATATATATATATATATATATATATATATATATATATATATATATTAGAGAAGCAACAACTTTTGTTTGAATCTGAAATAAGAACTATGACTTTTGATAGTCGCAATTGGCTTATAATGCTCGCTGCACTGATATTGTGCTCGAACGCGCGCAAAATGCACTTTAAAACCATACAAGAAACGCTTTTGGAAACAACAGTTTGGTCTGAAGTACAAGTCAATGATATAACACAGTGTGCTGTCCATTGTCTAGCTGCATCAAATTGTAACAGCGCCAATATTGTAATGGATAATTATGGTACTAAGCATTGCGAGATGATTAAAGCTGAAACTGAAAATGCATATTCTCTGATAAGGAATGAGAATGCGTTCTTTATTTGTAAGTCTAACATGCCATATTTTATTACAGGTATTCAGCGTAATTTTCAAGAGTGTCGTACCATTTTCCTTTGCGTGGTACCTTTTCGCACTATATGTTTTTACTATGTATTACGGAGTACGTAATCACATCTTGAAACGACAGGGTACCATTGCAATGGGCCAAAATCAAACTGCATTTAATATTATTTATATATTAAATGCAGTTTATTTAATATCATATTGATTAGTTGATCACCAGTTTATCTTTCAATAAGATTCAACTTTGATTTTCAATTTGTACCAACCTTTAATCTTTAGTCCGTGAGTTATTCACTAAGACTGATTTTTAGATGCGGATGCGTGTGTTTTTGAAAGTTGTTTGAACGGAGGAACTTGTGAGAGGAACCCAGTTATAGAGGATAGATGCCAGTGTTCAGATTATTACTATGGGGAATACTGCCAAAGTAAGTCAGTAGTCGTAACAAGGAAAAGTAATTTTCATTTTTGGCAAGTTTCAAAGCGCATGTTAGCAAATTGGTTTATTTGTACAACTTGCAAAGACGTGTTCTATAAAAAACAGTTGCTTAGTCTACAGCTCAATGGAAAGTCAATAACAGAATCAAAATGTTTCCTCCTTTAAATACTCCCCAAAGGTACTCACGTTGGTGAGTTAAGGGGTGTTGTAAAAATAATCCCATTTTAAAAGACGATTGTCTTATTAAAATTGTAATGACAAGCAAAAAGGTCAAAACCAAAACATGGAAAAAACAAAAACAAATAAAGATTTGATTTTCGATTCTTCAAATAAACTGAGCGGATATGATATGTCAAAGCAATTCATTGTATGCTATACCTTTCTACTGATTATTCAATGTAAATGACTCTGAAAACATCAGTGACAAATCTACGCTTCGCTTGCACATAACATGACCCAATTATATTGATAAACACGATATCTAAATAATATCCATTAAAATCAGCTCATAAGTGTTCTCACCTTTCCCCTTTCAAAAAATATGTTTGCTAAAGACAGAAACCTACTTTTCACAAACAATATTCTGTGATGAGTAACTATATTAAATTGCATGCCATAGTTTTTCATATGGGTAAGACAAACAGAAAAACCTGGTACTGCAATTTCTGTGCAGCATTCGAAAACGGCATAAAAAGGGTTTTCAGAACACTTTTTTCTAAACACATATTCAAATGTAGTAGATATGAACTTGGATTATCAGTGTGGTACATGTAAGAGAAAATGAAATTTTGGTTAAAATATATAAAATTAAAATTTGGATTACTATTTTACTTACGCAATGAACATTATATGTCATGGTTGTGAACCAGATAACATACTAATTTAGTGTCTGCTCTTGACAGTTTATTGTGACGGTGTATATCAAAACTCCTGTTTTGTATTAGAAAACACTGCACTAACTTGGTACGACGCACGTGACAACTGTGTGGCATTAGGTTAGTCTGATGGCATAAACATTTTGTAACTGTGGCTGTTGTTTTGTTTGTAGATGCTCTTACTTCATGGTTAAAACTTGAAAAGGTGTAAAGAGTCCAAATAGTATAGAATAATGGTACATAGAGGCACAAAAAGTATGCACAAAGATAAAACAGTCTGTTATAATACAGAGCTAATATGTGCATTTAATTTATACAAAGTAAATTTTAAAATGACAGGAGGACATATTGCAGAAATACCCAATGCTCAGATCAATCAGCTTCTGAAACATCTTGCATTAGGTACGTACATAAGTGTTATATATTATCGCTTCTCTGAAGCACCGAAATATAGTTAACCCAGTGAAACTAAAATATAGTAGTGTTAATTAATAGATCGTTTCCGAGGATATTAGTCACATGAGTTACTGAAAATATCTTTCACAAAAAGACATTTAGTTATTTTGAGCACTTCTTTCAGAACCTGATGAAGCTATTTGGGTTGGCGGAACGGACGAGCATTTGGACGGGGACTGGCGGTGGCATACATCAGGAAATGCATTTGTCTACCACGATTGGTCTGATGGTGAACCAGACAGTGGCACTCAACATTGTTTATCTTTAGGACAGCCCTCGGGACAGCATGCAGGGCACTGGAATGACTTAAATTGTGGGGAGAGCACATTAAAATCATTTTGTGAATTTACTGTTCCTTGATCGATTGGGTGTTATATTTTGTCCAGTGTGTTCAGTATGTACTATTAATAAGACACGTCTGATGCTACATGCACCTTAAAATGAAAGATCGCTTGGAACTTCACTTCGCATAGAGATGGCATCGCATGTTATTAGAAATAATATTGCATTTTTATAAAATTAATACCATTGATTATGTAATGTAAAGATTTTGGTTTTAGCGATAGATATTTTTGATTAAGTTAAAGCATAGTTTAAATGCCAGTATTTTGAAGTAACACACCCTGTTGTGCAAAATGCATCCTGAAAATTTATTAAGCTTATTCAATAAAAAAGGCTTGATTGTAAATTTTTGAGTATATTACTGAAATTATTGCGTTATAATAATATATAATTACTTACTTTGTGCATAAGAATCTCTTTAACAAGAACGATCTTGCCAATGGGAATAGTTGTGATCAAAACATACATATAAATTGTTTCAGTGATGAGTATATTTAGCAATTGGGAAACATATGAACAGGTCGGACACTAAAATTTAAGTAAGTGCAGTTCTTGAAATAAATATAAATAAGATACTAAACAATTCACATAAATATATGAAAATAGAAATAAGCTAGAACCACATTTCGCTAGCGAAATGTTAAACACTTGACAAAAATTAAAACGCAAAAATACTACCTTCATTGGGGTTTTTCTTGAAAAATAAATAGTATTTTACAAAATGCATGCAGTGTATTATACAACTATGTACAGAGTTTATGACACAGCATATATGCGACTTATAATACACTCTTTTCACTTAGCGTTTTAACAAAGAAAACAAATTGAAGACGAAAATAAAAAATGACATGCACACATTCAGGTGAAGCTTTTCATAAGTCTTAAGTTTCATGGTCCTAGGGCCCATAGTGTCAGAGAAGACACAAAAAATCGGAAAACTGTCAAGAAGAAAAAGGAAGAACGGCTGCTCGCACAAATACATATTACCCTTGCAAGCTTACAGCTTTTCAAGTGTTAAAAACAAATATTTTGCAGTACAGATTACGAAAAATGTGAATTAAGTAAATAAATAAGTATCATATACTTATTCAAAACAAATAAAATTTTAATAATTTTTATTTGAAGTAAGCCTCAGGCAGCAGAATGCTTCGTTAATTATCAAACAAAACCGTTAAGTTAATTAATATTTACTTACATTGAATGACAAATTACAGTGGGACCGATGCCATACCGGGCTCTATTATGCGGCAAAGCCAAGTTATTGAATGAGCAGACTTGAATTTATGATAAATGTTACAGATTTCTTTGGATAATAGAAGTAAGAGCCGATCCTTGTCCATCATTTCGGAATCATCTACGTAATTATGCGCATTCGAGGAACCGACTGTGGTATATTTTAGAAGTCTATGTACACTAATGCATTCAAATATACACTTTTCACTAGATGGGAAAACTTAATACGTGACATGTGATAAGATGGTGAGATGGCCGGACTTAAAAATATTGTTGACGTATTATAGAACAACGGGATTATCAATTATGGTAAACCTATTATTTTCTATATAGAATACACTATGTCAAAGACCTAAAGTCACTTTCAGAGAAGACTAACAACTAATAAACAAAGAAATGATAATAACTGCTTTTATTGTTATGTTATACATCTGTTGGCATCATGACTACATTACATTACTCATAAAAATGAGTATTAAGCAATTAAATACTTTTTTAATTTCGAAAATATCAGCTTGTAAACTACGAAGCCATCACTATGGGAGACTCGAACAAATAACAAGATCAGTGGGGTTTCACCACGACATGCCCATTATCAAACAACGTCAGCTCGAACAATAATGACACGCAGGAGCTCACTCCCCCCTCCCTCTTTTGCAAAGGGAAGATTAAGAACACTAAAAGAAAACACTACATATGTTGCCGACCCGCCGCAGCCACGTAGTGTACAATGCGCAAAACCGCACTGTCAAAAACGAAACCTGGTACAAATGTACTGCGCCGGCCCGGCAAAAGAACAGTCACGTGATTGAGAGGTTGCCACCCGGCCGCTGCAGATCCCTACTGCGTCTGTACCCCCATTCTACTTAGAGGTCTTCTTCTTCTTCTTGTAAGGCTTCTTCTCACTCGAATGCTGAGGAGTCCTGCAAGAAGGAGGACTGTTATGAATCACTGATTCAACAACAACAAAGGGACCAAGACTATGCAAATTACTCAACGCATCAGTTCTTTACTATTGCAAATAACGGTTAATAAAAATGTTAGGCGACGCCCAACAACCAACGCGCAACAACTCACAAATTGACACCCCATTAGTAATACGCAAGGAGTGCGCCACATGTCTGAACTGATGAGCTTTAATTGACAATCTGTTTTGGATTACATCTTAAGGTTCTTTAATTATATCATCATGTGCTAACAATATGGTTTTCTTGATATAATTCGAAATCGACGCTTTCGATAGATGAACCGTAATGCTTCACATAAATGAAATAAACAGACGACGCTGCAACGGGCTGCGATACGTAGCCGAGAGTATAACGTACGCGCGTAGCAGGGGCACGGTCATAGGGGTGCCGTATCGACACTCTCATGTGACCTAACCCCCGGCAATGCCGGAATCACGATCTGTTCAAACTACCCAAACCTTTAGTCGCAATATGCGTCTTGCCCAAAAAGACGGTAATGGTTTGAGAACGACCGCCTCCCATGAGCCATTGACCTGACTGACAACGTTTTACAAACCGCGGCGTTTACCTGAGGCCGATGCCACCAGAAACACACACACTTTAGGGTAAGCAATTTGTCCGAAATCATGGAGTGATAGAAAAGTGGCAATGTGAGACACTTCAACACCAATGACAAATCCCAAGGATCCACTGTCCTATCCGGTAAAGGGTATTCCAACTGAAAGGACCTAACCAAATCCGCCAACACTTCACAAGATGACAAATCATATCCTGATGCCCTCTTCAAAATAAAGGTGAGAGCGGAGCGGTAAGTCATGATCGAGCTAACCGACACAATCCTAACCTCGAACAGATACAGAAAAAAGTCGGCCACTGCCACCGCCGTAGCAACCACGGGATTGATACCCCTATCAAGACACCAAAACTAGAACAAACGCCAATGCGACAGGTACACCTTGTTTGTGGAATCCTTGTGAGTTCTATCCATTCTCTGCAGTACTCGCTGAAAAAACCCCTTTGATTTTAAGAAGGAAAAATTACTGAGGATTTGGGTGATAATGCTCCCAATGAGGTTGACGCAGACTGCCATACTCCAGGGGAAACGAAAGACTCATGACGCACGGTAACCGCATCAACAAAGGAAAACAAGACAGTTCAGGAAGATCGGAAGCTAACAACAGGAGGCGTTGAAGCCTCTCGTGCCAAATCTTTATAAGAACTTTCATCATAAGAGACGACGGCGGGAAGGCAAACAACACTTGTGCCGGCCAGTGACACAGCAATGCATCAATCGCTATTGCTCCTAGATCCGGACACGGAGACGTGTACGCCGGAAGACGATGATTGAGCCTACTGGCAAACAAATCTACCTGAGATGCCATCCACGGAGACTGCGAGGCAATCCATCGAAACTTGTGCTCCACTAACGCCCACTCGGTGGGAACAACCTCACCCATCCGGGATGCTAAGTCCACTAGAACTTTCACACTACCGGCAATTACAGAAGGTTGAAAGAAGAATCGACCGTCCCGGGCAAGCAATAAGACCTGTTTGGTGAGATGAGACAACATGGGTGAACGAGTGCTACCCTGCTTGGCTAAATACGACATCACCGTCTGATTGTCCACTAGAAACTGAACTACCTGACCGCATAGAAATGTTTGCAGGGTTTGACAAGTTATCAAAACTGCCTTCATTTCCACTACATTGATATGCAAGCATACAACCTTGGAAAACAACACCCCACCCGGAGCAAGAAGCGTCCGTCTGTACTTGCCTCGATGGAGCTGGGAGAGAAAAGGGAACACCGGCCAAACGATTGGGTTGATACGACCTGCAACCTAGATCCCTTAGAGCTAGCAACGACAACCTTACGCGACGTGTCGGCAACCTTCCGTGACGCAAAGCCTTCAAGACCATCCACTGAAACTCCCGAAAATGACACCAGCTGGACCGTCTTTTCTGTTGCAACTAACAGCACGAGGAGAGACTCTAGCTGAGCTATCCGCGGTTTGGGCATGAAGCCAATCGTGGCAATGAGTGACAATATTTTGCGGACTCTGTTTTCTGTGGGAAAAGCTCTGGCACACGCAAAATCCAACAACTCCTCCGGAAACTCTATTTTCTGATTGAGAACCAGCTCCAACTTTTTGTGATTGACCAGCAAACCCAGGACCCCGAGGCGACTCAACAGAACATCCAACTGTGATAGGAGCAACTGTCTGTCCGCAATTACTAACAACCAGTCGACCAGTCGTCCAGAATAACAGCAACCCTTCTTGGCGACTCCACCTTTTGAGTAACTTCCTCACTTGTGTAAACACAAACGGGGCCGTTGAAAATCAGAAGAAGAGGGCAAGAAACGAATAATTCTGATATCCTACCGTAAATGCAAGAAAGTGACGAGCGGAATCGTGCATCGGAATGTAGAGATATGCATCGGACAAATCCACTGCAACAGCCCACATCCCCTGACTTAGCGTCGATTTGATCAACTGGGACGTATCCATCGTGAACGATATAAGATGGAGAAGCTGATCGAGTTGCGAAAAGTCTATGACAAGCAGACAACCACCTGATTTTTTTCAGAATGAGAAAGACCCGACTGAAGAACGCAGGTGTGCCTACTGGCATCCTTTCTACAGCCCTCTTGTCTAAGAGCTCTTGCACCATCTGTTGCAACACAAGTTGCCTTTCTGGATTTTGATCGTGCGTCGTGACTAAAGAAGGATTGAGAAGCTTGGCTAGCGGTGGAAAAGTCTGACAACCCGACCTGTCCCTTGCAAAGGGCAAAGGGTAACCCCATCGTCACCACCGGCATAGATTTTTGGGAGCTCCCAGAGCTCGACAAGCTTGCCAAAAATTCTTTAGCCTTCCCCCTACGGGCACATTTACGTTCGATTTATGAGACTGACCAGTAAATTCAAGAACATAAAGTATCTGGCAGAGATCGTCGTGCTTTCTGCGCCGGATACTTTAATTGGTTGCTACCTCTGCTCAGAAGTGGCAGCCTGCTTTCTGTGTCCAATTTGTTCTTCTTTTGGCAGGGGCGTCGAGACTGGAGTCGAACTCTGCCTCTTCCGTGGCGTAGCTGTCGGAAGGGCGGTCCCGTGACGTTGCTTCGCTGAACCGGCCCGTGGCGTAAGTGCCTTGTGCATTAATGCGTCTTGCGAGCGTACCCGTTCCGCCTCAATGACACTCTTTAGTAGCTGTCGTGCAAACAAGTCCGTCTGACTGTCTATGGGAGCGAACTGCAGTTTCCTGGCCTCTTCCGCTCTGATGTTTGAGTGCAGCAACACCTGATCCCTACGTAAGACCACCAATGACGACAGCAAACAGGCGTTTAACTTCAATAAATCCGATGACGCAGCGACCACGGAATTAAACACCCTGTCAAACATTACTGTGGTGCTACAGAAACGCTGCATCTTGGAAAAACTAGGTACGCATTGATTTCCTGACCACCTCCTCCAAAAACCGACAGTCACTCTCCGCTAACGGTACACTCGAGTCGGAATTAATTTTCGGTAGCCAGGGTACCATATCCTTGGGACAGATCAGCGGATAAACCGGCAGAACACCATTATTGGACCGATAAGGCCCCGTCTTGGCGTGTAACACTTTTGATGGCAATAAACTTGACCAAGAACATGGCCGAGCCTGCTGCAGCGACTGTAACTCTTCTATCCGTTCCTGTAGGACGTTGGTTACGCATGGAGCTGTGGATAATGTCATGAACTCGTCACGTTGCGAAAGCTGCAATGAGCCGCAAAAAACAAAGCCGGTCTGATGAACTGTGGCTGCAAAGTCACTAACGATGCTGAAAAGTTAACGGCAATAAATCTGAGGATGTACTTGAATATAAAATCTACTGCCGAAAAATCCACCGTTGACGTCTCTTCCCACTCTTCCTGCGGATACGTATCTTCCTGAAAGGCCTAAACTCCCGTGGCGAGTGCAGAGCATCTGATGCTGTAGTCTGCGAAAGAACGAGAGGCGTGGGCCTTGGCTGTGCCACTGTGAGCGATGCAGTCAGACGACCGGAGACTGAGAAACACACGGCTGAGGATGCTCCTGTTCATTAATCAATGGCTGCTCCTCTTCCGCCGACGAGGAATTATCTGGCGAAGAAGCTGAGGAGGATTCATACACTGCGCGACGTGATTTATCCGTCAGTGGTTGAATGGGTGCAATGAGAAGGAGGGAGGCGGTGGCAACTCCCTGTCCTTCGGTAAATAATCGGTCGTTATGGTAGCGGACAGAGCTGAGTTAAGGCGCGACGTTGCCGACGCCCCCGATCCCGACTTGGATGGTAGATTACGCAACATCCTCAACTCTTCATCCGTTGCATGGCGTAACGTGTCGGGGCGCAAGTTCAAACTCAACGCAAACTTCTTCAGATGAGACAGTTCCTACTAGGGGAAGACGGTGACAACACTTGTTTCACTGCCGTGGAGATTCCAACGTCCAAGTCCGCGATAGCAGATAATTGCGGCATCGATGCCTCAAGTGACACGGCAATAATATCCATCGGCGTATCCGTGTGCAAAGGCACATACAACAGCGATTGAACCGGAGCCTGCAGTGCAGGAGTCGCAGTCACTAACGCTGTTCTAATGGGAGACGTGACATCAACTTGGCCCTGCATCGAGACACACATAGATTGCGAACTAACAGGCTGTATAAGCGGCAACGGAATAATCTTAGGAATCACTTTCGCCTATGGCAGTGCATCCTGAGTGTCCGTATCCGGCATAACCTCTGTAGGCCAGATCAAAGGTGAAACGCTTGCATCGACTTTGATGACCTGTCACTCTTGGGGCGACTGCAACCTCTATTTCGAACCTTTGCCGACTCTTGCTGCTGAAGTATAAACGCGAACACGAAGTCGTCCAGATGTGAGCACTGGTTGTAACGGCTCTCTAAAGAACTCGGTTGAATGCCCCAGAGGCAGGCGGCAGGCGGTGCAGCGTGAATGAGGATCACAAGCGCCTTTGATGTGTGCGCAAGATCCTAGCATTTGCAGCGACTCTACAATCAAAGAGCAAGAAGCATACAAAAACTGCTACCACAATGTGTCATAAACAGAGCTTATTAATGATAAAACCGTAATGCTAAACATCATTTAACCGTTTACTTTGTGTTTAAAAAAGACAACAAGAAATTGCCTGAACAGAAGTGTTTGCAAGAAATTGCCATAATGCCTTTCCGTAAACGCAGCGACACGCTGTAATAACAACTCAGGAACACGGGAAGTCGTCGCAGACACGACTCATAATTACACGGAATCGGTGCTAATCGCAGCATCCACCGCTGGCGGCACCAAAGCCATTGCAAATACGACCCGTGCGCACAGCCCGACCCGCAAGTACAGCAAGTCGGCGGCAACCTGCCAAGTGAGTACATCGAGTCGGTGGTAACCGACCCGTTAGCACATCGAGTGAGTGGACCCACACGACCACTGCGCATAGGGAGTCGGTGGCAACACCACCCGTGAGCAACGCGAGTCGGTGGCAACTCGACCCATGCGCGCAGCGAGTCGGTGGCAAAACGACCCGCGAGCACCGCAAGTCGGTGGAAATACGACCCGTGAGTACAACGAATCGGTGGCAACACGACCCGTGAGCACAGTGAGACGGTGGCAACTCGACCCGTGAGCGCAGCGAGTCGGTGGCAATAACGACCCATGTGTACATCCAGTCGGTGGCAACACGACCCGCGAGCACATCGGGTCGGTGGCAACACGACTCCTGAGCACGGCGAGTCGGTGGCAACACGAATGGCAAATCAGTAAGAAATTGCCACAAACACCTAACTGTGTAGTAACCTTCCCTGCCACGAATTAACACACGGTGTCAAAAAACACGCAAAGGGAAAAACAGCCCCACGCTAACCCTGTACCACGACCTGTTACGGAAGCTAACACTACATAAGTGTTGCTCCAACAGCCGTAGTTTGGAGTTGTCGTACCTGCTACTGACACGACGCCGCTGTTCCGGCCACATGATCGATTTTGCACCGAGTCAAATGTGTAGAGAAGCGGCTACACTATTCCCCACCGCGAAAAAACAACGCCGCAGCTGGCAGCCTAGGCATGTTACAACACGAAAGAGGAAAGTGTATGCAACTCTCTCCAGAAAGTTGCCGCAGTATTGAGGCTACAGAAGTGAAAAAAAGCTTCCTGAACCCGGACTAACTGCGTGTATAACTGCCTACAAAGCCCTATCGCTGGCAAAAGGAAGAAAGGCAGTGGAAGGTAGAAACAAACCTTCCTGCTTGCAGGGCCTACTCAATGCAAACTGCTTGCTGACAATGAGGGCAACCCTCGAAATGGAAAGTAAGAAAATCGCCCAGAAACCACCTCACTGTCCATTACATATAACCTACACTACGTTCTGATGGCAGGGATGCATTTACCGAACACCAGAACTACTACGTATAGGAATCAGCTAAGTCAGCAAAACCATTCAAAACTTACCCGTAGCCAGTAAAATCTTACAGTGTACGTAGGGATAATATCGAAGAAAAATAATATATAAAAAGTATGCATTCACCTTGCTTTTGGTCCATCATTTTAACAAAATTTTTACCGGAGAAAAGTCTGCTATTCGGATCGCGATAAGTTGGGAATGATTCGGTCACATGATAGGAACTGCAGCGTGCGCTGATTGGTCGGCTTGTTTCGGGCATAGTAAACATAGCAACAGGGCACCTGGTATGGGTACCCATGTGCTGCTATGTGTTCCAAAGAATTTTTTAATATTATCGATCGCGATAACCAATGTTAATATATTGAAAAAAACCAGAGTGATGGCTTCGTAGTCTACAAGCTGATATTTTCGAAATTGATACTATAACCACTGTATAAACAGTTGATAACTTAGAAATATTGACCAATCAGATAGCACAAACAGGCATATGTAAATGAAATCTGTTGAGAAAAAGCATTTGACACCTTGCTTTTGGAATTAAAATTTAATGAACAAAAGCATAATCTGATATTGTACACAATTGTTCTCAGTGTGTAATATTGCAGCTATCAGCCCAATTCGCATATTAACTTCGTATATTATTTATTACCTATGAATGTAAAGGCCCTGTTTGAAAATTATCTATCGTTTTAGCTTTGGATGTTGTCTTTCGGTCAGGCCTGCCAATCTGTGTTTCGAGTTGATCGTCTCTCCGTCCGTCTCTTTGTTCATTGTAGGCATTATGGGCACACTGATAATCCGCTTCCTGTGATATTTGTTACATACGTACTCTTCCCTTGACCATTGGTGTCATAGGCTATATATTTTGTTATAAACAACATGTATATCTATTCCTTTCTCCCTCTGCAATGTCACAGTTATGGTTGTAAAGTAACTTCCAAAGCCAATAAACATCTCTTCTCTCAAATAGTTATAAAGAGCATGCTTTTGAATTTTGTAATGATTGTTGCGTTCTGGGTTTTGCCTTTCTAAAGCAAAAACTTCATGGCGATCCATAGTTAAGTGGAAAAATGTTACCATTTTATTTATTTTTTTTTTTGGACAGCCAGTTTTTAAGAATGATTTATCTACATTTTAAATGAGACTGCATTCAGTTTTTTTAAAAATTAAAATGCTTTTTTTGTAATTTTCAAAAATTGCTAAATGCTGTCATTTTCAAATTTCTAGGGATAAAGTTTGAAACCAGTTATTTTTCTGCAGACTTAATAGGATTTTCTTTATAGAAATTCTATGAATTTCTGGATAGCCTCTACTAAAAAAAAACAATTGTTTTTGGCGACCCAGCAATATATATATATATATATATATATATATATATATATATATATATATATATATATATATATATATATATATATATATATATATATATATATATATATATATATATATATATATATATATATATATATATATATATATATATATATATATACATATATATATATATATATATATATATATATATATATATATATATATATATATATATATATATAGGATATGGAGTGATGGCTTGCTTAAACAGCCACTTCGAATTTCAGATTTCAGTTGCAGCTTGGCAATCGCATTGGCAATTGTATTTTGTATATTGGTTTCTCGAACAAGATGTATTTTATTTTCTGATGAAATCTTGCTAATATAAGATCTTATCTCGTACAACCATATCACATCTTTTTATTAAAAAAGGCAAGTTGCTTGCTTGAACGATAATAATCAAGCCGATGCCTTTTCTTCGCTCCTAGCAACATCAGTTTTGGTCGAGATTGCTGACAACAAATAATATTTAGGCAAATGTTGAATTTTCCATAGTTAAATGTAGGACCTTTTCATCATTTGTTCGTTGCATTTTCAACCAGAAATAGAATACACGTACGCCTAGACAATTTTGCGAGAAGCACTTTGTAGGTTGAAGGAAAACCACTGAGTGTTTCCTTAAGGCAAAGGTCCTACTAATTCGTACTTGAGCAACTATTTCTGACAATGCTGCCCAAAAATTGGAAGAAAAGATCGAAACAGCTGGTTATTGTGTGGGAGAATGGGCATGTCTTTAAGCACCCTTGTCCTTAAAATGAAGCAGTTTATCAGTTTTACATTAGGATGCATATTTATATAATGGAAAATTATTGTTATCTATGTTAAACTCATTCGTAGCTTTTTTGCTTGCTTAATTGCTTCTTGCTTAATTTTCTAAGGAAAAAATATTTGCCAGAGTACGTTCACTGTTGCTTTTTTATACATAGAGCATTTTATAGTAGGTTGCTTGATTGTCGTTATATGTTGTTATAAATATATGATCAGCCCTTGAAAAGTCTAATACAATTAATTCTAGACGGATATTACAAACCTTTGTGCTTATATTTATATTCAGTAATTTACTAAATTAATTGTTCAATGCTTTGAAAACTGCCTAAGGGGAACAAAAAAAATATTGATTTTTGCATATTTTGTGGCAGTTATCCATAGAATCAGGATATCTGTTAACCCTCGGAAAATTTGAAGGGACAATTGCCACAAGGTAACATTTAACAAAAATGGAACACTGTTTTCGAAGAATTTGAAAATTATCGAAGCAAGCGATAGGAAAAGTAGGAAAAGAACTTAAAGATTATTGCTTTTTAATTTGTTCCAATATTTATTTGTCGGATAGGTTATGAATAAGCAGAGATAAAGAGTGAAACTATGTTGAATTTCTTGCATCCATGTAAAGCCATGTAAACCCTTCTTTTAGGAACAAAAACTCACAGTTCCCTGATGGAGGAATTTTTGTGTTAAAATCTGACCTAAAAATTACACTGGTCATCATGGAATTGTCCTTACTATCACTGGCCTTCATATCACCGTTCACAAATAGCTTTCTATAAACACGACTCAGTTGACAAATATACAGTGAATTTTCTACAGATTCCCTAGAAGTTTTATTTCACTTTACAGATTCCATAAAGATAGATAGAAACAAGAAAAAATCAAATGCACCTGCAGGACACGTTGTTTTGATTGAGATTGTGTTTCGAATAACAAAGAAGTTTTGATATTTATATATTTTAGTGCTCTTAATTTTGATCTCAGTATGTCTACCTCTATATTTATATGACTCGAATAGGTAATGATTTGATTTCCTTTTGGTGTGTTAAATCAAAGGTATCACTTTGGCGAGAATGCTTATTGAATTATCGCCCGTTGAGATGTGTTTTCAGGTGGACGATTTCGTTGATCCTAATTCTGTTATAGATGAAATAACAGGCCTTAAATCTGAGGCTCGAAAGTTAACAGACTTTGGTTATGATCTTACAAGATTTTCTCAAGATAAAGCTACTAATAAGTATGGCTATAAATTGGCTAATCTCTGTAAAAGTCTTGATTTACTTATTGTTAATGGCAGGTTCGGAAATGATGCTGGTAGTACAGTCAATGGACATAATTGTTCGTCATTTTACAAAATGGCGGCCCATTGGCATTGTTTTCATCCTGAATTCAATATCCTCTGGTAATGCAATAGAAAATTGTCTTACCTTAATATTTGGTCAAATTGCCCTTCATTTTTATTACTTCCGAAATACGATCGGGAATAGTGTTTTATAAACTTTGAATTCGGGTTTGTGGTGTGTTTTCCCAGATGTGTCTGATTTCAGCCATTAGCTCTGTCTGGTTGTGTATTCGATTTACGGCTTCTTGCAGCTTTCTTTTGAGATATAACCACATATTTTCTATTATATTTAAATCTGGGGATTGTGCTGGCCACTCTGTCGTATTGATATTGTTTTCCATTACAAAATTTTGTACAATTCGAGCCCTGTGAACCGATGCATTGTCATCCATAAATACATAATTGTTTTGAGGAAAATGCTGTGCAATTACAGGCCAAAGGTTTTTGTCCAGTGTATCTATGTATTTTTGACCATTTATTGTACCTTCAACTTTGGTAATTGTTCCTACCCCTTGATAGGTAACACATCCCTAGCTCCAAGAAGCGGTACTCTACAAAATTTCCGGGCACCGCTTCAAAGCCTCACTATATAACGATAAGCAAGTCAACTGCGCTCGCTCTGAGGCACCCCTGTGGCTACTTTATGCGTGAATCAACGACCCATAAGTTTTTATTGGCATCTACTAAAGGCCCTCAAAGTACAGCGGTAATGATATACAACTTCTGTGTTGCGCTTTCTTTAAAAGAAAATAACACGGAAATAACTACTATTCTCCCGCAATAATTGACATTTGTTTGTATACAGGGAGTATACTTTATTACGTGAAAGAGAAACAATAATTTTTGCAATTATCCACCAAAAAACTTTTGAATTCATATTTCAAAAGAATGTAAAAAATAAAACGTCAAATATTGTGGGTATACAAAATAAATTTATACCTAACTTTGCATTTATCAAGTATTTTAGTAGATATTTTACAAATAAACTATGACCCCTTTATTTAAATTTTTGGTCATCTGACTTTGGTCATGTGACATTTAAAGGCCAGAATGTAAACAAACATTTGACAGGTGGGTGCGGCAGCTAATTTTTCTGCACTTTTATGAACAAATTAAAAATATACAGCTCACTAAAAATTGTGCCTGTTTTGCAAAAGCGGCATTTTATGCATGAACTTTCAGTAAATGTTTGAATTATTGGGACTCGTATGCAGGATTCGTGCCTCAGAACACATGAAGTTGACTCCTATTAGTGGAACAATGGAAGGCTTCGTAGCTCTGACAGAGAGATATACGATGTTATACAAGTCAGAGCTACTCGGAGCTAACACATCCTCAGACCATTAAACTAATTCTGTGACGAGGTGTAGGGCACACGAGTTGGGGGTTGTACTTTTCGTCGCCTTTTTTCCAAACATAAACACGGTTATCACTTCCCAAAACTATTTGACTTTCATCACTAAAAATCCAATTTGTCCACTGTCCAGCAACTGACCAATGTTTTCTTTCTTTGCGCCATTTAATTCTTTTTTTCTTGTTGACATCTGTAACTGAGCATTGTTTTTTGCTGGACCTCCGTTGATACCCTAGACTATTAATATTTCTTCTGATAGTTCTAGTACAAAATTTATGTGATTTTTGTTCATTACATACACCAGTTATGTCCACCAAACTTTGTCTTCTATTTGCTTTAATGATCCGGGAAAGTTGGTTTTTGTCTCTTTCAGTAAATAATTTTTTCCTTCCTCTCCCAGTACGATTTTCAACACCTTTTTGTTTTTCAAATTTTTTCAAAATACTACAAATTGTAGTCCGAGGTATATTAAAAATTCTTGCCAATTCTGAAGTATTTCTGTTGTGTTTATAACTTTCTACAATTTTTTGTCTTAGTTCACTTCCATATTCCTTCCTACCGTAAGCCATCTTTATATGCTAAAATTTTACATGTAAAATCAAAACAACTTATCACAATACTTATAAGAACGTAATCTACATTGATTTTACTATGGATACAGTCACTCATGACGTAACAATTACGTTGTCAAGTATTAAAATACAACGCCCTAATATAGAACACCAATGACGACAGCAAACAGGCGTTTAACTTCAATAAATCCGATGACGCAGCGACCACGGAATTAAACACCCTGTCAAACATTACTGTGGTGCTACAGAAACGCTGCATCTTGGAAAAACTAGGTACGCATTGATTTCCTGACCACCTCCTCCAAAAACCGACAGTCACTCTCCGCTAACGGTACACTCGAGTCGGAATTAATTTTCGGTAGCCAGGGTACCATATCCTTGGGACAGATCAACGGATAAACCGGCAGAACACCATTATTGGACCGATAAGGCCCCGTCTTGGCGTGTAACACTTTTGATGGCAATAAACTTGACCAAGAACATGGCCGAGCCTGCTGCAGCGACTGTAACTCTTCTATCCGTTCCTGTAGGACGTTGGTTACGCATGGAGCTGTGGATAATGTCATGAACTCGTCAAGTTGCGAAAGCTGCAATGAGCCGCAAAAAACAAAGCCGGTCTGATGAACTGTGGCTGCAAAGTCACTAACGATGCTGAAAAGTTAACGGCAATAAATCTGAGGATGTACTTGAATATAAAATCTACTGCCGAAAAATCCACCGTTGACGTCTCTTCCCACTCTTCCTGCGGATACGTATCTTCCTGAAAGGCCTAAACTCCCGTGGCGAGTGCAGAGCATCTGATGCTGTAGTCTGCGAAAGAACGAGAGGCGTGGGCCTTGGCTGTGCCACTGTGAGCGATGCAGTCAGACGACCGGAGACTGAGAAACACACGGCTGAGGATGCTCCTGTTCATTAATCAATGGCTGCTCCTCTTCCGCCGACGAGGAATTATCTGGCGAAGAAGCTGAGGAGGATTCATACACTGCGCGACGTGATTTATCCGTCAGTGGTTGAATGGGTGCAATGAGAAGGAGGGAGGCGGTGGCAACTCCCTGTCCTTCGGTAAATAATCGGTCGTTATGGTAGCGGACAGAGCTGAGTTAAGGCGCGACGTTGCCGACGCCCCCGATCCCGACTTGGATGGTAGATTACGCAACATCCTCAACTCTTCATCCGTTGCATGGCGTAACGTGTCGGGGTGCAAGTTCAAACTCAACGCAAACTTCTTCAGATGAGACAGTTCTTACTAGGGGAAGACGGTGACAACACTTGTTTCACTGCCGTGGAGATTCCAACGTCCAAGTCCGCGATAGCAGATAATTGCGGCATCGATGCCTCAAGTGACACGGCAATAATATCCATCGGCGTATCCGTGTGCAAAGGCACATACAACAGCGATTGAACCGGAGCCTGCAGTGCAGGAGTCGCAGTCACTAACGCTGTTCTAATGGGAGACGTGACATCAACTTGGCCCTGCATCGAGACACACATAGATTGCGAACTAACAGGCTGTATAAGCGGCAACGGAATAATCTTAGGAATCACTTTCGCCTATGGCAGTGCATCCTGAGTGTCCGTATCCGGCATAACCTCTGTAGGCCAGATCAAAGGTGAAACGCTTGCATCGACTTTGATGACCTGTCACTCTTGGGGCGACTGCAACCTCTATTTCGAACCTTTGCCGACTCTTGCTGCTGAAGTATAAACGCGAACACGAAGTCGTCCAGATGTGAGCACTGGTTGTAACGGCTCTCTAAAGAACTCGGTTGAATGCCCCAGAGGCAGGCGGCAGGCGGTGCAGCGTGAATGAGGATCACCAGCGCCTTTGATGTGTGCGCAAGATCCTGGCATTTGCAGCGACTCTACAATCAAAGAGCAAGAAGCATACAAAAACTGCTACCACAATGTGTCATAAACAGAGCTTATTAATGATAAAACCGTAATGCTAAACATCATTTAACCGTTTACTTTGTGTTTAAAAAAGACAACAAGAAATTGCCTGAACAGAAGTGTTTGCAAGAAATTGCCATAATGCCTTTCCGTAAACGCAGCGACACGCTGTAATAACAACTCAGGAACACGGGAAGTCGTCGCAGACACGACTCATAATTACACGGAATCGGTGCTAATCGCAGCATCCACCGCTGGCGGCACCAAAGCCATTGCAAATACGACCCGTGCGCACAGCCCGACCCGCAAGTACAGCAAGTCGGCGGCAACCTGCCAAGTGAGTACATCGAGTCGGTGGTAACCGACCCGTTAGCACATCGAGTGAGTGGACCCACACGACCACTGCGCATAGGGAGTCGGTGGCAACACCACCCGTGAGCAACGCGAGTCGGTGGCAACTCGACCCATGCGCGCAGCGAGTCGGTGGCAAAACGACCCGCGAGCACCGCAAGTCGGTGGAAATACGACCCGTGAGTACAACGAATCGGTGGCAACACGACCCGTGAGCACAGTGAGACGGTGGCAACTCGACCCGTGAGCGCAGCGAGTCGGTGGCAATAACGACCCATGTGTACATCCAGTCGGTGGCAACACGACCCGCGAGCACATCGGGTCGGTGGCAACACGACTCCTGAGCACGGCGAGTCGGTGGCAACACGAATGGCAAATCAGTAAGAAATTGCCACAAACACCAAACTGTGTAGTAACCTTCCCTGCCACGAATTAACACACGGTGTCAAAAAACACGCAAAGGGAAAAACAGCCCCACGCTAACCCTGTACCACGACCTGTTATGGAAGCTAACACTACATAAGTGTTGCTCCAACAGCCGTAGTTTGGAGTTGTCGTACCTGCTACTGCCACGACGCCGCTGTTCCGGCCACATGATCGATTTTGCACCGAGTCAAATGTGTAGAGAAGTGGCTACACTATTCCCCACCGCGAAAAAACAACGCCGCAGCTGGCAGCCTAGGCATGTTACAACACGAAAGAGGAAAGTGTATGCAACTCTCTCCAGAAAGTTGCCGCAGTATTGAGGTTACAGAAGTGAAAAAAAAGCTTCCTGAACCCGGACTAACTGCGTGTATAACTGCCTACAAAGCCCTATCGCTGGCAAAAGGAAGAAAGGCAGTGGAAGGTAGAAACAAACCTTCCTGCTTGCAGGGCCTACTCAATGCAAACTGCTTGCTGACAATGAGGGCAACCCTCGAAATGGAAAGTAAGAAAATCGCCCAGAAACCATCTCACTGTCCATTACATATAACCTACACTACGTTCTGATGGCAGGGATGCATTTACCGAACACCAGAACTACTACGTATAGGAATCAGCTAAGTCAGCAAAACCATTCAAAACTTACCCGTAGCCAGTAAAATCTTACAGTGTACGTAGGGATAATATCGAAGAAAAATAATATATAAAAAGTATGCATTCACCTTGCTTTTGGTCCATCATTTTAACAAAATTTTTACCGGAGAAAAATCTGCTATTCGGATCGCGATAAGTTGGAAATGATTCGATCACATGATAGGAACTGCAGCGTGCGCTGATTGGTCGGCTTGTTTCGGGCATAGTAAACATAGCAACAGGTCACCTGGTATGGGTACCCATGTGGTGCTATGTGTTCCAAAGAATTTTTTAATATTATCGATCGCGATAACCAATGTTAATATATTGAAAAAAACCAGAGTGATGGCTTCGTAGTCTACAAGCTGATATTTTCGAAATTGATACTATAACCACTGTATAAACAGTTGATAACTTAGAAATATTGACCAATCAGATAGCACAAACAGGCATATGTAAATGAAATCTGTTGAGAAAAAGCATTTGACACCTTGCTTTTGGAATTAAAATTTAATGAACAAAAGCATAATCTGATATTGTACACAATTGTTCTCAGTGTGTAATATTGCAGCTATCAGCGCAATTCGCATATTAACTTCGTATATTATTTATTACCTATGAATGTAAAGGCCCTGTTTGAAAATTATCTATCGTTTTAGCTTTGGATGTTGTCTTTCTGTCAGGCCTGCCAATCTGTGTTTCGAGTTGATCGTCTCTCCGTCCGTCTCTTTGTTCATTGTAGGCATTATGGGCACACTGATAATCCGCTTCCTGTGATATTTGTTACATACGTACTCTTCCCTTGACCATTGGTGTCATAGGCTATATATTTTGTTATAAACAACATGTATATCTATTCCTTTCTCCCTCTGCAATGTCACAGTTATGGTTGTAAAGTAACTTCCAAAGCCAATAAACATCTCTTCTCTCAAATAGTTATAAAGAGCATGCTTTTGAATTTTGTAATGATTGTTGCGTTCTGGGTTTTGCCTTTCTAAAGCAAAAACTTCATGGCGATCCATAGTTAAGTGGAAAAATGTTACCATTTTATTTATTTTTTTTTTGGACAGCCAGTTTTTAAGAATGATTTATCTACAAGTGGTGTATGACTCCTTATTGTTAAAGCCAGTCGTTAGCATTCCGATATTTTTCAGCAGCCAAATTTCCAATTTTATTCTTAATAGCTTTCTTCCGATTGCTTTCAAATTTTACACAACTCTTCTTTGAATAAACCTCTCTTGGACCTAATTTTAAATGGTTACAAATAGTTACAAATGTTGTTATTTAAACTTTACTTTTTACAAAACTAATCTACTTGCATTTTAAATGAGACTGCATTCAGTTTTTTTAAAAATTAAAATGCTTTTTTTGTAATTTTCAAAAATTGCTAAATGCTGTCATTTTCAAATTTCTAGGGATAAAGTTTGAAACCAGTTATTTTTCTGCAGACTTAATAGGATTTTCTTTATAGAAATTCTATGAATTTCTGGATAGCCTCTATTAAAAAAAAACAATTGTTTTCGGCGACCCAGCAATATATATATATATATATATATATATATATATATATATATATATATATATATATATATATATATATATATATATATATATATATATATATATATATATATATATAGGATATGGAGTGATGGCTTGCTTAAACAGCCACTTCGAATTTCAGATTTCAGTTGCAGCTTGGCAATCGCATTGGCAATTGTATTTTGTATATTGGTTTCTCGAACAAGATGTATTTTATTTTCTGATGAAATCTTGCCAATATAAGATCTTATCTCGCACAACCATATCACATCTTTTTATTAAAAAAGGCAAGTTGCTTGCTTGAACGATAATAATCAAGCCGATGCCTTTTCTTCGCTCCTAGCAACATCAGTTTTGGTCGAGATTGCTGACAACAAATAATATTTAGGCAAATGTTGAATTTTCCATAATTAAATGTAGGACCTTTTCATCATTTGTTCGTTGCATTTTCAACCAGAAATAGAATACACGTACGCCTAGACAATTTTGCGAGAAGCACTTTGTAGGTTGAAGGAAAACCACTGAGTGTTTCCTTAAAGCAAAGGTCCTACTAATTCGTACTTGAGCAACTATTTCTGACAATGCTGCCCAAAAATTGGAAGAAAAGATCGAAACAGCTGGTTATTGTGTGGGAGAATGGGCATTGTCTTTAAGCACCCTTGTCCTTAAAATGAAGCAGTTTATCAGTTTTACATTAGGATGCATATTTATATAATGGAAAATTATTGTTATCTATGTTAAACTCATTCGTAGCTTTTTTGCTTGCTTAATTGCTTCTTGCTTAATTTTCTAAGGAAAAAATATTTGCCAGAGTACGTTCACTGTTGCTTTTTTATACATAGAGCATTTTATAGTAGGTTGCTTGATTGTCGTTATATGTTGTTATAAATATATGATCAGCCCTTGAAAAGTATAATACAATTAATTCTAGACGGATATTACAAACCTTTGTGCTTATATTTATATTCAGTAATTTACTAAATTAATTGTTCAGTGCTTTGAAAAACTGCCTAAGGGGAACAAAAAAATATTGATTTTTGCATATTTTGTGGCAGGTATCCATAGAATCAGGATATCTGTTAACCCTCGGAAAATTTGAAGGGACAATTGCCACAAGGTAACATTTAACAAAAATGGAACACTGTTTTCGAAGAATTTGAAAATTATCGAAGCAAGCGATAGGAAAAGTAGGAAAACAACTTAAAGATTATTGCTTTTAAATTTGTTCCAATATTTATTTGTCGGATAGGTTATGAATAAGCAGAGATAAAGAGTGAAACTATGTTGAATTTCTTGCATCCATGTAAAGCCATGTAAACCCTTCTTTTAGGAACAAAAACTCACAGTTCCCTGATGGAGGAATTTTTGTGTTAAAATCTGACCTAAAAATTACACTGGTCATCATGGAATTGTCCTTACTATCACTGGCCTTCATATCACCGTTCACAAATAGCTTTCTATAAACACGACTCAGTTGACAAATATACAGTGAATTTTCTACAGATTCCCTAGAAGTTTTATTTCACTTTACAGATTCCATAAAGATAGATAGAAACAAGAAAAAATCAAATGCACCTGCAGGACACGTTGTTTTGATTGAGATTGTGTTTCGAATAACAAAGAAGTTTTGATATTTATATATTTTAGTGCTCTTAATTTTGATCTCAGTATGTCTACCTCTATATTTATATGACTCGAATAGGTAATGATTTGATTTCCTTTTGGTGTGTTAAATCAAAGGTATCACTTTGGCGAGAATGCTTATTGAATTATCGCCCGTTGAGATGTGTTTTCAGGTGGACGATTTCGTTGATCCTAATTCTGTTATAGATGAAATAACAGGCCTTGAATCTGAGGCTCGAAAGTTAACAGACTTTGGTTATGATCTTACAAGATTTTCTCAAGATAAAGCTACTAATAAGTATGGCTATAAATTGGCTAATCTCTGTAAAAGTCTTGATTTACTTATTGTTAATGGCAGGTTCGGAAATGATGCTGGTAGTACAGTCAATGGACATAATTGTTCGTCATTTTACAAAATGGCGGCCCATTGGCATTGTTTTCATCCTGAATTCAATATCCTCTGGTAATGCAATAGAAAATTGTCTTACCTTAATATTTGGTCAAATTGCCCTTCATTTTTATTACTTCCGAAATACGATCGGGAATAGTGTTTTATAAACTTTGAATTCGGGTTTGTGGTGTGTTTTCCCAGATGTGTCTGATTTCAGCCATTAGCTCTGTCTGGTTGTGTATTCGATTTACGGCTTCTTGCAGCTTTCTTTTGAGATATAACCACATATTTTCTATTATATTTAAATCTGGGGATTGTGCTGGCCACTCTGTCGTATTGATATTGTTTTCCATTACAAAATTTTGTACAATTCGAGCCCTGTGAACCGATGCATTGTCATCCATAAATACATAATTGTTTTGAGGAAAATGCTGTGCAATTACAGGCCAAAGGTTTTTGTCCAGTGTATCTATGTATTTTTGACCATTTATTGTACCTTCAACTTTGGTAATTGTTCCTACCCCTTGATAGGTAACACATCCCTAGCTCCAAGAAGCGGTACTCTACAAAATTTCCGGGCACCGCTTCAAAGCCTCACTATATAACGATAAGCAAGTCAACTGCGCTCGCTCTGAGGCACCCCTGTGGCTACTTTATGCGTGAATCAACGACCCATAAGTTTTTATTGGCATCTACTAAAGGCCCTCAAAGTACAGCGGTAATGATATACAACTTCTGTGTTGCGCTTTCTTTAAAAGAAAATAACACGGAAATAACTACTATTCTCCCGCAATAATTGACATTTGTTTGTATACAGGGAGTATACTTTATTACGTGAAAGAGAAACAATAATTTTTGCAATTATCCACCAAAAAACTTTTGAATTCATATTTCAAAAGAATGTAAAAAATAAAACGTCAAATATTGTGGGTATACAAAATAAATTTATACCTAACTTTGCATTTATCAAGTATTTTAGTAGATATTTTACAAATAAACTATGACCCCTTTATTTAAATTTTTGGTCATCTGACTTTGGTCATGTGACATTTAAAGGCCAGAATGTAAACAAACATTTGACAGGTGGGTGCGGCAGCTAATTTTTCTGCACTTTTATGAACAAATTAAAAATATACAGCTCACTAAAAATTGTGCCTGTTTTGCAAAAGCGGCATTTTATGCATGAACTTTCAGTAAATGTTTGAATTATTGGGACTCGTATGCAGGATTCGTGCCTCAGAACACATGAAGTTGACTCCTATTAGTGGAACAATGGAAGGCTTCGTAGCTCTGACAGAGAGATATACGATGTTATACAAGTCAGAGCTACTCGGAGCTAACACATCCTCAGACCATTAAACTAATTCTGTGACGAGGTGTAGGGCACACGAGTTGGGGGTTGTACTTTTCGTCGCCTTTTTTCCAAACATAAACACGGTTATCACTTCCCAAAACTATTTGACTTTCATCACTAAAAATCCAATTTGTCCACTGTCCAGCAACTGACCAATGTTTTCTTTCTTTGCGCCATTTAATTCTTTTTTTCTTGTTGACATCTGTAACTGAGCATTGTTTTTTGCTGGACCTCCGTTGATACCCTAGACTATTAATATTTCTTCTGATAGTTCTAGTACAAAATTTATGTGATTTTTGTTCATTACATACACCAGTTATGTCCACCAAACTTTGTCTTCTATTTGCTTTAATGATCCGGGAAAGTTGGTTTTTGTCTCTTTCAGTAAATAATTTTTTCCTTCCTCTCCCAGTACGATTTTCAACACCTTTTTGTTTTTCAAATTTTTTCAAAATACTACAAATTGTAGTCCGAGGTATATTAAAAATTCTTGCCAATTCTGAAGTATTTCTGTTGTGTTTATAACTTTCTACAATTTTTTGTCTTAGTTCACTTCCATATTCCTTCCTACCGTAAGCCATCTTTATATGCTAAAATTTTACATGTAAAATCAAAACAACTTATCACAATACTTATAAGAACGTAATCTACATTGATTTTACTATGGATACAGTCACTCATGACGTAACAATTACGTTGTCAAGTATTAAAATACAACGCCCTAATATAGAACACCAATGACGACAGCAAACAGGCGTTTAACTTCAATAAATCCGATGACGCAGCGACCACGGAATTAAACACCCTGTCAAACATTACTGTGGTGCTACAGAAACGCTGCATCTTGGAAAAACTAGGTACGCATTGATTTCCTGACCACCTCCTCCAAAAACCGACAGTCACTCTCCGCTAACGGTACACTCGAGTCGGAATTAATTTTCGGTAGCCAGGGTACCATATCCTTGGGACAGATCAACGGATAAACCGGCAGAACACCATTATTGGACCGATAAGGCCCCGTCTTGGCGTGTAACACTTTTGATGGCAATAAACTTGACCAAGAACATGGCCGAGCCTGCTGCAGCGACTGTAACTCTTCTATCCGTTCCTGTAGGACGTTGGTTACGCATGGAGCTGTGGATAATGTCATGAACTCGTCAAGTTGCGAAAGCTGCAATGAGCCGCAAAAAACAAAGCCGGTCTGATGAACTGTGGCTGCAAAGTCACTAACGATGCTGAAAAGTTAACGGCAATAAATCTGAGGATGTACTTGAATATAAAATCTACTGCCGAAAAATCCACCGTTGACGTCTCTTCCCACTCTTCCTGCGGATACGTATCTTCCTGAAAGGCCTAAACCCCCGTGGCGAGTGCAGAGCATCTGATGCTGTAGTCTGCGAAAGAACGAGAGGCGTGGGCCTTGGCTGTGCCACTGTGAGCGATGCAGTCAGACGACCGGAGACTGAGAAACACACGGCTGAGGATGCTCCTGTTCATTAATCAATGGCTGCTCCTCTTCCGCCGACGAGGAATTATCTGGCGAAGAAGCTGAGGAGGATTCATACACTGCGCGACGTGATTTATCCGTCAGTGGTTGAATGGGTGCAATGAGAAGGAGGGAGGCGGTGGCAACTCCCTGTCCTTCGGTAAATAATCGGTCGTTATGGTAGCGGACAGAGCTGAGTTAAGGCGCGACGTTGCCGACGCCCCCGATCCCGACTTGGATGGTAGATTACGCAACATCCTCAACTCTTCATCCGTTGCATGGCGTAACGTGTCGGGGTGCAAGTTCAAACTCAACGCAAACTTCTTCAGATGAGACAGTTCTTACTAGGGGAAGACGGTGACAACACTTGTTTCACTGCCGTGGAGATTCCAACGTCCAAGTCCGCGATAGCAGATAATTGCGGCATCGATGCCTCAAGTGACACGGCAATAATATCCATCGGCGTATCCGTGTGCAAAGGCACATACAACAGCGATTGAACCGGAGCCTGCAGTGCAGGAGTCGCAGTCACTAACGCTGTTCTAATGGGAGACGTGACATCAACTTGGCCCTGCATCGAGACACACATAGATTGCGAACTAACAGGCTGTATAAGCGGCAACGGAATAATCTTAGGAATCACTTTCGCCTATGGCAGTGCATCCTGAGTGTCCGTATCCGGCATAACCTCTGTAGGCCAGATCAAAGGTGAAACGCTTGCATCGACTTTGATGACCTGTCACTCTTGGGGCGACTGCAACCTCTATTTCGAACCTTTGCCGACTCTTGCTGCTGAAGTATAAACGCGAACACGAAGTCGTCCAGATGTGAGCACTGGTTGTAACGGCTCTCTAAAGAACTCGGTTGAATGCCCCAGAGGCAGGCGGCAGGCGGTGCAGCGTGAATGAGGATCACCAGCGCCTTTGATGTGTGCGCAAGATCCTGGCATTTGCAGCGACTCTACAATCAAAGAGCAAGAAGCATACAAAAACTGCTACCACAATGTGTCATAAACAGAGCTTATTAATGATAAAAACGTAATGCTAAACATCATTTAACCGTTTACTTTGTGTTTAAAAAAGACAACAAGAAATTGCCTGAACAGAAGTGTTTGCAAGAAATTGCCATAATGCCTTTCCGTAAACGCAGCGACACGCTGTAATAACAACTCAGGAACACGGGAAGTCGTCGCAGACACGACTCATAATTACACGGAATCGGTGCTAATCGCAGCATCCACCGCTGGCGGCACCAAAGCCATTGCAAATACGACCCGTGCGCACAGCCCGACCCGCAAGTACAGCAAGTCGGCGGCAACCTGCCAAGTGAGTACATCGAGTCGGTGGTAACCGACCCGTTAGCACATCGAGTGAGTGGACCCACACGACCACTGCGCATAGGGAGTCGGTGGCAACACCACCCGTGAGCAACGCGAGTCGGTGGCAACTCGACCCATGCGCGCAGCGAGTCGGTGGCAAAACGACCCGCGAGCACCGCAAGTCGGTGGAAATACGACCCGTGAGTACAACGAATCGGTGGCAACACGACCCGTGAGCACAGTGAGACGGTGGCAACTCGACCCGTGAGCGCAGCGAGTCGGTGGCAATAACGACCCATGTGTACATCCAGTCGGTGGCAACACGACCCGCGAGCACATCGGGTCGGTGGCAACACGACTCCTGAGCACGGCGAGTCGGTGGCAACACGAATGGCAAATCAGTAAGAAATTGCCACAAACACCAAACTGTGTAGTAACCTTCCCTGCCACGAATTAACACACGGTGTCAAAAAACACGCAAAGGGAAAAACAGCCCCACGCTAACCCTGTACCACGACCTGTTATGGAAGCTAACACTACATAAGTGTTGCTCCAACAGCCGTAGTTTGGAGTTGTCGTACCTGCTACTGCCACGACGCCGCTGTTCCGGCCACATGATCGATTTTGCACCGAGTCAAATGTGTAGAGAAGTGGCTACACTATTCCCCACCGCGAAAAAACAACGCCGCAGCTGGCAGCCTAGGCATGTTACAACACGAAAGAGGAAAGTGTATGCAACTCTCTCCAGAAAGTTGCCGCAGTATTGAGGTTACAGAAGTGAAAAAAAAGCTTCCTGAACCCGGACTAACTGCGTGTATAACTGCCTACAAAGCCCTATCGCTGGCAAAAGGAAGAAAGGCAGTGGAAGGTAGAAACAAACCTTCCTGCTTGCAGGGCCTACTCAATGCAAACTGCTTGCTGACAATGAGGGCAACCCTCGAAATGGAAAGTAAGAAAATCGCCCAGAAACCATCTCACTGTCCATTACATATAACCTACACTACGTTCTGATGGCAGGGATGCATTTACCGAACACCAGAACTACTACGTATAGGAATCAGCTAAGTCAGCAAAACCATTCAAAACTTACCCGTAGCCAGTAAAATCTTACAGTGTACGTAGGGATAATATCGAAGAAAAATAATATATAAAAAGTATGCATTCACCTTGCTTTTGGTCCATCATTTTAACAAAATTTTTACCGGAGAAAAATCTGCTATTCGGATCGCGATAAGTTGGAAATGATTCGATCACATGATAGGAACTGCAGCGTGCGCTGATTGGTCGGCTTGTTTCGGGCATAGTAAACATAGCAACAGGTCACCTGGTATGGGTACCCATGTGGTGCTATGTGTTCCAAAGAATTTTTTAATATTATCGATCGCGATAACCAATGTTAATATATTGAAAAAAACCAGAGTGATGGCTTCGTAGTCTACAAGCTGATATTTTCGAAATTGATACTATAACCACTGTATAAACAGTTGATAACTTAGAAATATTGACCAATCAGATAGCACAAACAGGCATATGTAAATGAAATCTGTTGAGAAAAAGCATTTGACACCTTGCTTTTGGAATTAAAATTTAATGAACAAAAGCATAATCTGATATTGTACACAATTGTTCTCAGTGTGTAATATTGCAGCTATCAGCGCAATTCGCATATTAACTTCGTATATTATTTATTACCTATGAATGTAAAGGCCCTGTTTGAAAATTATCTATCGTTTTAGCTTTGGATGTTGTCTTTCTGTCAGGCCTGCCAATCTGTGTTTCGAGTTGATCGTCTCTCCGTCCGTCTCTTTGTTCATTGTAGGCATTATGGGCACACTGATAATCCGCTTCCTGTGATATTTGTTACATACGTACTCTTCCCTTGACCATTGGTGTCATAGGCTATATATTTTGTTATAAACAACATGTATATCTATTCCTTTCTCCCTCTGCAATGTCACAGTTATGGTTGTAAAGTAACTTCCAAAGCCAATAAACATCTCTTCTCTCAAATAGTTATAAAGAGCATGCTTTTGAATTTTGTAATGATTGTTGCGTTCTGGGTTTTGCCTTTCTAAAGCAAAAACTTCATGGCGATCCATAGTTAAGTGGAAAAATGTTACCATTTTATTTATTTTTTTTTTGGACAGCCAGTTTTTAAGAATGATTTATCTACAAGTGGTGTATGACTCCTTATTGTTAAAGCCAGTCGTTAGCATTCCGATATTTTTCAGCAGCCAAATTTCCAATTTTATTCTTAATAGCTTTCTTCCGATTGCTTTCAAATTTTACACAACTCTTCTTTGAATAAACCTCTCTTGGACCTAATTTTAAATGGTTACAAATAGTTACAAATGTTGTTATTTAAACTTTACTTTTTACAAAACTAATCTACTTGCATTTTAAATGAGACTGCATTCAGTTTTTTTAAAAATTAAAATGCTTTTTTTGTAATTTTCAAAAATTGCTAAATGCTGTCATTTTCAAATTTCTAGGGATAAAGTTTGAAACCAGTTATTTTTCTGCAGACTTAATAGGATTTTCTTTATAGAAATTCTATGAATTTCTGGATAGCCTCTATTAAAAAAAAACAATTGTTTTCGGCGACCCAGCAATATATATATATATATATATATATATATATATATATATATATATATATATATATATATATATATATATATATATATATATATATATATATATATATATATATATATATATATATATATATATATATATATATAGGATATGGAGTGATGGCTTGCTTAAACAGCCACTTCGAATTTCAGATTTCAGTTGCAGCTTGGCAATCGCATTGGCAATTGTATTTTGTATATTGGTTTCTCGAACAAGATGTATTTTATTTTCTGATGAAATCTTGCCAATATAAGATCTTATCTCGCACAACCATATCACATCTTTTTATTAAAAAAGGCAAGTTGCTTGCTTGAACGATAATAATCAAGCCGATGCCTTTTCTTCGCTCCTAGCAACATCAGTTTTGGTCGAGATTGCTGACAACAAATAATATTTAGGCAAATGTTGAATTTTCCATAATTAAATGTAGGACCTTTTCATCATTTGTTCGTTGCATTTTCAACCAGAAATAGAATACACGTACGCCTAGACAATTTTGCGAGAAGCACTTTGTAGGTTGAAGGAAAACCACTGAGTGTTTCCTTAAAGCAAAGGTCCTACTAATTCGTACTTGAGCAACTATTTCTGACAATGCTGCCCAAAAATTGGAAGAAAAGATCGAAACAGCTGGTTATTGTGTGGGAGAATGGGCATTGTCTTTAAGCACCCTTGTCCTTAAAATGAAGCAGTTTATCAGTTTTACATTAGGATGCATATTTATATAATGGAAAATTATTGTTATCTATGTTAAACTCATTCGTAGCTTTTTTGCTTGCTTAATTGCTTCTTGCTTAATTTTCTAAGGAAAAAATATTTGCCAGAGTACGTTCACTGTTGCTTTTTTATACATAGAGCATTTTATAGTAGGTTGCTTGATTGTCGTTATATGTTGTTATAAATATATGATCAGCCCTTGAAAAGTATAATACAATTAATTCTAGACGGATATTACAAACCTTTGTGCTTATATTTATATTCAGTAATTTACTAAATTAATTGTTCAGTGCTTTGAAAAACTGCCTAAGGGGAACAAAAAAATATTGATTTTTGCATATTTTGTGGCAGGTATCCATAGAATCAGGATATCTGTTAACCCTCGGAAAATTTGAAGGGACAATTGCCACAAGGTAACATTTAACAAAAATGGAACACTGTTTTCGAAGAATTTGAAAATTATCGAAGCAAGCGATAGGAAAAGTAGGAAAACAACTTAAAGATTATTGCTTTTAAATTTGTTCCAATATTTATTTGTCGGATAGGTTATGAATAAGCAGAGATAAAGAGTGAAACTATGTTGAATTTCTTGCATCCATGTAAAGCCATGTAAACCCTTCTTTTAGGAACAAAAACTCACAGTTCCCTGATGGAGGAATTTTTGTGTTAAAATCTGACCTAAAAATTACACTGGTCATCATGGAATTGTCCTTACTATCACTGGCCTTCATATCACCGTTCACAAATAGCTTTCTATAAACACGACTCAGTTGACAAATATACAGTGAATTTTCTACAGATTCCCTAGAAGTTTTATTTCACTTTACAGATTCCATAAAGATAGATAGAAACAAGAAAAAATCAAATGCACCTGCAGGACACGTTGTTTTGATTGAGATTGTGTTTCGAATAACAAAGAAGTTTTGATATTTATATATTTTAGTGCTCTTAATTTTGATCTCAGTATGTCTACCTCTATATTTATATGACTCGAATAGGTAATGATTTGATTTCCTTTTGGTGTGTTAAATCAAAGGTATCACTTTGGCGAGAATGCTTATTGAATTATCGCCCGTTGAGATGTGTTTTCAGGTGGACGATTTCGTTGATCCTAATTCTGTTATAGATGAAATAACAGGCCTTGAATCTGAGGCTCGAAAGTTAACAGACTTTGGTTATGATCTTACAAGATTTTCTCAAGATAAAGCTACTAATAAGTATGGCTATAAATTGGCTAATCTCTGTAAAAGTCTTGATTTACTTATTGTTAATGGCAGGTTCGGAAATGATGCTGGTAGTACAGTCAATGGACATAATTGTTCGTCATTTTACAAAATGGCGGCCCATTGGCATTGTTTTCATCCTGAATTCAATATCCTCTGGTAATGCAATAGAAAATTGTCTTACCTTAATATTTGGTCAAATTGCCCTTCATTTTTATTACTTCCGAAATACGATCGGGAATAGTGTTTTATAAACTTTGAATTCGGGTTTGTGGTGTGTTTTCCCAGATGTGTCTGATTTCAGCCATTAGCTCTGTCTGGTTGTGTATTCGATTTACGGCTTCTTGCAGCTTTCTTTTGATATATAACCACATATTTTCTATTATATTTAAATCTGGGGATTGTGCTGGCCACTCTGTCGTATTGATATTGTTTTCCATTACAAAATTTTGTACAATTCGAGCCCTGTGAACCGATGCATTGTCATCCATAAATACATAATTGTGTTGAGGAAAATGCTGTGCAATTACAGGCCAAAGGTTTTCGTCCAGTGTATCTATGTATTTTTGACCATTTATTGTACCTTCAACTTTGGTAATTGTTCCTACCCCTTGATAGGTAACACATCCCTAGCTCCAAGAAGCGGTACTCTACAAAATTTCCGGGCACCGCTTCAAAGCCTCGCTATATAACGATAAGCAAGTCAACTGCGCTCGCTCTGAGGCACCCCTGTGGCTACTTTATGCGTGAATCAACGACCCATAAGTTTTTATTGGCATCTACTAAAGGCCCTCAAAGTACAACGGTAATGATATACAACTTCTGTGTTGCGCTTTCTTTAAAAGAAAATAACACGGAAATAACTACAATTCTCCCGCAATAATTGACATTTGTTTGTATACAGGGAGTATACTTTATTACGTGAAAGAGAAACAATAATTTTTGCAATTATCCACCAAAAAACTTTTGAATTCATATTTCAAAAGAATGTAAAAAATAAAACGTCAAATATTGTGGGTATACAAAATAAATTTATACCTAACTTTGCAATTATCAAGTATTTTAGTATATATTTTACAAATAAACTATGACCCCTTTATTTAAATTTTTGGTCATCTGACTTTGGTCATGTGACATTTAAAGGCCAGAATGTAAACAAACATTTGACAGGTGGGTGCGGCAGCTAATTTTTCTGCACTTTTATGAACAAATTAAAAATATACAGCTCACTAAAAATTGTGCCTGTTTTGCAAAAGCGGCATTTTATGCATGAACTTTCAGTAAATGTTTGAATTATTGGGACTCGTATGCAGGATTCGTGCCTCAGAACACATGAAGTTGACTCCTATTAGTGGAACAATGGAAGGCTTCGTAGCTCTGACAGAGAGATATACGATGTTATACAAGTCAGAGCTACTCGGAGCTAACACATCCTCAGACCATTAAACTAATTCTGTGACGAGGTGTAGGGCACACGAGTTGGGGGTTGTACTTTTCGTCGCCTTTTTTCCAAACATAAACACGGTTATCACTTCCCAAAACTATTTGACTTTCATCACTAAAAATCCAATTTGTCCACTGTCCAGCAACTGACCAATGTTTTCTTTCTTTGCACCATTTAATTCTTTTTTTCTTGTTGACATCTGTAACTGAGCATTGTTTTTTGCTGGACCTCCGTTGATACCCTAGACTATTAATATTTCTTCTGATAGTTCTAGTACAAAATTTATGTGATTTTTGTTCATTAAATACACCAGTTATGTCCACCAAACTTTGTCTTCTATTTGCTTTAATGATCCGGGAAAGTTGGTTTTTGTCTCTTTCAGTAAATAATTTTTTCCTTCCTCTCCCAGTACGATTTTCAACACCTTTTTGTTTTTCAAATTTTTTCAAAATACTACAAATTGTAGTCCGAGGTATATTAAAAATTCTTGCCAATTCTGAAGTATTTCTGTTGTGTTTATAACTTTCTACAATTTTTTGTCTTAGTTCACTTCCATATTCCTTCCTACCGTAAGCCATCTTTATATGCTAAAATTTTACATGTAAAATCAAAACAACTTGTCACAATACTTATAAGAACGTAATCTGCATTGATTTTACTATGGATACAGTCACTCATGACGTAACAATTACGTTGTCAAGTATTAAAATACAACGCCCTAATATAGAACACATGCGGTACCCAACGCGAACTCGTACAAGGTGACGAACAATGTTGTCCATTGACTGTACCAGCCTGGTACTTGCAGATTCACATGTAAAAATGCTAGTGTTGCCGATTATTGTATTATGTCTACGAAATTATTTGCTAATGTGCACTCCTTCAAGGTGCATAAATTTAATAACTTATTTTCTGACGTTCACAGTTTAATTGAATGTACCATAAAAAACTTCGACGAGATTTGTAATGCTTCTGACTTGAATGAAAATGTTTGTGTAAATGATGTACCAATAAATGTGGTTAAGCCAAGGTGGAGCGATGACATTAAAGCTAAATTTGAAGAGGCCATTCATTCGACTTCTCTGCTTGACATTGAAAATATGCTTGACAGAATCGAATCTGGGCCGACATCAAAAGATGACGCATTGTATTATCAAATAGTCTAGTCGATATTCTTACAAATGCGAGTATCAAAGCAGGTGGTATCAAGAATAACAACATGAGCAAAAAGCGTAGAAACCACCCGCATAAACCTTGGTACAATTCTGATTGTGAAAACAAGCGTGAATAAAAAGCTTACAATCTTGAGAAGTAATAATACTAAGGAGTACTGGCAAATTCTTAATAAATCATACAACAGTGGTGGCAATACAGATACTGTAGTAATGCAAGATTATATTGAGCATTATAAGTCATTAGGTAACTCTGAAAGCGTGACTGATCCAACCACCTTTAATATTGACGAACATAATGTACCTCCTAATAATTTGATTCATGCAAAATTTACCATTGAGGAAATTCGAGCGCTTGTAAAAAACTTAAAAGCCAGAAAACACCGGGTTGCGATCAAATTCTAAATGAATTTTTGTAAAACTCTTTCGATGTACTATCTGGTGTTATCACACGCTTATTCAATGTTGTCCTGGATAGTGGCTTTGTTCCCAAAGAATGATAGCTAGGTTTTATCATGCCAATCTACAAAAAGAAAGGTGATATTAAAAATCCAGACAACTACAGGTGCATAACATTACTAAGTTGTGTTGGTAAATTATTTACAGCGGCCCTTAATGTCAGATTGACAAAATTTCTGAATGAATTTGGCATCCCAGGTGAGGAACAGGCTGGCTTCAGAGAAGGTTATGCTACTACTGATCATATTTTTGCACTTAATGTAATTGTGCATTTGTATATTAGTAAAGGTCGAAAGCTATATTGCGCATTTGTTGATTATAAAAAGGTCTTCGATTCCGTTGATAGGGTTTTCTTATGGCAAAAACTGCTAAGGCAAGGAATAAGTGGAAAATTTATTAAAATAATATATAACTTGTATGACTCAGCCAAATCCAAGATTAAATTAAACGGGGTGATCTCAAAAGACTCCTTTTTATGTAACGTCGGTGTTAGGCAAGGCGAGAACCTATCTCCCGTTTTATTTGCACTTTTTCTAAATGATCTAGCAAATTACATATCCCGCAAATGTGATGGTTTATGTCATCTTAGTAATTGTATTAATACCTTCCTCATCGACGATACCATTGATGTATTTTTGAAATTATATATTTTACTTTATGGTGATGATACCATAATAATGGCTGAGTCACACAACCAACTGCAAACAGCACTAAATTCTATGTATGATTTTTGTATTTTATGGAACCTTACAGTAAACCCAGCTAAAACTAAAGTGGTAGTGTTCAGCAGAGGTAAAAGTAGGATAAAGCCTGTATTTCATTTTAATAACATCAACCTAGAAGTTGTTGATGATTTTATGTATTTAGGAGTTAAATTCAACTATAATGGAAGTTTCAAAAAACAGGAAATATATACCAGCGAACAAGCTAGCAAAAGTATGTATAGTCTGTTATCTAAATGTCGTGCTCTGAAATTAGAAATTGATATTCAAATAGATTTATTTAACAAAATTGTACTTCCTGTTTTACTGTATGGTAGTGAAGTTTGGGGGCCTTACGGTTGTGATATTGCCAGTAGAATCCAGCTTAAATATTATAAACACATTTTAAAATTAAGGAAATCAACCCCAACTTGTATGGTACTCGGTGAAACTGGCAAACCTCCGATTGAAGATATTATTAAAATTCGAGTCTTGAACTTCTGGTTCAGAATTATCACCAACGAAAACAGGTTTAAGATAGACGTAATCTTGTATAAATTGTTATTCAAACTTAATGAATTAGACGGTGAAAATTGTGGATTGCCTTGGCTAAGTTTCGTTAAAAATAGTCTAAATAGCTTGGGCATGCCTTTTCTATAGTTAGAACAAGAAAGCCTGTCTAAATGTGACAAGTTATGGTACAAAAATGCAGTCAAACTGCGAATTACAGATCAGTTTAAAACTAACTGGGCAAATAAAGTCGTTAACTCTGGCTCCAGAGTTGTATATAGAATGTTTAAAAACGTATTTACTCAAGAAAACTATCTTAGAATACTGCGAAATAATACGGCTATTAAAATGGCCAAATTCAGGGTTAGAAGTAATATGCTTCCTGTCTCGAAGGTTAAATATGAACCGATCGTAGAAATTATGCTCTTCTAACGCTGTTTGTGATGAACTGCATCTGTTATTGGAATGTAATTTTTTAACAAATGAAAGGTTACAATTTCTGGGCAAACGTACATTTAGACCCATCAATTGTGAAGTTTTTTCAGGCGTCATGAATTCAAAATCTCCTAAAAAGCTTTTCAATTTGTGTAGATTTATGTGTGTGAGTATGGCCTTATTCTGAAACCAAATGTATCCTTAATTTTATCCTTTTCCAACTATCTGCATTTATACATAACTGCTATAGTGTTTGAAATTTTTGCGACAACAGCTTGTACATACTATGTTATGTTCACCGCGTCCTTGCTTGACAAGGATTGTTGAAATAAATAAAATCTTGAAATCTTGGACGGGTAGTTTGGTTAAGGGGGAGGGGATATAGAATTGGTTAGAGAAGATCGTAATTAATGGAAACAACATGTTCAATTCTGACTAGATTTAATAAGCTATGTATTGTTTTCAGCCATGAAAGATGTTCTTTTCAGTTTCACCAGTTTGAACCTACGACTAATTAACCTGCCCCGAGTCAGCTCTGACTTAAATAACTTTATATATCTTCCTGTAAGAGATACGAAGCCTTACATTGTTCGGCTAATAGGGGTCAACTGCATTCGATCTGGGGCACGAACCCTACATACTAGTCCCTATTATTCAAACATCTACTTAAGTTCATGCACAAAATACAGGGTTGTCACACCGTACGTTTTTATCAGTACCGTGCGTTTTTTTTCGCATTTTCCGGAAACGTACGTTTTTCTACGTTTTATTGCCCGCTGTTGATGGATTTTAGTATAAAATATACTTTTTTTGTACATTTTTTTCCACAGAAAGTCCTTTTTCAACGTCGTCGTGTATGCAAACTTTTTTTTTATCAATCAGTACACGTACAATGATCTTCCAACCTTTAAAAGAATTATTTTATGCTTTACGTGGAAAATGAACCGCCCATTCCCGAGTAACAGTTCTTTTTCTGCGCAGTTGTTCTTTCAACGCCCAGTCCAAAAAGTTGCATATCTTAATCTTTCGCCATATGAATGCACTGCATCATAATAACAAATGTAGAACGCAGTGAAAGAAGTAATGGTAAGTTGTTTTTCTCTTCGTATTGCAATAAAATAAGCTTATAACTAGACCGTTTTCGCTACTGAGTAGCGAAAATTGCACTTGAGTGGGGGGGGGGGGGGCACAATAAATACGATTCTGAACTCTTAAATTCAGAATTGACCAAGAACGAGGAAGTGAAGGTCACCAATATATTACGGGCTACGAAGTTGACCGTTAAAAAGCGAAATGAGACGAGTTGTTCTTAACTGAAATCCCTTTATTTCGAAACGTCCAGACAGACAGCATGACACCGTAAAAAACTGCAAATGACAGACAGACAAATGTAACTGAATACGCACTGCTCAAATGTTGTTTAACATACGCGAAAAATGCAGTTTTCACTGCGAATATAACAAAATTACACGATCTTCGGAACGAGCAAGGTGTGAATCAGTACTGTACTTAAAAACCTTTCTTGTGACAAATCCTTGATTCGAACTTTAAAGTACTTTGTAACAGTATGGTCTACAAGGCATAGGGAAAATGTTGGGATATAACTGTACCTTTTTCGCCACTCAAGTATCCGTTAATTACAAAATATATCGGATTTTTCGTACATCTTGTCCATAAGATTCAATATGCAGGGTGTCCACGGCCTGGAAAAACCTTGAATTTTACACATAGGTTTTCCAGACCTGGAAAACACCTGGAATTTTGAAAAATGTCCTAAAACCTGGAAAACACCTGGAATTTTTTTTTTATTGTTGGCGTGGACACCCTGATATGGCTGCCGAAATAAGTACCGGGATGGTCCGAATCGCAGTTTGATTGGATAATGCTAATCACTTCATGCATATTCAAGAGCTCATCAGTTACAACCAAAGTACCTCTTCCCTTACATCTTCTCTTTTAGGCTAAAACGGTCGACAATAAGCTCAATATCGCTCCATCTCTAACCGTTTCCGAAGTGGTCTACTTCCGGTTTTTAGGCCCCAACCCTTCTGATTGTTGCCTATAGGTTTGGGGTGTCCGTCCGTCCGTCTGTCCGTCATCGCTTTATACCCCTATGAATTTGGGGGGCGGTTGGGGCCTGCTTGTGTTTCACAAATACTTACTTGTTGACATTGACCATGATCGACGAGGTTAAGGTCACCGAGGTACCTCTTAAAATGGTTTTTTAGGCCCATAGGGTCGAAAATAAGCTCAATATCGCTCTATCTCTAACGTTTCCGAGATGGTTTACTTCCGGTTTTTGGCATTAACCATGACCGAGAAGGTTAAGGTCATCGAGGTACCTCTTAATATGGTCTTTTAGGCTCAAAGGGTCGAAAATAAGCTCAAAATCGCTCCGTCTCTGACCGTTTTCGAGATAATTACCGACTTCCGGTTTTTGACATTGATCATGACCGAGTTGGTCAAGATCACCGAGGTATCTCTAACCGTTTTCGAGATAATGGTCAATCGTTCTCTAAGGTCATGGTTAAAAAATGCGGATTTTATGTCATCTGATCACTCTCCATCAGTAAACCAAATGTCATCTTTGCGCGTCAAATAGCGTTAACTAAAAAGGATTAAAAAAGCGATATATATGTAGTGGGTATGATTACCCTGTAGCTCAGCACTTGTCTGGCCCGCCTAGGCATGGAATTTAGGAGGCCGGTTACTGAAGGAAGAGTCACGTTGACCCATTCTTCTCGAAACAACCGCCTTAGGTCTTGCAGTGTATGGTGTGGCAGATGGCGTTCTGTAACACGCTTCCTCATCATGGCCCACACATGTTGGATGGGATTGAAGTGTGGCGACTTGGCTGGCATACGTTCAGTTCCATGTTGGTTCAGGTATTGATCAATCAACACCGCCCCTTCGGATTGGGGCCTATAGGTTTGGGGTGTCCGTCCGTCTGCCCGTCATCGCTTTTTTGTACACGCCATAGCTCCGGTTCTATTGGTCGTAGAGCATTGATAGTTAGCTTAAGTGAAAGGTCTCGACCTGTAGACACCCGGAAGTGGTTAAATTGACCAAAATGGGCGATAATTGGGGAAACAAGCTTGTACACGCGGTATCTTCGGTTCTATTGGTCGTAGAACATTAAGAATAGGCTCAAATGAAAGGTCTCGACCGGTAGGTGTGCCTTTTGGTGCGTTTGGTCAGATTCGATCATCCGGAAGGTTAAATTGACCAAAATGGGCGATGATTGGGGTTTTTGGGAAATATGTTTGTACACGCTTTATCTCCAGTCGAATCTGTTAATAGCTGGAGACAGCATTGTCCGACCCGTAATTTAGAATATCCTATTGCTTCAGTCTATAATGCTTAACCTGAAGTCAGTTTTAAAAATTGACTTTATACCCCTTTAAATTTGGGGGGCGGTTGGGGCCTGCTCGTGTTTCACAAATACTTAATTGTAAATTGCGGGTAATGGCACCCCACACCATGATTGACCCGCCACCGTGCAGTTTTTGGCGCTCAAGAAACCTTTGATCGTATCCACTCTCAGCACGCTTTCGCCACACGTGTGGTGCACGGTTTCCGGGATGCAGGTCAGTAAAGAGACATCGTTTCCACTGGGCCACAGTCCAGTTAAGTTTTTGTTGTCCCAATGCTCGTCGGGCGTCTTTATGGCGCTGGTTCCGGAACGGTTTCCTGGGAGCAATCATGGACCTCATCCCATCTTTCTATAGCAACAGAACCGACACAGTATGGCCCTAACGGGTTGCTGTTGTCGTTAAACCAATCAATCAATCAAACCCATCGGCATGAAGTCTTCTTCTGATTGTGGCGACACTGACTGCTCTTATGCCAGCTCTTCTGGCGGTGATGAACAAGATGGGTCAGCATGGGTCATGATGAGCCGGATAGGTCAGTATGGGACAAGATGGACCAGGAAATACAAGATGAATCAGTACGGGCAGCGATGGTTTTTGAGGGGCCAAGATGGGTCATTTTGGGTCAGCATGAACAGTGATGGGTCGAATGGGTCAATAAGGGCTGTGATTGGTAAAGATGGGCCAGATGGGTAAAGAAGGGCCATGAAGGGACGACATACACAAAATGGGACAAGTTGGACACGTGTATCAAGATGGGCCATATCGGTCAAGATTGACACATTTGTCGAGATGGGTCAAAATGGGCCACATGGGTCGAGATGGATTAAAATGGCCACATGGATCGAGATGGATTAAAATGGCCATGTGGGTCAAAATGGGCCATGATGGGCAGCGACGGGCTGAGATGGACGAAAATTTGCTTGATGGGTCAACAGTGGCTATAATAGATAAAGCTGGGCCATGTTAAGACAAAATGGGCCATGATGGGTCGGATTGGGCAATGGTGAGCAGGATGTAGAAATGTCAAGTCAAAATGGTCGAAACTCTGGTCCTCAAGACTAATCCTGTCCATCTTGACCCATGTGTCCATTTTCACTTATCTCGGCCCATCTTGACCCATGTGGCCCATTTTGACCCATGTCGGCTCATCTTGACACATGTGCCTACCTTGTCCCGTCTTGTGTTGTTCCATCTCAGCCCACCTGGGCCCTTCATGATCCGTCTCGATCCATCATGGTCCACGTTCACCCATTTGGCCCAACTTTACCCATCGTGGCCCATTATGACCCGTCTGGCCCATTATGACCCATTATGAATCATCTTGGCCATCGTGGCCCATCTCGCCACACCACGGCATAACTTGACCCATGGCGGGATATGCTGACCCGTTTCGCCCATCTTGGTCCATCACGGCTTTTCTTGATCTTGACCCATCTCATCGCATTCCATCCCATGAACCTAATGAGCGATCCTAGTGAACTTCATTCCATTGTACTGGACTTCACTGAACTTCAGTGGACTTCACTCAACCTCACTGAACTTCACACGTGTACACACACACACGCACTGAAACGCACACGCGCTACCCTAAAGCGAACACACACAATCACCAAAAGAAACGTAAGCACACTGTAACGCAACCGTTTGGAAGTGATTTTGGTTAGCTGTACACGTTATCAACTGATCTTCCCTTTGTGTACTCGTGGTCTTCCTGACCATGGCTGATCGGTAACGTCGCTCATCAGCTCGAACTTCTGCCGCAGACCAGTGACTGTCGACTTAGCAACTCCAAAGCGTCATGCAATTGTTGCTGCTGTCTGACCCGATACGTCAAATTTGTGCACTTTGCACGTTAGACAAGCTCGGCATTTTGAACTTGCTTGACAGAAGTGGTTTGCTTTATGGAGGGCAAAGTGATGTACATATGCAAGGGATGCCTAGTTTCAATTGGGTACTTGGGTACCGAGGTATTGGTGGTTGACACATTATTAACAGTGTACAGCGTATTGATGTTTGTGCAGTGACATTTTCTGCTACAGCGTCGTGGCACCGTATTCACGAAAGTTAAACCAATGGGTTAACCCATAATTTAATCCGAAAAGTTAACTTCGCGGTTTAAACCATTGGGTTAACTTATGTCATATTCACGAAAGTTAACTATGGTTTAAATCAGTGGGTTAAACCAAAAAGTTAGCCCTGCTTGTGAGGTGGGTTAAACCAGGATTAACTTCCTGAGAACTGTCTGAGTCATTTCATTTGTGTTCCTCCTCCTTTTTCCTCTCTAGGAGGGGAAGGGGAATAAAGTACAACTGTGTTTGAAATTGACTGGTAGTCCCAAATACCAAGTTTGCAGACTAAATAATGGAGAAAGCATTGACGAGTACAGGATTTTGCAGAGGGAGGGGAGGCACAGGCCCGTATTGTATATGAAAACTACACTATATGTACCAGTGGCAGATACAAGGAAGAGGGGGGGGGCGTTTATTTATTGTAATACCATCACCTATAGATTAAAAAAATTGACTAAATTTTCTCTCCTTTTCTCTCTCCCTCTCTCTCACCCCCTATCCCCCGCCGGATTTCAGTCCTTATGCACACGTTGAGTATCCAAGTACATTCAAGCAACGGTTATGATGATAGTTCGCTACGAAATCACCTCTTTTTTTTTTGGTCTTTTTTCTTTTGCTTGTTCTTTTTTTTTTCATTAATTAGCCAGTCGTTGCATTCATTTCGCTTTAAAAATCTGTTTTACGATTATGACGACAATTTGCTACGAAACAACTTCAATTAAGATCCGTCATTTAGACGTTCACTGGGGTCCTTTCGCATGTTTTTTGCAAATATGCTATTCTGCGAAGTCATAATATTGTCCACTTGCACCACCCCCGGTGAAAGACTAGGCAGCCCCAATCTTGAAAAGGTTTTTTGAAATGAAAATAAACAAAACACAATTAGTTTTCCCTTTCCAGTGAGTGCCAGTCTCTTGGAAAATCCCTGGGAATTCCCTGTATTCTTCCCCAATAATGATGACGTATTTGGGTTAACTGTTGTTTAACTTAAACCAAAAGTTAAACCATTGGTTTAGTTAAACCGTGGTTAAACTTCTTTTGTGAATATGGTTTAAACCATTGGCTTAGCTAATCCAAATTTTTTGGTTTAACCCACTGGCTTAACCCAGTCAGTTAAACCAAAGAGTTAACTTTCGTAAATACGGCTTGTGGATACTTACAAAATTTACTGTCACTTTTTCACGTAATAAACCATGCTCCGTGGGTGTAAGCAATGCCATTTATTGCGAGGGATTTGTGATCATTTCCGTATTTGTTATTTTAAAGGAAGCGTAACACAGAAGTTATGTATCATTGGCGTTGTACTTTGAGGGTCTATATCGAATGCCAATGAAGACTTCTTTGTGTTTTGCATAACATCGCCACATGGGTGCCTCAGAGCGAGCGTAGTTGACGCGCGTATCGTTATATAGCGAGGATTTGGAACGGGTACGCCGAACCTAAGTAGCGGCCGCTTCTTGGAGCAACTGTAACCATTCGTTCACTGTCACGTATCTTTCTCTAAATGATATTGATGTATGTCTGCATTGACTTCCATGCTTCTGAGTTTCCCTGCTTCTAAGTACTATAGAGGAAACTGAATCCGCTTACTGGCATTCGCTAAAGGCCCTCAAAGCACAACGACAATCATATACAACTTATTTATTATGCTTTCCTGTTCTTGCTAGTGGGGATGGATCAACTTCCCCTATGTCCTGAATGATCCATAGCAGCCCACGGCTCTCTCTAGAAGAGTAGAAGAGAGTTACCTAGGGCTACCCCATTCGCAACTTAAGCTAGTCCAAAGTGACTGAGCATATAGTCAGTCAACACTTCAGGCACTAACATAGGACGAAAGTTGTTCGGAATCATGCCCTGAGCATATTAATATTCTTGGACCGCATCGGCCTGACCTTATTTAACTTCTAATTTTCTAATTCCGTATACGCTGAAAAGAGGTTAATTTACCGGACCGATTGGACCAAGTGGACCGATTTTTTGGAAGGAAAGGCTTCCTAGTTCGAATCTCGGTGTCCTGGAACTAGTTCTGCGTTAGCTCTTTCTTAAATTACTTCGGAAATCTCTCTGTCAGACCTTCCAAGCCTTCAGTTGTCCCATTAGGTGGGGTCAACTTCATTATTCATATATTTACTAAAAGTTCATGCACAGTTTACCCAGTATAGAGACAATTTTTAATTGGGGGAGGGGACATTATTCGGCTTCAACGTGAGACTGAAAAATCCTCAAGTTTCCGAATAGTGCCCCAGGGGCTTTATTCGGAAACTTGCGGTACTGTTTTTTTTTTTTTTTTTTTGCTGTGAAACCATCCCATAAAGAAGCAAGGTTTCTCTGTTGTAGGAAAGTATGAGCAAGCGACAGGCTACCAACGAGGACCCGGATTATGAATCATACGAGGATACACGGACGCCTTCCCCACCCAAGATCACCAAACATGATGCAGACATCGGTAGATCTGTTATTCTTTCGCAGTGGGATCATTTTGAAAGTGTTGCATTGTAACATTTGTACATTTACCATCACAGAATTACATTGATGTATGGTTGGCAACAGTGCATATGATTCGCGTTGGTCACTGGTGCGGATATTACTTTTGCTCACTTAAGCTACATGTTCACTTTATAATGTACACATTTAATATTTCACACACATCAACATTTTGTAGGAAAAACTGCCACAGTGCGTAGAATAAACAGAATTATTCAGAGAACGTTCGATGAGGAAATCCGAACAAAGCAAAATGAAGTTTTTGGTATCGACAAGGTAATAGAAGCTGTATACAACTTTCGCCCCATAACAGCTGCCGAAGAAATTTGGTTTGGTTGTGATTATTGTTGGTAATGAATTGAGGAAAAATTGCTGGAGAACATTTTCTTCAACTTTGCATATTTGGGCTTCTATAGTGATGGTATAACAATGATCATACTTTTATTATGTAACAACATTCAGTTTATAGATTGACTGTTTTGACCAAAGACAGAGAGAAAGAGAGAACTAAAAATTGATTATATTGATTAATTGTACGTGAAGACAGAGAAATTGGGCCAAAGATAAATCATAAAACCAGAAATCACTGCAATTTGTGAAGTAGTAATCTCTCAAATGCGTAATTCCTTGCACGTTTGCTTACGCAAAGCTTAAGAGCTTTTAATTCTGGTGCTTTCAGAAACTTTCAGAAGCACGAGTGCTGATGGACAGATTACGCGCGTGCATCGTGACTGTGTATTACAAAAATGGAACCGTTCACACGGCCACGCAACCAACCATCCATCCTTGTGTAAGTTCACACAACCAACCATTCGTCCTTGCCTAAGTTCACACAACCAACCGTTCATCCTTGCGTAAGTTCACACAGCCACACATCCAGCCATTCATCCTTGCGTAAGTTCACACAACCAGCCATAAATCGCCATAAATCCAACCCGCCATACGGCAACTTGGTATACCAACTCGCCATATGGTGACTTGGCAACCAACTCGCCATACTTTTTTTGCTTACATTTTACATTTTCGTGAGAATGTCCTGGATCGCAATTCTTTTAATTGAAATACATGAAAGTAATTCAATAAAACCGGGAGAGAAGAAATTAGACTTATTAAACTTGATATTAAAATATACGTGATACAGCATGCTGGTTAAGTGCATCAGTTCTATCAGCAGTGTTGGATGTACGCTCACAGGTTAAGCAGGTGATATCCACAAGGAACGCTGACAGTGATATATGCACACGGCACCAACAAGATGGCGACTGCTGCACACAGCACGCAGAAGAATTGTCACGTGATGGAAATCCGTCTGCAAATGTACGTGTATTTGTAGCTGTACAGGCCCTGTATTGATATGCGCTGGCCTGTTCTAGAATATGACATTAGCTCAATATTTGACGATTTCTGTAATATATAAGTGCATTGTTTAGCTGTTGCGTGTTTGTACTACCTGTATATCACTGCTCCCTACGTGAAGCTTATACCCCCCATTCTTCTCTCTTGTACAAGTCGTACTTCTATAAAATACCACATTTGCATTTTGTCAAAGATATATACTGTCCATTGTGTCAACCTTATGAACAAATACTTGTCACATATGAAACTTGTCACTTGTTCCTCGAATGGCAATATTACGTAAGTGCAATGAGATGACCTATTATTTTATTGGTTCAGTGAGTCGTTGGTTTTCGGACTTTTTCAGTGGAAACAGCATAATTGTCTTTTAATGAAAGGAAGATTGGTGTGTAAGAATGTATAAATGTGTTTGATGATCTCATATTAATTTCGTTGTTGGTCTTTTTAAGAGAATAGAACGAAATGTGGTTGATAAACAAGAAGACCAGAGTCCTACCCCATCACTGAAGAAGTCATCTGGTGAAAACCACACGGTGAAGCGTTCACGGGTACCCCGAACGAAAATCAAACGTAAAATCATCGTTGGAAACGTGTCAAAGTAAGACTGACTGCGTACTATTTAGCCGTTACCTGTGGTAACATTTTGAACTGAAAAGGAAACACTATCAAAACTCACGTTTGTAAAGGTAAAATATACAAAAAATATAAAATAAGTGTTCGAAGACATCGAGCCCAGAACTGAAACTTCTGGTATTTCAGTTATTTGTTATCATATTCTAGTTTTATCAAGAAAAATGCAGGACATATATTCAGTAAAAAACACGCACCTTGCTGTTGTTAATATGTTCTCAATCATGCCTTGCTTGAAGTAAAACATTTCATGTTGCTTTTCACAAGACATTACTCATACAAAGTATCCTCGCGAATCCCTGAAATTCACGTGTGTGCTCTTTTGGTTCAACATACACTGGGATTAAAGGAAAGGGTGGCGGGTGGAATAGGGGAGATAAAAACTGTAATTGTGTGGTTGAGTGTGTGTGTTCTGTCGAGCAGGGATTAAACATTACCTCACTGAGTAACATACCTTTGTGAAAAGTATCGTTTCTTGATCGTTTATTTTTTTGTTCCTTTTACATTATGGCTATGATCGACAATTCACCGCATAAAGGCGAATCATTGAGGTGACATTCAGTTCAAGAGACTGGATGGGCTTTCTTAAAATAACTCGAAATGAAAATGGATGTCACATCGGAGAACATGAATGGGGATTGCCAGGTTGGGAATTGGCTGGTTGGAGGTGGGATGGAGCGTATACAGGGGCAGATATATCGAGGGTAGAGGTCCCGAAAGGGCTTTTTGTCTGAAAAAAAACTTGGGGGGGGGGGGGGTCTCCACCAGTCCCTACCGAACAAAAGAAGACGAGCACTGAACCGAAAATTGCGGCAAAATTGCGAACTCTACTAATTGCTGTATTGCTGCTGGCGGTTTGTCATGTTGTGTATTTCACAATGGTCAGGTTCCTACCCCTGGAAACGCGTGGGGATACCGAGACAGCGTCACATAAGTGGATGGCGTACGTCCGAGGACCCCGTGACCAGCCAGGTATGCTGCACAGTGTCAAAGAAAAAATAGAGAATAGAGATACAGCTACGTGTTGATGAGATTTTGCTATTTGAACAGCTTTTGAGAACACACTTAACAATGTCGAGTACATGATGTAAACGGTCATTGCACTGTTTCATCATCTTTATTTGGGAACTGCACATGCTTATAATTTTGCGACAGTTAGAATTTGACGTATTTAGAAAAAAATACGCATTTAATCTAATTATAAAATACGTTTTTTCGATTGAATAAGCGAATGAAGGAGTTGAGGATGAAGCAGTTTTGACTATGGATTCTGTTCCTACAGGCATTGATGACATTGTTGAAAAGGTGCTGTTCTTTCTGCATCCAAGTTACAGACCACATGATCTCGTACAAGTCACGTGAGTTCAGCTCATTTGCATAATCATTTTGTTTGGTTGTGTTTTTGTTCTGGATAGCCGGAACAAGATTTGGCGAGTACTTTAATCATGCTCAGAAGTAACATACAGGGAAAATAATAATATTCTAATAAACACATAAGGCCTTGTACGGAAGACACTATATGCAAAATTATGCTGCTGTTATTCTGGTTACCTGCTGTCTGCCGACCTTGGGGATAGGCCATGTAAAATTACGCGCGTACTTGAAAAAGGACGGACGTAATGGATGTTTTCTTATTAATATGGATTCTCATCCAACCCTGAAAAATATGTTGTTTTTGCTCACAGAGAAAATCCATTTCATTTAACGCGGCGAGGTTGGGGAGAATTTCCGCTACGAGTACAGCTGCACTTTAAGGACAAACGCAACAAGAAAGTAGACATCATACACAATCTTAAGGTACGACAGTGAAGCGTGCCGTGAAGATGATCCCCGGAACTGTGACTACCATCAGTGTACTAATAACTGATATAACAACAGTCATGGCGTACGATAACTAATATACACTTGTTCGTAATCCCGCGCATTTTATAATGATAGTCTCAGTATAACAAGTGAATTTTTAAACCACCCGTTTTACTTTTTGTGTATCCCAAATTGTAGCAGTTATATGTGACTAGATTATTATTATTTATTGATTTTTTTTTTTTTGCAGTTGGACAAGACATACACTGGGCTGCAAACACTGGGTGCAGAAACGGTAGCATTTTTTTCATATATTTTTGGATCGACATTCATTCATTGTACAACATATTGCATTTTGTTAAAAATATGTAATTTATGATTTCGCTTTTGAAACAAGTTACAAAGTAGAAGTATCGTGTATACATTCATAAGTCAATAATCATCATTTCACTTTTTCTAGGGATATGAGGACTGGATAATCATTTTAATTATTCTTTCAGGGTGTAACCAAGACTGGGTTTAACTGAAACATTTTTATCGCAGGTTGTTGAAGTGGAGCTGGAAGAAGATGTTGAGACACGGGGCAACACAAAACAACACAGTCACAACACAGCTGCCTACCCCGACAACACACCACGCTGCGTTGAAGACAATAGTGTGACCAAACGAGCAAGCCCGAGTTCGACCTTTGAGAAAGTGGCCAATACATTGGCAGGAGAACAAAGCCCATCCGAGCCACTTTCCGTTGATCTGAAGGAGGAAGTGGAGCAACATTTCTTAAATGAGGCATTTTCAGAATCGAACCTGATGGAAGACCAAGCTGAGATAATACCCGCCGGGCAAGAAAACGCCCGAGCAAAGCATCTACAGATTAATGGCGCTAATTCGGACATCGTGCAAAATAAAGCCATATCGGATGATCAAAGCGTACCAGTGACCAATAGTGGTCCGGGCATGCGTGTTGTTGGGACAACCCATTCCTCGGACACAACGCAGTCGTACAGAACAGAGAAGCAGTCTGCTGGTGGACAACCGAATGACGTGGGCAGTGACCGCGAAAACACTCGCCTGGGCATTTCAGCCCGGGACGAATCCCTGCATTGTTACGCAAAGAAGGACATGATATTTGGTCAGCAATATGAGTGTGATAGTGAGAAACAGGTAGATAGGAGTATTAAGCAAGAAAGTGGTGAAAACGAAAGCAGTGCTCAGGAAAATATTAGTCAAGAGATTAACTGTAATATTCAAGAAAATAGTAGCATCAAGCAGGAGAGAATCGAAGACGGCAGTGACGATAAGGAGGAACGAAATAACCGAACCGAAGCGGTGAGTGGGAAACCCGTGTTTGTAAAGTGCCTAGATAAACAGGGAAGAACGCTTCTGGTTCCTCAACATATCGTTGTGAAATCGCTTCAGCAATCAAAGCGTGCCACGTCACAATCACTTGTGTCTTCCGTTGTGACGTCACAGGGTATCGATGGGTTGACTACAAAGGCTATCAAATCACAAGAAAACATGGGAAATTTCGGAAAGTTAACTATGCTACGGCTACCGGGGAGTAAGAAAAGTGCAAATTCCAGTGTACACATCCGGACCCCGTCCAAATCGAGTCTTTCAGACCGACTCCCAACTCAGCAATTATTAAGTCAAGTAAATGCAGCCCTTTCAAAATCAGATACTGTTACTTGTGGAAATACCACAAATTGTCTTAAAATGCAAGACTCAAACCAGGCCAATATAAAGGAGGTTGTTGGTCTGAGGCCCACGAAGCCGATCTTCAAGCGAAAGATAATACAGAAACCAGGGGTGTCGCTTCTGAAGCCCATAAATGCAAATATAAGCTCTCTTTTAGGTTCGAACCCCCAGTCTCTGCTCAAACCAGGCGTGGCTCGAAATGTGAAAGTGACAGGCTGTGGAATTCCTATCTCACCCACCGGCAATGTTAAAGCACCGGATCAGAAGACCGGAAACATGGTCAGTGCACAAAAGCCAATATCGAATGTGTGCGGTATCTCTGTTGAAAAGGGAAAAACTTGGCCTAAATTATGCACTGATAGTTTCAGTTTGACAAAGCCATGCAACGTGAAGGTAGTAAATGCACTACACACTTCTGAGTTGAACAACATGACGCCAGTTTTAAAAGGTGAAAGTTTGTTGAAGAGAAACTTGATTCCTGAGAAGAGTAATCTTCAAAGTGCTGTGAAGAAGACACAGCCTTCCAGCGTAGTGAGATCTGAACCTGTTTTCACTTTGCTGAAGACACCGAATTTAGTCGTGAGCAGTCGGGAAGACGGCTTCAATAGCAGCAACGCTCTACCTCAAAGCGGGGTAGACCAGTATATGAGAAAAGACGAATCTTCTCCAGTGTTCAGTAAAATCAAAGTTTCAGCTAATTTGCCGTCAGCAGAAGTTTCACATACTGTTAAGTCTGAGACAAGACTTGTGAATGAAAAGTTTGATTCCCAAAATGCAGCAACAGACTCAGCAGGCCCCAAAAAGGGAATTGCTCAAAACTTGGTGTGTTCAAATCAAACTTTTAATTTGCCAAATTGCCCCTTGACGCCCGGCGCAATTCAAATTCGCTTAAGCGATGCTCAAATTGAGGCGCTGAAGAAGGGAAATGCGCTTCAGACTGTGCTGGGTCAAATAGGTGCTCATCAAATAATGTCTTCTAATCTGTCTGTTCAAAGTCAAAACGGGCCTGGAGTTAGCTCCGTTCCGGGTCTACACCAGTCGAAAACAGTTGGCGTTTTGAATGAAATTCAAAATCCTTTTCCTACAAAGCTAGAAACAGGGGTAAATGGTACAGAGTCCAACCATGACGATTTGTCGTCAGAAAATGTGGGTGTTGATTCGGTATCAGTGATGTACGAGTCAAATGTGACGGTACCGGCGGTTGCCACGACAGTACCGCCGCCTTTAGTGATAGTACCGGAAGCCTGTATGACACTAGATCCTAAACCCGAACGAAAAATTATCAACATTCCAAAGAAGAAACCAGTTTGGCAACAGTATTGGAGCTTGATTGAAGAACAGAAAGAGAGAGGGGTTCTTGGGATGAATGAGGGAGTAACGGATGGCGAAAAACCGATATGGAAAATATTATTGGATAGACAGAAAGAAGAACAAGCCCCGAAACGAGTTAGATTGCCACCGTATCAGTGAGTATAACATGTAGACAGACACAAAAAGAAAGTGCCATATAATCTTATATTTTAAATAAGTTCATTTTTCGAATGGATGTTGTTCAATTATACCTCTTTATGTACGAGTGTTCGCTGCATCTCAGCGATTTCGAACGTGAAAATAGTTGCTAATTCATGTGAACTCAAACACGTAACGCGTATATTTTCTTTTTGTTTATTTTCTTTTTTTTTTTTTTTTTGTTTTGTTTTATTTCCATTATTATTCATTATATGTATTATTGTTTAATTATTTAGACTGAGTGATTTTTCAAGCCTTGATGACTTGCTAGCCACTGTGATCAAATATTTTCCTCTCATCGAAGAAAATCCAGGTATTCACTTGTTTAATCTGAATTATAGGCGAAGTGATATAAGGTCAGACAGCTTAATTCTGAAAGCTGAAAAAGAGTAAACGTAGCATGTTTTAAGAGAGGTGTAAAATTCTCCGTATCGAGAATTGATTGAAATTATTGTCAGTCTTAATAACGTGGAAGTACTTTCTGTGGAGTGAAAAGTTTCATTTTTTCTGGGATCAAACACGGAAATGTACGAGTAAACCTTCTTTAAATCCCATAAACTCTATTCGGTCCAACCGAAATTTATTCACTTTCAGTTCAGCTCACTGTTTTTTTGCTTTAAGGCTTCTTGAGTTTATTTACTATTACCCTTTTTTCAATTACTGTGTCATAGTTATTTTTGTGGATATCTTCGGCGACCATGGGTCGAGGTTAATTGGAAGTTATCAGAATCGAAATTGCCCAAGTTTTTGCCAAAGTGCAAGTTGTTTGAAATTCAGATAAATTGGGTTATTTTAAGTTTATGTCAGTTAATTAATTCTAGAATTTGCACGGTAAAATCAATACAAATTTTACAAATTTCAAGTGCAGCTTTCTCAAATTAAAGGTTTCCGTAGTTACTATCTTAGTTTCTTTTTCTCCGTAATATTCCACTAAATTTGTAGATGTTTTTGTTTTGCAGACAGGAATTTACACCCGTACTGTGCACCATCCGTGAAGCAGTGGAACCAGTGGCCTGTGGCAAAGAGGCGCGCTCATGAGGTAGTGCACGGTGGTCATAATGTAGTGCGTGGTCATCACGAGATAGTGCGAATGAAGTAGTTCGTAGTGACACGAGGCCGTACGTAGTGATCATGGGGTGGTGCGTAGTAATCATGAAATAGTGCGTAGTGTCCATGAAGCAGTGCGTAGAGATCATGAAGTAGTGCGTGGTGATAATGAAGTGGTTTGTAGTTACCATGAGTAAGTGCGTAGTGGTTATGGAGTTGTGCGTGGTGACCATCAGGTAGTGCATAGTGGCCTTTAGCAGTGCTTAGTGGTCATAAGGTAGTGCGAATTGATCATGAGGCAGTGCATGATTTTCATTCGGTTAGACATGCTGATTATTGGGCAGTAGATATTTATTTCCCACAGTTTATTGAATATTTGTGTGGTCGCCAGGACTAAATAACCTATTTTGTATCTTGTTTTCGCCAGTTTACATACAAACGATAGTGTACTCTGTGATTCATGGGATGAATTAGGAAAGATTGGAACCAGTGAGCATTGACAAGAACTGAAATAACGTACAAAACATCACTCAATAGGGCAAGTAAATCAGTAAATCAGAAAACGCTTAAACGTTTTCACTTTTGGGTGCATTTCAGCTGTTGTGTGTGCGCAAAAAAATTGTGTATTTTTGCTGAAACTGCTCCATGTAATGTTTTCACTGACTTTATTACACATGCTGTGCCAATCACTCGTGCTATTTAGCCAATAATGTCAACTTTTTTTTGGGTAATTTGATAAACATTGATGGGGCCGTTAGCTATTATTTCGTTAAAAAAAAGTTTGGAAATTTGAAGAAGTGTAATCGCGATTTTCACACAACAGTAAGAGTTTCCTTTCCAACCATGTTTATTTGGGTTGTCAAAGGTAAGCCCTTGTAGGAAAATGTATCTGTAGATGTTAAAATTGTTGCAATGCCGATACAATGCTATTTCCTGGCTATCTCCGTTCTCTTCCGTAAGCGAAAGATAATTGTAAAAGAATGAGCCGTTGATACGAACAATTCGCACTTCAACGAAATCAAGATAATAATATGTAAAAAAAGTGGATGTTTTGTTTAAGCATTTGAATCATTTCTAAAGTGGTCGATCTCTTAAGGGGAATTTATCTGACGGCTGTACGTGTGTCCGTGTGTGCGTAACTCCATGAAGCAACCTCTCGAAATGTTACCTTTGCGCATTTTCTCCGTCTAATGTTCGTCCAGGTATGTCCAAATGGACAGGATTAAAAGAACTTTGAGGCCAGCCTTTAAGACTTTCACTTCGTAGCTCTTACATCTGATGTCATTTCACGTTGGACAACCGCCCACGGAAGTTAGTGCAAAGTGGAATCTTCTGATTCTACTTTAGGGTCTACTATTGTGGTGTTTCTCGAAATGCTAGAGAAAAGTGGGAACGACAATTTTTTTTAAGAGCCCCAGTTTTAAAAAACTTTTAAACGACCGGATACATTAATCGATTTCAATTTTACTTAAACAAGTCTGTTGTTTCGGTTGGTCATAATGTTCCTGGACATTGTACTTCTTTCTCCTTATTTCAACAGAGAAGCGTCCAGTCAAAATCCGCTGTTTTATTTTAACATGTGAAGATTTTTGTTCATCATTCGTATCCGTGTGTATCGTGATCATGGAATACTGAGCGTCACAAAAGAAAATGGAAAAATCGTGTGATCTTGAGAGAAATACACTACGGTTTTCTTTGGGCTTAAAAGAAAGGGAGGGCGGGACTCGGTGTTATTTTTGGAATCCTAAACGTGTCGTCGTCATCTTCACTGTCAGTTCGCATCCCTGGGAAGATTCGCATCCCTCCCGTAAACCGGGGAGAAAAGTGAAGAACTGCACCTCGTTGCTCCCTATACTTCAACATTGCATTGCGCGATTTTTTTGTGTTTGGTTTTTTTCACAGCGGTTGAGAAAGTACATACCAACATCGTAAAAAACGTTTTATGTAATAACGCTATTCCTTTTCTCAATACACGCTTGTCGAAATACCACCTTTAGCATTAGCCTCGCTGCTGATATTATCTAAACGTCGCTTATCGATTATGACGTATTACAATAGATATAAATTAGATAACTTAGCAACCAAACAAAAATATACCCACCGTGATATCAAGATCGTACCAGAAATACTGTGGATTCATTTGTCAAAACTTCTGACCCAGGTATTATTTTCAGTAATTGACCTTTTGTTGAAGCTCGCAGTTATTTGTGCAGAAATGTACATATTGTTGCTTCTTTGTTCTGCCTGAGAATTCTTATTTAAGTATGTGTTTATAATAGTGTCCAAAAAAATTAAGCCCCTCCCCCTTCCTATCTTCACCATAGACATATGCTGTAAAGCATAATTTTTAAACTTATGATTTTCGTTGAAATACAAATTGTAATGCAATATTGAGCGTAGACTCTTACATTGCAAGGTGTGAAAGTGTATTCTTGATTGGTTTCGGAACAAACTTTCTGATTTCAAGCTGTGGAGTTCGTAAGCAACTCAGAGTCACTCTGTCGCCCGGTTAGCATTACAGCCGCCGGTGGTCCCAGTATATATTGAACCATGCTTCCCAATCTCTACCACATTATTGGTCTCCGAGGAGGCTAACCAAAGAATTATCAATGCCTGCTCTTTCTTACCTATAGGCTTTTTACTTTCTATGCTCGAAAACCCTAAAGTCTAAAGTCCATGCGTAAAATCAGTGTGGGGGGGGGGGGGGGGGGGGGGGAGGGGCGTAACTTTTTTGGACATTATAGTTATGTGCGTTTGCATATGTTGTCTCCTTGCCCCCTCCCCCCCCTCCTTTACCCCTTTTCGCATGGCTCCCCCCTCTCCAAGTCCTATCTTAACCTCAAGGACTAAAGTGACAGTACGGCTTTACTTCATGCAAAAGATTTCCGTATAACCCAGATGCCTCAGAATGCATTTACTCTTGGGTTCTGGATCTTTTCGATCCAAGTTCGAGATCTCCAAGAACTACACCATCCCAACACGAAAGGAACAAAATTACTTTATTACCTCCATAAATAAATCAATAAATAAAAACATGGAGCGGTTTTTAATTCCACGCAGATGATGCTGGAACGAGGCCGAAGGATTGAAACCATTTCGTTACCAATTGATTTGAAGGGGATGATAGTTCAGGGCTTTAAGTTAACTTTTATCAACAAGTGATAAGTGAAGCACTCAGGTTAAGAGATCTGCATGCACGACCTACAAACCCCTCCATAGCTGAAGCCGCCATCCCCTCCCCCCCCCCCCCTCCGCAATTTCGAATCTAAATTTAAATGATTTACAGCAACGTTATGCTTAATAGCTTTTATTCTTCACGAAAGGATCACCAAGGCTCTGCAACAGCCTTCCGCTGCTAAAAGGCTACGTGTCCAATCGGGCAAGTAAGGGTAACCTATCTGTCTGACCCGAGATTTTACCTGTCGTGGCAGGTCGGCAGTAAGTGCTGTAACGCCTGTAGTCTGAAGCAATTTGTGAACTGCGGAGTTATGGGAAAGAGAATAGCGAGTACTGAGATGTTGTTAATGTAGTTGTTAATATAGAGGTATTTTACTGTCAATTTGACGAGTTCATTGAGCGCATAAACACGATTTTTAGCAAAACTAATGGCGCTGTGTATGATCTTTTATAAGGAATATGTGGACAATGAAAAGTTGCACCTAACGCAGGCCGGGCTTACTTATGCAACTTATATTTGAGCATACTACTCAATATCAAAAACTACACCAGAACAAGTCCGACACAGCACAGGAACAACCCTTGTGTACAGAAAACTCGTGTACACCACAGTTCCTAATTGAGGTTAAGTTTAGTCGAAGGTCTGAGGTATTTAAACTTGTTATTACGTATACATACGTTTTCATAAATTCTATCCGGCGCTGTTTCTTTGGGTACAAATTGTGTCTATGTATTCAGTGGACGAATCAAACGGACAGTAATTGATGCCAGAAAAGTACGATCTATAAGTGCATGTCTGATCGTAAAAATCTGAAGCGAACTTTCGGGGAAGGATTGTGGGGGGGGGGGGAGGGATTCTAAATTCAGATGTATCACTTGGTTGCAATCACCATAACAGAGTATCTTGAAGCCATTCAGGCGTGGTTCTTGCTGAACCCTTTGAAGGCTAACGGACGTGGAGTTGGAAAGAGCTGGATACGCCCTAGTAACTAAAACTGTGCTCCCGGCAACAGCCGATTCCTGGGAGCTCTTCTCTCATTTTACATGTTATCAACAACAAAGGAATAAGTGAATTTAAAGAGTACACTAACTTGTAAATTGTGTGGGTTTTTTTTTCACTTTGGCTACAAGGAGAAAATTAGATCAATGTAAATAATGTTTTTTCATATTTAGTTGGTGCTGCTTGAGTTACTGAGATTCCTGTCAGAGACCCAGTTGGATACCCGAAATCTGAGTGGTTCGGCGACCCGTATTCTCTTTGGTTGTCACTCGAGTCTGGAAAGACCATCTCTGGATTTATTTGGGGGATGACTGGAAATAATTGAAAAATGCTATGACCATTCTTTTCTCTGACTGAAAATCACAAAATACTTACATACCCAAATTCGAATATCGAATATTGTTTGAAAAGTGCGAAGGTCCTGCAAGAGCTGACCCGGTCATGGCTTCAGTAAGAATGCAGGTAAACGTATGGACAAAAACACGCCACTTCGTCATCTCGCGCCCTTCGGACCAACGCCTTCCACCCTGTGACATTTATGGCAGAGCCTTTGTACAAAATAAACGGATCGTGCTACGATTGAACAAGGATGGGTACCTCACCTTGCAGCACACGGATCTAGCCCCCCCCCCCCCCGCCCTCCTCATTCACAGAACACGGGTCTAAACCCCCCCCCCCCCCCCTCTCCTTCTCCGCATCCACATTTGACTGCTTTGAGTTTAATATAAACTGTACATGTTAGAAATAGACATAATTTTTATTTGTTTATTTAGTCACATTAGGCGTCTCTTAGCAATAAATGACCTCGAATATATTACTGAGGTAGCAATCGTTGATTTACCCAGTAACTGATTTCATCACTAAGACAGCAGGTCATCTCTGAATACCTCACTTTCGCTAAATATTTTTTAGTATTATCAGGATTTGCATCATTGCAAACAACAATAATAGGCTCAAAGAACGTTTTTTTTATTACAGTAAAGCATGCAAGCTGCCCGTTTTTATTTTGCTTCTTACTGACGTCATCGTTTTCGGGGGAATGGGCATTTTCGATCAGCAATGAAAAATAATGCAACTACACTACTCTTTAAAAGTGGCACAACTAATGAAAGCAGTAAAAAGTACACACGCGTAATAATATCACAATGAATTAGGTAGAGGTATACTTTGGTTTAATTTAATTAAAAAAGTTCCAATATGCCATTGATTTTTTTTGGTGCTGTTTAGCTATTTGTTTTTTTCGTGTTCAAGCAAGTGTATCAAACAGAAGAAAGCACATTTCAAGATTGAAATGAAAAGATCTCACAGCCTTTGTCTGTAATTTGCTTGAACGCTAATCTATTTTCGTGGCCTGCCACAACGCCTTGCCGTGTGTTTTCATGGCTGCATTTTATTTTAAATTTTTTCTTCTGTATCTGTCTTAACATAATGGCTTTCAAACTGGTCCTCATGCGCGAAGATTGACCACATAAACCTTCAGGCTGGTCATCAGACCCTCGGGCTGGTTGCCTGTCTCTCATGGCCGGTACTTGCGGACTACTTGTGACATTGTTTCCATTATGGTGCTCAGTGAACAGCGGAACCAATTTGATTGGACGTTGAATTGCTGCAAGTGCGCGTGCACTTCGCGGCATGCTTTGATGTGGTGCTTGACCTTGACCTGCCAAATTAGGTCAACGTCAATGCGCCGCGTGCGAAACTCTAAAAGCCAGCGCTCGGGATGTCGTGAAGAGGCGATTTTGTAGCGCTGCTCTTCAGACCAAGGGGAGAAATTTTGTACTGCATCGGTCATTATGAATATGTAGCCTGGTCCGTCTCTATTCAAAGTTTGGAAATCAAATTCCATTGCTTTGGAGTTGCTCAAGATAGTTTGTGAAATGTCATGCAGGAAGAGCTCGTCTTTCTGATCTTTTTGAGGTAGTTGACCATTCTTAAGGCATCGCTCGAGTGATCCGTCTTGGATCCGCCTTTCTAGCAGTTGATAATAGGACAGTTTACACTTGCAGTCAGGACACGATGGTAAGCCACTGTTTAACACGTTTATGTGGCTTTCATCTGTGCATTCAGTTTGGTCATTATCGAGGCCAACCGTATCCGTAGTAACATCGGTATTGTGAAATAGGCCAATCAAATCGTCTCTTACGTTGCTCTCTTTGTCACAACCAGCCATATCGCCCGAAACGACATTGTCTTTATCCAAGCTATTCAGTTCGTCTTCCATGACGTCATGGGGAGGTGTGACGTCACAGCGGACGACATCGCAGAGATGTTTTGGTGGAATGGTACTATAGATGTCTGATACGGCTCCACTATCTGGCGTCTGCTGGTAAAACTCATCACTAAAAGAGAGATGTAGGTGACTGCGCGGACTCACATCTGTCAACAATATATAGCAATATATGTCAATATATGTCAGCTCTGTCAGTGATATAGGTCAACAAAATATTCCATTAATGCATTTTAAAATTACAAGTAAGAAAGTAGAAATAAATAATAGTGAAAGACTGTGACATCTTAAACAGGGCAAAATAAATGTCGCATGCAGTAAGATAGCTAAATAAAAACGGCGAACCCTTTAGTAAAATTAATCTATAATGCTGCAGATTTGTAAAGATAATATATTTATGAATCCTGAGTGGCGGAAGATAATGAATATTCATGAGAGAGACCAGTTTTAGAAAGTAACCTCTGGCGGGGCAACGACACATCGCATGTGACGTACACGACGTACCAGTGGACGTTGTGTCTACGCTGTGCGAGGCGTGCAGTAGTCGCAGCGGCTCCACGTCCACGCGGATGTTTTGCGGGTGCGTGCGCGGTGGGAGGGGAGGCGGCGACACGTCACGTCTGGCCTTGATGTCCGTGTCGTCCTCGTCACTTGTCTCACAGTTGGAGTCGGTTGTTGGACGGATTTGATGAATGTTGGATTCTGATTTACGTTTGCGCTCTGTTGTCGATTCGCGGCTGCTGATTGGATCATATTTTGTGTCCAGGTTTCCGATTGGTCCTTCACATCTTACAGGTGGGTCATCGCCATCGCTAAATCCGTCGCCAAATGAATCGCTATCGACTTGATCGCCACCCTCAATATCCACCCATGAATAGCCTCCTTCTCTTGCCTCTCGCATCTTTTCTTTCTTATATTCTTCACGGGAATCGTTCACCCAGGCGATCACCCACTCACCGACCATATTCTTCCCACTTCGATTCAGCCATATGTACAAGTCGGCGGTTGAGTCCTAAAAATAGAAATCATGTGTTTCATTATAGTCGCTCGTTACAGAGTGATAGTGTTAGGTATCTGGGTTGTTTCAAGTAACCAGCAGTTGCACTGTTTTGTGAAAGGCTTATTAGTGCAATTTATTGGATATTCGGCATTTTGCACATTTTACATTTTTAAACTGGACAGTCGTTCAGCGAAAAAAAAAACCCTAAAAAATACCCAAAAAGGTTTTCATTAAAAGTTTAAATAAAGGTTTTTCAAGTTAGGTTTCATATATAATGTCGTGGGTGGGGAGAAAGTAAAAATTATATCGGTTTTGAGTCATTTACGCCAGCAACGAACAGTGTTATGTCACAGACAGTATCGTGAATAATAGTGCTTCCACATGACCTTACACGTGATCCTGTTACGGCGCAGTGTGCAGTGACGTCAAGAGGGCATGTGACTTCCGGTGCACTTACCTCGATGGCATCGGCGATCTCCTCCGCCAGTACGCCGCGGTAGAGCAAGTACCGGATGATGCGCCTCGCTGTCTGGTGCTCGTACAGCGGGAAGGCGAATAGTCCCGCCTCGAAGATGTCAAACAGCTCCCACTCGAGCTCCTCCGACATGCTACTAGCCGACAGTGATCCGCATGCACGCCTGTAATCACGTTAAACCAATGGCTCTGAAGTACTAGACATTGTTTGGATGCAACAGACTCGGAGAACTACGGATAAGAACATCTCGGATGTGAAACCGATGTCTGCTGCTAAAACTGCAAATTGTTCGCACTTTTGAGACATAATCTGCCTGTCGGTCTGCCTGTACCTCAGAGGGATGTCTGTACCTCTCGGTGCCAGATGGCTCGTATGATTCAACCCTTCCCCCCCCCCCCCCCCCCATCCTCATCCTCCTTGAAAGCATAAAAGGAGTGTAAGGCCGTCCTCATAACTGCGTGATGTTTTAAACAGTGTATTATTTAAAATAAGAATTTATGAAGCAAATAAGAAATCACATATTTTTTGTCATGGGTGAACTAGCGCATTTTACGACTACGGTAGTCTATTACGGAATAGCCTACCGACCTTCAAATCCTTTTAAATGGAACGTTTTTGTGTAATTTTAAATTTAAATATTATAGAACCTGTAGGTAATATATGCTACAATATAATATGTATGAAAAATTTAAAACGTTCTATTCCAGAGAACTTTTAACTTCGGTAGTCTATTCCAGAATAGACGGTTGTCTATTCCGGAATAGACTACCGTAATCGTAAAATGCGTTAGTCCACCCATTATTTGCTTCATAAATTCTTATTTTAATTAATGCACTGTTTTTATAAAACTGGAGTGCTAAATGTGTCGTTTATCATGCTTTTGATGCCGTTGGTTCAAATGTGGCTATTTTGCAAGTTAGAGAAAAGAATTATGTGTTAAATTTAGACAAAATCAGTAACAAGACTATGTTATTTAAAATAAGAATATATCAAGCAAATTAGAATTAATATTTGTTTTCGTTTTTTTTTTGTCGATAGTGCCAAATTTCGCCTTCAGCAAAAAAAAGTAGATTCCTGTTGTATTCTTATTTCAAACAATCGCTTCTTTTTGACGCTAACACAAAGTAATGACTCAAAATTGTTGAAATGGCACCCCTTTCCTGTTCATGAAATTTGTGCAGACACCCATGAGTCAGAAACTTTAACATCCGGGCACGTACCGCCCCCGACCGCCCTCCGTACTTTACATATGACCCCATGGAGATACATAGATGTCGTACGATTTCAATTTTGCTGGTAAAAATATTGGAAAGAAAATTTAATTTCACTAGAGTGGTCTAATTTTAAACAGGTTTTTGAGGAGTTAAAACGAGAAAAGGTTGAATTGGAAAGCTGTGGAATAAACAGTTAAATCTCCGACAGTAACACGAGATAAGCGAAAACACTCAGCTGAGGAGTTCTTAATTCAGCACGTGTTATTCTTAGTTAGTGAAACTAAGCCACGGTTGCTTAGCTGAATATAAGGCCAGTCCGATACTTTTTTTCGTGTGTAGGTAAAAATGAAAAAAAAAAAGAACATTGATTAAGTTAAAAATAAGTATTCAAGTGAGACATTTGATCAAAAAGGTATGCTAAAACGCCAGTATAATTTAGCTATTCATAAAGTAGGTGCAGAAAATTTCAGAATTTCAAACTAATTGTGGTACATAATCAAAATAATTTAGTAAAATAAAACACGTACGAAATATTGTACGAGTTTTAATAAGTTATAGCTATGTTTGCAACCTTTCTAATGCAAAATTTATTTTTCGTTTTCGTTTGTTCTCATGTCTGCAAAAGCGAAGATTTACCTTCAATCCAATAACTGGTGTAGCTGATTAAATCCAAGATTCAGTTTGAATATAATATATTGCCGTGCTTTTTTTTGCCTTCTGTCCAGCGTTGGATTTCATCAATTATGAACAATGTTCACATAACTGTTGAGCTTTTAACAGAAGTGGCAAGCACCCGTGTAAGAGAGAGCGTTTAACTCTCTAAAGACTGATATGCGTTGAGCGCTGACCACCCTTATAACGATGTGGCAATGCACATACAATTCCACAACTCTCCCAGAGAAAGAACGCTCCTCCTCCTCCCCACTGCAGGTCCGAAACAATGCTCATTATGTGTCCCTCATTATTTTGTTTTACCATGGAGTATTCCTTAAAGACTCCGAGGTGAGAAAACTGGCATCCTAAAAGATTCTCCTCGCACGCTCCTTCGCTTTGTTGTTGGAGCTGAAGTCGTGGAAATTGTACAAAAATTTTGCCTCATATTTTAGTAGCACCATAGTTCTGTGGTACCAGATTGTGCGCGCGGATTTTCCTATGATTCTTTTAAGGGTGGTTAGACCGCTGCTGTACTACAGGTTTTTTTTAACCAAGCATGTTTTCCGGAGCTCAATCGGCCCGTACTGTTATTTACCTTTATCATACTTCCGGTGAGTTCACAGTGGCGTGACTAATTGAAGCACTTATGCAAAATAAATAAATGAATAAAAAAATAAGTAAATACATAAAAAAATAAAATAGTGAAAAAAAAGTCGGAGAATGTTAAGCAATACATTTGTATTACCTCATCTGTCTCGTCAGGAGTATGAAGGATTACAAACCAGGGTCTTTCCAGCAGTGGGTTGCGTGAAAATAAATACACCCATGGTCTGCTGGCTGGGATCTGCGGCGATGGCCATGGAGAGCACTGTGTAATGTAATGCGGGCCTGGCACGCCCCCTGGACTGACGTGCAAATCGCGATTTGCCACATTGTAATACACTGTGCTTCATTCACTTAGTGGGTGGTAATATTCACTAACAACTTGAACGTTATAGCACATATATGCATTATTATTTCAGAAAAAATTTAAACTTTCTTATTTGCTTTATATATTCTTATTTTATTAAAGTGTTAACTACACTCTATAAGCGGAGTCGGGTTCAACTTGGAAAAATGTCTTGATTTGCCAGTTCATATGGCATCTCAGTGAAAATCGTCGGGATCCAAGCCATCTTAACCAGCATCCCATTGCGAGAATGCGATAAATCCACCAGGACGCCGATGTGAAACCCATTTGTCTTCTTCACGAGGAAAGCATCACAACTTGACTGTTCACAAAGGAAGAAAAAAGTTCATTGGTCAGTTGAAATTAACTAGTATCTCTGAAAAAGTTAAATCTGCCTCAGATTAGCTTCATTTGGGTAGTCTAACATGGGCGTTGGTTGAGCGTTATAATTGCGATAGAACCTCATATTCTTCGCCCAAGGCCAGTTGAACTCCACACTTCACGGTTCCTTTAATTGTGGTGTCGACCAGAACAAAAGATTATAACAGTAAGGTCATCCGCTGTGCCGCCATATAATATGAACAGATAAATCTTAACTTGCAGCAAAACGTAACAGCGTTGCGTTAAGAGTCGGACTGGCTGTTGTAACTTACACTTCCGTTAAACGCCCACACTTTATCGATGGTGTAACAAAAAGTTTACCCAAGTTTCGAGTAGCTGCTATACTTATCAGTGCCATATTTATCAACAAAACCAGCCCCTTATCTGCTGGCTTAAGGGTACCTCTTGAACTATTTTCTATGGATGATGTTCTAAGTCAACACACGTACAAAATACCCCCAGAAATATCCGAACCAAATCCTCGCTTTCTCTTACTTGTAGATTTTTTTTCTGTTGATACGCACATCTACTAAGAACAAGTACAGTGTTCAGGAATTGCAGCTTTCGCTCGGCTGTGTCATTCTTGTTTTCTAGTCACGTGCTGAACGTCACGAATCATGTGTGGAATCACTGCGATTGATGACATCACACTGATATATTTCGCACTGTGTCCAGTCACATCGAAATCGCCTTTGTCATTTCGCTGCGTTTGTTCAGGCACGTGAAAGGCTGCGTAGTCGTTTATTTTGTGACTGCCACTTGCGCCTATGAGGCTATTCTAAGTTGATTTCTATGCATACTAGGTAAGAGATGCTTTCACTTAGTTTTGTTCAAGGTTTAAATTATTGAAACTTTATAGGCAAAAATATCTTGACATATTGGAATTTTGGAAAGGTGGGAAGGAAGAAAAGTATATTCTGCTCACAGTGGGCCGTGGGTGCTACCGGAGAGTGTTGGTTGAACACTGCTCGCTGTTGATACAAGCGCGGAGAGTGGAACACATGAGAAGTGCTGCCGATCTGTGAAGTCTTTGAAGTTGTTCAGGCCCGAGTGTCTTCCTTATCGCTTACCATGGCGGTTCAAGCACGCGGAGATCAGCTGGGTTTTTTTCTCGTGCTCTAGGTTCGATAACCTCTTGTTTATCCCCACTTTTGCTCTTTTACGGTATTAGGTTGTTTATGGATTAGTAATGTGTCGAGAAATAAACTACACGCTAGTGTTGTTTCAATTTTCAGCAGAGTGTTTCATCCTATTTTTAGCGGCGTAGGAGGTGGCAAGGGATTGGTTTTTTATGTTAGCTGATCACCACCAGAACAGTATAGGAATCATTCGCCTCCCTTGCTGTGTGGATGTTTTTTTGTTTTGTTTTTTTTTTTTTTGGTCCAGGTCTGGCCACAGATTAATCTATTTATGCCTTTTTGCCACTCTTTGTTTTAAAAATACTGACGTAAGAGTAGCAGTTTCGTTATCCATATCGAAACTACATCAGATTTTAAATATAAATAAAAATCGAGGATAGTGCGAAACTTTGGAACCAAATGTACGTTTTCTGTGAAATCAAAATGAAATGTTTTATCATTTGTTCAAAATCCATTATGTGAATTTTATCGTTGGCGTCCCGTTATTCATTTATGTACTTTATGTCTCGGTCAGAATTTCAATGTAAGCCTTTTTCAAGTACATTTAGGGAGTTAAATACCATGAAAAAATTACTGAAAAAACATTACTTCTTTTCTGAAACAACAATTTTTAAAGTGTGTGTTGTCTGTTGTTGACGTATACCATACCGGATTGCATACAAGTAGGTTGCCAAATATAACTGTAAATCATATGCAGTATTATTAAATAACTGCAACCTCGCTGGACCAGCAAAAACTGTTCGAGATATCAAATATTTCGCAGTGTCGAATAGGAAATAAACGTAATAATAAAGCGTGCGACTAAAGAAAACAGTTTGAGTTATAGAATATTTTGACTTATCCGAATTCGAGTTTGTTGCTGAAACTAATTAACACTTGACAAGCCTTTGGCATCTTTTTTTTTCTTGACAGTGATCGGATTTCCTGTGTAATCTCCTCCATTGGCACTACGGGCTCTAGGGCCACGAAACATGGGACTTGGGTAGAACTTGATATGAACGTCTCCATGACACTTTTTATTTTCGCCTTCGATTTCGTTTTCTTCTTTAAAACGCCATGTGAAAAGAGTGTATTTTTTGCAAGTAACTGCGGAGCACTAAACGCACAGCACAGAACACACAGTTGCTCAGCTTTGTGCGAGCTCTCACTGCGTAAATAGATAACACGGCGTATGCCTGATCAGTCAATAAAACCTTAAGTCAACAAAAACCAAACACTACTCGGCTTATAAGACGTATTGACGCTGTGTTGTTTGCAATATATTATTCAAGAAACAAGCCATTGAAGGAAGTATTTGTGCGTTTTAATTTTTGTCAAGTGTTAAGCATTTCGCTAGCGAAATGAGGTTCTAGTTTTTCTAATCGATTAACTTGATTCTCATAAGCACGGGTATTCGGTTGAGACACCAAGTTAATGCAGTACACAAGTGAATTTTTGATAAACGTATATCTCTGATATCACGAAATTGTGTATCATCTAAATTTTAGCCATATAGCTTTCATTTCATTTGTGTATTTTTGCCTTAGCGTGTTGCTTCAGTTTGGAGAAAACAAGATTGCTTACGTAAAGGGTAGTTGGCGACTTCTGTTATTGGTAGGTTGATCCCATTTGCGTTTCTTTCGAAAGTGACGGCGATAAGATTACAAACTGCTATTTTTCTCGATTTCCGATGACAGAAAAACAGTTGTTATTATAAATTTGTTTATGGTCGTGTTCGAAAATTCTGTGTAAATATTTTTTAAATCGAAGTGAAAATGGTCGGGCCCCTGCTTTTGTATGGGCCAGAATTACACTCGTCTTCCAAGATTATTTTGCTAATTAAACCAGCTACACTAAATGATGCCTCAGCAACTATGTCTTCCTTTCGTAGAAAAAGAACAAGTAAAGGAAACAATCCGAAATGCTGGGGTCATGACCCATTGAGAGTTATAAGCGTTTTCTAATTATCGGTAGATATTTTGCTATATATTAATATCAAGTAATCGATTACTAAATTCCTAACCTATTAATCGACAAAAATATTCACAGAATCGCTTTCAATCCTGATTGCGTTTACGAATACCCGCTTTGTTTTAAAGTCGCTCTGTTCCAGGCTCGTTCTTAAAAAAAACCATTTCTGTTTTTGCCCATATATATGCTATCTTATCCAGTTTTCAAATCGATTTAGCCTATGACGTAATCATCCCAGGCTTATTTCCAGGCTCGTTCTTAAAAAAAACTCATTTTATTTTTGCCCATAGATACTATCGTATCCAGTTTTCAAATGGATTTAGCCTACGACGTTGCCACCCCGAGCTTATTTTAATGGTTAAGCCCTAAAGCAACACTGTCAAGGGGAATTTTTAAACTTCTTTTGTTCCAAAATTTGACAGTGAAAGTGTGACTATATCCAACAAACACGATGTTCCACAAATTGACGCCAAATTCTGGAAACTCTTAGAAGAGAAGAAATGTTGGTAAAGGTGTGTACAAGTGTCATGGACGAAAAGGGTGGCGAAATCCTCAGGTGCATAATCCTAGCAAGCTCTAAATGCTCCAGGTTCCTTTTAAACATTCAAATTATTTTCATTGCAAAAAATTAAAAAATTGCACCGTAGTGGATTTCAAAATTTGTACTTAAACTTGATTTGAAACCCGTTTTCTTGGTTAATTTGCGTTTGGGACAGCCCCAAATGCATCAGTGTATTATAAGAACGAGAACGTAGGCCCATGCGTCATCTTCAATAAAAAGGTGAAAGCCTTGTAACATAATGTCGAGTGGGTTTGTAAATAGCCGAGTTCTGGTCTGTGTTGTGTACCTTTACAGCCTTCGTTTTGCGACCAAAGTATTTCAGTAGATAGCAACTAGAATTTTTTGTTTTAAAGCAACGAGACCATTTGTCAAGAAAATGTCAATGTTTATTCCATGGCCTGCGGGTACCCAACAGCTGATTGAATACCTATAAATGAACCATGCAAAGGGGTTAAGTAAGGCACTAAGTTACTCAAGTCTCTGAGACGCCAAGCTATTGCATTTTATGGGTGCAGTAATGTTTTTGCTCTAAGTGGTAGAAATTCTTATGCTTGTGAAGAATTTTGTCAATTTTTCACGATGTACCTTTCTATTAGTAACACATGGCGAGCTATTTTTAGACCCTCCGACTTCCGCCCGGTTGAACTGGTGTGCAAACCGTCTAACCGTTGTTCGTCAGTGTGTGCGTTTTTAGGGTAAAGATCAGGGTACCCAGATAGTGTCAGTACAACAGTTTTAAAGGCTCAGTTATCTAAAAGAACATATCAGACACATAAGAATTCGCATTTTGTTTTCTTTGGGAAACAACATACTACAGGTAAAATCAGTCATTTCCGGAATAGACTAATGTAAATTAAGGACAATTCAGTTTCTGTGATTTTTCATACATTTCAATTGGCCTGAGCCTGATGAGTCTGTTCCTGAGACATACTCACGTTGTTTGCCCTCAACAAAAAATCGTGATTCTTATTTGCGTAATATATTATTGTTTTAAATAATAGAATGTTTTTAATATAAGATAAAGTGACTAAGGCAAAATACAGCTAATTGTTCCAGGCTTTGGATGCAAGATGCAAGTTATGAGGCGATAATGAGCATAAATACTTTGGTGTGGCAGAGTGGACAATCATTTTTCGTCGATGCAGAACGGCATTCCACCGGTTCAAATGGGACCATTGCCCTTTCGCACGCAAATTGAGCGAAGTGGCCCGCTTAATTGAATCGGCAAATAAACACGTAAACAATAGTACAATCAGTGTCTTCTCGCGTAAACCGAGTCCAGCCTCGTGGAATTTTTATTCTCCGATCGAACCCTCATCCATACGTATTAATGGTAGATATGACTGCAGTTTCAGGGATATTTCTGAGACTGGGTAAGTTAATTGGCAGGTGTATATATGATCGGCAACATATCAATGAACTTTGAAGCAGCACTCATCACACCATCCAGACAGAACAAACAAATGTTAATTGTATCTTTGCCGGATTTTTGATACTTGTATGAGGGGGCCGCGGAGAGGCTCAATTAAAGCCTAATTCAATGCCGTGTCAGTCACGCGGCTCTGCAGTCATTAGTCTGTCTACGATACGAGATATTACGAGTGATGGATGCACTCCTGATTCCTGCAAGATTTACCCGAGCATATCAGCGGGTTTCGTCCGCGCATGACCACTTCCAGCCCGCCACCTGGTGAGCATATCGATGGCGGAAATTGACAGTGGACCGGAAGCAGAGGACGAACGGGTTTATTCTATTTCCTTTTACGTTCTAGTAAAGTTTTACCATTTTTAAAGATAATATTGACCGCAGAAATTTATGCAGACCCAGGATTCACTGAGTCGTTCAAAGTCTTCCAAATGTCTTTGAATAGATCGCACAGTGTAAGGTCGTAAAAACGGCATGAAGGCGTGGCGGGAACCGGTTATATTTGATATGTCGCTACAATTGATACTTTTAAAGAGCGAAAAGCTTAGCTAAGACCACAATGTTATGTCGCGACGAGAGGTCTGACGTTATAACCGATATCGTCATAAACAGGTTTTGCTGCAGTTTATTTGCCTCCGAAAAATTAAATAAAAAGAAGTGTTTGTTTAGAGTTGTTTATCTGCAAGTCGTTGATATAATGTCAAGGTTTAAATATTAGCGAGGGATTATGTTTTTGCTATTGCCCAAGAAGAGTGTAAATTTCGCATTTTTTTTTCAGAAAAAAAAATCACTTACATTGAAATGTCTAATTCAACTAATTTTGTGAACAAAATAAGGTATTGCATATTTTACAAATGTTATTCGCCACACAACTGGTGTAGTTTGATCGTGGCTATTACCTTAAAATAATCAAGTACATCCCCCCAAACAGACATTAAACTTTATTTCGAAACTAGAATAGAATAACAGTAAATCAACTGGGAAACGTTCTGATAAATTTACGACACTTGAAACTGAGTGATCTTGGGTAGACCTGCGGGCCTCACCGATAGGGTGGAGTGATCACTCTTTGCCGTGACAGATACACAACAATACAGCATGGAACCTCTTCATTACAACAGGGCCAACTGAAACGTAATCACTTTTATCAGTTAACACGCAGTTGATACACGAATTCCCGAAGAAAAGAAAAAACACAATCGTAATGAGACCAAAGTATTTCTTATTCAGTTTTTTTCTGCGTCATTTTAATTCACCCTGGAATGTTGAAAAGGAAAGTGACACAGGCATAGTTTTGTTAGCTTGTCAGGCAGTTAGGGTAGAGGGGAGGGTGGTGGTAGTTTGGGCCACTGAATCAACTAATTGAAAATATGGTGGAAAAATAAGTTGAAAAACTAAAAGATGAAGGATAGAAACAGCCCAATGGTGTTTTGTGATAATGTCGTGGTAGCTCATTTTCATCCTAGCTTGATCTGAAGTCAAATAGAGGCACGTCAAATGGCCTCCCAACATTTTTTATTTTACAGAGCTGCAGAATAGTCCTAAAACGTCAATTGCGCGGAGCTGTGATTTTTTGGGTACACAGGATAGTGTGATGAAGAGACATTGATATGATATTGATATGTTATTAGTTTAATAATAATAATAATAATAAGTATTATTATTATTATTAGTGTTGTTGTTGTTGTGGTTTTTGTAGTAAGTCGGATTTTTTTACAATTCCTACAGGTTGTATAGTCAGCTGTTATTATGTCATCCTTGCTCCTTTTCCCGCTGGTTTAATTCGCCCAGATTTTGGCCAAAGGCGTAATACATGGTTGAATCAAGACCCCGTCTTCTTGCCTTGGAACTCTTACTTGTATATTTCTTCTCATTTTGTAACCATGAATAGCCTGTGATGTAATTTCACCCTAACAGAAACAAATCGTTAAAAAAATGGCGTTTTATGGATCGAGGATGTTTATAGAAATACTAGTCCCTCAGACGTCCGTACAAGACTTAAATTTCATAAACTGCTCTCACGATGTAGGTCAGTGAGCATCGCGGACTTTTTAAATCACACTGCTTTTCACCAAATCTCAACGTAATTTGCAGTGAGCAAGCTTTAAATATATAAATACATTCGCTAATTGTTGCATCAATTGCTTCTATTTTCCAACACCATTAAGATCTTGTTTTGGAGGCTGTGTACTGAGAAACAGTTGCAAAAAACTGCAACGTTCTTTTGTGCTAAAGAAAATGATGTACCAAAAACTAAGAGATAAAATATGGCGCTTATTTACAGCGCTGTAATTGTAAGCCGCACTGGAGGATGAGCGCATTAGTCTGATTAAAGTCAGCCGTGCAGCAGGGCTCATGGCCTTTGACTGAGCTATGGCAAAAGAAGTAGCAGAGCGGAATGGGCAGGTGGCTGTTCCTGTTAAGTTCTTGCTTCGTTACGTAGCCTCCAGACCTCTGGTGTCCAACTTTCTCGAGGTTTGTTCTGTTTCGCAAATACTGTTGGATTTTACTAATACTCCATACGCACATGGTTGGATCGAGCTTTTCATTGGAAACATCAAGCTGTTTTCATGCCTTCAGTTAAAGTATGGGCGATAAATCAAGAACCGTTAGCAGAAAATTTCCAACGCGACAAGAAACTTGCAGCCATTGATGGTGCCCTGACAACTTTTTTCGCATGGAAGCCCTTTCCATTCGACCTCTTTTCTTAAGTACCCCTGAGTATTTACTCTTACTACTGATACGGTTAATATCTTTGCCTGCACAAGGCAAACCCCCTTACTCCTGCCTCCTTCAGTCAGCACAAAACAGCCCCGTACTGATGCCCCTACTCCGAAGTATTACTAGACCCATAGCCAGCTTTATTCCTTGGTGAGCCCAAGGGCGTCGCGAATAAGGCTATCAAAAGTAAGGTAATGGAAATAATAATAGAAGCACCGGGGCTTTGGAAACAGTTTCCAAATACAAGCCCCCCGGTCTTCTCATTGGTTTCAATATGAGAATCTCAAAATGTCGAGTTTCCGTTTAGAAGCCCAGGGCTTCTTTTCGGAAACTCCCGGTACAGTGCATCAGATTTATGGTGCGCAAGCGATCAGGGCGCGTCCAAATTTTCGCATGGGCGCTAACTGAAATAAAAGAAAACAGTTATAATTTCCGATTTGCTGAAGACTGAATACTATTACCGGTACTATTTTGATTATTTTGTCATTTATGTCACGATTGCGCCATTTTCGGATTGAGCTTGAGAGTAAAAGTGATTGGCTCATTGCGTCATTTTCGTGGGCATATTACCTTTGCTTCAGCTTGTCTAAATGGATCAGGGTCGTAATCAGTAATTTCAGTCCGATAGATCGGTGTGTGTGTTTTATGGGGGCCCCTCGTGAACAAAATACGTGCATCTCCAGTTAGATCGATTGAATGGTCTCCAGTTGATTTGAGCGAATCTAAATTATCTTCGGATCTGAGGTCCCACGAGGGGTCACTCTAAGACGTCTTACGTATTCGACGCTTGCTTGATATTCCCTACATGTTCTTCATCAAGCAACCTTAATTAGAGGCTTTTCAATGTGAACTATCTGTGCACGTACTATAAGTACGCACCGGACGCTTTGGTTTTGTGGAAGCTTTGCTCAGTTTCTGTTTGCTTTAATTGAGATGTATCTATCCAACCCCATAATCCAACTTATTTTACTATTTATGCACACACTGCGAAAGATTAGTGTCCTAGACTTGTACTATGTACTTTTCCTGAAACCAAGAAGACCCCCAAAATTTTATGTAGTTAACCATTACTTTTACTTTTGCATGGAGATGCACTATGACTTGTTCGCCACTTGTTCCAGCAGTATCGTGGTACCCAAGTTAAAGTTTTTCGGGCCTTGACACAATTCTAGCGTGAGCCCAAAATGACGTATTGATCTCAAATTCACGAGCGATTAAAATGTGTGTTTTAACAGCTGTTGAACACATATTATTGTCTTGTTATTGCGTTCGTACGAAAACAACCTTTATTTGTGCTATTCACAGTCATTACGTCAATAAAGTTGTCTAATTCCCACTTGCAAACTTCGTTTGCAAATGGGAATAAGTTTGTAGTTTTTCTCGAAATTTCTGCCCTTTTTTTTTCCTTTTTTTTTTTCTCTTTTTAGCCCAGCTTACGTTACACGTAAGCTGGGGTATTCCTATCGGTTTGCGGGCGGTGTCCGTTAGTTAGTTAGTTAGTTAGTTAGTTAGTTAGTTAGTTAGTTAGTTAGTTGTTTATTTAGTAAACTTTGGTTCAAAATGCATCTCCTCCTACAATTTTGATCTGATGTCATTTATTTTTGGTGTGAGGAATCCCTAAGGGGTCGTGCATACGGCTTGTGCTTTTCTAGTCGATCGGGTGATTTTTGAATTTTTGGCGAATTTTTAAAGAAAAAATTTTAAAATGTATCTCCTCCTACATTTTTGACCGGATGTGATTTATTTTTGGTACGAGGCACCCCTAAAGTGTCGTGCATACGGCTTGTGCTTTTTTAGTCGATCGGGCAATTTTTGTATTTTTGGGGAATTTTTTAAGCAAAAATTTAGAAAATAATTCAAAATGCATCTTCTCCTACAATTTTGATTCGATGTCATTTATTTTTGGTGTGAGGTATCCCTAAGGGGTCGTGCATACGGCTTGTGCTTTTCTAGTCGATCGGGTGATTTTTGAATTTTTGGCGAATTTTTAAAGAAAAAATTTTAAAATGTATCTCGTCCTACATTTTTGACCGGATGTGATTTATTTTTGGTATGAGGCACCCCTAAAGTGTCATGCATACGGCTTGTGCTTTTTTAGTCGATCGGGCAATTTTTGTATTTTTGGGGAATTTTTTAAGCAAAAATTTAGAAAATAATTCAAAATGCATCTACTCCTACAATTTTGATTCGATGTCATTTATTTTTGGTGTGAGGCATCCCTAAGGGGTCGTGCATACGGCTTGTGCTTTTCTAGTCGATCGGGTGATTTTTGAATTTTTGGCGAATTTTTAAAGAAAAAATTTTAAAATGTATCTCCTACATTTTTGACCGGATGTGATTTATTTTTGGTATGAGGCACCCCTAAAGGGTCGTGCATACGGCTTGTGCTTTTCTAGTCGATCGGGTGATTTTTGAATATTTGGGGAATTTTTGAAGAAAAAAAAGTTAAAATGTATCTCGTCCTACATTTTTGATCCGAAACCTCTCAAAGATCCGATGACCCTAAAAGGTCGTGCATACGGCTTGTGCTTTTTAGTCGATCGGACAATTTTTGTATTTTTAGGGAGCTTTTGAAGAAAAAAAACTTCAAAATGCATTTTCCCCTACAGTTTTGATCTTTCTCTCTCTCTCTCTTTTTTTTTTTTTGTTTGGTTTGAGGCATCCCTAAGGGGTTGAGCATAGGGCTTGCGCTTTTTAGTCGATCCGATAATTTCTGTATTTTTAGGGAATTTTTGAAGAAAAACTTCAAATGCATTTCCTCCTACAGTTTTAATCCGATTTCATTTATTTTTGGTATGAGGCATCCTTAGGTGGGTCGGGCATACGGCTTGTGCTATTTGACTCGACTTGGGAATTCTTGATTTCGATAGGGAATTTTTGATGAAAATACCTCAAAATGCATCTTCTCCTGCAGTTTTGATCAGACATCATTTATTTTGGGGCTGAGGCATGCTTAGGGTGTCGTGAATACGGCCTGTGCTTTTCGAGTCGATCAGAATTTTTGGGGAATTTTTGAATAAAAAAACTTCAAAATGCATTTCCTCCTACTGTTTTTATCAGATTTCATTTATTTTTGATACAAGCCGACTTTAGGGGGTCATGCATACGGCTTGTGCTTTTTGAGTGAATTGGAAAACTTTTGAATTTTTTTCAGAATTTAAAAAAAAAATAAATGAATCTTCTCCTGCAGCGCATAAACGCAAGTTAAATGAACTTGCGCAGTAGTCAGATTTAACAACCGCACATCGACGCAAGTTAAATAAACATTCCCATTGGTCCGAAATGTGAACCATTGACGGAAGATAAACTTGCAAACTGGTCCAAAATAAGCACCGCGCATCAACGCAAGTTAAATAAACATGCGCAATGGTCCGAAAAAAGAACTACGCGTCGACGCAAATTGAATAGACATGCGCAGTGGTCCGAAATGCGGATCGAGCATCAACGCAACCTAAAGAAACATGCGCACTGGTCCGAAATGCGAACCGCGCATCAACGCAAGTTAAATAAATATGCACACTGGTCCGAAAAAAAAGAACCGCGCATCAGCGCAACCCAAAGAAACATGCGCACTGGTCTGAAATGAGAACCACGCATCAACGCAAGTTAAATAAACATGGGCAATGGTCGGAAATGCGAACCGCGCATCGACGGATGTTAAATAAACATGCGATCCGGTCCAAAATAAGCACCGCACATCAACGCAAGTTAAACAAACATGCGCACTTGTCCGAAAAAAGAACCACACATTGGCGAAAGTTGAATAGACATGCGCAGTGGTCTGAAATGAGAACCTCGCATCAACGCAAGTTAAATAAACATTCGCAGTGGTCCGAAGAAAGAACCACGAATCGACGCAAGTTGAATAGACATAAGAGTCGGGCATCGACGGGACTGAAATAAACATGCGTTCTGGTCCGAAATGCAATTCGCGTGTCAACGCACGTTAAGTGAACCTACGCACTGGTCCGAAATGCGAACCTCGCATGAACGCAACCTAAAGAAACAGGTACACTGGTCCGAATTCCGAACCGCTCCTCAGCGCAAGTTAAATACACATTTGCACTGATCTAAAATAAGTACCGAGCACCAACCCAAGTTAAATAAATATGCGCACTGGTCCAAAATGCGAACCACGCATCAACACAAGTTAAATAAACGTGCGCACTTGTGGAAAATGCGAAACGTTCATTAACGCAAGCTAAATAAACAAACACACTGGTCAGAAATGGGAACCGAGCATTAACGCAAGTTAAATAAACATGCGCACTGGTTAGAAATGCGAACCGAACTGCGCATTAACGCAAGTTAAATAACGTGCGCACTATTCAAAATAAGAACTGCGTATCAACGCAACTTAAATAAACATGCGCACTGGTCCAGAATAAGAACCGCGCATCAACTCAAATTAAAGAAATATGCGCATTGGCCTGAAATAAGAACCGCACATCGACACACGTTAAATAAACATGCGCAGTGGTTCGAAATGCGAACCACGCGCCAACGGAAGTTAAATAAATATTTGCACTGGTCCAAAATAAGCACCGCGCATCAACGCAAGTTAAATAAACATGCGCACTGGTCCGAAATTCGAACTGCTCATCAACGCAAGTTGAATAAACATGCGCACTGGTCCAAAATGCAAACCGCGCACCAACGCAAGTTAGATTAACATATGCACACGTCCAAAATAAGCACCGTGCATCAACGCAAGATAGATAAACATGCAAACTCTTCCGAAATGCGAACCGCGCATCAAGGCAACCTAAGGAAACTTGTACACTTGTCCAAAATAAGTACCGCTCATCAACGCAAGTAAAATAAACATGCGCACTGATCCGAAATAAGAACCGCACATCAACACAAGTAAATAAACATGCGCATTGATCCGAAAGAAGAACCGCACATCAACACAAGGTAAATAAACATGCGCACTGATCCGAAATAAGAACCGCACATCAAAACAAGGTAAAAAAACATGGGCGCTGGTCCGAAATGCCAACCGCACATCAGCGCAAGTTAAATAAACATGTGCACTGGTCCAAAATAAGCACCGCGCATCAACGCAAGTTAAATAAACATGCGCACTGGTCCGAAATTCGAACCGCGCATCAACGCCACTTAAATAAACGTGTGGAGTGGTTCGAAATGTGAACCACGCTCCAACGCAAGTTAAATAAACATTTGTACTGGTCCAGAATAAGTACCGCGCATCAATGCAAGTTAAATAAACATGCGCACTGGTCCGATATTCGAACCGCGCGTCAACGCAAGTTAAATAAACATGCGCACCGTGCAAGTTAGATAAACATGCAAACTCTTCCGAAATGCGAACCGCGCATCAAGACAACCTAAGGAAACTTGCGCACTTGTCCAAATAAGTACCGCTCATCAACGAAAGTAAAATAAACATGCGCATTGGTCTGGAATAAGAACCGCGCATTAATCTTTATTAAGTTAAATGAACATGTGCACGGTTCCAAAATGAGAGCCGCGCATCAACGCAAATTAAATAAACATGCGTACTTGTCTGAATAAGAACCGCGCATCGAGGCAAGTTACATAAATATGCGCACTGGTCCGAAATGCGAGCGTTGTTTGAAGGTATCTCTATCAGACTATCCAGTCTACCAGAGATACAAAAAATCTGTTCCCCATTTTTCACGTAAAGAAATCTTTGTATGCATTTATCGGTCTATGTTCTGGTCCGGTGCTAAATTAATTATTGAGCTAGCTCTTTGCCGTCTCATCTTTTGAAGCCTGATATTTCAGGGAAACTCCTTCGCTCATGCACGCTGGAATGGGTCTTATTGCTTTTCGTAAGCTGGGACTTTGTCCTTGGACAAACTTGTTTTTTTTCCGTCACGGAGGTTTCCAGAAAACTCCTCCTACGCTATTTGACGTAGGACGATGAAATTTGGCACAGCGATAGAGGGTGACAAGATGTCGTCAAATCCGCAAAATTTTTTGACCTTGACCTCGAAGGTCAAGGTCAAAAACCGGAAGTTGACTATTATCTCGAAAACGGTTAGAGATAGAACGATTTTGAGCTCATTTTCGACCCTTTGGGCCTAAACAACGTTACATAAGAGGTACCTCGGTGACCTTGACCTTCTGGGTCACGGTCAAGGTCAAAAACCGGAAGTTGACTATTATCTCGAAAACGGTTAGAGATAGAGCGATTTTGAGCTCATTTTCGACCCTGTGGGCCTAAACAACGTTACATAAGAGGTACCTCGGTGACCTTGACCTTCTGGGTCACGGTCAAGGTCAAAAACCGGAAATTGACTATTTTCTCGAAAACGGTTAGAGATAGAGCGATTTTGAGCTCATTTTCGACCCTTTGGGCCTGAACAACGTTACATAAGAGGTACCTCGGTGACCTTGACCTTCTGGGTCACGGTCAAGGTAAAAAACCGGAAGTTGACTATTATCTCGAAAACGGTTAGAGAAAGAGCGATTTTGAGCTCATTTTCGACCCTTTGGGCCTAAACAACGTTACACAAGAGGTACCTCGGTGATCTTGACCTTCTGGGTCACGGTCCAGGTCAAAAACCGGAAGTTGACTATTATCTCGAAAGCGGTTAGAGATAGAGCGACTTTGAGCTAATTTTCGACCCTTTGGGCCAAAAAGACGTTATACAAGAGGTACCTCGGTGATCTTGACCTCCTCCGTCATGGTCAAGGTCAAAAACTGTAAGTTGACCAGTATCTCAACAACGGTTAGAAAACTGAATTTGATTTATTTGTCTTTGACCAAATATGTTGTGTCTCTGCCCTTGCAAGTGGGTGCTATTTCGCTACGTGTAGCGAAATTCGGTCTAGTTTTTTGTACGTTATCATCTTGGCACACATTTTGGAAGGTGATGAAGATAATCATAAAAAAATACAACAGAAAAAAAATTAAAATATTTTATTGATTAAGTATAGAGCACCAAAAATCTGGTACTCCTTAGCTGTTTGTGAAGAACTTGGCCACCTCGAGATGAAAATTCAAATATTGTCCCCTCACTAACTGGTATAAGCACGGTATTATCTATTTAAAATAAGAATTCTGAAGCAAATAAGAAACCAGATATTTTTGGTAGGCTATTTCGGAAAAGACTACCGATAATTCAGATGTTACAGAAATCAATAATGCTTCATTTTTCGTATACCAAAGGGTGAAAATAAGTTAAATATTGAAAAACTGAATTAACATTTGGATCAGGGTTCGCGCTGGGTTCTCAGGAAAGTGAGTCAAAAAAGGAAAGTGTGACTCAGTTGGGTCCAAAAAGACTCGGTGGGTTCCGAAAAAGTGAGTCATTTCGTAAAAAATGCCCAAAAAGTGGACAAAAACCCCGCCAACGCGAACCCTGCTGGATCTTTATTAAAATGTCGGTAGTTCAGTATTGGATAACCGATTGAAAATTAAAATTTGTTTTAAAATAAATCAGGAATGTTCCCTGGGTAGTCCTCAATAGAGCTTCTATTTATTTATTTTTTAAAATTATAAAATCATGGACGATTATCTTCATCACCTTCCAAAATGTGTGCCAAGATGATAACGTACAAAAAATTAGATAACGTTTTTGACGTAAAAAATTTTGTGTGTTCTGCGAAGCAAGAGGTTGTGATTCAAGTCCCGCTCTAGGGGTATTTTTTTCATTGTCTCCCTTCACAGGTTTTACAGGCCATATTTATAGTTCTGCGTCTTACAGACGCACGTAAAGACCCACATAAAACATTAATTTCTTTTTTCTTTCTTTCTTTTTTTCCCTGATTCCGGGTAGATCTTCAGCAGAGTTGTAGTATTTTCGTTACTGGTTCTGCAAAAACTGACCAAATAAACGGATGGCTTTATAAAAGAGAAGAACAAAAAATGCCATACATTCTACAGATCCTGGTCGATTACTTTTGATAGCCTGTTGGCCATGAGGCTTTCTACCAAGTATAAATTTTGATCAAATTGGTCGGCTTTTCCATTCAACTTTATAATCTCTTCGTTTTTACGGCCGGGCGCTATGTCCACGGACATTCTTGTTGAGTAAGACTTGACAATAGCAGTGTATGAAGCAGAACAGTGCAGCATTGTTAAGACTTCGTCCATGATTTTATAATTGAAATGTGATTGATTAAAACCGATCCAATGGGCGCCAAGAGGCTGTAGTGAACATATGTCTAAGATCAAAATGTGGTCGTAATTGAGCGATATAACAAGACAACTGAGTGATAATAAAGGCATTCTGTCATTGAAATCTACGTACAAAAATTACATGTGTGGAAACAAATAAGTGGAAGACGTCCTCATGAAAATTCCATTACGATGTTGGTTGCGATTAATTTGCGTCGGTGAAAACACCAGAAATCCCTGAGAAAACTCGTAAAAGAACACAGAAGGTTACACAGGAATGGTACACAATTTGTACACGTTAATTAAAAGTGAAGTGTGTAACAGACTGGATGATTGTATGCCAAACAGCCAAGGACGGGCTACAGAGCCTTGAAAATTCCCACTCTGTTTACTTTGAGCAGAAGTTGTTCTTTCAGAATAGGCCCGGAGTGGTGCGGTTTTCAGGCGGTTAATTTAAATTTAAAGCTGAATAATTTTTAATTTAAATTAAAAAAATGTTCTGTTGATTTTTTTCCCCGAGGCAGGTTGCACTTTCTTTGTGAAGTAAGAAAGTTGAACGATATAGCAAAACGTGTTCGCTCGCCACATTCATCAAGGAAAGAGTTCCCACGTTTTTGTCAAGGGTTTGTTTTGAAAAATTGTAAACATTATATTATTTAAAATTGTAGCAGGCAAATGGGAATTTAGATTTTTTCCTGAACGACATAAGGTACTGTAGACGAAGGGAGTCCAATCTGGCAGTTGATTATTGTAGACTAACGACAATTCCACTTGTATGATCCTCCACACATTTAAATGAGACTGAGTCTGCCATTGGTACGGGCTGTGGGATGGTTTTTCGGACCAGACCGAATCCGCTCATATTATCATTAGATTCCATGGCGCATTAGTTGGTCATAAGATTTCGTACTTAATGTGGTTCCAGCTAGCGAGAGTACAGGCCACAGGGAGTGTCAAGCGACACGGATCTCACACGCGTGAGTGTCATGTAGGGTGAGTGTCATGTAGGGCGAGTGTCATGTAGGGTGAGTGTCATGTAGAGCGATCACTTTATGACAAGATAACCGCACACTTGCCCACAACGTTAATATTAAAGAACTGTGCTGTTTTTTTTGTTTTGAATGCAATAGTGTTCATATCAGCAGAGTAAATCCTCCACGGAAGGAGCGCTTTGGCGCTGGGAATAGTGTTCATTATACAAAGGTGTGTCCTAAAAGCAGTGAATTATGAAAGACCTAATAGAAAAATGGGACCAAACGGGATGTTACACTGTTAGAGTTTGTTCCTTAACGAGAGTTGTTCCATAACGGAACATCTGGAGTAGCAGTGAAGGACGTAAAGTAACTGCTTAGTTTTCTCATACTATGTCAGAAATCTACAAGTGGGAACTTGTGAAGAATCCTTTACCAATGATGCAATTTCAATTCAGCGGTATCTTTTTTTTATCTCGCCTTTATTTACTACAAGGAAAAGGGAAACTGCAGCAATTGGTCATTTTAAGTACGAAGGTAACAACCACTTCAAACAGACCTTCGCTGTTTCCGCTTGTGCGATAAACTATCAAATCATATTTCAGTGTTTTTCTGCAGTGGTATCCTTTGACTGTTGGAGATAAAAAGTGTGGGATTTTGGGGAATTTTCAAACCATTAGAAAGCAAGATAATGATAGTATAGCCACGCTGGCGTGCAATTGTTTTAGAATGATTTCAAATTTAATTTAAGTTGAACTGATTGCAATAATGGCAGGGCCTTTGGCCGATCAATCGATGACGTACAAACTGTAGCCGCAATAAACACGAGTTAGCCTAACGCCTTTATGTTTTTTTTTTACTTCCGACTTTTTTACAGCTCGCCCGACGATAGTCGGAAGGACTATTATGTTTTTGACTTGTCCGTGTGTGTATGTCTGCGTGCGTGCGTGACCCAAGACAAAATTTCATGTTAGGCAAAGAAACGTGTTTCTGTGCTAAAATAAGCCTAATTTGGTGAACAAAAATTTTGGGCTCCGTTGGGACTTCGTACATGCGTGATCTGTGAGTGACCTCTGAACTTAGGCGGAGAACGGCTATTAACGCAGTTTTTAACCCAACCACTCTGACATCCCTTTTCGGGTAGCTTCCACCCGGGAAAACTCGTTTTTGTGTATTAAAATTATGAAAAAGTTACGTTCAGAAATAATGTTCTTCATTTTTTGGCCTAACAGTATTCGTTTCAGAGTTTTTCTCTCTTTCCTTGTTTGGTAACTCGGCTGGGTCATGTCCTTGGACATGCTTGTTAAGTTTTGTGACCGAACTTGTCCCAGGGTTTTGCTTCAATCAATTTGAAAATTATATGGATTGAAATCTTATGGGTTGTAGTTGTGCACCCCCCCCCCCCCCCCCTCCTTTGGGGCGGCGTCGGTTTGTCCGTCGGTCCTTGAGCGTCCTCTGAACTTAGGCGCAGAACGGCTATCAGATTTTAAGTTTTGTCGACTGAACTTTTCTAACGTTTTGCTTCAATCAACTTAAACCTATTGAAGGCTTATGGGTTGTAGTTGTGTACCTCTCCTTTTGGTCAGCGTCGGTCCGTCCGTCAGTCCATTAGGGCCGCCCGAACTTAGGACCCAAATACACGTTTTCAGTACATGTCGCGTGTAGAGCTTTATGTCATTGACTTCTGTCAAGAATGTGCCTAAAAAAACTTCTCTTAAGGCTGTGACAAATGGGGGCAGGTGGGCTATACGTGCTCCAGCGGACACATTTCTAGTTTTCGCTTGCATCAGGTTTGAAGTCATCATTTCGGGACGACATCATTCGCGGTCTGTCTATCACATGATCCTAATGGTTGATATCCGGTCAGATGACCGATATTCCCGCCCCTCATTTCCAGAGAATAATAACAAAGGTAATAATGCAATCCAAATAGTTTTGCATGCTTCGTGGTGCAAACTAACACAGCTGATGTGCTGTGGTCAAGTAGAAATAACCGCAATAGGGCGCGGGCGGTCAACGCTGTTATTCCGCTATGAGTACATGTAAACATTTACGTTCAGTGTATTGGATTACTGCTCTGGTTCCGCCACCGACTGCAATCAGGGTGAGCAGAAGGCTGCTGCATCGTAGGGAATCCCTGATTAAATGCTCTTTCTTTGCATTCTAAACCCGTAGTGAGAAATATAATTATTTAGATTGCTCCCTCACTCAAGCAAAAATAAGATGAAACAAATCAACTGCTCAGAAGGAGCTCTGAAGCTGACACTGTTCTGTGCGTGACTGTGACTTTTTCATGGTGAAGATGGTGATGTTGTCACGCGTGGTTATACACATGGTTGGATGTTGTCATAAATGGCTACATGTGGTTATGCTCACAGACCGATGTAGTCACACCTGCTTACACACACAGACCGATGTCGTCACAAATGGTTATATAAACAATCAGATGTTGTCGCATGTAGTCAAACACAGCTCACTCACGTGTGGTTATACCCGCAGATCAATGTCATCACAAGTGGTTATGTACGCAACTCGGTTGTATGGTTGTGCACAGAACTCAGTGTCCTCACAGGTGGTTATACACACGGCCTGATGCCCTCACATGTGGTTATACACACGGCCCGATGTTTTCACACGTGGTTATACACACGGTCCAGTGTCCTCACAGGTGGCCTACATCCGAAAGGTTTGCCCTGAGTTGTACATACGCTGTTCACCGTGCTCTGCTATTTTCCCGCGGAGCTTGTAATTTCATGTCCTGGTGGTGTACCCAATAAACAGAAGCTTCTTCCAATAAATAACAATTGGTAAAATATGCCAAATTGCATGCCGGCGCATGGTGATTCTAGCGATAGTATGTAAACTTCTTTTCGTATAAACAGCAAGACCGATGTCTGTGGATCACCTTGCGGCATACCCTGCTATAATTATCTGCTTCAGGTGATCCGGACAACTTTTTATCGTTAAAATAGTCGCCTGGTGTGCTTTTAAATTACATATTTTTCATCTCCAGGGCCTTACTCGGTGTCACCTAACTACGGTTGATTTTGAAAGAGGGAGGGAGGGAAAGGGTGAAAAATAAATGTAACATAAAGAACCTGACACGTACTTATTATGTTTGCTCAAACTATATATTAGTAGCAGCGTGAGAGGCTTAACTGATCACTTCACATCTGATTAAATAATGCGGCGAGGTAACAAGTAAATAGCATGGGCTGAACAGCTCCTAAAACACATATTATCGCCCACAATAAGCAGTAAATATGTCATCTATGATCACACGGCAGTGTTAAATAGCGACAAGTTAGTGATTATGTCTTGCGAAATTGGTCCTTATCAATTTGTTCGCATTTTTCCCCTAAAATGTTGCTAAGCATAGTTGTTAGAGCTTGTTTGTTGATAACATTTATACAGGCATCTATGTCTGTCCTTTATACGGTGGAGGCCCTGGTGATAGTTTTTGAAACGTGACCTATATTGTTAGTCCCCCGCCGCCGCGTAGTGCGAAGGAGGGGGGGGGGGGGGACTATAGGATTCAGGTCCGTCCGTCCGTCGACACTTTTTTTGAACTGAAGCCGTTCAATTCTTCTCTTTCACATGCAAAGACTATATATAGTGGAGCTGTGCAACGAGGGGTTATTTTGAATATTTTGGTAAAAATTGGGAAAATGGGAAAAGTTTGAAAATTCAACACAATTGACCTATTCAATGGGTGTGTGTCGGCGGGTTGTAGGACAAAATGGCAACGGACAAAATGGCAAGGGACATAATGGCAACGGACATAATGGCAAGCGGATATAATGGCAACGGACATAATAGCAAGCGGGCATAATGGCAAGCGGACATAATGGCAAAGTGCCAGGGCGGACAAAATGGCAACTTAAATAAAAAAGACGATATTTCAACTGAACTTTTATTCAACGCAATGGCATTTAATGACTTCATAAATAAACATAATTGAATTCATGTGTAATGCATCTATTTAGATAGTCACTTAGCCAATCAGTTCACAGTTCTCATTTACTGCTGTGGAACATTTCCCCGAGGTTTTCCCCGAATGTTGTGGCCTGCTCCGGTGGGGCAGTCATCCTAGGTGGCACAAATGGTGGGGCAGTCATCCGGTGGGGCAGTCATCCGTTCATCAATTTTGGGCCCCCCTTTGTTTGTTTTATTCCAAGTAACCAGACAGTCAGAAGGTAGGCAAGATTCGAGCCGCCCCCCGCCTAGACATGAGGTGGACGCACCGTAAACTAGTTGTTTTATAATGCGGTTAATCGAACATTTTTTCATTCATTTTTATTTCCTTTTTTCTTAAGTTGCCATTTTGTCCGCTTTGCCACTTTGCCATTATGTCCGCTTGCCATTATGTCCGTTGCCATTATGTCCGCTTGCCATTTTGTCCGTTGCCATTATGTCCGCTGCCATTATGTCCGTTGCCAATTTGTCCGTACCCCGTGTCGGCGCCGTATCTCCGTAACCATTGAAGCGATTCAATTCTTCTCTTTCACATGCAAAGACTATAGAGTGGAGCTATGCAACGTGGGGGTATTTTGAGATTTTCGCAGAAATTAGAAAAAATGGCAAAAATTTGAAATTACAGTGGGTGATTGTCGTATTGAAATCCAGTGATTGCACACGTGTGGGGGACTTAGTCAGTTTTACTGACATATTTGTTTGATATTCAATATATCACCTACTAATTGGCACAGTTTTAACATCTTCGTTTTCTTGTTGTGGACTTCGATCACGTGACGAGTTCATGACGAGCCTTTCTTCAAAGTCGCATAAAACAATAATCTGCAACGTGATGCGCTACGAAAAACAAACAACGCTTACTGTTTACGTATATGTGTAGTGAGATGAGCAGCGAAAGTGCAACTTGTTGTGTGACGTACGCCGTTGGCTTTGTAACCAATGTTTCACTGGTATTTGGATTGTGAAAGGTCGTGTATTTGTTTGCAAATAAACATACTTGCGCCCATGTTTAGTTATAAAAAAAAATATGTCCAGGGCTGCTTTATTTGTTTTGACCAGGACTACCCTGTTGTGCAAAATGATGACAATAGGTGGTCTGACTGAACTGTACTTTCATCCTTTTGGAAGGCCGACGGACTTTCTACACAAGAAATTAATTTCCTCCTCTGAGGCGGAATAAAATTGACTTCCTGAATGGATGCTTGCAAGAAGTAGTGTCCGTGATGAAATTATCTTGTAGTATTTGTTTATTTTTACATTTTTATTATTCATTTTTGCAGAGAATTTGCTGTTGCGCAGTCGCACCCAGTCGACTTTTATCTGTTGTTGATAAAATCAAATGTTTGCCTACTGTTGGATAAAACCAACTCCAGCAAACAGGACGGTTAATTGGTGTATTAAGAATTAAGTGAGTAATGTGTTGATTGCTTATCATGCCAACTTGTGTTCAGAAGCGGACGTGTGTTGCTTTACCAAAAGCAACACCCTGATCACCTCCAACTTAGCCGATATCCTGTGATGTGACCCAGCGAATGAAAAAAGAATGTATCAAACTGCACATGGAAAAACAATGGTGATCGGGGAGTACACACACACCAATTTAATGCTCATGTTTTTTTTGTACAAAAGTGTAGGTAAGCAAGTGAAGTTTGATTCGGAAACTAAAGTGCGAAGAGAAGGATGTGTTTTTCGTATGGTTGTTTGTTATTTTTACGGTTGCTGTTGTGGTATATGAATCCACGTAGTTTCTTTGTGAATTGGTCCTTGGATATCAAAACTGAGATTTCTGCTTCAACCCTGGTAAACAAGCACCAGTCAACCTCCCCCCCCCCTCCCCCCGACCCCAGTGGCTCCTGTCAGATTCCCAGCTCTCCCATTGAAATAACGATAAATTTTAGCGGGATCCTGACGATTTTTCAACGTGATGTCAGTGGAATCCCAACGAGATTCGGTCCGGGATTGGCAAATCCCAAATTTTTCCTCATCAGATCCCGATTAAGAGCATCAGTGGTGTGCCAAGAGCAGGCTGAGCAGGACCAGTGTGCCAAGAGCAGGTCGACCAAGACCAGTGTGCCAAGAGCAGACCGAGCAGAAACAGTGTGTCAAGAGCTTGCCGAGCAGGACCAGTGTGCCAAGAGCAGGCCGAGCAGGACCAGTGTGCCAAGAGCAGGTCGACCAAGACCAGTGTGCCAAGAGCAGACCGAGCAGAAACAGTGTGCCAAGAGCTTGCCGAGCAGGACCAGTGTGCCAAGAGCAGGCCGAGCAGGACCAGTGTGCCAAGAGCAGGTCGAGCAGGACCAGTGTGCCAAGAGCAGGTCGAGCAGGACCAGTGTGCCAAGAGCAGGCCGAGCAGGACTAGTGTGCCAAGAGCAGGTCGAGCAGGACCAGTGTGCCAAGAGCAGGCCGAGCAGGACTAGTGTGCCAAGAGCTGGCCGAGCAGGACCAGTGTGCCAAGAGCAGGCTGTGCAGGACCAATGTGCCAAGAGCAGGTCGATCAGGACCAGTGTGCCAAGAGCAGACCGAGCAGAACCAGTGTGGCAACAGCGTAACGAGATCAGTGTCAACTCCAGTAAACGGAATGGGGTCTCGGGCTTTTGCTGCAGGCTCTAACACCATTGCTGTTGTGAAGATTCAGGAATAGAATTTAGAAAACGATTGCCAGAAAATCCGCAGAACGGCAATGTCAAGGAGGAAGCTTTAACAGCGTCAGACCTTTATCGAGAGAAGTAATAATAATAGTAACTAAAAAAAAGTCAAGATGAATGGCAACAGACAACACGACATGCCGGGGCATCACCCGTTAGTGCTGTGATCGGAGAAAAACACGGTATTGCCCCTCAACCATCAGTGTATTCAACTTTTATTTGTCCCTGTACTTGTGTGTATCTGACCTGGCTGATAAAATGAATAGAACAAAAGTAGTAAAAAGTTCGAGTTATCCTTGAACCGTGATCAACAGCGAAAAGAAGCTGATATCTTTACGAACTAAAATAGTTATTTAGTGCACCAGAAACAATGCTTCTTTCTAATAGTGCTCGGTACAACTGCTGCTTTCTCTGTATCTTTTAAGTGCATAAATCGAGGAAAAGCTAGATATCGGTGAAACCGCACCATTTCTTTTCCAAGAACTCTGAAGAGGACATGCTATAGCGGACGTGTGTTTTTTGCGCATGCGCCGGTCATGTGACTAGCCACGCCCATCGTAGCCAATATCGGCGCTTGGTCAAGGGGGTCACGTGCAATTCTAGTAAATAAGATAAGGCGTTATGCGTGTGTTTGTTATGTTCAGCAATACGTACGTTCGCTTGTGTTCCCCAGCACCGATGTCCGCCATATGTGCCTATCAGTCTCTTCGTACCGTTCATATTCATGCCACTTCCCATGGGCCACGGCTTACGATCATTTCTTAATGACTTCATATGCTCAAATGCACTCAGATTACACTTCTGGTAATGTAATTGCAGGTTGGTAAAGCAAAGAAGGCTTGGTCTGTTAGCTCTCAAGATCAGATACGAATTTTGGTTTTAAAATGCACATTGCACATGTATTAGAAGTTTGCGCAGTTTAATACAGATTTAAAAGTAAAAAAAAAAAAGTTCAACTATGACAGCTCTTCGCTGTTGACCCAGTAATATTTTTTCTGATTAATTTCTGGAGTACCGGAATGAATAATAACCTTACACCGGAATGTGAGAAAAAAAAAACAAATAGGTGAAAAAAAAAACAAGTAAAATACAGAGATTCAGCTAGTAGGCTCCTGGTTCGGACCTTAGGTGAGTAAAGAAACGCTTACCTTGTTCAAATGCCGTGCCCGCGTATTTTTTGGCAAATCAATTAACCATTCTTGTGTTTATAGCTCCATAACCGTAATGAATCACATTTCCGTTTTCTCTGTTCTTCTCATAATGACTTGTTGCCAGACTTGTTGTTGCCTGTTACAGTATTACCTCTTTTGCTACAATGCAAACAGCTGAAATCTATCAGAATTCCATGTTTCAAAGAAACACTCTTTGGCTTCAAAGGGAAAAAAACCTTGGGTTTGTTAGAAAAAGAATCTGAGAATTATTACGGTGCCTGTACAAACACCTGGTCGGGAGTAGTCTATATTTCTCTGTCAGAAATAGGTTTTTCGGGTCGCGTTAACTGGATCGGTTTGCTGTCAGTAATTTGCTTGCGAACCGCCTCTTTTCAGCGAACGCCATGATATACCGAATAAAATGCCTGTAGTGTCATAGAAAACGCGGGTATAACCGCAAGAAATTTAAATGGCATTGAATGGCCAGTCTAAAGCGCTGTGGGAAAGATCAGGGCATGGCCGCTAACGAGAAAGCTCGAGTCGTTGATGGATTTGGCTGTTGCTTAGCGGGGTTAAGTCGATTTGTCGTCTGGCGTCTTTCTCGGAACGCTGCCATGAGCACGCGGCCAGCCGTGACTGTGTCCGCTCTCCTGACTGATTGCCTGCTTGCCCGCCGTGGTCAAGTAGCAGGTTTTGCGTAGTTAGTCACGTTGGCTTAATGTGGTAATGCATGAGAGAATACCAGTCGGGTTCTCATTTCGGTGTCTTTACCGATGAGATGAGCAAAGTTTGGTGCAAGTTCCGGTGGTTTTTGCTTAATGGCGTGCTGGTACATTCGAGATCCCTGTGAAGTTGTGCGGGATTCAGCAGGATCCCGACGGGATGTCCCATTTCTCACAGGTACACGGTGGGAACCTGATAAATTTTATTCTCTGAACAATTTTGGTTTGTTTCCATTGTTTATATTATTTCAAAGTCTACGCATGGAACATTCAAGAAATTGTAATGTCAAAAAAAAAAAAAAAAAAAAAAAAAAAAAAAGAAGTGAAAATCGATCACTTTGCTGACAGAACTATGCAAAGCAAATAACGGTGCAGTGTGAGGCAGTGTGTTCATTTTGTTTATTCATATTGTTAAAACTTGACTATATTGTTCGTATCTTTAGGGACTTGAAGTGGACTCTTCTCATGGCAATACTGATGGAATCAGCTTTTTTATTTGAATGTATATGTCAACAGAATCCTACAAACTTAATATGTGGTTCAATTTGCTTTGCGTTATATGGATGGTAGTTTTAATACTATTTTGGCGAAGACTGCAATGATTACTGGATAAACAGGGAATTCATATGGCGTTGTGTCTAAGCAAATAATCTATTGTTTTTCTTATGGTTATCTAATCATTTAGAACTGAGCGAAATCACTGTGTAATTCATGAAGACGTATCTGCAGAAAGTACGCCTTGACTATGGCCGCTATCGGGGTCACAGCATCTGCTTGAATCACTCAAATTCGGTGGAACCTCGGAATGCGATTTCACCGACAAGGACTTCACAAGCTCGGCCTTGATTCAGATTCTGTAGATTCTATTCTCTGCGTAAGCATAAGATATCGTTTATAATGCCGTGTGATTAAATGATATGGGCGGATGGGTGCTCAAGAAAACCCTCCCACAGCGTGTAACACCAGTGGCGCTACCCCGAAAAGCGAGTTGCGAACAGTGCACAGGGATGAAGAAGTTCAAACGCAAGTTTTTAACCCAACCGACTTTGTCGGACTGGGTTAGTCGTATCACTGTAGAGGGGCTTGAATGTATGTGCGTATATTAAACTTTTTCTTTGAAATGCTACTCCTCCTACAGTTTTGCTCCAATCGTTTTGATATTAGGCAGGAATGTTCCCTGGTTGGTCCCCTACTTTGCTTTTTTCGCAAATGACAAAAATGCCGAAATGGTGGAATTTTAAAAATGTAGTAAAATTGTGTAAATCTCGGTAAATACGTGAATCGTCAAAATTCAACCTCTCCAACATCCCTTTTCGGGTAGCCTCCACCCGGGAAAACTCGTTTTTGTGTATTAAAAGTATGAAAAAGTTACGTTCAGAAACAAAGCTCTTCATTTTTTTCGTTTCAGAGTTTTTCTGTCTTTCCTTGTTTGGTAACTCGACTGAGTCATGTCCTTGGACATGCTTCTTTATTTAATTTTATGATTTCTTGTATCTTTACAATCTCTTGTATCTTTTTTCCTTCCTCTGCCATGTCGTCGTTGTTCTGGCCATGTGCACACCTTTCAGTGGTGCGTAGTGTGACGCCGTCGATACTGGCAGGGCGCACAGCGTATATAAGCCGTCGTCATATGCACTGCAAAAAATACTAACTTCGTTTGTACTCGCACCCACAATCATAAAATACTAATGCTATACGTTTGACCACTTCAAGGTACTTTTGACATCAGTCAAAATGGTGCTCCTTGAAAGTTATTGCGATAATTAATAGGCAGACAATTAACCAGTCAGAATGACGTCACCACGTTGAAATAACGTCATTCTCCTTTTGTGTGCTGCCAGTAGGTTTTAGATTATGTGGGAGCACAGGTAACATTTTCGTGTGTTTGAGTGTCCTAAACAATACACGCCCAATATATTATTTGAGTTGTTGAAAAGTGAAAACAATTAAAATAAAAAATAAATCGGAGTGTATGTGTACGTGTGTACGTATATATCATTCTATTGGCAGGAAAAATTAACTTTACTTATCATCCCCCACCGTTTTACTACAATGATAAACAAAAAAAAAAAAAAAATAGATGACCCGGTCTGAACAGGTTGGCGGTGTCGTTAAACCAATCAAATAACTAACTAACTAACTAACTGATCTAAAAAAAACGGGAGTAAAAAAGAAATCTTCTTTAAAATATGAAGGGTTTGAAACTAAATAATTGTCACTCATGAGGCGAAATAATTTCCGAAACTGGCCTTTTTGCGGGCATAATAATTTGCCTCAAAATTTCTCGTAAAAAAGTTTAACACTGGCAAAATTTTGTGGCCGTATCAATTTTTTTACGCGGGAGTTGGATCAGATAATTGATTTCCTTGTTGGCCTTATGAGAGCGAACCGGTGAGTTACAAAATCGAAAAAATGCTTTACGAAATCGAAAAAAAAAAGTTTTACAAAATCGAAAAAAAAAAAACTATTCGCGAAAACGAAAAAACCACTTTACATCGTCCATATACAGTGCGGCTCCGTTAACCACCAGTTCATTACAGGAACAAATCTGTGTCTCAATGCTGCGATGTAGTCCGCGTGTTATTTCTTTCTGCGTTGTTTTCAAACGTGCTTTACAGCTTCGAACAGAGTACAGCCATGAAATTTTGTCCATTTTTTGTAGTGTACTTTTGATAATACCTATACCCGTCACAAATAACTCCAGGTTTTCCCTTATTAGTTTCAATTAATTCTGTCTCCATTCATATAGTTTAACTGAAATTGATTTGCATGCTCATTCAACCCTTTCAAATACTTGGAAAAATAATTGTGATTTAAAACCTGTATGCTCTAGGTCTTTTAAACGTTGGCAATTACTATCTTGATCTTAGGGATCAATAACTTCTGTTGTTTGAGGACGGTTGATTATGTACATCTTTAAACCTCCTATCAGGCTCTTTCCGGACTACCGCAACGGGGTGTTCCGAACTTCGTATGTTTGTAGAACGGATGTCTACTGTAGGGGTGTTGTTAGTCATTGTTATGTAACTGATTATGCAACGGCTTTTTCGATTCCGTTGCACTTTTTTTTTTCGATTTCGTAATCGGGGAAGAGACAAAAAATTTGATTTTGGAGGAGTCCCGAGCGAACATGTGAGTGGAGATCGTAAGATTTATGTCTATGATTTCTCTTATCCCCACTGTTATGTAATACCACATACCAAAGTGTGGAGTTTGAGAGGTAATTAATTCGCCTTACATAAACGATGTCAATTTTTGCGATGTTTCTCTGTGTAAACACCTCCAAACTAATGACAGAACAAAATAAACAAATAAATAAATAAAGTAAGTAAATAAAACACTTCAATTTTTACCCACATTGCGTTTAGTTCACAACTTTCTCACACAATCCAGTTACCCAGGTGCGAAAAAATGTTTGAAAATGTGATCAGATCATGTTTTGTTCACATAAATTATAAAATATACAATACATGACACATTACAGTAATCTCTGCCCTGTATGCACAGTAGAACCTCAATATAATGACAAATACCATAAAAATCATAACATTAACTAGAACCTTATTTCGCTAGCGAAATGTTAAACACTTGACAAAAATTAAAATGCAAAAATAATTCTTTCAGTGGGTTATTTCTTGAATAATATATTGCAAACCAGACAGCTTGAAAACCCCTCCTAAGCCGAGTAGTATTTGGTTTTTGTTGACTTAAGGTTTTATTGACTGATCGGGCATACGCCGTGTTATCTATTTACACACTGAGAGCTCACACAAAACAAAGCTGAGTCACTGTGTGTTCTGTGCTGTGCGTTAAATGCTCTGCATTTACTTGCAGAAATACACTCTTCACATGGCGTTTTAAACAAGAAAACGAAATCGAAGGCGAAAAAATAAAAAGTGTCATGCACACGTTCATATCAAGTTCTACCTAAGTCCCAACTTTCGTGGCCCTAGGGCCCGTAGTGCCAGTGGAGGAGATGACAGGAAATCCGATCACTGTCAAAAAAAAAAAGATGGATGCCAACGGCTGCTCGCACAAATTCATATAGCCCTTGCAAGCCAAAGGCTTGTCATGTGTTAATTATCGAAACTTTGAACATTTTTTAGTCCAGCCGACTTTCGCCGGTGGACCATTCTCATCACTCGTGTGTTATACTCCACACAGCATTACTTTTTTTTCGATTTGGCTAAAGTATTAGCCAAAAAAAAAAAAAAAAAAAAACGGGTCAAATTGCAGAAAAATCACGATCTGTTCCTTCTTGAGGCTTCATCAACACTGAAAATTGTAAAGGTCGTGGTGGCTAAGTTGGAAGAGCGTGGGACTGATAGTCACGAGCTCGTGAGTTCTAAACCAGCTTCACAGGAAAGTGTTTATATGTACTGATGTTTTCAGATACGTACTTTTCTGAAGCGGATATATATAGAGAGAGCAAACTGGATCGAGCTAAATAATCTTTCTTTCTGACCAAATAAACGCCTTGACTATGGCCGCTATCGGGGTCACAGCATCTGCTTGAATCACTCAAATTCGGTGGAACCTCGGAATGCGATTTCACCGACAAGGACTTCACAAGCTCGGCCTTGATTCAGATTCTGTAGATTCTATTCTCTGCGTAAGCATAAGATATCGTTTATAATGCCGTGTGATTAAATGATATGGGCGGATGGGTGCTCAAGAAAACCCTCCCACAGCGTGTAACACCAGTGGCGCTACCCCGAAAAGCGAGTTGCGAACAGTGCACAGGGATGAAGAAGTTCAAACGCAAGTTTTTAACCCAACCGACTTTGTCGGACTGGGTTAGTCGTATCACTGTAGAGGGGCTTGAATGTATGTGCGTATATTAAACTTTTTCTTTGAAATGCTACTCCTCCTACAGTTTTGCTCCAATCGTTTTGATATTAGGCAGGAATGTTCCCTGGTTGGTCCCCTACTTTGCTTTTTTCGCAAATGACAAAAATGCCGAAATGGTGGAATTTTAAAAATGTAGTAAAATTGTGTAAATCTCGGTAAATACGTGAATCGTCAAAATTCAACCTCTCCAACATCCCTTTTCGGCTAGCCTCCACCCGGGAAAACTCGTTTTTGTGTATTAAAAGTATGAAAAAGTTACGTTCAGAAAAAAAGCTCTTCATTTTTTTCGTTTCAGAGTTTTTCTGTCTTTCCTTGTTTGGTAACTCGACTGAGTCATGTCCTTGGACATGCTTCTTTATTTAATTTTATGATTTCTTGTATCTTTACAATCTCTTGTATCTTTTTTCCTTCCTCTGCCATGTCGTCGTTGTTCTGGCCATGTGCACACCTTTCAGTGGTGCGTAGTGTGACGCCGTCGATACTGGCAGGGCGCACAGCGTATATAAGCCGTCGTCATATGCACTGCAAAAAATACTAACTTCGTTTGTACTCGCACCCACAATCATAAAATACTAATGCTATACGTTTGACCACTTCAAGGTACTTTTGACATCAGTCAAAATGGTGCTCCTTGAAAGTTATTGCGATAATTAATAGGCAGACAATTAACCAGTCAGAATGACGTCACCACGTTGAAATAACGTCATTCTCCTTTTGTGTGCTGCCAGTAGGTTTTAGATTATGTGGGAGCACAGGTAACATTTTCGTGTGTTTGAGTGTCCTAAACAATACACGCCCAATATATTATTTGAGTTGTTGAAAAGTGAAAACAATTAAAATAAAAAATAAATCGGAGTGTATGTGTACGTGTGTACGTATATATCATTCTATTGGCAGGAAAAATTAACTTTACTTATCATCCCCCACCGTTTTACTACAATGATAAACAAAAAAAAACAAAAAAATAGATGACCCGGTCTGAACAGGTTGGCGGTGTCGTTAAACCAATCAAATAACTAACTAACTAACTAACTGATCTAAAAAAAAACGGGAGTAAAAAAGAAATCTTCTTTAAAATATGAAGGGTTTGAAACTAAATAATTGTCACTCATGAGGCGAAATAATTTCCGAAACTGGCCTTTTTGCGGGCATAATAATTTGCCTCAAAATTTCTCGTAAAAAAGTTTAACACTGGCAAAATTTTGTGGCCGTATCAATTTTTTTACGCGGGAGTTGGATCAGATAATTGATTTCCTTGTTGGCCTTATGAGAGCGAACCGGTGAGTTACAAAATCGAAAAAATGCTTTACGAAATCGAAAAAAAAAAGTTTTACAAAATCGAAAAAAAAAAAACTATTCGCGAAAACGAAAAAACCACTTTACATCGTCCATATACAGTGCGGCTCCGTTAACCACCAGTTCATTACAGGAACAAATCTGTGTCTCAATGCTGCGATGTAGTCCGCGTGTTATTTCTTTCTGCGTTGTTTTCAAACGTGCTTTACAGCTTCGAACAGAGTACAGCCATGAAATTTTGTCCATTTTTTGTAGTGTACTTTTGATAATACCTATACCCGTCACAAATAACTCCAGGTTTTCCCTTATTAGTTTCAATTAATTCTGTCTCCATTCATATAGTTTAACTGAAATTGATTTGCATGCTCATTCAACCCTTTCAAATACTTGGAAAAATAATTGTGATTTAAAACCTGTATGCTCTAGGTCTTTTAAACGTTGGCAATTACTATCTTGATCTTAGGGATCAATAACTTCTGTTGTTTGAGGACGGTTGATTATGTACATCTTTAAACCTCCTATCAGGCTCTTTCCGGACTACCGCAACGGGGTGTTCCGAACTTCGTATGTTTGTAGAACGGATGTCTACTGTAGGGGTGTTGTTAGTCATTGTTATGTAACTGATTATGCAACGGCTTTTTCGATTCCGTTGCACTTTTTTTTTTCGATTTCGTAATCGGGGAAGAGACAAAAAATTTGATTTTGGAGGAGTCCCGAGCGAACATGTGAGTGGAGATCGTAAGATTTATGTCTATGATTTCTCTTATCCCCACTGTTATGTAATACCACATACCAAAGTGTGGAGTTTGAGAGGTAATTAATTCGCCTTACATAAACGATGTCAATTTTTGCGATGTTTCTCTGTGTAAACACCTCCAAACTAATGACAGAACAAAATAAACAAATAAATAAATAAAGTAAGTAAATAAAACACTTCAATTTTTACCCACATTGCGTTTAGTTCACAACTTTCTCACACAATCCAGTTACCCAGGTGCGAAAAAATGTTTGAAAATGTGATCAGATCATGTTTTGTTCACATAAATTATAAAATATACAATACATGACACATTACAGTAATCTCTGCCCTGTATGCACAGTAGAACCTCAATATAATGACAAATACCATAAAAATCATAACATTAACTAGAACCTTATTTCGCTAGCGAAATGTTAAACACTTGACAAAAATTAAAATGCAAAAATAATTCTTTCAGTGGGTTATTTCTTGAATAATATATTGCAAACCAGACAGCTTGAAAACCCCTCCTAAGCCGAGTAGTATTTGGTTTTTGTTGACTTAAGGTTTTATTGACTGATCGGGCATACGCCGTGTTATCTATTTACACACTGAGAGCTCACACAAAACAAAGCTGAGTCACTGTGTGTTCTGTGCTGTGCGTTAAATGCTCTGCATTTACTTGCAGAAATACACTCTTCACATGGCGTTTTAAACAAGAAAACGAAATCGAAGGCGAAAAAATAAAAAGTGTCATGCACACGTTCATATCAAGTTCTACCTAAGTCCCAACTTTCGTGGCCCTAGGGCCCGTAGTGCCAGTGGAGGAGATGACAGGAAATCCGATCACTGTCAAAAAAAAAAAGATGGATGCCAACGGCTGCTCGCACAAATTCATATAGCCCTTGCAAGCCAAAGGCTTGTCATGTGTTAATTATCGAAACTTTGAACATTTTTTAGTCCAGCCGACTTTCGCCGGTGGACCATTCTCATCACTCGTGTGTTATACTCCACACAGCATTACTTTTTTTTCGATTTGGCTAAAGTATTAGCCAAAAAAAAAAAAAAAAAAAAACGGGTCAAATTGCAGAAAAATCACGATCTGTTCCTTCTTGAGGCTTCATCAACACTGAAAATTGTAAAGGTCGTGGTGGCTAAGTTGGAAGAGCGTGGGACTGATAGTCACGAGCTCGTGAGTTCTAAACCAGCTTCACAGGAAAGTGTTTATATGTACTGATGTTTTCAGATACGTACTTTTCTGAAGCGGATATATATAGAGAGAGCAAACTGGATCGAGCTAAATAATCTTTCTTTCTGACCAAATAAACGCCTTGACTATGGCCGCTATCGGGGTCACAGCATCTGCTTGAATCACTCAAATTCGGTGGAACCTCGGAATGCGATTTCACCGACAAGGACTTCACAAGCTCGGCCTTGATTCAGATTCTGTAGATTCTATTCTCTGCGTAAGCATAAGATATCGTTTATAATGCCGTGTGATTAAATGATATGGGCGGATGGGTGCTCAAGAAAACCCTCCCACAGCGTGTAACACCAGTGGCGCTACCCCGAAAAGCGAGTTGCGAACAGTGCACAGGGATGAAGAAGTTCAAACGCAAGTTTTTAACCCAACCGACTTTGTCGGACTGGGTTAGTCGTATCACTGTAGAGGGGCTTGAATGTATGTGCGTATATTAAACTTTTTCTTTGAAATGCTACTCCTCCTACAGTTTTGCTCCAATCGTTTTGATATTAGGCAGGAATGTTCCCTGGTTGGTCCCCTACTTTGCTTTTTTCGCAAATGACAAAAATGCCGAAATGGTGGAATTTTAAAAATGTAGTAAAATTGTGTAAATCTCGGTAAATACGTGAATCGTCAAAATTCAACCTCTCCAACATCCCTTTTCGGGTAGCCTCCACCCGGGAAAACTCGTTTTTGTGTATTAAAAGTATGAAAAAGTTACGTTCAGAAACAAAGCTCTTCATTTTTTTCGTTTCAGAGTTTTTCTGTCTTTCCTTGTTTGGTAACTCGACTGAGTCATGTCCTTGGACATGCTTCTTTATTTAATTTTATGATTTCTTGTATCTTTACAATCTCTTGTATCTTTTTTCCTTCCTCTGCCATGTCGTCGTTGTTCTGGCCATGTGCACACCTTTCAGTGGTGCGTAGTGTGACGCCGTCGATACTGGCAGGGCGCACAGCGTATATAAGCCGTCGTCATATGCACTGCAAAAAATACTAACTTCGTTTGTACTCGCACCCACAATCATAAAATACTAATGCTATACGTTTGACCACTTCAAGGTACTTTTGACATCAGTCAAAATGGTGCTCCTTGAAAGTTATTGCGATAATTAATAGGCAGACAATTAACCAGTCAGAATGACGTCACCACGTTGAAATAACGTCATTCTCCTTTTGTGTGCTGCCAGTAGGTTTTAGATTATGTGGGAGCACAGGTAACATTTTCGTGTGTTTGAGTGTCCTAAACAATACACGCCCAATATATTATTTGAGTTGTTGAAAAGTGAAAACAATTAAAATAAAAAATAAATCGGAGTGTATGTGTACGTGTGTACGTATATATCATTCTATTGGCAGGAAAAATTAACTTTACTTATCATCCCCCACCGTTTTACTACAATGATAAACAAAAAAAAAAAAAAAAAAATAGATGACCCGGTCTGAACAGGTTGGCGGTGTCGTTAAACCAATCAAATAACTAACTAACTAACTAACTGATCTAAAAAAAACGGGAGTAAAAAAGAAATCTTCTTTAAAATATGAAGGGTTTGAAACTAAATAATTGTCACTCATGAGGCGAAATAATTTCCGAAACTGGCCTTTTTGCGGGCATAATAATTTGCCTCAAAATTTCTCGTAAAAAAGTTTAACACTGGCAAAATTTTGTGGCCGTATCAATTTTTTTACGCGGGAGTTGGATCAGATAATTGATTTCCTTGTTGGCCTTATGAGAGCGAACCGGTGAGTTACAAAATCGAAAAAATGCTTTACGAAATCGAAAAAAAAAAGTTTTACAAAATCGAAAAAAAAAAAACTATTCGCGAAAACGAAAAAACCACTTTACATCGTCCATATACAGTGCGGCTCCGTTAACCACCAGTTCATTACAGGAACAAATCTGTGTCTCAATGCTGCGATGTAGTCCGCGTGTTATTTCTTTCTGCGTTGTTTTCAAACGTGCTTTACAGCTTCGAACAGAGTACAGCCATGAAATTTTGTCCATTTTTTGTAGTGTACTTTTGATAATACCTATACCCGTCACAAATAACTCCAGGTTTTCCCTTATTAGTTTCAATTAATTCTGTCTCCATTCATATAGTTTAACTGAAATTGATTTGCATGCTCATTCAACCCTTTCAAATACTTGGAAAAATAATTGTGATTTAAAACCTGTATGCTCTAGGTCTTTTAAACGTTGGCAATTACTATCTTGATCTTAGGGATCAATAACTTCTGTTGTTTGAGGACGGTTGATTATGTACATCTTTAAACCTCCTATCAGGCTCTTTCCGGACTACCGCAACGGGGTGTTCCGAACTTCGTATGTTTGTAGAACGGATGTCTACTGTAGGGGTGTTGTTAGTCATTGTTATGTAACTGATTATGCAACGGCTTTTTCGATTCCGTTGCACTTTTTTTTTTCGATTTCGTAATCGGGGAAGAGACAAAAAATTTGATTTTGGAGGAGTCCCGAGCGAACATGTGAGTGGAGATCGTAAGATTTATGTCTATGATTTCTCTTATCCCCACTGTTATGTAATACCACATACCAAAGTGTGGAGTTTGAGAGGTAATTAATTCGCCTTACATAAACGATGTCAATTTTTGCGATGTTTCTCTGTGTAAACACCTCCAAACTAATGACAGAACAAAATAAACAAATAAATAAATAAAGTAAGTAAATAAAACACTTCAATTTTTACCCACATTGCGTTTAGTTCACAACTTTCTCACACAATCCAGTTACCCAGGTGCGAAAAAATGTTTGAAAATGTGATCAGATCATGTTTTGTTCACATAAATTATAAAATATACAATACATGACACATTACAGTAATCTCTGCCCTGTATGCACAGTAGAACCTCAATATAATGACAAATACCATAAAAATCATAACATTAACTAGAACCTTATTTCGCTAGCGAAATGTTAAACACTTGACAAAAATTAAAATGCAAAAATAATTCTTTCAGTGGGTTATTTCTTGAATAATATATTGCAAACCAGACAGCTTGAAAACCCCTCCTAAGCCGAGTAGTATTTGGTTTTTGTTGACTTAAGGTTTTATTGACTGATCGGGCATACGCCGTGTTATCTATTTACACACTGAGAGCTCACACAAAACAAAGCTGAGTCACTGTGTGTTCTGTGCTGTGCGTTAAATGCTCTGCATTTACTTGCAGAAATACACTCTTCACATGGCGTTTTAAACAAGAAAACGAAATCGAAGGCGAAAAAATAAAAAGTGTCATGCACACGTTCATATCAAGTTCTACCTAAGTCCCAACTTTCGTGGCCCTAGGGCCCGTAGTGCCAGTGGAGGAGATGACAGGAAATCCGATCACTGTCAAAAAAAAAAGATGGATGCCAACGGCTGCTCGCACAAATTCATATAGCCCTTGCAAGCCAAAGGCTTGTCATGTGTTAATTATCGAAACTTTGAACATTTTTTAGTCCAGCCGACTTTCGCCGGTGGACCATTCTCATCACTCGTGTGTTATACTCCACACAGCATTACTTTTTTTTCGATTTGGCTAAAGTATTAGCCAAAAAAAAAAAAAAAAAAAAAACGGGTCAAATTGCAGAAAAATCACGATCTGTTCCTTCTTGAGGCTTCATCAACACTGAAAATTGTAAAGGTCGTGGTGGCTAAGTTGGAAGAGCGTGGGACTGATAGTCACGAGCTCGTGAGTTCTAAACCAGCTTCACAGGAAAGTGTTTATATGTACTGATGTTTTCAGATACGTACTTTTCTGAAGCGGATATATATAGAGAGAGCAAACTGGATCGAGCTAAATAATCTTTCTTTCTGACCAAATAAACACACGGGTTTAAGAGAAACACAAAGAATCCAACAGATCTAATCCATACTTTTGACAGCACTTTCGACCCAATTTTGTCAAAATTAGTCCGTTTCTACTTTCACGTTTGTAATGTCTTACGGCTTTTACGGCTGGGTGCAATGTCCACGGATATTCTTGTTTTGAATTGGTCCATATGTCACACTTTCGACTTCTGGGCGGAATGTCTATGGCCCAAATGTCTCTGACCCAAATGTCGCTGACCCAAATGTCTCTGGCCCAAATGTCTGGATACCAATTTCGGTATCCGTTGTTATGTCGGTCATTTTCGACGATTCCCGATAAGGTGCAGTAAAACTGTCTTATCAGTCATGTGACCATGGGTTAACACATTCCACTCAGATAAAGAGAAAAGCCTTAGAGAACATTCTCGCTAATCTTTTTCAATTTTAGTGATAGTCGGTGCATTTTTTTTTTCAGACATAATATTACCAAGATCTAAAGTATACTGAGAAGGGAACGAGCACTGGACAACTACCATAAATTATCAACGTAATATTCAGATGCAAAAACTTCAGATATTAATTGAATCAAATTGGGTTAAAGAGATACAACAGTCGCCGCCATACACAGACAAAACACAGCTGCTATCCATTTTAACTGTACGGCTGTTGAATGCTACTGTTGTACGCTTTCTTTGATTTTTTTGTGTAATTTCGTAGCAATTACATGATTGGTTTTACTTAACCAGATATTTACAGGTTTAGTATGGAAAAAAAATACATCTGCTTGTGGCGTCTAGGATAAATGAATTTTGTTTTATTAAGTTTCAGCAAATTGTGCAAAATAGTTAATTTATATTGCTCAGTTCAAGCAATAAGTGTTTTTTGTGCATAACTTGAGGCAATACTACTTATTCTTGGAGCAAATACTGTGTACTAATTAAAAGACACAAAATTAATATCCCAGGTGCTCCGTGCAAAACGACTCCCTTTTCAGTATGTGATTGTACTGAATTTCAGTTTAGTGACAAAAATATAGTTAAAGACAATATTTAAATCCAAAACATTTGACATCTAACCGATTCGGAGCTCTGCATGGCTCGGCAAAGATGTTTCCCTATAATGTCAAAACTGACGTAATAGTTAATCTTTCCGAGTGTGTAATTCGGAATTCGAACAAAAATAAAGCATAAGACAGGGGTGATTTTTTTTTTGCCCCGTAGAACAACAAAGGGCCGTCATCTCGGTGGTAAACTTTGCTCTTTTATTGGGCAGAGAGGTTTAACAGAGGTCTACTTGGGGTTTCCATATTGCCAGCAAACAACGTCAGGTGCCAGCAGATTGGACGACCCCCCCCCCCCCCCCCCAATAGTAGTGCCATAGAAAAATAACCTGATTAATTAAAAAAATCAAATCAAGTAAAATTTGAACTTAACACGGATTATTTAAAATAAATATCCATGAAGCAAATAAGAAATCTACATATTTTTTATTGAAGGCGAAATTAGTCACTATCGACAAAATAATATTTTCGGAATAGACTAATGAGGCTCGAGCCAATTGAAAGATATGGGATGTCATAGAAGTTGAATTGCCCTTAATTTAAGTCTATTCCGGAAGAGACTTGATTCGCAAATATGGAAACACATGTGAATTTTATTTGCGTTATATATTCTTATTTTTAATAATAGAGTGTTATTTGTGCAACAGCTTTTTTCAATGGAAACTGTAAACGTTAAAGTTGATGGAAGTGCTCCGCAGGCAAACTTCTCAGATTTGTTTTCTTTTCATAGTTATGTCAAATTTCTGGACAAGGCAAACATGCTCCTTGTCAGATTACTTCATAACTCAGGCCAGAACAATAATAGAGGAAGCTGTTCAGAAGTGTAGGAATAGAAAATGGTTTACAAATATAAACTATAAATAAAAAATTAAGGCAAATGTATGGCAGGCTTGCTGTGCATACGAATTAATTTTTTGGAGGAAAACTAAAAGAAAAAAAGATCTTTCTTTTATGGAGTCATGATGCTCTCGTTTAGTACCTCACTTACTCGCTATGCAATTCGCTTGCGTTACAATGCGGCCAAACATTTAGCGTCTCAAACTAATCGCATTTGTCGATGAGAAGACGCGTACTTGATCTGTGGCCATTCTCAAGAGCTCGTATAGACATGCTCAGCAGTCTGTATCTGAATGGCTTCACTATTGATGTTCGGAGTTGTGTCCCCGTAGAAGGGTTAAAGTCAGCTGAATAATGCTTTTAAAACAAATTATTTGTAACTCCCACGCGGTTGAGTCAAACCCAAAATAATCCTTTGCACTTAACCGGGTGCAGTATTCATTAAAACATTTGTAAAAAACGCGATCAAGTTATTACAATGTTTTTCTGTTTGTTAAATAATGCAGTACATAGACAAATATGATATACATGAATGAAATAACGTTTGCTGTTTTACTGTTCTTATTTCAGTTTATGCGGGTTGTGTTTTTCCGAAGAAGCCTGGTCGAATTGTTGCATGGAGAAGAATTCAATGGCGTCGCGTTGCCCAGCAAACAGCGGCTCAAGAAGTGGTGTCGTCACCACGCTTACACTCCCCTAGATGACGGTACGTGTGGTACTTGGTATGATACGTGTGGTACTTGACACGTGTTCTTGGACGCCCATACATGGGTGCTTTGTCTTACGCCACAGTGTCATGTATGAGCACGTTCCTTTGCTCTATCACTCACAAACACTGCATGTATGGGTGGTTGTCAGCCACACTGTCAGTCGACCACACAATATCCGGGTTCTTCTGAAGCATAATACACGTTCGTACTACATCTGGGTAGGGTACTTGTTAGATATCACAACACACGTTCACACCAGATTAGGATAATTAAGTGTCATATAACACAGATCACATGTAAGTACTTGTCAAGTGCCACAACAACATGCGACACGCTGTTTGTACCGTATTTTGGTGCTCGCTAGGACTCACCACATACAGCCAAATTAAATTAATTTTCGGTTGGATCCTAAAACATCCCCCCCATACAAAAAAAAAACAACAAAAAACCATGGTTCCCGATTTGGGTGTCACAACTGAAAAAAACGCTAGGATTTGTATACTGTGACGGGATACCGTTGAAAATCTTCGGGATTTTATCCAGTTTTATCGGGATCTCAAACTAAACGGGTTTTCCAATAGCGACGCTATCCACTGGTGGTGATGGGGAGAAGGAGAGGGGCGAGGGTCGCTAAATGGCTTCAACCAGCATATCTAAAATGTTTAAAAATGTAAAGAAGTATGTGAATAACTCAGTGACAATAACTTCGGCCTTAATTCGCCCGACCCCTTTATGTAAAGACAATGAAAAAGTCGATCCTGAAGCTGTTCTCTATTTTTTCACATTTTACAGACATATATATTAGAAATAAAAATAATGAAACTATTTATAGATCAGTGCTTAAAGTTTAAAGTTCGATCTACCCGCACTGTAGTAACATAGTTTTAGCGTTGGCATGAACTATTCAGTATTGGCAAATAGAGCTATAAATGAATCTGTCAAGATTACTTGAATAGCGGGACTTGCCAGAGTTGCCATTTTTGCAGTGACAAAGCTCTGAGATCTTTCGTGAGATATCGCTTAAAGATCGTATGGTGATGTTCCATGGATCAAGGCCACGATGACGTCATGTTCAAGATGGCGAAAAATAATACATCCTGTCTCTTCCCCCCCTCCCCCCTGCCTCCCCGTCCACTATAAAAATTATGTGAGGAGGAATACGTATAAATTTCAAAGTACCGTGTATGAAAGACATTGAAATGAGTGAGAACTGTATTTATTCACTGTATTTCCTCCCGGGGGTGGGAATGGGGGTGAGGCCAGCACTTGGTATCCTTTGTGATATTATGCCAAAAAGGCGGAGAAAGGGGACAACTTTCATTCAGTACTCTCGTTTTCCAAAAAAGGACGTTCTTTTGGACCTGCACTTCGCGTTTGGACCAAAAGGGGGTATTTATTTTTTCAAAGTTAGTACTCCGAGTTTAGGGGTCGTTTTGGAAAGCCGTGGACACGCATGGTAATCAGATGGAACACGGGCGCCCCCTCGTCCCGCTATTTCCCAATGGGGCAAAGTCGTTTTCAGCATTTTTATTTTATCAAGAAATCTGCGCTTGGCGAAATTCGCTCATACGACTTCAGCAATGCTTAACCTCTGTGAACAGTTTTGACATATACTTAAAATTTCCGTTTAAGTGTTAAAGTGTCCTCTGTACATAGAACTAGATGGAATGTGCATCTTTCAACAGTATGCTTTGAAACTTGAGTGTCTGAAAAGCGTCTGATAAAAGCAGTGAATAAAAACAAGAACAGAGGAAAGTTATGTTTTATAAAAAATGAATAGAAATTTTAAAAAAAATAGAAAGAAATCAACAACTGTCGTTGTCTAGGAAATATCTAAGGGCCTGCCCATTTGATATCCAGGAAGCTGTCCTCCCTTTGCACTTCACCTTTTTTTTTAGACTAGCCGACTTCGTTGGGCTGGTCTTGTCACATGGGTGGGGGCATCAGTCGCCATTATACACGTATGTAAAGTTTTCTTAAAATCCTTCTCCATTTTAATCCAATTTCTTTCAAATTTTCTATGAGTGTTTCTGGTTGGTCCTCTCTTGAAAGTAACTTTTTCTGACGACGCGCCAAAATTGGCCGAAGAGGCTATTTCTTAATTTTTCGCTGGCCATCTACAATTTGGATTGCATTGTTTTCAAATTTTGTATGAATGTTCACTAGATAATCGTCTCTTGACACTTAAAACAGTATAGGCTTTCAAACGTTCGTGTTTTTGTCTAGTTTTCCTATTTTTATTTGGAACGTTTCCAGTTCTTCCTAGTTTTATCTTGGCGAACATTTGAAAGTCTGACAGCACTGTTTTTGGCGACCCACAAAAAACTGACCAAATGGGGGGGGGGGGGGGGGGAGGGGAAAGCATTTACATTTTTTTGGCAGCCGGTTTTTTAAATATTCCTCCCAAAATTTAATAGCAATGCTGTTAAGTTTTGCTTCAGTGTTCACTCAGTGGTTTGGGCGATTCGCCAAAAATTAGCCAATTTTAAATCTATCTGTGAGACGTTTCCCAAAATGCGTTTGATTGGGTTTATATTGAATTTTGGAATAATGCTCTTCATGTGATATGTTCTTTGAAAATTAATTTTCTGGCGCAACTCCAAAAACTGAGCTTCGAAAATGCCTCTGTTTGAACGTTTTGGGGATCACGTTTATCAAAATAGTCAAATTCCTTCAACTTTTTTAGTCTTAGTCCAAGTTTAGAGCTTCTTTGAAATTTATTTATTTATTTTTGGATGCGCCAGACAGTAGACAAATGTCGGCCTTGAATGAAATTCAGCAAACAGTTTTTTAAAATGCTGCCACAGTAAAACATCCGTTAGTGAACACCTTTTGTTAGTGAACACTTCAATATAATATTATATAATATATTATATAGAGGTTTTACTGTACAGCTCTTTGGCAACCCTAAAAGCCTTTTCTACTTGATTCGCTAGATCTCGACTGGTCACAATGTCCCTGGACATTTTTGTTAATATAATGTTCCTGTAACGATCGCGAACTTTCACAACAGTTATGACATATTGAGTGATTGATGTTAAGAATAAAAAAAATTCTCAGCTGAAATTTATTTTGACTTGGTGTGTCAAATGATAAACAACATCGAGGCTTAATTGTACACGTGTGTTTCCTACTTCTTGAAGGGGTGACTGCGTAGGGCGGGGCGGGATGGTTGGGAGTGGGGGCGGGGGGGGGGAGGTTGGGGTGCGCCAGGCTATTGCAATGTCCTTTCCCATCTGAACTTTCTATTCTGTTAGTCGGTAATCTCCAGCCACAGACAGTGCACTCGGGGAAAGCTATTGATGTGAAATTTCTGGGACAAAAAAACGAACTTTCATTGGAACCACATGTAGGTCACTTACCTTTCAGCGCCAAATTATGTCGCTCTCGATTGATCGTTTCTGTTTGGCTTTTGAAGGCATTGAATTTCTTTATTTACAGAAGGAAATTACAGTTGACTCGAACGTAAACAACATGGAGCTTTTTTTTTGCTAATAGTCTGACGATCCGGAGATCTAAATTTTTTAAATCTTCCAAACATGGCTGCAAAATTCTGTTTCCATGGATGGGAACCTCAGTGGAAATCCCGCTGAGAACCAGAAATATGGCCATAGCATCGTTCTTATCCAAGGGCAAAATAATATTGGTTTAGCTTTCTGTAACGTCTTATCTGGTTTCAATTTAGCAAAATATTTAGAAGGTCTCTGTTGCAAAAGGAGTGATTTTATTATTATTATTATGAATCTGAGACGCAGAAAGATTTTTGAGGGCTTGCTTTTTCAGGATAACGTTGTTTCCAGATGTTTCCAAGCGATCTTCTAGCCCACGTATTTTTTTGAAAATAATTCGTGATATTATGTCACCGAAGAATGAACCTCTTTTATTACAGCTTACACAAAGGACACAGATAATAATTCGATATAAACACACGACTAGTTTTCAGCAAAAAAGAAAGACGCGAACGAATTTGACAGATTTGGCAGATCAAGGAGTGGCGACGATGGTTGGCGAGCGGAGTTTCTAAGTGAAGCAGCTGGTTGAAATGCTATGGGAGCGCTTTCTTCAGCACAGAAATACTGTCTGAACTACTGATTTCGAATGAAGGATCCTCTGTCAGTTGTTACAAAACAAACATTGCAGCAGAGCGCTGTAGAGGAAACAAAAAAGAGTTAAAAAGGCCCAAATTATGGGCCGCGGCGCTCGGTGCTCCCGCCGGTGGTGCGTCGATTTTAGAATCATCAGTGAAAATCGATTTTTCCATGTGAGGTAAAATGTGATAGATAGCAGACTTTGATCTCCTAGATCGTGTAACAAAAGGGCATAGTTAGCCATTCTACGTAAAAAAGGGTGGGACAGGTGGAATGTATGGTTGGGCAGGTCGACTGCGCCGTCACCTTCCTGACCGGGCTATACAAGGTTACTGTAAACCTTGTGCCGGCATCAAAATCCGTGATAAAACAGCGCCATTTTTTTCTTAAAACAAGATAAGATAACAAATAAAAAAAACCTTCTATTGGAGAAGGAAAAAAGAATTTTTATACCAAGTTTAAAAAAATGGCGTGAAATATCAAGAATATTTTTCTTCCCGACCTGAAAGTGTCAAATTCTGGCCAAGAACCTGATCTAAAAGTGTTAATTTGGTAAGAAATAAAACCATGTAGATATTTTGCCTTGTCTGGCCATTTTGCATTGTTTTCTGACTGCGTGGTCTGTATGCTACAAAAGCAAGCGTTACCACGGCAGCATTTAAAATTGTCTTATCATTATTAAATTTCAAGTCTGGTTCCGTTCCCGACTTAGCTGAAATGCTATGCATTGAGCGTCAAAATAAATAAATAAATAAAAGAAAAAAAGGACAGTCCTGAAAGTGAAGCGCGATAAAAGGACCAAAAAGTGAGGTGAAAAAGTCAGTGTGTGTTGCTCAGCGCTCTTTATTGAAATAATTCACAAATTTCACCACAAAAAAGTAAATGCTTTCAAAAATAAAGAGCAACAAAAAAACATGTGGAAGATACTTGAATAGTCTTCAGGCAAAAGTTGTCTGGCTTGAATACAGACAATTCCTGGAGGTGAAGCCTCCTCGTTGAGATCCGCCTAAACAAGTTGATAAGGTCAGGAAACAGCAGGCTCATACCAACAAATGGGGGGGGGGGGGGGGGAAACAAAAAAACGCTAATGGAAACCTTAAAATATGTATATTATTTAAAAGCTGCCCGGCCTGGATATGTCAATATCATGGGATAAACAGGGGGCGGATTAAGTAGCCTGGAGACACAACGTTCCCCCACCTTTTCGGTTTGGGGAGTTGGTGGGCGTTTGCCTTTTGGTGCATTGGAAGCTCGTGTTGGGGATGGGCTGAGGCCGTAACTAACCAACCCCTTTTTGCCGGTTTACGCTTTACAGAAAAAGAAAAGTAGAGAATTTAACATTTTCAAAACTGGAATTTTCAAAACCTTAAATTTTAAGGTTTGAGATCCCAAAGAATTGCCGCCATATTTATCTTTCCTCTGTAGAGGGGATTTTTTTGGGCATTCTGTGTGTTTGGAGGGGGGGGGGGGGTAGGGCGGGTTATCTGTTGTAGATATATGTTAATACAACAACTCTCGAACAAAACGCCAGCTAAGGTTCAAACTTGGTGGGATTATGCCATAGATTGGTCCGCTGGCTGGGATTGTATTTGACATAAACTGGATAGCATATGACGTCATAGGACGTCAAAATGTGACAGTTACGTCGGTACTATAACAGCAGAACGAAACGCCGGATTAGCTTCAAATTTAGTAGGATACTACCGTGGGTAGGTCCGATGATTCATAATGTATTTCGTATAAATAGCGCAATGCATGACATGATGTGACGTCACCAGACTTTGTTAAGAGGATAACTCGAGATCGATAAGTCGAATCAGGTTCAAACTTGGTGGAATTATACCTTGGATGGACCCGCCGGTTGCTGTTGTATTTGACACATATTGGACAATGGGTGACGTCATAGGACCTCGCAACGTAAAAATTCGTCACCCCTATAACTAGAAGTAAAACATCAGATCAGCTTGAAACTTCACAGGATAATGCATTGGCTTGGTCCGATGGTTCATATTGTATTTGGCATATGACGTCACATGACGAGTATGGGTCCACTGGTAACTACTGTTTTATGTGCATATTGGATAACGCATGACGCCATAGGACGTTGAAACATGAAAAATGCGTTATCACTGTAACTGCAAAAAGAAACGTTGGATCACCCTCAAACTTAGTAGGATGATGCTTTGGGTTGGATTTGACGGTTCATTATGCGCCCCCCCCCCCCGAGCAACGGGAGATAGATAGAGTTTGTACTTTTTGTGTGTATGTGTGTGTGCCAGTCTGTTGTGAACAAAATGTTGTGTGCGAGATATCTCGATAACGAAACGTCGGATCGACTTCAAACTTGATCTGTTTATTACTTGTTTGGTGGGACGGTTCTGTCAACTTTTGACACATGTTATGTTATTAGAGAAAGCGTATGGCGTCATTACGTAAACATCTTGTGTGCGCAATTTCTCTACCGCCGAACATCGGAGAACGTTCAAACTTGGAGGGATTGTTGCCTGGTAGGTCCGAAAGATTCTGTCAAATTTTGTCGTGAGTAGAAAGAACGAAAACGGCACATGACGTCATCGCATAAAATAGGCATAAAATATGCATATAGCTTAACAACTAGTGGGGCAAAGAGAAAACTTAGAACAAAACGGCGCTGAATCCTAAAAGTAAAAGTGTGTTCAATCAAACTTGAGGAAATGTTGTGACTGACGTTTTAAATGTTTTATGTGGTTTGTGATTGTCTGTAAATGATGGCATAAATGGGGTTGTAGTATATTCGGGTAAGAGTAAGTGCTGTGGTGCTCATTATGTAGCTTTTTTTTTGTCCAGAGATATGTATATAAAAATATAAAAAATAAATAATAAATAAAAAAAAAACAGAAAATATAGCTTAACAAGATCTTGTGTGCAAAATATCTCGATAACGGAAAGTAGTACCGACTTCAAGTTTTATATGGATATTCTTTGGGTCGCTCGGACTGCTGCATCAACTTTCAGCAACACTTTCAAATTTCAGCCAAATTAAGAAAGGCGTCATCACGTGAAAGTTTACCTGTTGTTAAGCAAAATATCTCGATAGCGGAAACTCAGATCGACTTTAAATTTGAGGTAGGTATTCCTTGGATAAGTGACACGTTTCTTGTTGAACATTGAACAACTCGTACAGAAAATTAAGACAATTGTATAACGCCAACACCACCCCTACTCCCCCTTCCCCCTCCCCCCTCCCCCCTCCCAGCCTTCCCTATTTGTCGACTCTTTTGTTAACTAAGCATCGTTGTTAACCACGCTGGGAATTTCGGGTGTTCTCGAGCATTGTTTAGATTGCTTGAAAAAAGTAGCATCATTACTGTCGATTCTTGCATTACTCGAAATTGACCTTTTTGTGCGTTACTCATCTGCAGCTATCACATAACATGCCACTCAGTCAGGGGTAAGTGTCACTTGTGCATTATGAAGTTATCTACGAAGGCACGGAATGTCATTGTCATGTTTGCAGGCCTCACCGCCACAAACTTGTTTTCATTTGGTTGCCAAGCTGTTTCATATAGGGCAGTGATTATGTAACGGTTAGCATTGTTTGCAGTAAGTGAAAGTATTTTTCACTTTTAAAGTGGGTCGTCTGATATCTTGTATTACCGCAAGAAGCTCACCATTTTGGCCCCAAAATCTCCCCCCCCCCTCCCCTTTTTCCCACCGAAGTGTGTCATCTGTTGCGCAGTTATGAAGAATGCCTTTTTAGAGCTTTTTGGCCGATGGGAATGTACGAAGACAAGGTAGAATTTCGTTGCTATAACTACACTTAGGGTACACACCATTACAGCAACCTTGGGTAAAAGGGTTAAGGTTGAGTAGTCGTGCCTACAGAAGATGACCTTGGTGGGGGATGACGATTAGCAAAAACAAAATCACCATTGAAGTAGGGAATTGATGGGGTTATGCCGTGGGTTGGAGTTAAACAAGTGGGGTTTGGGGTTTGGTGAGCCGCCAGGGAGGGAGGGGGTTGGCGTTACCTTTGTTAAGTAGTGTACAAGTTATTTCCGTTGGCTGGACACGGCATTTTTCTGTGCGACGAGTTTTTTTTCTGTTATGTTCGTGCAGGACTAGCTATCGATTTTGCTCGAGCAGTTTTGTAACCTTAATACTTTTTAAGTGGGTCATCTACCATCTTCTGTTTTCGTCAAGCAGCTCTCCATTTTGGCATAAGTATGCTCCCTAACCCTCCTCACCCCCCTCCCCCCCCCCCCCCCGCCTTCCCCACAGAGGTGATTCGTCTACTTTACAGTTATGAAGGATGCCTTTCTTTTTCTTTTTTTGCCAATGAGAATGTATAAAACGAGGTATAAATATACTGTGGATACAGGCTCAAAAGGGTTAAGGTTGCGTTCAGGGCCATACCTACATTAGTTGGGTGGGGTGGAGGGGGTAACGGTAAGCAGTGAAAAAGAAAGATCCTCAATAAAATAGTGATTTGATGCAGCGACCACCTTCCAGACCCAGATAAAAAAGACTGCTGCGGTATACCCTGTTTGTAATGACAACCTTCAAGACCCGAATAAAAAGACGTACACTAAAACTTTTTAGTAGTTCCCCACCTCTTCGATCCGTATAAGAGACGTACATTGAAACCTGTCTTTAGCGACCACCTTCCAGAATCGGATAAAAAACTAACAGTAAAAAGCTGCCTGTCGTAACCAGGATAAAAAAAGACTTACAGTAAAACCTCCGTAATGACCACCTTCCAGACCCGGAAAGTATACGTAGAGTATAAATCAGTTTATATTGACACAAATTCCGCTTTGCTAATGTTGTACCTAGACGTATGCAGTAATTAAGGATTAAGATATTTACAAGTCAGATTGTCTTGCCCTCCCCTTTCTGAATGGGACAAAGGTATTCCGTTACCGGACTGCTGTCGCATCGTATATATCTATACATCCCTTGAGGAGGACGGGGGGAGGGGGGTTTCGGGGGAAACGTTTATTTTTGCTTACAAAAAAAAACGGCAGTGGTGGTTTAAAATGCTCTAGTTAAAATGCTTCGAATTGTTTCAATCGATGAGATGGAATTCCAGCCAGGGTCTGTTTGATTTTATTTCAGTCTGCTGTGTTAAATAAAATAAATAAATAAATGGAAAACGAGTAGTAAATAGCACGACCAGCTTGCAGAAAATTGGCCTTTTTAGCAACGAATGTTTTGTTCTTGGTGTGGCTGACAGGGGTAATATATTAATGTCAATCACTGAGTTGTTGGTTTGTGTTTTAGTGGCATGCTGATAATTTCGAGCTCCCCCCCCCCCCACCCCGTCTTCCCCACTTTTCTGCTTTTCGGATTTAAAAAATTTTAATCCATCAGTTTCTAATTTTTAGTCTAAAATTGATCAAGGTTCCTGCGACCTAAAGATGTTCCAGTTCTGATTGTGTTGAAAATCATGTAACAATGGACTCCTCCCTTCACAGCGCACCCACGAGTTCACTGACTGGACTATTTTTGGTCTTTAATTTATAGTTTCCAGCTGCTTAACGCACATGAAATATTCGTATATGCTCCGGATAATAATTTTCCATTGACCTCTGCATTTCCTCCCATCACACAACAGTATTTTGGCTTTTCAAAAGTTTTGAAATCTAGTGTTTCCCACAAAAGTTTGAATGTCAGTACCCTCTTCAAGAATAGACAAACATCGTCTGCAAACACACAAAAAAGTTCATTTTCGTAACACATTTGTGTGATCACGCTCGAAGCATTGAATGGAGAAGCCCAGGGCTACACGAGGGACATGCTCGAATCCTATCTGCCATGTAGACCAATTCGGTCTGCTTGTGAGTCATGTCAGCCATGTAGACCACTTCGGTCTGCTTGTGACTCATGTCAGCCATGTAGACCACTTTGGTCTGCTTGTAACTAGAGCTGTGTTCCGAGGCCCGGCCCGACCCTTTTCGCTGCATTTCGGACAATCTCGGGCCGGGCCGGCCTTTTTCGTGTACATTTATATTTGTACTTGATAGATGTCTTTCAATTTTACTCTTTTCAATATATATATATATATATATATATATATATATATATATATATATATATATATATATATATATATATATATATATATATATATATATATATATATATATATTGATGATGCTGCAGAACAATTTATTTTCAGTATTGATTTATATGTTTTTGTGAAATGCAGTTGTTTGGTTTTGTTCACATTTGAATAAAAAGCACACAGGACATCGCACACTATTCACTGATACGAGTATATATATATATCTTTACTATGTATAGATATATAATAATATATATCTTTTAGCTTTTCCTAGCCCGTCACGGCCCAAAGGCTCTCGGATCACTCCCCCACTTGTGACCCATATCAGCCATGTCGACCACTTCGGTCTGCCTGTGACCCATATCAGCCATGTCGACCACTTCGGTCTCCTTGTGAACTGGTGTTCACCGTGCCGAGAGCACGGCTCAATCATGACCATCAAGCATATAGCCATGCAGCACCAGTGCTCTGGAATTTACAAAACACATATAAATTTCAACATCATTACCTGGAATAAAAAAGCAGGCGAAACTCTATCGTTTTGGAAACTTATACAGTATATTATACTTGGAATAGGCTAGGCAACCAAATGTTTTCTTTATTACAGATTAAGTCTTCCTTTGAAAAGAAAAGTTGTATGACTAGTAGATATAAGTTAACAGCATGGAGACGTTTTATTTACCAGCTAATTCGTAAAGACAAAGTAAACTTTATATGTATGTATTACAAGGTGAAAGGCCTCAATCTTGCCCATCACAGTATAAAAGGTTCTAGCTTACAAAGAACTGTGATGCTATGAGCGCTAGGTGATACGCCAGTATGAGACATTTTCAAAGAAATTGTTGAAATTAAATACATGCCATGTTAGTCGGGGGATCCTGCTTCACCAAGGCTCTAGTTTTTATTTTGACCTTGACCCAATTTCAGAGTCAAAATGGTCACTGCTGGGGCTGTACTCTCTACGATTGCTTGTTCTATAAAGAATATAGAAATGAATTTTTCCAGCAGCTTAAATAGCGTCACTAAAAGCAAGTTGCTGTTCTACCTTTTTTAAAAAAAATAGTACATTCTCTTTTAAAGTAGTGTGGGAGGCAGGCTTTACAATTTGCCATACCCTCCAGCAGATATTTTACCCATTATTTTTATTTGAATAAAATTGTAAAGAAGAAAAAAGCAACTGAACTATTCTCGGTATGAGTGAGCTTTGGGGCAAGTGTACAGTATGTAGGTTAACACATAGGTTAACAGGCATTTTTTTAACGAAATTTTTCCAGTCGGCAACCCAAGGCAGTTAGTTTAATTTAAATTTAAACCAGCATGAAGAAACTGCGTGAAGAAAAATTGAGCATCAATTGGAGTGAAACATATCTAGTAAAAGTGAATGTGAACTGCGCAGTACTTTGCGCAGAGGGATTTGCAGTCCCCCTCCCCCTCCATTCCCCCCCCCCCCCCCAAAAAAAAAAAAACTGACCACAGAAACTGTAAAACTTCGTGTTTTCACACAAAAAGAGTTTGATTGGTGCACTTGCTGCTTCTGGTGAGCTTTTGAAGTTGAAACCCCCGTGGACCAAAACCTGTATCCGCTCGTATTAAGGTGACGGAATGGTCTTAGGGAAAGAAAGCCACCGTAAGTCCGCCTCAAAGGCGTCTCGTTCAAAAGAAACGCTGTAAAACGTGCAGTACTTTTACTAAATCTCACTAGTCAAGTACCGATGCGGCAGAAAATATGGTATGGCCCTCCCTTTGGTACAGGTGTTACACTGTCAGTATATCTCTTATCGGAGACACGCTGGACAAGTGTTGCACTGTCAGTATATCACTTATCGAAGACACGCTGGACAATGTTGCACTGTCAGTATATCTCTTATTGGAGACACGCTGGGCAAGTGTTGCACTGTCAGTGCATCACTACTTACAGACAGGCTAATCAGCTGCTACGATGTAAGCGTATACACGGTAGCATGTGTCACACTGCCAGTATATTGGGCATGTGTTACATTCAATCTGTCACTCCTCACAGACACGCTAGGCGTGTGTTACACTATTAATTTATCACTTCTTACAGACATGTTAGGCAGGTGTTACACCTCCAGTATATCACTTTTGTCAGGCACACCGGGTATCAGTATTTTTAGTCCCCCGCCGGGGGACTATAGTTTTCGGGTTTGTCTGTCCGTCCGTCCGCCCGTCGGTCCGTCTGTCGACACCTTTTTTGTTAGCCCAGCTTACGTTACACGTAAGCTGGGGTATTCCTATCGGTTTGCCGGTGGCGTCCGTTAGTTAGTTAGTTAGTTAGTTAGTTAGTTCGCTGTAAACTTTGTTTCAAAATGCATCTCCTCCTACAATTTTAATCCGATGTCATTTATTTTTGGTGTGAGGCATCCCTAAGGGTCGTGCATACGGCTTGTGCTTTTCTAGTTGATCGGGTGATTTTTGAATTTTTGGCGAATATTTAAAGAAAAAAAATTAAAAATGTATCTCCTCCTACATTTTTGACCCGATGTCATTTATTTTTGGTATGAGGCACCCCTAAAGGGTAGTGCATACGGCTTGTGCTTTTTTAGTCGATCGGACAATTTTTGTATTTTGGGGGATTTTTTTAAGCAAAAATTTTGAAAAAAATGCATCTACTCCTACAATTTTGATTCGATGTCATTTATTTTTGGTGTGAGGATTTCCTAAGCGGTCGTGCATGCGGCTTGTGCTTTTTTAGTCGATCGGGTGATTTTTGAATTTTTGGCGAATTTTTAAAGAAATTTTAAAATGTATCCCCTCTTACATTTTTGACCCGATGTCATTTATTTTTGGCATGAGGCACCCCTAAAGGGTCGTGCATACGGCTTGTGCTTTTTTAGTTTGTATTTTTGGGGAATTTTTGAAGCAAAAATTTCGAAAATAATTCAGATTCGATGTCATTTATTTTTGGTGTGAGTGGATACGGCTTGTGCTTTTTAGTCGATCGGGCAATTTTTTTATTTTTAGGGAGTTTTTGAAGAAAAAAACTTCAAAATGCATGTCCCCCTACAGTTTTTCGACGCAAGTTGAATAGACATAAGAGTCGGGCATCGACGGGACTTAAATAAACATGCGTTCTGGTCCGAAACGCAAATCGCGCGTCAACGCAAGTTAAATGAACCTGCTCACTTGTCCCAAAATGCGAACTGCGCATCAACGCAACCGAAAGAAACAGGTATACTGGTCCGAAATGTGAACCGGATATCAACGCAAATTAAATAAACATGCACACTGGTCCGAATTGCGAACCGCACATAAGCGTAAGTTAAATAAACATTTGCACCGGTCCAAAATAAGTACCGATCAAGTTAAATAAATATGTGCAATGGTCCAAAATGCGAACCACGCATCAACACAAGTTAAAAAAAACATGTGCGCTGGTCCGAAATGCGAACCGCACAGCAACACAAGCTAAATAAGCAAGCACACTGGACCAAAATAAGCACCTTTCATCAACGCAAGTTAAATAAACATGCGCACTATTTCGAAATGCGAACTGCCCATTAACGCAACTTAAATAACATGCGCAGTATTCAAAATAAGAACTGCGCATCAACGCAACTTAAATAAACATGCGCACTGGTCCAGAATAAGAACCGCGCATCAACTCAAGTTAAAGAAATATGCGCATTGGCCTGAAATAAGAACCGCGCATCGACGCACGTTAAATAAACATACGCAGTGGTTCGAAATGCGAACCACGCGCCAACGTAAGTTAAATAAACATTTGCACTGGTCTAAAATAAGCACCGCGCATCAACGCAAGTTAAATAAACATGCGCACTTCTCCGAAATTCGAACCGCGCATCAACGCAAGTTAAATAAACATGCGCAGTGGTTCGAAATGCGAACTACGCTCCAACGCAAGTTAAATAAACATTTGCAGTGGTCCAAAATAAGCACTGCGCATCAACGCAAGTCAAATAAACATGCGCACTTGTCCGAAATTCGAACCGCGCCTTAACGCAAGTTAAATAAACATGCGTAGTGATCCGAAATTCGAACTGCGCACCAACGCAAGTTAAATAAACATAGGCACACGTCCAAAATAAGCACCGTGCATCAACGCAAGTTAAATAAACATGCAAACTGGTCCGAAATGCGAACTGCGCATCAAGGCAACCTATGGAAACTTGTGCACTTGTGCAAATAAACACGCGCACTGATCCGAAATAAGAACCGCACATCAACACAAGGTAAATAAACATGCGCACTGATCCGAAATAAGAACCGCACATTCACAAAAGGTAAAAAAAAAAACAAAAAAACATGGGCGCTCGTCAGAAATGCGAACCGCACATCAACGCAAGTTAAATAAACATGTGCACTGTTCCAAAATGGGAGCCGCGCATCTACGCAAAATTAAATAAACATGCGCACTTGTCTGAATAAGAACCGCGCATCAAGGCAAGTTACATAAATATGCGCACTGGTCCGAAATGCGAGCGTTGTTTGAAGGTATCTATGGCAGACTATCCAGTCTACCAGAGATACAAAAAATCTGTTTCCCATTTTTCTGGGAAAGAAATCTTTGTATGCATTTATCGGTCTATGTTCTTGTCCGGTGCTAAATTAATTATTGGGCTAGCTCTTTGCCGTCTCATCTTTTGAAGCCCACTTTTTCAGGAAAATTCCCTTACTCATGCACGCTGGAATTGGGTCTTATTGCTTTTCGTAAGCTGGGACTTTGTCCTTGGACAAACTTGTTAACACACTCTATTGTATTGGAACCAAAAAGTGTTGCTATTTGTAAATGAGCCATGTCGGCCCAAGGACATTGGCCCAGCTGAACTTCACAAATTTTCCCAATCCTTACTCAGTTGAATGAGTTTGTTAACACACTCAAGCCTACATTTCTGGATCGATTGTTGAAAGCTTTTAGATATAGGAAGAATTGGAATCAACGAAGGTCGGTATTGTAAATGAGCTCTGTCGGCCCAAGGACATTGGCCCAGCTGAACTTCACAAATTTTCACAACCCCTATATACTGGAATGAGTTTGTTAACACATTCAAGCCTACATTTCTGCATCGATTGACAAGATATCTTAACTATAAGTAGTATTGGAACCAAAAAGTGTTGGTGTTGTAAATGAGCCCTGTCGGCCCAAGGACATTGGCCCAGCTGAACTTCACAAATTTTCACAACCCCTATATACTGGAATGAGTTTGTTAACACATTCAAGCCTACATTTCTGCATCGATTGACAAGATATCTTAACTATAAGTAGTATTGGAACCAACAAGTGTTGGTATTGTAAATGAGCCATGTCGGCCCAAGGACATTGGCCCAGCTGAACTTCAGAAATTTTCACAACCCTTACATACTGGAATGAGTTTGTTAACACACTCAAGCCTACATTTTTTGTTCAATTGGCAAAATGTTATACACATAGGTAGTATGGGTGGTAACGAGAATTGGTATTGTAAATGAGCCAGGTGGGCCCAACAACGCTGGCCCAGCTGGAATTTTAAAATTCACGAATATGATACGAATTTCTTAAGGCTTGTAGTCCAAGCTAACAAAATTAAATACTGGGATTGTACGCCGGCGGGGGACATAGTCAGTTTGACTGACCCACTTGTATATACTTCTCATAAGTACACTCTCATGTAAACACGCTCTCCTTGACGGAACCGAAAAGCCCCATTCCCGTCGCTTTCCCATTCGCGTTACCGCAGCAAGTCATTTTTCCATGGTGATGGGGGCGGGGGGGGGGGGCTGTTACTTTGAAGTATTTGTACTTAGTATGTATGCTGTAGAGAAGATTATGTTCTTTTATGGGGGGGGTGTTGGGGGTCAGTTCGAATTCAAAATGAAAGGCGTTATGCCATGCAAGGACGGATATAAAATCGAGACTGTGCGATAAAGCAGGCAATCTGTGGCGATTGCCCATATTTCCTCCTATAAGTTAAATACCATTGGTATATGTTATCGCCCCCCCCCCCCCCCACCTCCATGCTGCCACTGACGAGTCAGCTGTTCCACTGAAAGTTTCCCACTTGAAATGCCATGACAAAAATAATTTTAAAAAAAAGTCTAAAAAGGGAGCTTAACTGTTGTTACCAGAAAAAAGGTAGATCTGTCTGCGTGTGTGTTCTTTAAAAAAAAGCTTAACGAATGATTTACACTTGAATGGAGCAATGTTTTGGCGAAAAATGCGAAACAGAAACAAATTGTGTTTTTTGTGGTGTGTTTGCATGAGAAGAGCAGTCTTCTGTATAAATTTACTAGCGCACCACATTGTACTTTGCGCAAAGGCTCAGCTGCATGCGCCATTCATGTTCATGAGGTAACATACCTCTGTTCACTAGCGCATCCAAATCCCACCCACTATCTCTGGATTTACCCACTTTAGAAGCTCTGGCAAACGGCGTCTTGAATCTCATTTTACCCTGAACGGCGGCGTTCGTAAATGGCGACTTGGCTTTTAGGGCTTACCCTGAACGGCAACGTTCGTAAACGACTGCTTGCGGAGGATTCATGTGGATTGCCCCAAGATTATATTAAAGTAAACAGCGTTCGTTAACACACGCTTGCCTTCCTTATTTACCCTGAGCAACAGTCCGTAGACGAGTGACTGTTCGATGACAACAGCTGCCTCCAGGTTTACCATGAGTTGCAGCGTCCTTTTCCTGTTGCTGTGGTTTGGGTAGAGTCACGTTAGCAGCTGCTTACTTAAAAGTTCGAGAGTACAGCAAAAACATAACGACAATACGACTCACGCGACATAAATGCGACAAAGGAGTAAGAACGGCAAGGGGCTGGCAAGGCTGCAGGTCATACATTAAAATGCGATACCAGTGTTGGGATAAGAGGAGGGGGGGGCGTGCAACGAAATGAGCTGATGTACGGATTAGGGGGGGGAGGAGGGGATGGAGGTGGGTACGATTTTGGGCGCTGAAAACAAACTTGATGCTGCTGTTGCCTAATATGCATGCTGCAGTTGATGAATAAAGCGTGAAAAAGGGTGATTTATATATAGCAGCAACTCCCTCGAGGGAAGGCACTACATAAATCGCAGCTTGTCGATTCCTAGTTAATCTCTCTATCATCTGACTGCATGCAGCCCAACAATGTACACGAATAGGAGCCCCCTTCTGTTGTGTAGGAGTCGCCGCCCTTATGTAACATGGAAACTAGCATCAAAATAGCAGTAAATGCTCCGGACTCTTTTGTTCGTAACAACGACAGTCTGCGGTTTTGTGGTTTTATAAAAGAAAAAAATAAATAAATAGAAAAAAGTGAGGAAAAAAAATATCAGAAACAGCATTAAAAAGGTTTTGTGTTTAAACTGCCTTTTCGTCTGTGGTTAATGTGGTTTTCAACTGGAAATGTTTTAAAGAGTATTTAAGTAAGAGAAAAAGTTGCAAAAATGGAAACATTCGAGCGTCGATTTCCCTTTTTGACGAAGTTTACTGTTTCTTCTCAAAAACAATAAAGGCGAAAAAATGTAGAAAGAAGTGAAGTACATTGTTTGATATATTCAGATTGATGGGAGGGAAAAGAGAGTGTAGATTTTGCGTAAAGTGATGTTTTTATTCACCGCAGGTGTACTAGTCGGTGTGAACGGCTTTCAATGTAGCTCTTCGCGTGTTTTCTTTCTAAACGTTGTGTTCTTTTTGGGAAATTTAAGGCCAGATTCTGTCTATATTTCGCTCTAATTTGAAACATCTGAGAAACAAAAACAGAATCTATTTTATCTCATGGAAATATAGGCCTGCTTTGTCCCATATCTCTGCCAGTGTCGCGACAAGTTGGAGCGTCGGTATCCGGTGTCATTGGCCCTTTTTTTCTAATCTCCTCGGCGCATTAACAAAGTTTATAGCAACCGAGTAAAAATTGTAAAAAAGACTAGCTCACCCGGGTCGGTTTCAAACTTAAAAATGGAAATTCCTTATGAAGCCAAATGCCTGATCACATCGATACACGGCCAGTGATACGTGATCACGTCGATACACGACCATTGACACGTGATCACATCGATACACGGCCGTTGACACGTGATCACGTCGATACACGGCCATTGATACGTGATCACGTCGATACACGGCCATTGATACGTGATCACGTCGATACACGGCCATTGATACGTGATCACGTCGATACACGGCCATTGATACGTGATCACGTCGATACACGGCCATTGACACGTGATCACATCGATACACGGCCATTGACACGTGATCACGTCGATCGCACCGGTCATCAGTTTTAACAACGCATCCCGATTGGGTATAGGCACTCAGGATTTCGTGGTGAAAATGATTTGGCAAGCTATCCTTATCGCGATTAGTGATCTTCGGTTAAAAAATCTAACGCAGTTCGTCATGTATGTGAAGCCAGCTTGAAAAAAAGTGATCCGACAGGTCAGAGATCCTTCAAACATTAGACCCTGCCTGGGCCGAACTTCTTTTTATTTTTGAAAATTTCGAAGGCCAGACATTGGCCAAAATTCTTGTTTCGTTGTTTCCTGAAAAGTGTGGTTTAGTGCTTTTTAAAAAGTGTTTATATGCCATAACGTTTATGTGGCATAACACTTATAGTATCGATTTATAAATTGGTACGTTGAAGTGTCTTAAGAATTACATATAAAAGTGCGATCCCGTAAGGCCCAAGAGCATTTTTTACTTCAATCTTTATACACCCGGCCGACCTCGACCCATTTCTTCTTTTTTTTCCTAGAGGTTTTTAGACTAAGCTGGGTCATTTCGTTTTCTTTATTTCCGATCCGGCCGGTGTTTGAAAGACAAGATTATTTGTTTCCTCGCCCAACGATGATTAGTGAATTAAATCCATGTTTTAATCGTTCTTTTATTTTCAGAACTGAGAAACTGTTTTAGCACAGGGCAAAGGAATGTTCCGTCACGAGAAGTGAGCAGTCTGAGCCTAGCTGAGGACATTTTATCACGCAGTGTGAAAGGCAGTGGCGCTATCTGCCCGAACCTTAGCGGGAAGGACACCCAAAGTGTTCACATAGACATCGTCAACTCGGGTAAATTAACATGCTGTCCACAAAGAATGTGCGCAAAAAGGGTTACCCCCCTCTCCACCCCACCCCCCCCCCCCCCCTCGTGTCCTCCGTCACTGAATCATTAGTCAGTGCATACACGATGTACTCCGTGCCTACTCACCCCACCCCTTCCTCCTTTCCGTGCTTTCTCCGTGCTGACAGGAGGCGGTGATACCTTCGCTCCACCCGCCTTTTCACCAGTACATGTGAGTCTCGAGATGCCGGATGTGAACTATATACCCCCTGCACCTCCCTCCGCTACTAGCCCAAAGTCCAGTCTTGTTTATGTTGAAACTTTCGGGACCGGGAAAACATTTTATCATAGACAGATGCTCACTGACGATACGGGAGGTTAATTATTGCAATTCAACATTATTGGTGTTTAGTAGTAGAGGTGCTCATTTTCTAAAGTTGATTTAAAACTTTAGATAAGCAGTGCACTTCGTTAACATGATGGGGAGGGGGTTGGGGTTAAAACTGTTATCTCGTAATAACAGTGCAAATATGCTTGGTCAATTTGCAGATAACGAAAGCGAAACAGATAATTACAAGAAAGTTGTATCGCCAGTAAAGTACCAGTTCAGAGATAAGCACTATCTACCAATCACGGAACAGCAGAGGTTCATTCAAAACACTTGCTCCCAGGTAAAACTAACAATATGCTCACATTAAATATACTTTATATCTGTAAGTGTAATATAATACATATGTGGTTATAATTTTCGCACTTGGTAGAAAAATTGTCCACTCGAGAAAAAAAAATAACCTCTGGCCGGTCACTAAATTCACAAATAAGAAAAAGAACGACCCGTCGAATTCCTGTCGAATTTAAAAAAAGGGTGAAGTCGACAGGCCGGCCGGGTGTATAATATTTTACAGTGCAAAGATTTAAACGGATAATAAAAAGACAGAAAAAAAAGATTTAAACGGAAGGCAGCAAGAAGTACTGGAAATGACCTTTCAAAAGAGAACTACATAAAAAAATGTTGCGTTTGCGCCTTGGGTGGTGACATTTCCACAACAGATAGGCATTAAATGCTTGAAAGCAGCAACTTCCAAACTGAGTTTGTGTGTGTGTGTGATTTATTAAATCGAATCCATATTTTGTTCGGAAAAAAATAAAACGAAACAAGAATTTTGGCCAATGCCAGGTCACCGACATTTTTAACACCAATCCGACCGGAGATGTTTTTTTTTCTTGATAGAAAAAAAAATAAACAGAGCCTTGACCGGTCGTGTCATTAAAAATGAAATGGCCTTGGGTGTTTTTGATAATATTTTGGTATCTTTTACGCAACCCGATGAAATCAATCCATTATACAATGGCGTAAAGGTTTAGACAAGAAAATTAAAACGTTGAACAGAAATTTCTGAGGTTTAAAAGTTAAAGGATAGGCTGATAAACAGTGCACTTCATTAACATGATGGGGAGGGGGCTGCGGTTTATGTCATGATGTGTCGAATGCAATCGACATACAAGCATATGGTTAAAATTTCCAAAGCGAGTGATTAATCCACTGGTTGATAATACGAGATACGCTATATGCCATTATGGAAAATCCAGCTCGCGTCGAGGAAGTGACGTACGGGAAAATGATGGTTTGGGTTCACTGACTATTTCGAAGATCACAGCTGTGTGAAGATGGAGTTTCAGAAGGTGTGGCCTATACACCGGAACGCAGTAGGCGCTGGAAATTGATAATATATTGGCGTCTGTAAGAAGTACACCTTGCTTGTGGAAAAGCAGAAGAGAAACGTGGATTAAGTGTGCTTAGATTCCCTCAATGTCATAGCTTTCCTGTCAGATTGTCAGTTATATTTATGTTTTGTGACTGTCATGTATTTTGGTTCAGCGATCTCACATGTGAAAGTTCTGTTAGGTTTAATGTTCAGTAATGCCACGTGTTTCTGTTCTGTGACTGTCACATGTTTCTGTTCTGTGAATGTCACATGTTTGTGTCCTGTGACTGTCCTATGTTAATATTCTATCACTGCCAAATGAGTATGTCCTATGACTGTCAAGTGTTTTTGTTCTGTGACTGTCACATTTTTCTGTTCTGTGACTGTCACAGGTTTCTATTCTGTGACTGTCACATGTTTATATCCTATAACTGTCCCATGTTAATGTTCTATGACTGCCAAATGTGTGTGTCCTAAAACTGTCACATGTTTCTGTTCTGTGACTGCCACATGTTTCTGTTCTGTGACTGTCATATGTTTCTGTTCTGTGACTGTCATATGTTTCTGTTCTGTGACTGTCACATGTTTCTGCTGTATGACGTCACATGTTTCTGTTCTATGTTCACATGTTTCTGTTCTCAGATTGGCGTTCAGTTGAAACCGGTGGAAATTATGAATGAAGAAAAAGAAGTTTTCTACGGTTCTGTCAGCGAACAGACACTGTGGAAGGTACATACGCGTCATACGCGCCCTTTCCAAAACCCTCTGTTGGCCAAATAGTTTATGATTTTCAGAGGCTCGAATCCAAAACCGTCGCATCTCTGAAAAAATAATATATTTAGAAGTGCTTAAAAAAACCAAATCTGAAACGACAAAAGCCATTTGTATTCGGAAATGTAACGGCCTAAAATACCGGTGTTCATTCCGGAAATGCACGAATTGCTCCGGAAACCTGTCGAGTTTTCAAGTAAAGAAATCATTTGATCCATGCCGTGTAACTCGCTTCTTTCACTGTTTTCGACAAGTTGATGGGCAACGGAAACGTAAAAACGGATTTGCATGGAAATGAACTGAACACAACTTAAGAGATTGGTTTTCAGAAAAAAAAAAATACATCACCCAGTTCGAATTCATTTGCAAGAGGATTTCAGATCGATTCGTTGACTTTTTTTCTCACATTACACACTGTCTGATCTTCCTGGGAATGAGCACCGAAAGAACTGGCCTTGAAAGTCAAGTTTTAAAACAGAACTCCAGCTTGTGTTCAGGCAATGTTGAATTTACGTGATTACGTGGTCCAGTTTTTCTGGCGTTGTGAGTGCTGTTCCACTACAATTGTAAATAGAACCTATTTCTCAAAGCGAAAAATTAAACACTCAGCCAGAAACTATATATATATATATATATATATATATATATATATATATATATATATATATATATTTTGAAAATGTACTGTGCAACAGCCATACTGTGCATTACGTAATCGCATAAACCAAATGGCTCAGCATAGAGAAGGGCTTGTGTTGGTTTACTTAAAATGATTTTTTTACCTCAGTTTTGATCGGATTTCTTTCAAATATTGTACGAATGTTCTCTAGGTAGGCCTGTCTTGAAAATGTACTTTTTTTTGCAATCCGCCAGATATTGGCCAAATGGGGGCATTTATAATTTTTTGGTAGCCAGTTTTCAAAATGCTTCTTCATTCACAAGTTTGATAGGATTGCCTTCAAGTTCTTGCATAGATGTCCACTAGGCTTTCCTCTCTTAAAAATTTTACTTTTTTTGTCGATCCAAAAGAAAACTGGCTAAATGGGGGTATTCTAAATTTTTTGGAAGCCAATTTTCAAAATGGTTCTATTCCCAGAGGGGCATTTTAAAATTGTTTGGTAGCCAATTTTCCAAATTTTTTTCTTCCACAATTTTTATTGGATTGCCTCCAAGTTTTGTAGAAATGTTCACTGCGCAGTCCGCTTTTGGAAAGTTGCATTTTTTGCGATCCCCCAGAAACTGGCTGAGTGGGGGCATTTTTCGGTAGCCGATTTTCAAAATGCTTGTTCTCCCACAATTTTGATTGATTTTTTTTTTCAATTTTGAACAGTTGTTTCCTAGATGGCTCTCTCTTGAAAAAATACCATTTTTAAAAGTCGATGGAGGGACATCTATAATTTTTTGGTAAGCAATTTTCAAAATGCTTCTGGTCCAATTAGGATTAGATTACCTTTAATATTTGTACGAATATTTACTCGGTAGGTCTCTCTTCCAATTTTCTGGCTATCCGCCGAAAATTGGCGTAATAGGGGGCATTTTAAAAATTGTTTTGCAGACAAATTTTTCAGAGGTTTTTTTCTTCAGCAATTTTGATTGGATTGCCGTGAAATGTTGCAAAAATGTTCACTGGGATGTCCTCTCTTGACAGTTCGTTCGTCTTGACGATCCACCAAAAATTGGCAGTGGGAGGCATTTATAATTTGTTAGTTGCCAGTTTTCAAAATGCTTTTTTTCTCCCAGTTTTGACCTTGAAATTGGCATAAATATTCATTACGCCTTCCTCTCTTGAAAAATTTCTTTTTTGTTTTAGCGGTCCGCCAAAAATTGGCAAAATCTGACGGGGGATTAAAAAAAATTCGTTCCCAGTTTTCAAAATATTTCTCCCACAATTTTGAACAATTTCTTTAAAATTTTATGGTTTGTGGTTTGTGTCGAATCTCCAAATATTGGCCAATTGGCGGCATTGGTGGATGTTTCCATTAAAAATTCTTTTTTCGTGCACCTCTTAAAAATGACCTCGTGCCGGCTTTTGAATGTTTTGGTGATCAAGTTTTTCAAACGAATTCTTCTGCAAGTAATTTTAGTGAGATTGCTATCATTTTAAGCCTAGTCCAACGTTATTGCTCTTTGAAATTTACTTTTCCGTGATCCGCCAGAGATTAGGTAAATGCCGGTCTTTGAAAAATTTTCAATAACCAATTTTTAGAATGCTGCTATCAGTTTTTTTGCGACTCTGCAAGCCTGTTGATACTGGATACACGAGATTTTGGGTGGTCACAATGTCCCTGGACATTCTTATATAAGAACTACGCATGGATGCAGAATCTCACCATTTTAAATACATTGAATGTTCATATACATTGTCAGCTTCACTTATGCACTATTCTTTTATACATTTAGAAAGTATTAAGAAAGCTGTGTCTTCTTTAGACAGGTTTCGAACTGGCAAAAAAGTGTCTTAGAAAGGTTTCGGAATCTGAAAATAAACACTGTGTTGTGTAAAGAAAAAGCAAATCAGAATCAGGCTGAAAAGTCTTTAAAATGCTACTCATAGGGAGAAAATGATTTTAACAATGTTGTAATTATCATTTGCCAGATGCTTAATATTTTGCCTTTGGAGAAATAGGTTCTCGTTATAAATGACTTCACTGCCCGCGATCTCAGTGCAGAAGATACCCCCTCCCTCCTCCCCCCTCCCCCCCCCCCATCCTGCTAAACCAAATGCCAGATAGAGAAGCTGCGAGATACTTCACTGTGTAGAGTACTAGCTGTTCCTATTTATGTTCTTTGCAGAGCGCGGAGAAATTTATGGACTGTCTTTTACGAAAAGCCTTCTCAAGTGTTTGTGCGCGAAACAGGTAGGAGAAAGCGAGCACTTTATAGCGGTACGGTAATACAGTGTAGTACAGTAAGCTCTTGCAATGTATTAGGCCCTGAGGACAATGGTTACTGCCACTAACACTAAAAATTACACGTTAAATGGTGAAGTCGAAAGTTGTGTCCATGGGCAAGTCTTTTCTAATGATATTTTTTTTTTGGTTTGTTGCAAGTACCTTAGCTATTGACGTAGGCTGCTCTTTGTAGTTCAACTTCATATTCAACTGATTCCGGATCTGAAATCATCTCATCTGTCTCATCTGGCTAGTGCTATCCCCTCCCAAAGTGCTGTTAGCCCTCGGCAGGAATGGACCAAAGTAGGGGTAATGTCAGGCTATTGTTAGCCCTCGGCCGAAATCAAGCCGAAGGAGGAAAGGCCTGACTGTTGTCTACCCTTCGTCCTAATTGACCGAAGGGGGGTAATGTCAGACTCCTGTGGGTCTTTAGCCCGAATTACCCGAAGGTTGTAGTGTTTGTTACACTGTATTTACCAGGATAGCGAAAAGCTTAGCTGGTCGTCACTTTTTTCACACTTCGGTGATAAGAGGTTCGAGTTGCTTTGAGACTGTTTTCCACCCCGAATGATTTGGTTAAGGAGTTCAATCACAGTCGAAAATATGGCTGACTGAAAATCGGATATGTCTGACCAGGAGGTGGGACGGTGTCGTTTTTTTTTTCACGTTAGCCTGATTTCGTTGTCCGATTTTACAGACATATTAGATCGCGTTGGGTTGCCAAGACGCCGTTTCGTTTTTATTTAGTAGCGATATGCTTTTGCTCCTCACTAGGTCACGGCATTCTTGCACCATCGCGTTTGATACACACTTCATTTGACGCACAGTTTTTGCCACAGACACGCAAAGGTTTTGCCTGGGATTGATTTTCAGAGAGATACAAAGACGAAAATCGCCATCATGCTTCTCCGCTTTGGCAGTTTACCTGAAAATCAGCCTTGGGACTGACCAGCTTTACTTAACGCTTTCATGTGTATGCTGTTCATATATTGTTATCTCCAAAGCAGATATCCTTTATTGTAGGCTTCCGGATGACCTAAATATTGAAGACGTTTACGACGGAATTACCACAGAGCCCCAGTGCGACTTCCTTAGCAACCAACACTTGGCAACCAATGAACAGTGTAATACTGAAACTACTCATTTGTGACAAAAGATGAGCTTTTCAGCAAAGATCAGTTCGCAGGCCGGGGGATCCGAAGGGGCTGTTTTTTTTCTTATTTTTACTTACACGATCTGTATACGTTATTCCCATCTCGAAAATTGTTTTAGTTAGTTGATTTTTGATCCTGCAGTTTATTTACCTGGTTGGCAAAGTTTATACAGTGTTTAAATACAGATGTGGGTTGTTTACTACTGGCGTTTTTACTCCGATACGCAGCGATGAAGCCTCAAAATATATGCCACTATACTTTCGTTTGGAATGCCTTAGGCCAGACAGAAAAATAGTCTTATCCCAACATGTTAAAAATTTGTCCAGATCGGCCCTCGATCTTTTTTTCTCGAAAATAAAAATAGGCCTTGCTGGGACTGCACTTTTTTTGAAAATTTTGGTGATCTAGCATTGGTCAAAATTTTTTTCTCTCAAAATGTGGTTTAATGTTTTTATAAACGTTAATATAAGACAACACTTAAGTCCATTTTCAGGGCTTTCCCTAGTTCCGGTCAGGTCTTTTGTGCTTGACAATTTTATACACTCTACTGTTCGATCTACTTTTTTTTTCTTTTCTTTTATTTAGTTATTTTTTTTTGCTCGAACTTTTTTAGACCGCGCGATAATAGTGACACTGCCTGGGATGAGACACAAGATTATTTTTTTTCCTCACCTTATGTACTGGAAATCATTGTGATCTTGCCAATTTCTATTTATTGTTGCCCTTTAAACGTTAAGTTTGTGTATTTTAAATTGGCTAAAAATAAAACTTGAGATGCATGATGGATATTTCCTGTACTCTAAATTTTGTATAAAACAACGATACAGGATAAATTCTAATATATATGGTGTAAGTGTTGACTGTGTAAACATAGAATGAAAAAGGCAAATAAATAAATTTGAAAGCACTCAAATGTTTTATTGTGTTCTGTTGTAATTACCGTAATGTTTCAAATGTTTGTGAAGAAATGTTTAAAATGTTTATATTTAACTTCTTTCAAATTAATAATTATCATCTTACAACATAAACTAGTTTTAGGGGTTTCTACCAAAGCAAGAATTTATGAAATCCTTTAAGAAGTAAGCTTCTGTTTCAAAAATGTTCACACAAAATCAGATATGTCTTGGACACGTGATGCAGATGATTGTGCATGTAAACATATGTGGAACTGTATTCTTACACAGGGATCCGACGGTCGTCTTCTCTCTCTCTCTCTCTCTCTCTCTCTCTCTCTCTCTCTCTCTCTCTCTCTCTCTCTCTCTTCCTCCTCCTCCTCCTCCTCCTCCTCCTCCCTTCCCTTCCATTCCTCCCCCCTTATCTCCTATCTCGCTCACTTACTCTAAACCTGAGTTTTTCTCTCACTGTCCGAAATTTTAGACACTCATTCAAAGGGGCTCAGTTTTGTTACAAATGCATTACCTGAATATAGGCGCATCCTGAATCCAATGAATGCCTGTCGCATAGAAAAACGCGAGCAAATGCCTCAGTGCAGAGATAATTGAAAGACTTGAAGAAAGCTTCACATGTGGAGTTTGATATTTTTAGCCCACCCTGTCGAAATTTAACCTCCCTCGATGATTGCTACATCAGTTGCATATTTCAATCACATTTTCTTTTCAAAAATTATCTTACGCTGCATTCAACTTGAGCTAGATCACACTCTCAGTGGATGCTATTCTAAGTAATAGATGGAACAAAATGCGGCGGAATCCAACATATATCCCTTCCACTATGGTGGAGAAATTGGAATAACGTGTTTGGACTTCTCATGTTCAAAACGATACTGCCATCACTTTTCATTGGAAAAATGCCACGTCTTTTGTCTGGATTGCAACATAGTTAAGAAAAGTTAAGAAAGACAACTTCAATCCGTGTTCAAGCAAAAAAAAGTTGTTTTAGAAATATCATTTTTGTAGCGCTTCTGGAGAGGTTTTGCATGTCATCATGACAGGCCAGTCCCACGAGCGACCTTTCTGATAAGAAGTCGGCTTCAAACGCGTTGCAATTTCGCAAATCAAGCTGATATCACAGACACTTTATAAAGGGGCATCCTTCGTCTGTATGTATGTAAACTTTTATTAGGAAGGGGGTCTGAGTGTCGTCCGTCTGCCTGTCCCTGCGCCCATTGCCTTCTTTTATTCTTACCCTGGCAGTCCATTTCGTACGATCTTCGCTATATAGATAACCTGTAATAGTTGGCAGGTGCACTTTTTAGACCAGCCGACTATGTCGGGCTGGTCTTATCCTGTCAATAGAGGGGTATCCGTCGTCTGTATGTACGGATGTACGTATGGACGTGTGTAAACTTTTATTTAAAATGCTTCTTCTCCTTCAGTTTTGATCGGATTCCTTTCAAATTTTGCAGGAATATTCCCTAGGTATGCCTCTTTTGAAAAATTACTCATTTTGGCGATCCGCCAAAAATTGGCCAAATGGGGGACATTTTTTAATTTTTTGGTGTCAAATTTTCAAATTGCTTCTTCTCCCACAATTTTGATCGGATTCCTTTCCAATTTTGGATAGTTGTTCTCTAGGTAGACCTCTCCTGAAAAATTTCTCTTTTTGGCGATCCGCCGAAAATTGGCCAAATGGGGGACATTTGTAATTTTATGGTTGCCAATTTTCAAAATGCTTATCCCACAATTTTGATCAGATTTTCTTCAAATTGTGCACGAGTATTCCCTAGGTAGGCCTCTTTTGAAAAATTACTCATTTTGTCGATCTGCCAAAAATTGGCTAAATGGGGGACATTTTTTAATTTTTTGGTTTCCAATTTTCAAATTGCTTCTTCTCCCACATTTTTGATCGGATTTCTTTCCAATTTTGGAAAGTTGTTCTCTAGGTAGACTTCTCTTGAAAATTTACTCTTTTTGGCTATCCGCCAAAAATTCACCAAATGGGGGACATTTGTAATTTTGTGGTTGCCAATTTTCAAAATGCTTCTAATCCCACAATTTTGATCGGATTTTCTTCAAATTGTGCACGAATATTCCCTCTTTTGAAAAATTACTCATTTTGGCGATCCGCCAAAAATTGGCCAAATGGGGGACATTTTTAGACCAGCCGACTATGTCGGGCTGGTCTTATCTTATCAATAGAGGGGTATCCGTCGTCTGTATGTACGTATGTATGTACGTGTGTAAACTTTTACTTAAAATGCTTCTTCTCCTTCAGTTTTGATCGGATTCCTCTCAAATTATACACGAATGTTATCTAGGTAGGCTTCTCTTTAAAAATTATTTTTTTTTGGCGATCCGCCAAAAATTGGCCAAATGGGGGGCATTTGAAATTTTTCGGTTGCCAATTTTCCAAATGCTTCTTCTCCCACAATTTTGATCAGATTTTCTTCAAATTTTGCACGAATATTCCCTAGGTATGCCTCTTTTGAAAAATTACTCATTTTGGCGATCCGCCAAAAATTGGCCAAATGGGGGACATTTTTTAATTTTTTGGTGTCCAATTTTCAAATTGCTTCTTCCCCCACAATTTTGATCGAATTCTTCCAATTTTGGATAGTTGTTCTCTAGGTAGACCTCTCTTGAAAAGTTACTCTTTTTGGCGATCCGCCAAAAATTGGCCAAATGGGGGACATTTGTAATTTTGTGGTTGCCAATTTTCAAAATGCTTCTTATCCCACAATTTTGATCAGATTTTCTTCACATTTTGCAAGAATATTCCTCAGGTAGGCCTCTTTTGAAAATTTACTCATTTTGGCGATCGGCCAATAATTGGCTAAATGGGGGACATTTTTTAATTTTTTGGTGTCAAATTGTCAAATTGCTTCTTCTCCCACAATTTTGATCGGATTCCTTTCCAACTTTGGATAGTTGTTCTCTAGGTAGACCTCTCTTGAAAAATTACTCGTTTTTGCGATCCACTAAAAATTGGTCAAATGGGGGACATTTGTAATTTTGTGGTTGCCAATTTTCAAAATGCTTCTTATCCCACAATTTTGATCAGATTTTCTCCAAATTTTGCACGAATATTCCCTAATTAGGCCTCTTTTGAAACATTTCTCATTTTGGCGATCCGCCAAAAATTGGCCAAATGGGGGACATTTTTTAATTTTTTGGTGTTCTTCCCCCACAATTTTGATCGGATTCTTCCAATTTTGGATAGTTGTTCTCTAGGTAGACCTCTCTTGAAAGGTTACTCTTTTTGGCGATCCGCCAAAAATTGGCCAAATGGGGGACATTTGTAATTTTGTGGTTGCCAATTTGAAATTGCCTCTTCTCGCACAATTTTGATCGGATTCCTTTTCAATTTTTGTTGGTTGTTCTCAAGGTAGACCTCTCTTAAAAAATTTCTTTTTTTGGCGATCCGCCAAAAATTTGCCAAATGGGGGGACATTTGTAATTTTGTGGTTGCTAATTTTCGAAATGCTTTTTCTCCCACAATTTTGATCAGATTTTCCTCAAATTTTGCAGCCATATACCCTATGTAGACTTCTTTTGAAAAATCGCTTATTTTGGCGATCCGCCAAAAATTGGCCAAATGGGGGACATTTTCAAATTTTTTGGTTTACAATTTTCAAATTGTTTCTTCTCGCACAATTTTGATCGGATTCCTTTTCAATTTTTGTTGGTTGTTCTCAAGGTAGACCTCTCTTAAAAAATTTCTTTTTTTGGCGATCCGCCAAAAATTTGCCAAATGGGGGGACATTTGTAATTTTGTGGTTGCCAATTTTCAAAATGCTTCTTCTCCCACAATTTTGATCAGATTTTCTTCAAATTTTACACCAATATTTCCTAGTTTAACTTCTTTTGAAAAATTACTCATTTTGGCGATCCGCCAAAAATTGGCCAAATGGGGGGACATTTTTTAATTTTTTGTGTCAAATTTTCAAATTGCTTCTTCTCCCACAATTTTGATCGGATTGTTTTCCAATTTAGGATACTTGTTCTCTAGGTAGACCTCTCTTGAAAAATTAACTCTTTTTGGCGATCCGCCAAAAATTGGCCAAATGGAGGACATTTGTACTTTTGTGGTTGCCAATTTTCAAAATGCTTCTTCTCCCACAATTTTGATCATATTTTGTTCTAATTTTGCACCAATATTCCCTGGGTCGACCTCTTTTGAAAAATTGCTCGTTTTGGCGATCCGCCAAGAATTGGCTAAATGGGGGGCATTTTTTAATTTTTTGGTGTCAAATTTTCAAATTGCTTCTTCTCCCATAATTTTGATCGGATTCTTTTCCGATTTTGGATACTTGTTCTCTGGGTAGACCTCTCTTGAAAATTCGCTCTTTTTGGTGATCCGCCAAAAATTGGCTAAATGGGGCCATTTGTAATTTTGTGGTTGCCAATTTTCAAAATGCTTCTTCTCCCACAATTTTGATCAGATTTTCTTCAAATTATGCACGAATACTCCCTAGGTAGGCCTCTTTTGAGAAATAACTCATTTTGGCGATCCGCCAGAAATTGGCCAAATGGGAGGCATTTTTTATTTTTTCCCCTTATGAAAGAATGGAAAGAATGCCCCATCAGCCACAACTACACCGATCAAGTGAGCGAATATTTTCTCCATTCAGTTACGGCTTTTTTCGTAACCGCTGTCTGCGAATTTGATCATGATTTTGTCTGTGATTCTTGGATATATATTCTGTAGGTCACGGCTGGTCACCATGTCCCTGGACATGCTTGTTTAATTTTTTGGTTTCCAATTTTCAAATTGCTTCTCCCAAATTTTGATCGGATTCCTTTCCAATTTTGGATAGTTGTTCTCTAGGTAGACTTCTCTTGCAAATTTACTCTTTTTGGCTATCCGCCAAAAATTCACTAAATGGGGGACATTTGTAATTTTGTGGTTGCCAATTTTCAAAATGCTTCTTATCCCACAATTTTGATCAGATTTTCTTCAAATTGTGCACGAATATTCACTAGATAGGTCTCTTTTGAAAAATTACTCATTTTGGCGATCCGCCAAAAATTAGCCAAATGGGGGACATTTTTTAGACCAGTCGACTATGTCGGGCTGGTCTTATCTTATCAATAGAGGAGTATCCGTCGTCTGTATGTACGTATGTATGTACGTGTGTAAACTTTTACTTAAAATGCTTCTTCTCCTTCAGTTTTGATCGGATTCCTCTCAAATTATACACGAATGTTCTCTAGGTAGGCCTCTCTTTAAAAATTTTTTTTTTTTGGCGATCCGCCAAAAATTGGCTAAATGGGAGACATTTGAAATTTTTCGGTTGCCAATTTTCAAAATGTTCTTCTACCACAATTTTGATCAGATTTTCTTCAAATTTTGCACGAATATTCCCTAGGTATGCCTCTTTTGAAAAATTACTCATTTTGGCGATCCGCCAAAAATTTATCTAAATGGGGGACATTTTTTAATTTTTTGGTTTCCAATTTTCAAATTGCTTCTACTCCCACAATTTTGATCGGATTCCTTTCCAATTTTGGATAGTTGTTTTCTAGTTCGACCTCTCTTGAAAAATTACTCTTTTTCGCGGTCCGCCAAAAATTGGCTTAATGGGGGACATTTGTAATTTTGTGGTTGCCAATTTTCAAAATGCTTTTTCTCGAACAATTTTGATCAGATTTTCTTCAAATTGTGCACGAATATTTCCTAGGTAGGCCTCTTTTTAAAATATTACTCATTTTGGCGATTCGACTAAAATTGGCCAAATGGGGGACATTTTTAAGTTTTTGGTGTCAAATTTTCAAAATGCTTCTTCTCCCATAATTTTGATCAGATTTTCTTCAAATTTTGCACCAATATTCCCTAGGTTAACCTCTTTTGAAAATTAATTCATTTTGGCGATCCGCCAAAAATTGGCCAAATGGGAGACATTTTTTAATTTTTTGGTATCAAATTTTTAAATTGCTTTTTCTCCCACAATTTTGATCGGATTCTTTTCCAATTTAGGATGCTTGTTTTCTAGGTAGTCCTCTCTTGAAAAATTACTCTTTTTGGCGATCCGCCAAAAATTGGCCAAATGGGGGACATTTGTAATTTTGTGGTTGCCAATTTTCAAAATGCTTCTTCTCCCACAATTTTGATCAGATTTTCTTCAAATTTTGCACGAATACTCCCTAGGTAGGCCTCTTTTGAAAAATTACTAATTTGGCGATCCGCCAAAAATTGGCCAAATGGGGTACATTTTTTTAATTTTGTCCCTTTATGAAAGTATTGAAAGAATGACTCCTCATCAGCCGCAACTACACCGATCAAGTGAGCGAATATTTTCTCCATTCAGTTACGGCTTTTTTCGTAACCGATGTCTGCCAATTTGATCATGATTTTGTCTGTGATTCTTGGATGTATATTCTGTAGGTCATAGCTGGTCACCATGTCCCTGGACATGCTTGTTTTTACCTTGACCCAGTTTCAAAGGTCATAATGACCACCATCTTGGATTAACAATTCCGATTGAAGGCTGTGCTCTCTGTGATAGCTTGTTCAAAATGCTACGTCATCTACAGTTTTGATATTATTTCTTTCACATTTTGCATAGGTGTTCTTTGGATAGTCTTCTCTTGAGAAAAAAAACTTTTGGCGATCCGACAAAGACAAGGCAAATGGCGGCGTGTGTGCGTGTGTGCGTGTGTGTGTGTGTGTGTTCGTCCATTGTGTTTGTGTATGTGTGTGAGCAGTTTTTCAAAATGCTACTGCTTACATTTGTGGTCAGATTGTTTTGACATTTAGCAGAAATGCTCCTTGCAGAAAGGTTCTAAACTGATTTTTAACCCAGTCGACTTTGTCGGACAGGGTTAGTCGCATCGCTATAGGGTGCTTGAATGTATGTGCGTATGTTAAACTTTTTCTTTAAAATGCTAGTCCTACAGTTTTGCTCCAATCGTTTTGATATTACGCAGGAATGTTCCCTGGGTGGTCACACACCTAGCTATTACTTTTTTGGCGATTGACGAAAAACTCACAAAATGGCGGCACTTTTTCTGCCCGCTTGGACCCATTTTTAAATGCTAGTCCTCCTACAGGTTTACTCCAATCGTTTAGATGTTACGCAGGGATGTTCCCCAGGGGTTCGGTTGCCAGGCTATTATTTTTTTCGCGGTTCGCCAAAAACTGCCGAAATGGCGGAATTTTGAACTTTGGCAAAACTGGAATAAATGGTAGTAAATAACTGAATTGTGAAACCATTTGTTTCTCTCAGTCTTTCCCAAAAAGCTATAAAATTTTAATCGAAATTTTCTTAGGTGCTTCTCCATCTGGAAAAATGGCGGAATTTTGAAGTTTGGCAAAAACTGGAATAAATGGTAGTAAATAACTGAATACTCAAACCATTCATTTCTCTCAATCTTTTTTCAAATAGTTATAAAATTTTAATCGGAAGTTTCTCCACCTGGACTTCGCTTTTATTCGCAAATGACAAAAAATGCCGAAATGGTGGAATTTTAAAAATTTTGTAAAATTATGTAAATGTTGGTAAATACGTGAATTGTCAAAATCCAAACTCTCCAATGTCCCTTTTCGGGTAGCTTCCATCCGGGAAAACTCGTTTTATGTATTAACATTATGAAAAAGTTACGTTCAGAAATAAAGTTCTTCATTTTTTGGCCTAACAGTATTCGTTTCAGAGTTTTTAACCCAGGTGACTTTGTCGGACAGGGTTAGTCGCATCACTAAAGGGGGCTTGAATGTATGTGCGTAAGTTTAACTTTTTCTTTAAAATGCTACTGCTCCTACAGTGTTGCTCCAATCGTTTTGATATTACGCAGAAATGTTCCCTGGGTGGTCCCTAGCTATTACTTTTTTTGACGATTGACGAAAAACTGACAAAATGGCGGCACTTTTTCAGCCTGTTTTGACCCATTTTTAAAATGCTACTCCTGCTACAGTTTTACTCCGACCGTTTAGATGTTTCGCAGGGATGTTCTTTAGGATTTCGCCTACCAGGATATTATTTATTTTTGCGGGTAGCCAAAAACTGCCGAAATGGCGGAATTTTGAAGTTTGGCAAAAACTGGAATAAATGGTTGTAAATAACTGAATACTCAAACCATTCATTTCTCTCAATCTTTTTTCAAATAGTTATAAAATTTTAATCGGAAGTTTCTCCACCTGGACTTTGCTTTTATTCGCAAATAACAAAAAATGCCGAAATGGTGGAATTTAAAAATTTTGTAAAATTGTGTAAATGTCGATAAATACGTGAATCGTCAAAACCCAAACTCTCCAACATTCCTTTTCGGGTAGCCTCCCCCCGGGAAAACTCGTTTTTGTTTGTTAAAATTATGAAAAAGTTACGTTCAGAAACAAAGTTCTTCATTTTTTGGCCTAACAGTATTCGTTTCAGAGTTTCTTTCTCTTTCCTTGTTTGGTAACTCGGCTAGGTCATGTCCTTGGACATGCTTGTTTTTTTTTTCTTTTTTTTTTCCTTGTTTGTTTTTTTTTTTTTTTTTTTTTTTTTTTTTTTGGCAATTTGACCAAAATATTGGCCAAATTTAGGAAAATACAAAACATGCTAGTGTTTCGATTACGTTGAAATTTAACAGGAATGTTCCCCTCAGGTTCCTGCATAACACGGATTTCATTTGGTCAGACGATTTGACCCAAATATTGGCCAAAAACGGCTTACTTGTAGGAAAATCATAGCGTGCCTGTACTTCTTCACCAGTCGCCTAACAGTTTGCTAGAATAGCTCAAGTGGCAAGGAGCTGGACTGCTTCGCTCAAGGCGAATTTTTTCCCTTTCTACCTTTATCGTTTTAAAGGCAATTTTTATAGTTCTACCTGCCGTAGAAGCAGTGGTTTGCGTTGTCGCCTGCGAAGCAAGAGGTGTTGGGCTCAGGTTCCTCTCTAGACATGCTTTTTCATTGTTTTTTTTTTTTTTGCTTTTGTTCTGATTTCATATCAATAATCCCCAGATAATCCTCTCGTGAAAAAAAACGGTGTGACATTCACGCAATAGAAAAAAAAGTTTTTCCTGTAGCAGTTCGAACACTGCCATTCCGCCAGTCCCTCATGGACCAATCAGAAGTACGCCACTGCTGTAATACGGCATTCTCTTTTGGTATGTGATAACAAACACACAATTCTGTGTGATCTTCAACTGTCGTCGAGGGAATCGGTTGAAAGGTGTGATATTTTTCACTTCTTTTATCGTGTAACCTCGTCCTGGTAGCGGTTTACACGTAGCTGTGACATGTTGATATTCCCGGTAAGCGTGCCTCTCCTCCCCACAACAACTACAGCTCGAAGAAGTTTCAACTTATTTAATTACACATATTTCCTAGGAGTCGTTTAATGCCATTTTAGTCCACAATGGCGTGCTTTGATCCCAAGCTTGTCAGCCTACTGTTCCACCTAAGTTTGAACATTTTGGCTGAAGCTTGTGCACTCTGTAGGACGCATGTAGTTCTCTCGAACACATGGGAGACGTTACCACATCACATTTCTGGAGTTTCCAATCCTTGTGACTCGTTTTTCACCACATGCCCGTTTCGGGACTGTTTTCGGACTTCTTCGGCACCACTATTGAACCATGATGGCACCCCTCGTGGATGCGGATAGTACCATACGATCTGAGGCTTAGAAAAGCACCCCTAATTAACACTTGACAAGCCTTTGGCTTGCAAGGGTTATATGAATTTGTGCGAGCAGCCGTTCATCCTTTTTTCTTCTTGACAGTTTTCCGATTTTTTGTGTCTTCTTCTGTGACACTATGGGTCCTAGTACCATGAAACTTAGGGCTGATGAAGAGCTTGATCTGAACGTGTGCATGCCACTTTTTATTTTCGTCTTCGATTTCGTTTTCTTTGTTAAAACGCCATGTGAAAAGAGTGTATTTTTTGCAAGAAAATGCGGAACATTTAACGCCCATCACAGAACACATAGTTGCTCATCTTTGTGCGAGCTCTCACTGCGTAAATAGATAACACGGCGTATGCCTGATCAGTTAATAAAACCTTAAGTCAACAAAAACCAAACACTACTCGGTTTATAAGACGTATTCAAGCTGTGTTGTTTGCAATATATTATTCAAGAAATAACGCATTGAAGGAAGTATTTTTTGCGTTTTAATTTATGTCAAGTGTTTAACATTTCGCTAGCGAAATGAGGTTCTAGTTATTTCAAACAACAGTTTTAAAGTACTATGATTAAACTTATTCGTTGAGAAAAACTGGAGTGTGTAGTAAGTGTTGTTGGATTAACTGCATGTTTGCTGGTAGTATTTTCATTGATCTTAGGTTTTTTGTTTGCTTTTCAGACGTGACAGAGGCCAGTCTGCAGTGAGTCTCGATAAATCTATTGTGCACGCACCCATCTGTTGCTGTTAACACATATTCGGTTTGTGATAGGTTTCAGCGGGCTGGTAGCTTGCCCCTTTGCGACGGCACTTAAACATGAGTAGGGTATTGTTGTCGTGGCAAGACAAGAATTCTAGCCGCAACCTCTTTTAGTGCTTGGGACTTGAAAGGCCAAATGGAAAAGGCCAGGTCAGTCATCTTAGGCCTGGCGCCACCAGACCATGAGACACGGGGCCGAATCCGGCGCCACACCAGCACAGAAAAGGTCAAGAGAAAACAGGGGAACGCTCCAAGGCGTGGACAACTATACTTGTGCACTTTAGAAAGTATACACACTTTTTTGGAATATTTCCGAAAATAATAAAGCTTCATTTTTGAAATTCCACATGATAGTGTGGATGTTGATTTTACACCTGTTCACACCGTGCTATGACCATTAAAACTTTAGTACTGATTAATAGGGGGTTTAAGCAATATTGTTTCAGTGCACAATATGCACACAGTAGATCACGAAATTTCTTGTGGTTCGAAAAAGTTAAGACGAATGCATTAAGGTTTTTCATTGAACATTTTTGTGTGGAACTTAAAGACGCAATGGCACGGCTTTCTGAAAGCGAGAGGTACCGGGTTTTAGACATGCTGGAAATTGGACTTTCTGTACGGGACATCGCTAACAGATTTGGGTGCACCCGACCAACGGTTTATCGGCTGCAGGAGAGGCATAGAGCAACGGAGAATATCCATGATCGACCTCGACCCGGACAACCCCGTGTAACGACGCCGTAGCAGGATCGCCACATCCGTTTAGTGCTCTTACGTAACAGGTTCCAGAGTGCTGCGCAACACCAGGCAGACGGAACAGCCGGATAAGCCGAATGAGTGTCCAAACGTTTGGCGGAACACGGGATACGTGCTTATCGAGGCGTGGTACTGGACGCATGAAGAGGCCGCTTAAGGCGGGAGTCGATACTGGCAGGCCAAGTGGTCCCCCACATCCAGCAAAACGCCATCTTTATGCAGGATAGCGCGATACCGCAAGTTGCCAGAGACAGTGTACTGTACGTGTCTGGATAGGAATGTTAGATAACGGGATCCGCCTCCGAGAAATCATGCCCGAACTGCGCCAAGCATTGATCCAGGAGTGGCACCCCTACCCTCAATGGAGGATTAACTGTCTCGTTTGCTCGATGCCAAGAAGGATTGGTGCTCTGCTTCACGCTGGAGGTGGTCACACACGTTATTGAAGTGCTTGGTTTTTTTAGTAAAGCTGTGAACGGTGAAAATTGAACCTGCCCTTGTTTCGAATTGAACTCTCGAAACGTTGCCACTCTTCGAATTTGTTGTTTTGTCAGATAGTGGGCATTTATGTAATCGTGCTTGAGCGAAAATAGAATTCCTCAATTTAAATAGTTTTAAAGATACAAAAACTTCAAAATTGTGTATACTTTTTAATCTGCAAGAGTATATGTTACGCAAAGGTTTTGCAGGAGGAAGATGTTAATTCTCAGTGTCAGTGAACAAGTGACAGTGACCCATAAGGACTCGGGGGCTACTTTTACAGCCCTAATCGGCCAGCTGGAGATCCCATCACAGGAAGGACGTCAGTCCGTAAGTACAACGCTTGTGCCACCCCTTCCAGCATAAGTCCTTAATCTGCCAGCATTCCTGTTTCTGCGAAACAAATACAGCGATAGGTACAGGAATTAAAGTAGGCGATACAGATTCAGGAGTTGATGCTGCGACTGAAGGAGAGAAAACTACCGGCTACAGCATCGCGGTCAAGTGGAAGTGGTCCATACTCTGATCCACATCCCGTCTCCTTCGGACCTCAACCCGTCAGCTGAAGAGTTCACACCTTCGGTTTTCCCATCACAGGAAGGACGTCAGTCCGTAAGTACAACGCTTGTGCCACCCCTTCCAGCATAAGTCCTGAATCTGCCAGCATTCCTGTTTCTGCGAAACAAATACAGCGATAGGTACAGGAATTAAAGTAGGCGATACAGATTCAGGAGTTGATGCTGCGACTGAAGGAGAGAAAACCACCGGCTACGGCCGGCTACCGCGTCGCGGTCAAGTGGAAGTGGTCCATACTCTGATACGCATCCCGTCTCCTTCGGGACCTCAACCCGTCAGCTGAAGAGTGCACACCTTCGGTAGCCTAGAGGTTGTTGGCGCCAGAAGATGGGCCATTTCAAGAGAAATGACCCATCTTAAGAAAATTATATGCGGTGCACCTTTGAAGCTACGAATCACCTCCCTATTAGGATGGCATTCCAGACCGCACTGCCGCGGCAGGATTCGTTTGTTGCCCTAGCAACAAGTGAGGACATGTCACGCTTCTACCCTACTGGACCCTATTGCTCCTTGAGCGACAGTGTCAAGACAGAGCCATTGCAGCAAAAGGCTAAACGCACCGTAAACGACGCCTTCGGTTTTGCGACTGCATGACCCATGCCTGCAGAACTTTTGTAATACCTGTCACTAGCAACACGGGACGTTGGTTATCCACATACAAGATGGCATCAATGATCTACTTACGGAGAGAAGCTTTCCTGCAGTATTGCTAATCCAGCGTAAAGGCCTACATGAACTACCCCATTCTGCGAGGCGACAAAGAGCTGTTCATCAGGTCCCAAAACCTGGGATGCCAATTCTTGGCCGAGAAAACTCCCAAGGTTTGTGTCCCCATGCCCAAATCAGGCAGATAGCTCAGTTGGTAGAGCGCTCGCCTTGAGATCTGGGATGTATAGCTGGAGCGGATTCGAATCCTGCTCGTCCCTATTAGCTGTGTACTCACTCATGATCCCCCTAGGGATTCATACTGAAATTTCCTGTTTCAGTATAATGTGATGCAAAAGATAGTAGAGATCCACTCGAGCAAACTACTCCAAGTAGCCACTTGTGCACCAGAGATCCTATGGTTCCTTCTACCTTTCCTACTGTTTTGTACTATGAAGTTAGAAGTGCGTATTAGCACAAGTATAGAAAGGTATTACAGAAAATAAGATATTTGCGTCATTTATCTTCAAACTTGGTAGAAAGTTGTTCCAAGACAGTGCCCAGCATCGCTTCACTTCAAATGTAGAATTTCTTGATGATCGATTAAAATTATTGATAACAATAGTATAGTAAATAAGTAAGCAGGTTTGAAACTTAAATAGAATTTTATGCAATTATAGTTGAATTGTTAAAACTTTACAAATATGAAGCCGATCCCAGACTTGAGCATTTTTTTAACGTGTTTTGGTTCTGGTCCGTGAGCTATTCCGATCACTTGTGAACCACCCGTCATCCCTTACGTGTGTATGTAAAACAATTTTTCAGAGTACTACCACTCTACTTTTCTGGTGCGATTATTTTTTTAAATTTGGCAGGAATGTTGCCAAGGCAGTCCTTCACACAGTTTTCTGTTATTTTTCTTTTGAAATGTTGGCCCAAGTACTGCTAATTGTCTGAAAACACAAAAAATGCTATTCATACTACAAATCCAGTCTGATCGCTTTGAAATGTTATCGAAATGTTTCTCCATCAGGCCCATGTTTTGTTGAGTGATTTGGCGAAAACATTGGCCAAAAGCGTCCAATTGAATAAAAAATGCTAAAAAATAGTGGCCAAAAAACACAAAATTTTGAAAACTCCTACGGTAACGCGCTTACTTGAGGAGCCGGGGGTCCCGCGTTTAAGTCTCACCGGGCATCATTTTTAAGTGTTTCAATTTTTCAAAATGCTACCACCTATTATACGTATTGAAATTTTATAGCACTGCTGCCCCAGCAGGTTCTCTTCCACATAGTTTTTATTTAATTTGTAGCATTCTCCTAACTTCGCTTTTACCATGGACATAATGCTCATTCTTCTTTTTTTTACCTGCTGTTTATTTTTATGGAGCAGAGCTTGAGAAATATAATATTTGCTCTCAATTATAGGTTTATAAATTGACTATGCACTTTATTGAACGTGGGGGTAGGCGCTTTGTATTAGATTCGGACACGCGTGGAAAACATGTTAACGAAACGCGTAGTAGTGAGTTCATTGGCATTCCAGCAGTGTCCGAATCTAATAGAAAGCACACGAGCCCAAGGGTCTGCCTCTGTTATGACACAAACACACGTAATCATGCATTTGAAAGCCTAACATAGCAGAAATAAACTTTCTTTTTTACCTCTCAGATACTCCCTGCACTGTAACTATGCCTGTATGTTACAGAGCAGCTTCCGTTACGCAGAGCAAAAGGGTTTCGTCAGTCAGGTTGGCTTATAAAACTGACGTTCGAGTGAATGTGTCTAGCGAAGTTTCATACGTCATGTTAGCTTGTATGTTACGCCAAATTTTCTTATCATGTCTTTATTCGGGAGTACATTTTCACTCGGTGTGTGTTTGAATGGCTAACATAACACACACACACACACACACACATAACGTCATGTATGTGGCTTTCATGGCTAATCAGGACGAAATAAGTGTTTTTCCCTTCCGGATACTTCCCAGCCCATTTGTGACACTTGTCACGCAAAGCATGAAAGGGTTTGGCTTATACCTGTGGCGCTCGTTGTAATTTCGCCGTGGATTGTTAATTCATTTCGTTATCGATTTGAGAACTCTGGCGCTCTCCTGTCATTTCTTTATACGGGAGTGCATTGTTACTTGGAGCGTGTCGTAATACATATATACAGCGTATATACTTCAACAATTTCCACGGGCGTTGAGATCAGCCTATGTCTAATTAACGAAGTATTCAAGCTTTTAAGAAATGTGCTTAACGATACAGTAAGAACTGTGCATTTTGTCAACATATGAAGGTTCTACATTGGAGTTTTTAGTAAATCATCAAATAGACAACTCCTCTGAGAGGCTCGAGAAAAGGTAGTCTTTGAAGCGAGGATTTATCAAGGTCTGCTATATAAATTTGAAAGAAATCTGAGATCAAAGTTGTAGACTTGTAAACTAACACTGAATAAATCAATAGCATTTTCCAGTTCACCAAACACGTACTTTTTCAAGGGAAACTGGATAAAAAGTCATACAATTTTGCAAACAATCTGCTTACACCTCTGGGAGGAGTATTTTGAAAAATGGCTATGAAAAAATGAAAATTGCCGTCATTTTGCCAATGGTTGGAAGACTACAAAAGAAACCAAATTTTAGCGCAATCCACTAAACACTTTGTGACGAGCAGGCGACGTGCTGTTACTAATATCACTATACCGTTGCCAGAAAAAGAATCTAGCAGTCTCCAAACAACTCTTGTGAACTGTTATCACCATGTTGGGGGTAAAGCGTCTATAGGAAGGGCCAGAACGACTGCCTATGCGCTTAACCTTAATCTAATAGCGGGACTTTTGCTCAAAGGCACAACTTTAGGAAATATCTTGTTGAAGGAAATATCTTATACTATGGCCCACATTTTACATAATTACTGAACTGCCTTTGGGAATTGTTACTGCGGTAGAACCTCTTCTGTTTCCTGTTACTCTAGAATATCTTTTTGTCATTAGAAAGTTTTGTTTTCATATACATTCATGTCAAAATGTCTGTTGTTGTCCCCTTCAATAAGCGTTTAGTCGATATAAAACATATGCAATTGTGATATAGTTAGGACATAGAAGATGAACAAAATTGCATATGACTTCTAACTGTATAATAATTGTTTTATTGCATTTTTTTAGCCACAGGAGGTTAAAATAACGGATTTGTGCCATGTTGTCAGTGATCCAGTACTGATGCAACACGCACTACGTCATTGCCTTTCGTCATGGTCTTGAGTAGTTACGAACATCGCTAGAAAATACTGTCGGTGGCGTTTATGTGTTGTAAGCAATGCTTCGTCCTTGTAAACCGGTTGTGTTTATATTTTAGTTTATTATTTTATTGCAAAATTAAAAGAGTTTTAAAAGGGCCTAGGAATACTTAACGATTTGCAAACACTCTAAAGATGTCGGATGATGCTGAACGAAACTAAAACGTCACTGTCAACTGAATTCGCAATAAAAAATACGGGTTTCTAAGCCATGTAGCAGTTTTGTTAACTGTTTCAGAGTCAGATATGTTAAACACCTCTCGACCAATCAGAGAGGATTTTTGCATTTACAAATACAACAAATTATTCTGGCAGTGGAAAGAAAATGCGATTGAGTCGAGATGAATAAAGATTTTAAGCTGGTGGCGATGCTGATAATTACTCAAAAGTTACTCAAAAATTTTGGTTACAAAATTGGTTACTGGTAGCAAAATTAAGTTGGCAATCAAATTGCAAACCGTTGTCTGCAATTGCAGTCGGGAAGATGCTGAGCAAAGGTGCATTTTCACATGATGAACCATGTCGCTAATGAAAAGTCTGTTGTTTGAAAGTATAGGGATTGCCCTGAGTGAAAAGTCTACACATCAAAGCGCAATATCTACTTCTAGGATAGTGCACACGTTTTTCATTTAACCGTTAGCATTTCGCAGGGACAGCGGAAATAACATCAAGTACACTTCCACCAAAATAAAAAAAAGTGGAATGCAAACCTTCAAAACCAAAAGATTAATTGGTATAAATAACAAACCTAGCATCTCGTCTCCGCAGCGTTTTAAACTAGATCAAACAAGTTGCGTTAAAACAGACACATTAATACCTTAATTTTTTGTAACGTGTGAAGTCTCGGTACTAAATAGGACCTGAAAACAAAACATTTGCACAAGGCTTGTTAGAAACTGTTGGCTTTTCGAAGACATAGTAAAAAATGTTTCCAAATTAGTTAAAGAATATTGTATGGTTTTTATTATATAATATTTTATATTATTTTCATAGTTTAATTTGCGTTGATCTGCCTTTTTAATGCATATCTCTACATATAAAAGGATAGTTAGAACTTGAGAGACTTAAGCGGATACCGGATACCAATATACCAATTTACCAAAATTGTTTGAACATTGAAGCAAATTATTAAAATATATTAGTCTTTATGTTTCTTATTGGTCAAGCAGTTGTAACTTTTCTGGCGGGTGCATAGCAAATTAATTCTTGCCATTCTGCCACATTGTATGAAAAATCTATGGCTTGGACTGTCTTAACACGTGCCTGCACAAGTATGCTGTTTCAGACACTTGTATCTCTACTGACCGCAGCTCACATGGTCGCTGAAACTTTCCTTAAATTGTTATGATGTTTGTCATACTGTTCGGTTAATATTCTACTCTTTATCTTAACTGTTGATGTATTTACATCACACACCTATAACACTGGTTATTGCGTCACCTTTCAGTTTTGATATGTCCACATTTGAAACTCTTGCCTTTGCACAATCCTAGCCCTTATTAAATTTAGTTACTATTTCACGCCCTTCTCTCTGATTGTTAAGCTGATGTTTATAATTCGTTTGATGCGTATTTTGGATGACTACGAAAGAACTGTCATGAAAAAACTCATAGATCTTGGCAGATGACAGATACAGTTCGGTAGGGTTTATTCAGTAATCGCTAATAAATCGACTCTCAGGAGCATAGACGTCTGCTTCGTGAAAGGATCACTATTTTGCACCAAAATGGCTGACCCTTTAGATTTTACTTTGGAGTTGTATATAATGTGTACCCACGTATAATTTGTATTTATATCACATTTGTAAGCCAAGGGTTTCTCAGTAAAAATGTAGCTCGAACTTGAAAAAAAACTTGCAAAAATTGATCCTTTCTTGAAGCAATCATTTACGTCCTCACATGTTGCGTCAAAATAAAAGTTGGTTTTAGGAAAATGCATTTTTTAAATATTTAAACATTATACGTTGCATACACAACGGACAACTAGATAAGCCTATGACATATTTAATAACACTTTTTGCTGATTTGTACTGTTTCGACGAGCTGAAAAACCTAGTTCTAGAACATAACAGTTATGTAATAGTTTTTGCATAATATACCAATAATAAAAAAGTGTAATGTGCCTTCATATAGCATATTATTTTTGTGATTTTTTAACATCATATTTAAATTGCGAGAATATATTTCTCAAGGCGAAATACTAAAAGACTAAATAATAGTATATTTTTGAAATCACTTTCTCTCTTCGAGTAAAATTTTAAAAACTTATCAGCCTGATTTTGATTTGCTTTTCCTTTTCATAGATCATGTTTTTCAGATTTCGAAACCTTTCAAAAATGTTTTTGCCAGTTCGAACTCTTTGTTGCTTAGGGTATGAAACGGCACCTCTCCCAGCCTCTCAAAGTATAGTGCCCAGCTGAAGCTAAAAAGTTATATGAATATTCAGTGTACTTGAAATAACCAGGTAAGATTTAAGTCTTTCTTGTGAAACCAGCGCAACAATTTCACTATGCCCACCGTATTTGGCGTGTGCACATAAAGCACACATCTGTGTAATGCATATTGTGGCTGTTAGTAGATGCGAGAGGTTTGCAAATGCTGCTGCAGCCCTTACGCTTTGCAGTTCAAGATAAAAATCATTGTTTTGGCTTCGCATTTTGATAGTGGTTTAGGAAGAAGCAAAGGCAACGTCAGCATACTCTTTGCATGTCATCGACTTGCCAAGTGTTAAATATAAAAATAATGCATAATTATCTGATTTCCGACCGGCTTCTTTTAGGGGTTACGACGGGATGAAATAACAGCGTTGCTTGCCCTGTAGTGCGGCAAATCAGCATATTTTGTCATTTCTAAACCCAAACGAACGGAGATAGTCGTCACTCCATTCATACAAATGCCATATCATTTGCGATTAGAGCGCTAAGTACCCTTGCAAAGTGTTCACAGAACGGCAGTAACTGACAACCTACTCAAAATGTGCTTAAGAGCTACTTACTGACGGCAAGAAACTCTCATTTTTGGTATTTGGCAAGCATAGCTATGAACAGCCTTGTCTTTCAAATAAATTAGTTTTGTCTATTAATATAGTAACATACTTTTACTTAATGGAACTGACAAAGATCATATATATGATGTCGATACCTTGATGTAGCATGCTAAAAAAAGATTTGTAGACCATCGTGTATTAATGCAACATCTAATAGATTAGAGATCTTAACAGAAGCTAGACAAAATTATTAAAAAGTTATACAATTTACAGAGCGAATGTAGTGACTAGTATACAAGATAGCCAACATACATGTTTAGCCCGAACGTATACTGCTTATACCTGCGCTTAAAATCGGTACATCTGCTGTATTGTTTGGCAAGGAGAAGTTATGTTGCAGTTTCTATTAAAAAACGTATTGTAGCACAGTTGTGCATGGACAAAAATAGGAACAGTTGAACTCTTCACTTCATGTTTGAAACAATGGAACGTTTTTTCTCCGCTATATAACAGCAGTAAATCCTACTTTTTAGACCAGAAGACTTGTATAAAAACCAGCTGTCTGCATGACTTTCTCAGAAAAGCCGGCAATAGCGAATCCCCAAAGTTGCAGAATGCGAACTACGCTTTTACGCGTAAACACATTTTACAAAACAAAACGACGTACTTCGTAAAAGCCATCGTCGGCTTATCTCCACACTTAAACGTGACTCAAAACTGCGATACGACCAGTAAACAAAAGTTGAATTTTAACTTTTAAACTAGCTAGAAATGTGATTAAAAGTCTCAAGTAACTTTTACTTCGCCATAACATAATAGTCCAATACATCATTAACAGGAAAATGCACAAGAATAACTTGTGTGGAGCAAAACTTACGGGGCTAGCAATGGTATAACTAACAGATAGGTAGAGCCAATAGAGGAGGTGCTTCCCTTGTGTAACTACCTATCCCCAAGAATATGCATATCAAGGGATAGCCTTCAACTGCACAGAATCTTAAACCCATGAGCTAGGATGGCTCCAGGGTTAACCATATGCGCAACCATCTTATAATGGAAGGCTCCACCCATTACAAATACTTGGGCCCTGTCCCTTTCAAGAAGAAAGGGCCTGTAAGCTACCCTTACTGAAAATATGCAAACGGCAAATATCAATCACACGAAGGATGTATAAAGTGACGATCTCGACAATATCATTACACAACAGCTCTTGAAGACGGAAAAGGCATAAAGCTATACCCCTTCTCACTCTCTCACTCTCTCCCTCTCTCTCTTTCTCTCTCGCTCTCTCTCTCTCTCTCTCTCTCTCTCTCTCTCTCTCTCTCACTCTTTCTCTCGCTCTCTCTCTCTCGCTCTTACCATCCACCTACTAGCCTCCTTGGATGGCATGCCCAACCAATGTTAGATCAAAGACCAACTAATGGACATATACATTAGTAAGTGAAACAATATTTACAAACCGTCCAGAATCTCTGCTAACTGAACAGATAAATAAGGTCAACGAATCAAGTAAGACATTCTCATTTATCTATATAAAGGTTGCTTTTGATAAAATGTAAATAAACATTGCACGTAATGATTTGTAGGAGATGAAAAATAATTAAGTGTTCACAGGCCGGAGGGAGCACGAGTGCCCGACCCCCTGGGCTGCTAAATAACGCCAAAAAGCTGGGAATCACACTTAGGAGAAGGACAGGTGGCAATCAATGGCTTCTGGAAACTGGCTACTGTGCGGCTGTTTTTCTCTCTTACCCTTGACTTTGGGTGACTGCTTGTAGGGTCGGCCTCGCTTGCTCTAGTAGGTTCTTCTATGTCCCTTGTGAGAAGGGGAGAGTCAGGGTTAAAAATCAATTTCTCGGCCACAATAAACGGACCAATAGAATATAAACAGTGAGTTGGCTTCTTGTCTTACTTGATAGCTTTAATTTTGATAGGTTGCTTCGATGTGGCTTTAGTAACCCTGGCCTAAAGAAAATGATCAATGCTTTCTGACTTGGTAATCAATATTAATTTAATAGCTCTAAATACTTTCTCAAAGCCTTTATTGGAGACACACTACCCTGGGATAACCAATGTTGAGAAGAAACTTAGAGGCCTGATCTCTTCGAGGGACGTGAGGCGTTTCCCGCATCCCTTGTTGCAGCATTTCTTTAACTACCTAAGCCGTGTCCATTGTGTAGGTGTGAGTTGTAAGAATTGATTTGAGCGAACCCCCGTTCGTTTGGGGACCACACGACCCTACTGAAAAAGCCAACTTCGGAGTCTAGCATTTCCTGAATCCCCAGTTTGTTCAAGGGTTTCGATGTCATGTCTTGGAAAGGTTGTGTTTGCTCGAAGCATGGGCTGTGGGAGATCAGTTGTTTTGGAGCTTTTGGATAGAAATAAGTAGGGGGAGCTGCCACGTGAGTTTCTGTCCCCTTGGACTGAAACTCTGAAACCTGCCCCGACCGGGGGAGGCCTGGCGAGTGTGCACTGAATGTTCTCAACTGCGAAGGCGAGAAGCAACGGTTGCAGCAAGAGCAGCTGGGCCTGCGTTTGCTCATGCATATGGTCGTCATAAAAGCATCTCTGTGGCTCCACCCAGAATCCAGCGGTTGCGAGATCAAGGATGTGGGGCGCGACATATCTAGATTCTGGGTTAGGGGTATCTCTAACTCTCCTGTTGCTATCACTAGAGCTGGCTTATCCTGGTCAAGATTCTGGATAGTTAATTTTGATCCCCTGGCTTGCGCTGTCTCTGGCAGGGAGAGGGGGGTTACGAAATGACGAATGAGAAGAGAGACAAGCCTCGCGAAACAAGGCTTTCTCCTCTGTGCCCATATCTGCTACAGCGTCCGATGACGCATGTCTGCTCAGTTTGGCCTTCTTCCGGCTCTTGATGGATGCCTCCCATACTCTCTGGCTCCCATGTGAGCGGATGGGTAGGTTGGGATATATTTAAGGCTTGAATATACAGTAAAACCTCATTCCGGACAAACCCTGAAATACCAGACAAGAATTCTCAGTCCCGTTTTCCCCATTGGTTTACATGACCCTTGAAATACAGAGCACCTCTATATACCCGACAAAATCCGCAGTCCCCCTCGTTGTCCGGTGTAGGCAGGTTTTACTCTATTTCATATGCTCATATTTTTAATCGTGTGTTTGTTTATGTTGTTTACTAGCGACCACAGCGCCACTTAATCTTTCACTTATCATTTTGGACGAAATATGGAAATTTGAAATTGCTGTTCTTGTTTTTTTTTCTGATTTCCGTTTTAAACTAAAATGGAAAATCGAGTCGATTTTTTATTTTCCATTTTGGACTTGAAATGAAATATTGAAAGGACGAAATGCACACGGACCGTCTTTTGACGATGATCCCGCACCCGCCACGTTATGCCAGCGATATGGTAAATTCGCACACCGCAGTGTTAGCAGCTGTTTGCTTGGCAGGGTGGGTCGTAAGTGACACTACCTTAACCAGGAATCGAACCCGAGCCCCAGCACTTAGCGTCGGATCTCATTACTGCTAAACAAAGCAAGCAGGTCTCTTCTGTCATGTTACATATCTTATTGTGTTGTATAGTGGTATCTGCACTGGGAGTGGGACAAAATACCAACGGATATAACACCATCGGACAAAATGCCACAGGACAAACTACCACCGGGGAAGTGAAAACATTATATCACCAACTATTTATTTTTAATTTTTACTTCGGTTTTATCTTTTTTCTTTCTGTACAGAAAGCAGAAGAAACGAACACACCTGAGACAACATAATTGCTGTACGCAGTAAACCACAAAGTGGCAACGTGGTGCGATGGGCATACGTAGCGCTGCAGAAACGTCTGTGACGTTAGAATGGCAGTCTTTTCAATTCATGTCGCCATTTAGAGGCGATATACACCGGATATCGGACCACCTACGGGACTGGCCAAAAGTGGTCCGTTTTCCGGGGTCGTCCGGTTTCCGGGGTTCAAGCAAATCTGATGTGTAGAGTGCATTTTTGGGTATCCAGACAACTCGCATCTGGACATCTCGCATCTGGACATCTCGCATCCAGATGAAAAAGTGGACATCTCGCATCCGTGATTTTGGTCTGCTTTTAAGGGGGAACTTTAACATTGTGTTTGGGAAACTTCATACAGAAAATAAATTACAGGGGTTTCCAAAACGTAAGTTATTTGAGTAAATCAACTGAAAAAAAACTCAGTTCCGTTTACGGAGTAATTCAAGAGTTAAACTTACATTTGTACTCAGTGATGCCATATTGAGTAGTTCAACGTTCGGTGCAGCGCGAATCTACATATGCTAATCCCTCGAAAGAGGCACTTAAAAGCACGAAGGATTTAATGAACGTGCCTCGGATCAGTATTAAGAATGAATCCACATCCACTAATCCCACTGATCTATTCAATTTTTAAAAATTTATCCTTGATGCACGGTTTGGAAAGGAAACGTGCACAGGTTCGAAAATGCGGCGGGTGAGATGTAGTCACGAATCCATATCCCTTAAGGTGGGGTATATAAAGGGAAGATATTGAAGTCAAAAATCATGGGTTTTGCTATTGAATGGTAAAATTAGAATGGTATTCATCGAAAGTATTCGGGGCAAACCTAAGCTTTGTCTCAATGGTTTCATATACACGAACAACAAAATGAACAAGTCTGGGCGAATTTACTGGAGCTGCGTTCGTCGCCAGACTAACTGTAAAGGCACTCTGACAGCTTCAGGTCATATGTTGGACCCGCAGTTGGCAAATGAGCACAATCATGACCTTTGTTCTGAAGAGGTAATAATAACATTACCTCTGTTAATAATACGTAAAAGTATAATCTAAGGTACGACCCCGTCCCCACCGCCAAAACACAATGATAAATCAAGCAAAAAATCACGGATGCGAGATGTCCACTTTTTCATTTGGATGCGAGATGTCCAGATGCGAGATGTCCAGATACGAGTTGTCGGATGCGAGATGTCCAGATGCGAGATGTCGCGGATTCGCATTTTTGTTATGTTACTAGTGTACTCATATGAAATGAAATAATAACGCTTCTTTCTTTATTCTTACATCAAATCTATTGATCACAAAATAATTCAGTGAGCATTCATATTTACACTTGGGTCGAAAAATCTAAAGACTAAAAAATCTGACCAGAAAAATTAATCAAATTTCTGCATCAACTTTACACCCAAATCTACATAATCGGGAGACTAATCTGGAGGTCATTTTTGCCCCCTTTTATATACGAAATCCGAAATGCAATTTACCATGAGTATACAAATCAGTTGAATTTTTAGGATTCATTAATTTAAAAAACTTTTGCCTATTATTTTAAAAATCTCCGTTTTGTTTGAAATGGGTTAAAACTGTATGATCAATTGGTTTCATTAGGTTCTGGCGAAAAGTGGTCAGATTTCCGGGGTGGTCCTATTTGCGGGGTGGTCCGATCCCGGGGTTCTGCTGTATTAGTGAAAAGTGAAGTAAACTTAAGCGTTGTTCAGTATGTTAACACTGATTGCTGTTGTTGAACTGTTTTAACTTCATCCAGACGGGGTACGGAATAATGGCATCGGCAAAAATGGCAATGAAAAAGTGGAAAACTTTTTTACTTTTTTTCCCACAACCATTCAGACTTCATATAGTGTGACCCTTTCTGTTGATCAGAGAAAACAATAAAAGTACACGGTGGTGTTTTGGTAACATACCATTATGCATTTATTTGATGGGCGGCGTTTTGTCTTCATTAACGTATACTTTATCGACTTTTTAAAAGAATGATTCCATATAATTAATATTTTTTAAACCACATTATACTGAATTTAAGAATTATCTCACATGCTATTGATTGAATAGTCTAATTTTTCTGGAAATGCAAAAATCTGGATTTGGTTGATCACTTTAGAATCACTATTTAGAGACAAGATCAACTTTTTTATGTAAGCGTTCCAGAGTTTAGTTATACGAAAATTTCACGGTGTTCACACTCCAGCGGTTATTTTTTCTCGAATCACTATTTGTCTTACCCATATCACTATCATTTTCTGCATGCGTTTCTTCTTATTCTGAAAATAAATTACAGAATTTGCATTGGCGTGCATTAATTTTACGCGCCTCGTAATTAATTTAGTCGCGTTCCAAAATTAAGAATTCTGTTTCAAACTAGACCGTTTTCGCTACCGAGTAGCGAAAATTACACTTGGGGCCACCAAAAAAACGATTCTGAACTCTTAAAATTCAGAATTTACCAAGAACGGGGAGGTGAAGGTCACCAAGGCACCTCTTTCCTAACATCTTCTCTCAAAATAAGCTTAAAATCGCACTATCTCTAACCGTTTTTGGAACTTCCGGTTTTCGACATTGACCATGACGGAAGAGTCACGGTAACCCAGGTACCCCTTACATAACGCTTTTTAGGTTCAAAGGGTCGAAGTAAGCTCAAAATAGCTCTAACTCTAACTGTTTTCGAGATAATGGTCAATTTCCGGTTTTGACATTGATCATGGCTGAGGAGGTCAAGGATACCGAGATACATCTTACATGTTGTCATTTAGGCCGAAGGAGTAAAGAAAATAGGCTCAAAAGCGTTCTATCTCTATAAGTTTTCGAGATTCCGATTTTCGACATTGACCATGGCCGAGGAGGTCACGGTCACCGAGGTACCTCTTAAATACAGTATCGTCTTTTAGGTCCGAAGGGTCGAAAATAAGCTCGAAATCGCTCCATCTCTAACCGTTTTCGAGATAATGGTCAACTTCCAGTTTTTTTACATTGACTACGGCCGAGGTCACGGTCACCGAGGTACCTCTTACATATGGTCTTTTAGGTCCAAAGGGTTGAAAATAAGCTCAAAATCGCTTCATCTCTAACCGTTTTCGAGATAATGGCCCACTTCCGGTTTTTGACATTGACCATGACCGAGGTGGTCAAGGTCACCGAGGTATCTCTAACCGTTTTCGATAATGGTCAATCGTTCTCTAAGGTCATAGTAAAAAATGCGGATTTTACGACTCTAATCACCCTCTATTAGTGAGCCAAATTTTATCACTGCTTAGCAACTGGGAAAAACCCAAACGCTGCAGCTAGACAACTTCGACTTGCACACGCATGCTGTGGTGGCAATTTTAATGAATTGCTATAAAAATTGAGCTGGACCAACTACATATCTTACACTATATCTCTACCAAATTTGGTTGTCCGAGCCCCAGCAGTCTCAGAGGAGTTCGCGTGACAAGGTTTTTCAAATTTTAAATTTCAATATTCATTTTTGCATATGAAATATTAATGAATTTCTTTAACAATTGAGCTGGGCCAACTAGACATGTACTATGTATTACAAATGTGGTCGTCCTAGCCCTAACCGTCTCAGAGGAGTTCGCGTGACAAGGTTTTGGAGGGAAAAGGAAATATACGGAAACACTTTTCCAAATCGTACGAAAACAATAAACAATTCTTAAAAGACAGACTTGACTTTTACTTGAATTGCCCAAAAACATAGCGAAGTAAAACAGTGCGAATAAATAGCAACTAAAATATGTATGCTGAGCGACAATAGAAAATTGTCGTGAGGTCATTTTAATGATCTTGAGAAAAAATAAAATCTACCATGTAGATTTTGATTTTTTGGACAAAATATGCCGCCATAGGTGATCCGTCGCCCATTGACTGTGTCTTGTCTAGACGTAAAATCTTCGGCAGCGGATGTTGCACAAAATACAAACAACCAGATATCTCATGACTGCCTATCAACTTTAGCACAAAGGCCTAGTTTTATAAACATGAAAAAATTATTATTTTATTCAACAAAACACTTGGAGAAGTCAAGAGCTTTTCTTTGAAGGTGTCTTTGAAGTTCACATGTGTTTGCCCCGGACAGGCGTGTGCCAGTGACTTTTGCAGAGCACTGTTTGACAATTTGAATGAATGATGTAGCTCTTTTGGCGGGATGTTACACAGGCGCGAATCATGAGAACATACGGAACCCCAAACCAGAGTTAGGTAAACCTACGGGGAGCAAAGAGGGTACAGTGGAACGTCTGAGCAGGCAGGGTTAGGTTAACCTATGGGAGAGCAAAGAGGGCACAGTGGAACGTCTGAGCAGGCAGAGTTAGGTAAACCTACGGGGAGCAAAGAGGACACAGTGGAACGTCTGAGCAGACAGGGTTAGGTAAACCTACGGGGGAGCAAAGAGGGCACAGTGGAACGTCTGAGCAGGCAGGGTTAGGTAAACCTGCGGGGGAGCAAAGAGGGCACAGTGGAACGTCTGAGCAGGCAGGGTTAGGTAAACCTACGGGGGAGCAAAGAGGACACAGTGGAACGTCTGAGCAGGCAGGGTTAGGTAAACCTACGGTGAGCAAAGAGGGCACAGTGGAACGTCTGAGCAGGCAGGGTTAGGAAAAACTACAGGGAGCATATAGGGCACAGTGGAACTTTTGAACAGCCGATGAGGAATTTTTCAGGGGACAAATTAGCAGCGGCAGAAAAGATGATAAAGAATTATATAAAAAGGATCAGTAGTAACACAAAAGAAGGTGGCGATTTTTTTCAAGGAAGAATTAGGAGCAGTGAAGCTGCATTCAGAACAATTTAATAGAGAAAAAAGGAAGCGAGAAGGATGGCGATTTTGACTAGAGGGTAATAAGCAATAAAATAGAGGATGGGGAATAATTCAGAGGAGAATCAGGAGCAACAAAAATACAGGATGAGGAAAAATGAAGGTGAAAAATAAGGACTAATACAACATAAAACATAGTTAGCGATTTTCCTATTGTCTTTAGCGTGTTTCTTACTTACGAATTCACGCTTATTTTCAATTCATTATCAGATAGGTGTCTTCGAATTTCGTATGATTTCTGATTCGAAGACAGTAAGGTCCCTTGCGTAAAGTGCTACTGAAATTTTATTTTGTAGGCTTATATAAAATGCGGCAGGCTGGCTCCGATCTTGAGACTGTTTATTTACCAATCAAGTATCTTAACCACTGCACGACTCCGGTAAACTGACAGAATGAAATATCTTATTAAAATTGCTCTACATATTTCCAATAATTAGCATTATATCGGGAACAGCCCTAACAACCTCGCCCTTAATTAGTTGATAATTACTTGTGATTTGTGTTTTGCTTTAAGATTTAAATTCAAAAAAAAAAAAAAAGTTCATCAATCTTTTCCTGAGAAACCGACATATTCTGAGAAGTGTTTATGGGGATTATTGAAGAACCACGTTTAGATATGGACTGAGCGACATAACATAAGCAGTTTGTTGTGACATATAATAAGCATCGTGTCAATTTAATGGAATGTATGTTCTATTTAGCGAGGCTTCTTTGCTCAGAAAACACGCTAATTTCCCAAAGAATGCTCTTTTAATCTGAAAAGATTCAAAGCTGTGTATTCTGTTGTCAGAAAACCCTCGTTGCTGCGCAACTCGGGATTTTCTCACAACAAAATATACGATTTTTCATACTTTACCGTGACAGAAGCAGGAGATTAAGAAAAAGAAGAAGAGGACAAAAAAGACAAGAAATAACAAGAAGACGAACAAATCTTAATTAAATGTTTGATCGAGGTAAAGTCCAATTAATTTGCTCCTCGTTTTATTTGAAATCTCAAAGGAAAATTGCTCTGAAGTTCTTCCAGTTCTGATCAGGGGGTGGGGGGGGGGGGGGGGTGGCTTTTTACCTAAAACCGCATTCACTTTTCTCCATTTCCAGAAACCTGCATCATTTTACTAAATATCTCCGCGGTCATTTCACTAAAAAAAAACTTGTGCGTAAATAATGAAAAAAAAAACAACAAGGAAAACAGCTAAGCTGATAATAAAAAACGAGCATTTCTTGAGATTTGAAAAAAAGCCTACGGTGAAAAATGATCTAGTTGGCAATTAGCTGGAAAGTGGCCCGTTGGAAAATGTCCGGCTTGCAATTGTCGGTTGGAAAATGTCCGGCTGGAATAGGTCCAGTTGGAAAATGTCTGGATACCGTACTAAGCTCGTATCCAGACATTTTCCAATCTTTTTTGCAATCTGATTTTTAAAGTAAAAACCAAGGTGCCTGATCAAAGCTCTTTTTAAACGGTCATTATCATTTCAGAATTAAGCATATACCCTACTACGAATCTGGGACATAAAGGCCCCGAATGAAACATTGGAGAAAAAATCCCCGGAGAGTATTTTTATTGAGATAAATCAACTTTAAAAAATGTTTTATGTTAAAAATGAATCTTAATCAAAGTTTATCTATTTTATTATCAACCTGATCTACATGCTTTATATCATGTGCAGCAACGTACAAAAACTCATCTACAATGTATCTAATCTAGCACAGTGTCTACCACTTTGGTGACATAATGTATCGTAGATGTGGTATCTTCAGAATTGATGGGTATCGACTGATACTTTCATTAATGCTGCACCACACAGTAATTCTTTTCTTTGGTCTGGCTCTGTATAGAGATTTCCGAGCACACTGTCGTTAGCTTTTCATTTTTGGCATAAAACATCACATAGATCCTGTATGGAATAGAACAGACAAACTTTAATTTTGTTTCATTTTCAGTATAAATTATTAAAGAAAGTTCTGGGTGTAACTCGAAAAAATAATTTCCGGGCCCTTTTGTCCAGTATTTCATTTTGGGTCGTTATGTCCCGTGCCCTTATGTCTGGATATCCGCTATTTTAACCAGCTCAACACTCCCATTAACGGGGAAAAGTCTTCAAAAGTTTCGTTACCAAAAGCAATTGGTTATCACTGATGTTGGAGTCGACGTCAAGTAATTTGTTGTCAAATAAACAAAAGTCCCGATTTGGGTATGTGTGTTATTCACCGCATTTGATTCCGTGAACTAGATCTGCTAATATGCTGTATGACCAACATTTAAAAAAAAAAGAAAATAGTGGAGTTTTCCTCCAGCTGCAGTGGTTATGCAGTTATAACACAAGCGATGTTACAGCATAACCCGCCTGGATTCCCGTTCCTCAGCAACTCAAGTACTGAAGTGGGGAAAAGAAACAATCGAATGGTTAAACCAGTTTCAATATGTTCATTGATAATCCTTAGAACTTTACGAGCTTGCCATGGAGATTATTCCAGGACCTGTTAATATTTCTGTTGAAACGAAAACTTATATTATCTGGTCCTAAGTATGGACAGTACCCTGTATAATTCAGGTCTGCGTTGGAGTTCTACTTTCATTGGGCAATTCATTTTTTCCCGGATGGATCGGTTTTAGAAAAACTTCTTAGAGTTGTTGAAAATGCCAGTGAAATGTGTATAGCAGTTCTCGACTTCTGGTTCCCTAACGCAATCCCTCAAGCTGTTAAGATACACCGGACGATCCTTTATATGCTAAATCATTCCTTTGCTTTTGGTGTCTTAAAGATAACTAACGCAAATAGTCGCAATTGCCCGGGATGTAGACGGATTGGAGGAGGAAGGGGGATGACGGTTTGGGGGGGGGGGGCAGGGGGGGGTTGAAATTGGTTGAGTTGTGTGATTGGTCAGCGAAAAGGCAGCATATGTCCCAAAACGAAAATTGTCTTAACATTTAAAAAAACCCGCTCCGTTTTCATAAATAAACACTTCAGTGTTTTTAAGACCTCTAAAAAATTGAAAAATTGAAATTTGCTCGAATTATAAAAATAAAACTAGAAAAGATTGTGATGTCCTCATTTTGAAGAGACTTGAAGGATTCTTAAGTGGCTAGACAAATTACTTTTAGAACTATCACTGTTTTTAAAGAAGTAAGATATTTTGCGTATTATTTTGAGTTAGACTAATCAAATAAATTAGTATCAGTGGCATGTCAGCCACACACACATACGCACCCACACTCACACACGCACACGCACACACACAAAAAAAAGAACTGTCGTCATCTAAGTGAGTTACACCCCCCCCCCCCTCCCACCTCCCCCCCCCCCCGCCTCTAGACTTGCAACTGTGGATTTGAAATTCGATGGATTCAATGAGTTCGATGTAAATTATGGATTTGACATATAACATTAACGGTGTCCACACAAAAGAGCCACAGGTCAAGTCACCACCAGTCATATGACCACGGACCATTTGACCACCATCCCATTTTTCCCTGTTTTTTTTTTCATTTTGACTTGGCAGGAACGAAACTTGGAGCCAGATGTTTCACGGATTATATTTATTTATTTATTATTATTATTCGGGCAGGAGGTCAGGGATTTGCAAAACAAGATGGTGAAGAGACATCAGTTGTAATTTGTCCCGCACCTAACATGAATATTGATGTAATGTCGAATTTGCATTTTATAAAACTGGCGAAAAGCAAATTGTCTGGTTTGTAGTTAAAAAAGAAATGATTCAACCCAAGCAGCTCACTGTGTGTTCTCCAATTCCCACACTTTATGCATCAGACTTGCCTAATCCACTTAAGGAATCCAGACAGCTCCTATAGATAAAACTGCTCCTTACCACAAAGCAGAGCTCAGAACGACTTGTGCAAGCCAGTGAAACACACGGTACATATAAGCCCTTGGTCTCGGCCGTGACCAAATAGCTTTTGGTGCCGTTGTGCGATCGATTTGACGCGTCGAAGTCGTACGAACGACGGGAAGGGGAGTCGATTTAGAGTACGGACTTTGTAAAGAGAAAGAGAAAAAGTTCTGGATTGTGTTCTAGGCTTGTGGGATTAGTCCTTGGAAGAAGTAAATTGACCTTTGAGCGAGCAGCATTTGTTAATCAACTTCTTAATCTAGACTCAGCTGTTATCGGAGCAGTTACGTCACAGCATCTATTTCACTGCAGCATTCCAGGGTATCGAACAAACAGCTGAAATTCAAGAAATAAAATTTTCCCGTAAAAACGGGTCACCTCAGGTCACTAATTACCTTATTCAGTGACCAAACTGCAGCAATCGAATAATAACTTTCTGAAATAGGGAGGTCACACCAATAACGCAATTCTTGTGATAGACATCAGGGCCAAGAAGGATATGAACTAAACTCAAAAGATGGCGCGACTGAAACCAATATTTCCAAGTTTTTTAATTTGTTTAGTACTACATGCGGCAACAGCTCAACGCTTCAGAAGGCAAGCTATAGATGAGCGTAAGTCAACTTGCATTTCAAATTCAAGATGAATTTTCCATGATCTTTTCTTTGTGGGGGGGGGGGGGGCGAAGAGGAGGCGGAACTGGGGGGGGGGGAGAGGGGCACGGAGGAGAAGGGGAAAAGGTGGGGCTTTTCTTTGTGAATTCTTCCAATTTTATGTCTTATTTTGGTCAAGTTTTTGTTCTCACAACATCAATGTTTTCAACTTGACAAGTGGTTCCCTACCAAGATAAATACGCATCTAAAATGAAATACATACTTGAATAACATATGTGTACTTTGAATTATATCTATAAATATTTAAACGCCGTTGATTGAAGAAGCATCGAGTTTATTTCTTAAAGCTGCTTCAGACTTTGTTTCCTTTTACTGGTTTTACTCCAGACGAACTGTCCTGTTTAAAAGACGATGCCATGCTAAATATTTGTTTACAAAGTTGAGGTCAAACAAAAACACCAAAAACTTAAAACCTGTCCCACATTTTTTCACTATCTTAAAAAATCGTTTCAAGAGAGGTTCTTCTTTAAAATTATGGTGCAAAACGATTGTTATTTTTGCTTGAGTCAAAATCTGCCCTTTTCTTTCTACGTTTTACGGATTTAACACGTGCTTCGGCGATGGCTTTCCGGAAACACCACAGAATCAAATGTAGACTATCAGTTACACCACTAAGCTAGAGGTATGTAGGCGTTGTGAAAACGAATATACAAGATTTTTTGGTGCTACTTGAAGACATTGACAGTTTTTCCAATATTGTGATAATATTGTGACTAGCTGTAAATGAACATTTCCCAAATCTTTGGCCATTCAATCACACAGGATATATTGAAGTCGGTTTCCATGAACATTTTTCAAAAATAGGCCGGAATAAAACTTGCGGCCTCTTGAACTTGTCGTATCTTACGTCCTCATTTTAGTCTATTTTCGAAGTGACCTGTCATGGCTACCATTTCCGTTGAGCGATAACACGAGGAGGTTGTTTTTTGGCTGTGAGTCCTAAGCCTATACAACGTCGAGTTTCTGGTATTTATTCAAAGTTGAAACAAGTACGTTGATTTAGCCCTGGAGGAAATTGCGTTTGTTGTTACGATCAAAAGCAACGTCTAAAGAGGTTACTTATCCAACGTCTTTTTAACGTTGTGTCAAAGACGTTGATAAGACGTAGCTCGTTGCCGATCACAACCAAATTACAACCCGATTCAGTGTTGCAATTTGATTTGGTCGACGTCGCAACCTCAAATCGACGTTGATTTGGCGTTTACTGAGCACATTTGATCTTTTCTTTGGTAAAAGTGCATATTTTTTTCTCAGTCTTTACTACGAAGTAATGTGCCTTTTCTTATGATGAACCTTTGTTTACTAAAACTTGGCGTTCTTTTCATGTGAACGTTGGTAACTAGAACCCCCTTTCTCATTAGAAAAACTTCCACCTTTCGAATAGAATTTCAAACACTTTTCAGTCTGACAACTTTCTTTTAGATTCCGAAACCATTCTAAGAAACTTGTTCATTCTGTGATGACATTTGGACAGCATTAACATTAAATGAAGAGTGCGAAAAATAGAAACTAGTATCCCCCTCTAAAGACATCATTTAGAACAGCCCGAAACAAGAAGTATCCCATCCTCTAAACACACTAAATGGAAAAGCCCGAAGTGAAAAATTTCATCCTGCTTATTGATACATCTGTGATTAAAATAAAAATCACAAAATACACGTATTACACGTGTGTTGTGGCAAGTGGTGTGATGACACGCCCTTGGGCGTACGCAACTCACGAACACGTAATGTAAGCAATAAATCCGCTTACACCTGTTCTGTGAACTCCTTCTATGACAGTCTGAATCTTTGCTGTCTGCAGCAAACCATTCGGGGTAGTTAACACTTGACAAGCCTTTGGCTTGCAAGAGTTATATGAATTTGTGCGAGCAAAATTCGTCCTTTTTTTTTTTCTTCTTGACACTTTTTCCGATTTTTTGTGTCTTCTTCTCCTCTGACACTATGGGCCCTACGACCATGAAACTTGGGACTTATGAAGAGCTTGATCTGAACATGTGCATGTCACTTTTTATTTTCGTCTTTGATTTCGTTTTCTTTGTTAAAACGCCATGTAAAAAGAGTGTATTTTTTGCAAGTAAATGCGTAGCATTTAGCATTTAACCCACATCACACAGCTGCACAGTGAGCTTTGTGCGAGCTCTCACTGCGTAAATAGCTAACACGGCGTATGCTAGATCAGTCAATAAAACCCTAAGTCAACAGAAACTAAACACTACTCGGCTTATAAGACGTATTCAAGCTGTGTTGTTTGCAATATATTATTCAAGAAATAACCCATTGAAGGAAGTATTTTTGCGTTTTAATTTTTGTCAAGTGTTTAACATTTCGCTAGTTTTAATTTACGATGCCACGCGAGTAAAATATTAGGTAGTTATTTACTTTTTGTGCGTGGGTGTGACAGGGGCGTGGACATGAAGTACCAGTTTGCTGGTGGGGGGGGGGGGGGGGTCATAAAAGTGTAATTATCACGTAAAATTTCAGCCCATATTTTGTTTCAGCTCTCTGACCACATTTCATAATTTTAAGTGTGGTGAGAGGAGACATGTTTTATTATAATATAACATATTTGTAACCAAATAGGTAACATAAGATTTTTTCTTGTTATACACTTTACCATTTATTGCAGTTTTCTGTTACGTTTTACCTCAACAGTAGAGCTGCGCCTCATCATTTAGCCCCCCCTCCCACCACCACCCTATCCTCTGGCTGATGAGCAGGCCGACCTTTCCCACCACCATATCATGAACTTCAATAGTGTGTCGTTTCAAAATTCCTTCACTGGACCCACCAAAGGGTTGTCGCTATGGATTCTGGATCTTTCATCAACCGTTATTCGCTTTGTCTTCGGATGGATCAGTTCACAGCACTTCGTGTTGTTGCAGGAAACACTTCAACCTGGCACTAGAATAATCACGGTTTGGTAAAGTGAAAAAAAACTCCACCCTTTTTTGCTAGTAAAAATGGAACGCGTAAGAGTTAAGAAAGGTGATGGATTACACAAAACGGCATCATTTGTGTTACTTTGTTTTGATTCCAGCTGTCTGCAGTTAATAGGGAATCATTTCTTCACTTATTTTCAGCAATGACTAATGGCCTCGTCTGTTGATTCGTTCACGTATTTACTCAGAGAAAATAGTCTTGGGACAAACACTTGTTTATTCACACGATATTTTGAACATACAACCCTGAACATGTACGCCTCTATATAAATACGTGAAACAACAAAGAACAATGGGATTTTGAAAGAAATCGGAAGCAAACAGCTTAATAGAAATAGAAAATGCCTTCATGACTTTTTCAAAACACATTATGAGAGAAGAAACTAACACGAGGATCAGTGGCAAAAACTGAAGTACAAAAATTGACATAAAAATATCCGCTGCCTTTGTCATAACGGTTGTAGTAGGGAAGCAATGACGTCATGAACCCATGTTCCAACTGACCGGTGAGCACGGCCCGTTTTTTTTTTTTTTTTTACATAAAATCATACCATTTGCGAATTAAATATCAAACAGGTTCGTGGTAGGAATTATTCATATGCACAACAAATATGATTTGTTACTTTTTTTTACATTTTTCATTTTTTTCCTGTTTTATTTTCTTGCTTCACGAAAAGGAAATGCAATGCACTGAATCTTCTCGCATGGTATGCCCGACAACTTGATAGGAAATACATAATATATTATAGTCTTGGTTGTTTTCTAAACGCAAAGATTGTGGGCAGGCTATTTTCACTGCGATGCTATGTGCTTAGTAAAGGATGTGCGGATTGCGGTTTTGGTTTTATAAAAAGTTGTTTTTTATCCAGGCAAGACAACTGGAAACAAGTTTATTCCTTGTGGGAGATGTTTATGTTTTAGCCCTAGAGGAAACATAAAAGAATGATCTCGTTCAGGAATTGCTCTAGATTCCGCGGTGGGTCTATTTCCAGTGTAACTTTTCTCAAACGTTTTTTGAATGATGCCCATTTTACTTGATACAATCTGGGGATAGATGAGCGCACTCACATAATTCTGACATGCCCTGTTCACGAGATGACCCTTCCGTTTTGCACGTAAAATTCGGTGTGGTTAAGTCGGTGAAGATGTCAGCACGTGTAAACTCGGCGTATGCGAAACACGGAGCAATTCACCCGACAAAAGTGTATTGAGTGTTACCCAGTGGGAAGTATTTCTACTTGATAAACCATGACCTTGTGTGCCGTTAAACATAAAATTTCGCGATATCGCCTGGGTACTCGGATAGGAAATAAACAACAGTAAAACAGTATTTATGGAGTTTCTTTTTAAACGTCTCACCTCTTTGCACCCATGCGTTTAAAGCAGTACACAGAAATTTCTACTCTGAATGCTAGAATCCAGGACAAGTTGAGGACGTTCAGTGGGGAGAAGTGGAGAACTAAGCTTACGCAAAAAAGAAAAAAAAAGAAAAAAAAAGAAAAAAAAAGCAAGCCTAGTGCTGCAAACAGATGGACTTGGAAAATTTCATGCTTTTTTTAAGCAATTTCCTTAACTCCCCTGGTTGTGGGGCACTTGGTGTGATAGGAATGTGGGTTAAAGCAATGAAATACTCCACTAAAAATAGCTCAAATAGAACAGATGGACATTTTAATAAAAGCCTCAAAAAGTAAAAGAAACAATTGTGTTTACCCCTGAAAATGCTGAATTTTACTTACTTTCTTTGTTCTTGGACATTTTGTTCAGGATTTTATCACACATCACAGTATACACTTTTAAAAGAAAAGGTATTTGAATTTCTGTATAGACAAATTACCTGAGAATGACGGTTACGTAAAAAATCTGGTTTCAAAATCGAGACCAGGAGAGTTTGTGTCATTCCCACTTGCAAACTTCGCTTGCAAATGGGTATAAGTTTGTAGTTTTTCTCGAAGTTTCTGCCTTTTTTCCCTTTCCTCTTCTCTTTTTTCCGTCCCAAAGTTTTCCATAAAACTCCTCCTGTGCTATTTGACATAAAACGATAAAATTTGGCACAGAGATAGAGGATGATGCGATGTCGTGAAACCCGCATTTTTTACCTTGACTTTGAAGGTCAAGGTCAAATTGAGGTCAAAGTGTTTTTACCTCAAAGTGGTTTCCAGAAAACTCCTCCTGCAGGGTTTGTCGTTGAAAGAAGGCATTTGGCAGAGACATAGAGGGTAATGAGTTGTCGTGAAATCCGCAAAATATTTTGAACTTGAACCTGAGAGGTCAAGGTCAAAGTGTGGTCAAAATATTTTTTGAAACGCCTATTAATCACGAAAAGTAGTCACAAAGGTGCCTAAATCCCAGTTTGAACACATAAAACATACTCAGTAGGGGGTAAACTTTCAATCTTAATCATGACCTTGAGGGTCAAGGTCAAAGGTCACGTGACCTCACGTGCCGTTAACGATAGGCCGATTTATCTCGAAAACGGTTAGAGATAGAGCGAGTTGAGCTCATTTTCGACCCTTTGGGCCTAAACAACGTTACATAAATGGTACCTGGGTGACCATGACCTTCTGGGTCATGGTCAAGGTGAAAAACCGGAAGATGATTATTATCTCGAAAACGGTTAGAGAGCAATTTTGAGCTCATTTTCGATCCTTTGGGCGTAAACAATGTTACATAAGAGGTAGCTCTCCGACCTTAACCTTCTGGATCACTGTCAAGGTTAAAAACCGGAAGTTGACTATTATATCAAAAACGGTCAGTGACAGAGAATTTTTAGCACATTTTGGATCCTTTGGGCCTAAACAATGTGACATAGGAGGTAGCTCGGTGACCTTGACCTTCTGGATCACCGTCAAGGTCAAAAAGCGAAAGTTGACTATTATCTCGAAAAGGGTTAGAGATTGAGCGATTTTGAGCTAATTTTCGACCCTTTGGGCTTAAACAACGTTACATAAGAGGTACCTCGGTCACCTTGACCTTCTGAATCACCGTCAAGGTCAAAAACCGGAAGTTGACTGTTATCTCGAATCGATTAGAGATAGAGAGATTTAGGGTTCATTTTGAACCCTTTTGATCAAAGCACCTATTAAGATAGGGTGACTTTGTGACTGCGTGACTTTGAGGTTTTTGGTTATAATTTAATACATATATTTTCTTTAATGGTTTCTGCAAGTGGGCCAATTCCGCTATGTTGCAGAATTCTGTCTGGTTAATTATGGTTTACAAACGTGCGTAGCTGTTGGTACGTTACTCCACGCATTACACAAAGGCGATAAACACCAATGAAAAACCGACAGTTTCATTCATAAGAAAGCAACCAGGATAACCTGCCAGCGATAAACTCATCATTTTTTTCCTACTTTTACACAATATGTTACGGTGCTTAACAGCGCAAAGTCGATTGATAAAAACCTGTTTAAACGATCTGAAGGTTTGGCTACTGATTCCTTTCCTCATATTTTATGAACTCCAGATATTCCTGGGGACTTCCACTGTTGTGGGTTTTCCCACAACATCCTATTAAACCTTTCTGTCACACTTAGTTAAGGTTTTTAGTTCAAACTTTTTATTTTTAGCTAAACACTGGACGCGTGATTTTTTATGTTTGGAAACTTGAAGGGTTTTCAAAAATGTCTCCGACTTCGAATCGCAAACTTTTTTTCATTTCTCGCAACATCACGAAATGGAACAGAAAAGTGTAACTCTTAAACTTTAAATTTGAAAATAACATTGTTTTTTCTTGACAAGAATATACCTTTTTTAATGCGTATTTATGTATTATTTTGATATTTTTCAGCCTTAATTATACTACAGCTGGATTCGATATTCTGAAACACTATAACAGACCGCGTTTTCTAGGTAAATCGCATGGCGCTGTTTTCGGACATAACACAACTTCTAGACCCCGATTGTGACTAATGATGCTCAAATATCACAACATTTTTGTCATGGTTTGCGATGTCGTTTTGGGAAAAGACAATTTTTATCTCTTTTAAAAATTCGAATAAAAATATTGTAGCTCAATTGTTTAAAATAATTTTCAGCGTGCACATACAATGGTGAACAATATGCGAGCGGTGAGGAGCTACAACCTTACCTAGATGAACCTTGCTTTGTGTGTACTTGTGTTGACGGGCAGATGGAATGCGCTACAAAAGTATGTCCACCAGTTGAATGCGACAATGCAATCGCTGAAGTTGGGCAGTGTTGTCCTAGCTGTCCTGGGGAAGAAGGTAAGCCACACCCCGAGGGGAATGGGCTTGGATTCTGAGAGGGGGGGGGGGCGGTTGGAAAATATTGGTTTGATTTTTGGGTCCAGAGTTTAAACCTTAAAGTCTTGAATTAATATTACCATATTTTTACCTGTTGCGGATGCAACTGGTTGTGAAATCTCAAAAATACCACTGAGAAAGAGAGACAGAAAGTCTTTGTTTCCAGTAAAAGAAGTTTCCCTATATTGCTACGCCTCTACGCATGTCCTTTCTTCTTAGTGTTTTGAAAAAAAACTTGCTGATAGTTATTCATGTCGGTTGTTCGAAATTTCTCCAGTTCGATGTATTTTTTATCTCGGGTTTAGTCTTCTAGATCAGCTGACTTCGTCGTGCTGGTCTTATCACATCAGTAGAGGGGGTATCCGTCGCCTGTATGTACATGTGTACGTATGTACGTATGTAAACTTCTACTTAAAATTCTTCTTATCCACCAGTTTTGTTCGGATTCCTTTAAAATTTTGTTCTCTAGGTAGCCTCTCTTGAAAAATTACGTTTTTGGGCAATCTGCGAAAAAATGGCAAAATTGGGGGGGGGGGGGGGGTGGCATATAAAATTTTCTCCTTAGCACTTTTTCAAATGCTTCTTCTCTGACAGGTTAGATCGGATTGTCTTTAAATCTCGCACAAATATTTATTGGGATGGTCTCTCTTGAAAAAATTACTTTTTTGACGATCCATTAAAAATTTACCAAACGGGTGGAAGGGGTTGGCATTTTTTAATTTATTGGTAGCCATATTTCAAAAGGCTTCTTCTACCACAATTTCTATCGAACTTCTCTTTAAAAAAATACTTTTTTTGCGACCAGCCCAAAATTGTTCAAATGGATGGCATTTATAATTTTTCGGTAACCTATTTTCGAAATGCTTCCTGTTTCACAATGTTAGCGGATAACCTTTCAATTTTGCATAAATATCCACTCGGGGTTCCATTCTTGAAAAGTTAATTCTTTGCTAGTCCAAAAGAAAATTGCAAAAATTTTGCATAAATGTTCACTAGGCGGGGCTCTTGTGAAAAGTTACTTTTTAGTGATCTGACAAAAAAATTGGCTAAATGGATGGCATTTTTCCTTAGTCAACTTTCAAAATGCTTTTTCGTCCCCAATTTAGCCATGAACTATTTCATAAATGTTCACTAAGCGGTTCTCTTTTGAAAAGTTACTTTATTGGCGATCCACCAAAAATTGGCTAAATGGGTGGGAGCGGGGGGGGGGGCGACATTTAAAAAAATTACTACTTAGTTTTCAAAATGCTTCTTCGCAACTTTGATCGGTTTTCAATAGTTAAAATATTTTAATAGAGACACATATTTGCATAAAATTTAACGAATCGTTAATGAAACTTCGGAGATGATTGAAAATTGAATTATTGATATCAAAAACAACAACGCAATTTTTTAGCTCAAGAATTTTGATATCAAGAAATAAATTGTGATCTCAAATAATTGATTTTTTTCACATCAAGAATTAATTCTTGCTATCTTTATGGAATGCCGTTTTCACATTTATTACGGAATTATTGATATCAAGAATTAATTTTTGATCTCAAAAATTAGTTTTTTTATATCAAAAATGAATTTTTGATCTCAAAAAATCCATATTTTGATATCAAGAATTCATTTTTGCTATCTGTAATTGTATTTTTGATATCTCTAAATGTATTCTTGATATCAAAAAATAATTTTTGATATCAATAAATATTTAGAGATATCAAGAAATATTTATTGATATCAAAAATGATTTAATGATATCTAAAATTGATTTTTTGAGATCAAAACTTTAATTCTTGATAGCGAAAATGAAATATTTGATAGCAAAATATCAATTTTGAGCTCAATAATTGATTTTCTATATATTGATATCAAGAAATTATTTCAGGTATCATTATTTCAGACTGATAGTTTTTTAATTTGTATTTTGAAATCTGGAAACGATTTTTTGATCTTAAAAACTGATTCTTGATATCAAAATATCAGTCTATTTTTTTAAATAAAAAATTCTGAAATACGCATCTGTAAATAAATAATGGCTGTCCTTGTATACAGAATCTTTATTTTAATTTTTTACTGTACAAAAAAGAAGCAATTCTTGAGATCAAAAGTTTCTCAATAATTCAAATTTTCATCGCCAAAATTTAATTGACGATTCGTTATATTTTATGTGAATGTGTGTCTCCCGTAAGATTTTTTAGGTTTGTAAAATTGATTTTTTGATCTCAAAAATAAATTTTTGCCATCTAAAATTCAATTATTTTATTGATATCTCTAAATATATTTTGATATCAAAAATAAGCATTAAACGCTAAAACGGCATTCCATAAGAATGAGTCTTATTTAATTTATATTTTGAAATGTTTTGAATTTTTTATATAAAATAATGAAAATATTTTGATATCAAAAATTAATTTTGAGATAAAAAATCATTTCCCGATTTCAAAATATAAATTAAAAAAGTCTCATTCTCAAATGTTATCTAAAATAATTCTTGATATGAATAAAAAAATAAATTAATAAGATTTTGCTGCCAAATATTTCATTTTTGCTGTCAAAAATTAAATTTTGATGTTTAAAAATTAATTTTAGAGATCATTAGATCGGTTTTATGTCAATAAATATTTTTTGATATCTCTAAATATTTAATGATATCAAGAATTATTTTTTGGGATCAAGAATACGTTTAGAAATTTAATCATAGATATAGCAAAAATTAATTCTTGATATCAAAAACCGAATTTTAGAGATGAAAAATTAATTCTTGACAAAAAATCAATTTTAGAGATCAAAAATTAATTCTTGATATCTATTATTGACTAATAAATGTGAACAAGGCATTGCGTATGTAATACATAGTTAAAATATCTAACAGTTAGGATCTGTAATTGCCATGTGCCATGTGCGTTTAATATAATTTGAAAAAAATACGTGTATGATATTACGAAACTTCCAGTTATAGACTTCGACTTTGCGAGATATATTTAATTGTACCATGCTGTATTGTATCGTAGGTTTTGACACTTAGAACTTCGGTTTTGTTGTTCTTTTTCATAGCCACCCCCATCATCGCATGTAAGAAAAAAAGTACATTCATTGAAAGAGTCGTTGCTCCCCCAAAACCGCAAGACAAGACCGCACCAAGACAAAGAATGTCATGATTGCAACTTTGCTTTGCGTGACGGGTGTAAGAGTATGTTTGGGGAAAAGGATTGTCGCAGAGTTCAGAACCCTACGCATATTCATCGGGGTTTGGGGGGGGGGGGTAGACGATTAAAACGTGTTTGTAGTGACCACCTCGCAGACACGGATAAAAAGGCGTCCAGTTAAAATTGTTTATAGCGATCGCTTTCCAGACCAGGCTTAAAAGAATTACACCAAAACCGTTATGGTATGCTACCTTCCAGTCGATACCGTCCATTAAACCTGTTAGTGGTGACCACCTTCTAGACGCTGAAAAAAGAAGCACAGTAAAACCTGTCTGTAGAGACCATCTTCCAGTATCATTAGACCTTACGTAGACAAAGTATACCACGGTTGTAACTGTATTTTAGGTAATGGGTGTAATGTCTATTAAGCCTGTTTGTAGAAGCCACCTTCCGGGCACGGATAAAACGATTACAGTTATTACTGTTTACGGCAACCACTTTCCAGATCTGTATGAAAAGACGTTAGAAAACTCGTCGGTTATGACCACATTTAAGGCCCCGAAAAAAGGAAAAACAAAGAAACCTGTTTGTAGTACCCCGGTCAGTAAACAACAATACTACCATATGTAACGACTGTCTTCCAGGCCTTATTTGTAGTAACCAACTCCCAAATCCAGATGAAGACGAACAGTAAAATCTGTGTGTAGCTACTAGACAGAGAGGAAAATATGACTGGAAGCATTATTTCGGCATTTTTTCTTGTTTTTTTTTAAACAGTTTAATAGTAAATAAAGCCTTTGGATGTGGAATACTTATGTTGCTCATTTTTAGATGGCTACTTTTCAGCGTTGAACAATTCTTGGTTGGAAGTGCGAAGCGAAATCGCCTAAAGCGCTAGCCAACAATTTTAAGATACATTTCTCCTCTGTAACACGGTCCCGTTGATAAACAATGACTAATTGCAATCCAATGTTATAACAGCTATTCAAAAGCAATTCTCTAGATCTAGTTGTCATTTATTATTGCACTCGGTATTCTGGCAGGTGGCATTTGTCGATAAATGAAAATAATTAAACTTTATGACCGAGATGTCATTCTTCTAATCTAAGTTAAAAAAAATAACCCGCCAGTTTACGTGATAGGGTACACGCAAGCATAAAAAGGGCGAGCTTAAAGTTTGAAAACAAATTTGTAAACAAGAAAGGTCCATTTCAGTACTTTGTGATGGAACACAAGAGTATTTTTTGTCTTTTCCTATGCAAAAACAGCAGCCCAACTAGCTGTTGTAAAATATATCTTGTTTTTGTTATTTGCAATGTACTTCAACAATATATTTTACGCAAGAATAAAGAATGAACCTTTCAGAATCAAAGTTTTTTGCCTTTTGCCGTTCTGTTTTATAGATAAAACTAGAAGCTCATTCTGCTATCGAAATGTTAAACACTTGACAAAAATTAAAACGCAAAAATACTTCCTTCAGCGGGTTATTTCTTGAATAATATATTGCAAACAACACAGCTTGAATACGTCTTATAAGCCGAGTAGTGTTTGGTTGTTGTTGACTTAAAGTTTTATTGACTGACCAGGCATACGCCGTGTTATCTATTTACGCAGTGAGAGCTCGCACAAAGCTCAGCAACTGTGTTCTGTGCTGTGCATTAAATGCTACGCATTTAATTGCAAAAAAATACACTCTTTTCACATGGCGTTTTAACAAAGAAAACGAAATCAAAGACAAAAATAAAAAGTCGTATGCACATGTTCAGATCAAGCTCTTCATAAATCCCAAGTTTCAAGGTCGTAGGGCCCATAGTGTCAGAGAAGAAGAAGACACAAAAAATCGGAAAAACTGTCAAGAAGAAAAAAAGGACGAATTTTGCTCTCACAAATTCATATAACCCTTGCAAGCCAAAGGCTTGCAAATGCCAACGGGCCAATCTTAAAACTGAAATGTCTTTTGCAAACGTGCTTCAAGTGACAGCAAAAAGGAACGTCAACATTACAGTAAAAGCCTACTAAATTGTATAAATATTTCACCCTCTCTATTTTCAGCACCAGTTGGGGCGATCGATCCAGAGATTTTGGAGTCATTACAAGTAAGTACATCTGCATTATTTCAAGGAGATCTCAGAATATTGAACCGTGGTACACAGTGCAGTCACAATCCGTAGCTCCCAGAAAAAGTTTGCCAGTAGTCGAAAGCTAGAATTATCCGATTTCTAAGACGATCATCGCGCGGTTCTCTCTAATGGAAGACCAGAGCAGGACTACAGAAAGGGCAGTCCTGTTTGTGATATTATCCTGTTAACGGAGCATTCTCATACTCGGTAATTCATTAAACACTGGGGTAGGGGAGAGGAGGGCGCTTTTTTCAATTTTAACAATAGACCCAGCCACATACTTGGTTTTTTTTTAATTTACGGGAAGTATTCTAAAGTCATGCTATTTAAAACATTCTGATTTCAGGGACCACCCGGCCCTCCAGGCAGAGAGGGGCCTTCTGGTGGAAGAGGAGATCGTGGTGATTCAGGACAGCCCGGACGCCATGGCGTTCCAGGCCCACCCGGGCCACCAGGCCCACCCGGACAAGTACATTGATGCAAAAACCCTTTTTAAATGTGCATTATTGCATTTTTTGTTCACTCGATTTTAGAGCAAAAGAAAAGGACATAGGGAAAATACAACGTCACCACGTTTCCTATTATTACCAACTTCCTGAAAAAAAATCACACAGGTCATTATATACCGCACAAAATTCTTCCCAAGTAGTAAGTAGCTCGTAGGAACATGTTTCTAATAAAAGAAAAATGCATGTTCCTCCTGATGATCGTTTGGTTTTTCAAGTGTGGCACTGCGATGTTTTTCACTTTTGAGTTTATTATGAAATATTCCCGAGGCAAATCCGGATATTTTCGCCTCGGCTGTTCTCTAAACAAGGGCCAACGCCTTACTTACTGTCAAACAATAGTAAACAACGCGCAAAGATCTGGGAAGGGAAAAACGATAACAGGAACAGAGTGACACTTCTCTAAATCTTTCTCCTCGGTATTGAAAGTTTTGCAATTTTTCTCCTTTTTTCTTTGCATTTCCCAAGGAAAAAAAGGTATTTATTCTAAAAACAACAAATGTTTTAGAGTTTCTAAGTGATATGCAGAACAGTAACTTAATGGACTATTTCTGTGTCATTTTCCTGTCATTTCTGTGTCATTTCAGCCGGCTCAGGCTTATTACGACAACTTGGTGGCGCAGAATCAGGAGAAAGCGGGCGGAGCTTTTGCACCGCAGTTCTTACAATCTCAAGTCGTAAGTTAAAACAGTCTTTCTCAGTTTATCGCTTTTTTCTGACGACTAATGATACCTCTGTCCATTGTTTCCAATTTTATGCCTTTCTCATAATTAAGGAATCTTCGGTATCATAAATTATAACTCTTTTTATGATATCAATAATCATATTATTCAAATATCAAATTCAACTGGATTAATGGAATTCCAAAACGCAATTGAATAAATAATATCAAAAATAATAGGAAAAAGCACGAATAAAATTTGAACATGCAAAGATGAGCCCTTAAAAGTTCAGAAAATGAATTCCCGTTGCTTTTGGAAAAATAAAGAAATAAAAGAGATCACGCCGGAGAAAACTGCTTTTCACTGAACATTGCAATTTATTGGCTTGAGATGTACGAAAATTGTTAGGGTAATTATAATACATTTCACCTCAGTGATATGAGACTTTATTCTGCAGGGACCGATGGGACCAAGGGGACCTCAAGGCTCGGCAGGACAACCTGGACCACAAGGCTTTCAGGGCTCTCGAGGAGAACCCGGTGAACCTGGACCCCCGGTCAGCATGTCTTTTATCTTTTTTAAATACATGTAACATTCAGAAGGTCGGTCCCGATTGTACGGAGGTTGTATGAGTTTTGCCTTTTTCTCATAATTCTCATTATTGATTTGTGACTTAGAAACACGTCAAACATGTCAATAATTTTTTTTTTTGTAATTTATTTTTTTTTGAATACCCGTATTAATAAATGGCAACAACGGGCATTTTGTTATGTGACAGGGTCCAATGGGTTTGAGAGGCCCTCAGGGACCTGCTGGAATGCCTGGGAGCGAGGTAAGCCCCTTTTATGCTATGTATTTTAAACATCAACCACAATTGACGCTGTGAAGATTGAGATTGGGTGGGATAACTTTTAACATTGTATTCAAAATGTGGAGGTATAAACTGAGAAAAACATACCATTATTCAACTACTGTTTGTGTTTTCTAAATCCATATTTTCCCCGAAAATAAGCATCACGGAGATATTTGTGTATACTTATGTCTTTTGATGGTAGCTCTTTTAACTAAATTGACCCGTTTTCTCGATTATCTCGCTTTACTTTGTGTGAACTCAGGGAGAGGATGGACGGGACGGAGAACCCGGGGCAAGGGGCCCCCCAGGACCACAAGGGGTGCGAGGGCCCCCGGGCATGCCCGGGATCCCTGGTCCAAAAGGGCATCGCGGTTTTAGGTATGGAGTGACGATTTAAGGTCTGTTCACATTTCTTAAGCCAAAAGTCATAAAGCAAAAACTGTAAATGGCAAATTTTGTTTGAAGAATTGTCCTGGGGGATTAAGGCCTTTCCCTAAAATCCATAAGAAAATCCCGAAAGACGAGCATTTTCTTTTTTATATATACGTATATATTACGTCAATTAGTTCGCACATAAGTACATTTTTTGTTCTGATCCTTGTTTTGCAATACTTATCAATCGTAATTTTTAAATAGAATACAAAAAAAAGAAGAAACAGTGATGTCTTTTTGTCTTTTTAAATTTACTTTGTCATTGACTGTGACTGTCATTAGAAAAGTAACTTTTTTCGCCCTTCAGGCGTTTACCTTAATACCTTTAAGCATTTTCCTTATGCCTTAAGTGCTTGAGGCGTAGGTCAAAAGTCATAAGGAACTGATAAGATCAAAGATATAAGTCAAAAGAAAGTTTATAAGAGTAAAAAAAACGACTTTGCCTTGTGCCTTCTGACTTTTGACTTTGGCATTGTGAACGGGCCTTTATGCAGATAATAACTGACCTTTTATGTAATAAATGGTCATTTATTGTGTTTAATTGCAAAAGTTGATTCAATATTCAATAAAATTGTTTTATATATATCTTACGGTAACCCTTCAGCGTTTAGTTGAGAACTAAAATGCACTAAATACAGTATATAAATGAAATGACAGAAAAAATCTTGATTTTTTTTTAACTTTACAATTCGTGACTCATGATAAAGTCCCCATGCACATGTGAATTTGGTTAATGTATATATTAAACACGTTTTGTTTTAGAAAAATAAGACTAAATGTATTTATTTTTAAATAAAATGAGAGTATTGGTGTGCGTGATTCGTTACAGGATAATAAGAGCAATTAAAAAAAAAGTTTTTAAAAAAGTTCTAAAATTGCTTAATTTGCGGCTGTAAATTCAAGGGGACTGCCAGGAGGGAAGGGAGAGCAAGGAATCGAGGGACAGAGAGGCCCCGAGGGTCCGCCCGGTCCCGCCGGGCCACAGGGCCCACAGGGAACACGCGGCTTACCCGGAGAGCGTGGGCACGATGGTAAACCAGGACCTGCCGGATTAAGAGGCGTTGATGGATTGCCAGGAAGTGCTGGATCACCCGGATCAATGGGACAACCGGGACCTCCAGGTTTCCCAGGAGTTCCTGGAGCGAAGGGTGACAGGGGAACGCCAGGATCTAAGGGTGCGCAGGGCTTGCAAGGTATGTCTAAAATTATCAACATTTTCTGTTGTCTCCCGTCAGTGTTCTTAACGTCGAAGTATAGAAAGGCTGAAGGATCAGGGAAGATCTGTTCTCGGTATTTTACTGCATTTCGTACCATCATGTCTGAAATGCAGTAAAATACCGTACCATGTAGTGTCTGAAACTATTTAACTATACTGTAACTGCATTTCTTTTAATACAAACTTTTTGTACTTTATATTTTTGTGAAATGTAAATTTGAGAAGATGTTTGCATTGAAAAATACCGCCCCCTACACACACACACACACACGAGGTTGAGCACCGTCTGGATTAATTATTAAGTAATGGGACAAGCAGTGCGTTCATAAATCCTTACTATTTTTCAAGGATGGTGGTTTCACATTAATAATAATAAGAAACTGTTTATCCTTTCCAAACTGTACGCGAAACATCCAACCCCATTCTTTCACTTCTTTAGGTCCGAGAGGAAACAATGGGCAACCAGGTTCAACAGGTGAACCCGGAAATTCAGGCCGTCCAGGTGCCGATGGCAGCGACGGTGAAAAGGGGGCGCGTGGGGAGCCAGGACCCAGAGGCATGCCTGGATTTTCAGGGCAGCAGGGTCCTCAGGGTCTCAGCGGTGCCTCTGGTAGCCCGGGCATGAAAGGCGATCAAGTGAGACTTGCCAAAAACGTTAATACGGCACCTGTGTCATTTGGTTGTTTTTATAACTGCCGTTAACAATTTTATGTCAGAAAAAACTATCTTGCTATTGTTAAATACTGTAGTTTATGTGAAGAAAAGGACTGAACCCAAAACATTGCCGTATTTTATACCAGTTGTTTGTGGATGCTTAAAAATAGTTTCAGATCAAGATATATTCACTTCACAATGGATTATACGTCCAGTGTGACTTTGAACGTTTCAGGTGCCTCATACTCCAGTCTCTTTTATTTTAGGGTCAGCCAGGAGAGCAGGGTTTCCCTGGAGAACCTGGACCCAAGGGTTCACCTGGGGCAGATGGATCAAGAGGAGACATGGGCTTGCCTGGAGAACCCGGAAAACGAGTGAGTTGTTATTGAAAGGATAAACTGAAACACTCAACGGACGCAGATATTAAATCGCCATAATAAGCTTGATGAATGATTTCTTATGTTTCGCGCGTGGCTGGGATATTTCTTTTCAATTCTTTTTAAAAAGATGATGATTTTGACAGCGGTGTGCGGTAGAGAATGACGTCAGCTTCTCAATGTCACATGTTTTATGTATTTTTGTGTGCATCAACTCTAAAACTATTAGATTTAATTGAACACTCATAAGCTTCCATGTTTCAACATGTATAGTAAATCTGGCAAGAAAATTTAACTGGATTTCTAAAATGAGTCTAAAAATTCAAATGTTAGTTAAACGTGTCAGCACTGCACTAAAATAATGTTATTTTTTGATGTCAATAAATATTATATTTAGGAATTCTGCGGTCTCGATTTTTATGTCGCGTTTTTTTTTTTCATTTTTGTGTGTAGGGTTCGCGGGGTCTTCCTGGTGCTGCCGGTGAGGCCGGGCCTTCGGGAGAACGTGGTCTTCCCGGAGAAAGAGGTCTTCCAGGTCCGCAAGGCAACTCTGGTCTTATGGGAAGCCAGGGCGAGAGAGGAACGCCTGGAGAACCAGGTGTTAAAGGCCCTCCTGTAAGTCCTTTTCATTCTCGATATTCTGTTGTAAACTCCTTCAAATCCTTTTTGACCACTTCTTCACGAAAGTATAGTGTTTATGTATATTAAACGGATGTCACAACAATCGTTATTTTCATGATAAATCTATTAATTTTCCAGGGTGACACGGGATCACAAGGGCCACGTGGAATGATGGGGCCAAGGGTAAGTGAATGCCGCCGGCTTGGGCTCATGGAATCCACAGCACTGCAATGGTTTCATCCTTGCAAAACTCGACTACATTCACTTAGCAGATGCCAATAATTTTTGAAATTGACGCATAAATTTTGAAATATTTGAGCCCTGTGTCTATTTAGACACAAAAAAACATAGTCAGGTGATATACATGTCACGTAATACTAAACGCTTTACTTTCCTAACCAAGTCAAAATTGGACGGGACGTCTGCATCCATTTGGATGCAGAATTTTAAAAAGTGGCGCGAACACTGTTTAACGTCAAATATATGGAATGCATTTTCACATTTATTAGGGAATTGCTGATATCAAGAATTAATTTTTGATATCAAAAATTGATTTTTTGATATCAAAAATTAACTTCATCTAAAAAAATCCAAATTTCCTTCAAGAATTAATCTTTGCTATCTGTAATTAGATTTTTGAGATCAAGAAATGTATTCTTGATCTCAAAAAATAATTTATGATATCAATAAATATTTAGAAATATCAAAACATATTTATTGATATCAAAAATGATTTAATGATATCTAAAATTGAATTTTTGAGATCGAAAATTCAATTCTTGGTAGCAAAAATGAAATATTTGAGAGCAAAATATCAATTTTGAGCTCAGTAATTCATTTTCCTTTTATTGATATCAAGAATTGATTTCAGAAATCATTATTTCAGAATAATGCTTTTTTAATTTGTATTTTGAAAGCTGCAAATGATTTTTTTGTCTAAAAAATTGATTTTTTATATCAAAATATCAGTCTTTTTTAAAGTAAAAAATCAGAAACACATATGTGTATGGAATGCCATTTTCACATTTATTAGGGAATTATTGATATCAAGAATATATATTTGATATAAAAAATTATTTTTTTGATATCAAATATTAATTTTTGACCTCAAAAAATCCATATTTCGATATCAAGAATTAATTTTTGCTGTCTGTAATTGTAGTTTTGATATCTCTAAATGTATTCTTGATCTCAAAAAATAATTTTTGATATCAATAATTTTTAGAGATATCAAGAAATATTTATTGATGTCAAAATGATTCAATGATACCTAAAATTGATTTTTTGAGATATAAAGTTAAATTCTTGATAGCAAAAATGAAATATTTGAGAGCAAAATATCAATTTTGAGCTCTTTTTAATTTGTATTTTGAAATCTGCAAATGATTTTTTGATCTCAAAAATTAATTTTTGATATCAAAATATCAGTTTATTTCCTAAAATAAAAAATTCAGAAACACACGTCTGTAAATGAATAATGGCTGGTTCTTGCGTACAGAATCTTTCTTTAAGTTTTTGCTGTACAAAAAAGAAGCAATTCTTGAGATCAAAAATTGTGTTACTATTATTGATCTCAATAATTCAAGTTTTCATCTCCATATTTTAATTGACGATCAGTTACATTTTATGTAAATGTTTGTCTCCCTTAGGGTTTTTTGAGTTTGTAAAATTGATTTTTTTTATCTCAAAAATTAATTTTTGCCATCTAAAATTCAATTATCGATAGCAAATATAAATTATTGAGATCTACGTTAATTTATTAATATCTTTAATTATATTTTGATATCAAAAATAAGCCTCAAATGTTAAAACGGCATTTCAAAACATGTTATACGAAGATGCCTTAAACAGTGAAAAAATGAACGACAAAAATACGTCAAACAAGTGAATAAATCCATGCAGCAATAATGCTGTATGTCAAGGTCACACAAGGTCAAATGGCAGTTAGTGTATGGACATTATTTGATGTATGGGTTCCAGCAGCACGTGATCGTTTTCATTTCTATGTATTTATACACGTTACAACACTGATGACTTCGGTTATGGACAAGTTTTCACTATCTTGTCGTCGTCGCTACTCGCAGCATATGAATAAGACAAATAGCAACACAACGTGCACATAAATAAAAGGATTCGTGTGCTTTAGCAGTCAGCACGGATTTTATGCGGTTTTGAAGTTTATGATTATTAGGCCTGTAGCCTCTGGTTTAAACGGCAACCTGTACAGCTCTAAGCTAAACTGTCGCTGTGTCGCGTTCTGCTTACTTCACGAATAAGAGCAAATACTAATTCCCAGGGAGCAAATGGTAGGCCAGGGTTTGATGGCAAAGAAGGTCCTATCGGTCAACCGGGTCCACCAGGCCGCGACGGAGATCGGGGTGAGCAAGGTCCTTCAGGAATAGCAGGCACTCCGGGTCTCCAGGGAAGACTTGGACCTCAAGGGCCACCGGTTAGTCCTGTGTTTCTGTCTGTAAAAGAACTGTGTTCTTGAAAATAAAACAACCGTTGAGTAACCGAGTAACCAAAATAGATGACTGTTTTATGAGTATTTCTAGTAGCAATATATGAACAGAAATGTGTAAGGTCAGGTAGAATTTCAAACGCTTCTGTATCCCTTATCTTTAAGCTACACCGTTTTAAGCCACAGCATTCGGGCATCCGGCCGCTTGAGTTAACGGCTACCAATGTGTTAAAACAAAAGCAGGATCGCTGCCGTATATGAGTTTTACATCCGAATAGGATCGCTATTAAAATCAATGATGCATATTCCTCCTGTGACAAACAGGGCGAAAACGGTGCGGATGGTTCTCCTGGAAACCCTGGATTACCAGGGCCTCAGGGAGACCAAGGCAGGGCCGGAGACCAGGGAGAACAAGGACCCCCAGGAGCTACTGGTGCGGCCGGTGAAAGAGGAACTCCCGGGGAAAGAGGGCCACCCGGATTCAGAGGATTACCAGGTACAAAATTTATAGATGTAGAAACCGGGAGATTCCACCCTTAATTTTTTTTTCCAGGGGCCCAAATAAGAAACGTTCTAACGCCTTTGAAATTTTACCTTGAACAGAACAAATTATCATCCAACATTATTGTTTGGGTTTTTAATTTGGAGGCAATTCTGGTTTCGCGCAAGCTATTTTACGGTTTATTTGAAAGACATTACTGTGCAGGTACCGCTGGAACACCAGGGGAGCCGGGTAAGGAAGGGGCACAAGGACCACAAGGTAACATAGGTGAACGAGGACCCACCGGGCCTGCGGTAAGCTCCCCAGACTGTGGCATCTCATACGCTTTACCTTTACATAGACTCTATCGTAATTTAGGTCAAGTTTGCACAGACGACATCGTACCACTAATGCCATTTTTATCCGTGTCATTTCTTCAAGTTCTGATTTATATATGCTTAAAGTTAAAAAATGTGCTTATTAGATAAGTAATATACAGTTAAATGTACTTATTTGTATCAGTGGTATCCAGTTAGGTGTGTGTTTTTATTCGAACATTTTACACATTTCACATGGATCGTGTAGCGTTCTTTGTTTTTGGGACAATTAACATATTTTTCCTCACGGGGACCTCTGGAACGTTTCCCAGTTCACTGTTTACATTGTTTCGAGCAACACCTTTATAATGTTTTCAAGATGCTTATTGATCCGTTAAACTTCAGGGAGAGAGAGGAGCACCAGGAGAAAGGGGGCCTGTCGGAATCCGGGGTCTTCCTGGTGAGCGAGGGTCAGAGGGACAAGCTGGTGAACCCGGAGAAAAGGGCGATTTTGGAATGAAGGGAGAAACAGGACCCGTGGGGCCTCCTGGATTAGTGGTTCGTTAATATGTTATCTTAGTGATCGTTCATAATTATCCTTATGTTTTAATGAACATTTATTTATGCTGGCATGCCCTTCAAGCGATTAAACCCTCAAAAGTTACGTTACTTAAGTAATTTTAAAAAAGGTCTGCAGAAAAAAAACGAGGAAATTGTATGGGTATCTTCTGCTTAATATTGTAGGGTTTGCCTGGCGCACGAGGACCGAAGGGAGACTTGGGCGCAAAGGGAGATTTGGTACGTAATTTGCTTTTCTGTTCTGTCGAATAACTGAAGATGTATTACCAAAAAAGATCCTCAAACGTTGGTCGATTTCAAATTTGAGTATTAAAATATATTGTCAGGCTATTCTTTAGGGGGTTCTAAATGGGCCTTCAGTGTGATTATCAGTTTTTGATTATTCAGTGAAAAAGAAAACAAAGAACTTGATAAAGTTGATGAAGTACCTACCTGTGGACTTTCTGGAAACATGACAAGCAAATTTAATACAGGTGTGAACTTTCTGACTAAGCTATACATTTTCTCATCTTTCAACCGTAAGTTAATAACTGTTCTAATCTTTCTCAGGGAGATCCGGGACCGAGAGGAAGAGAGGGAGAGCCAGGGAAACAAGGCGACCCGGTGAGAAAAAACGTCACTAAAGAGAAAAATCAAATTAAAATATGCCAAAGTACATAATTCGCCATACTTCAAGAAGATGCACTACTTTTGGAAACTTTCACCCACGTTAATAAGAAAAGGATTCTAGAATAGAAGAAAACATACAAGAATATAATATAAGAACATATGTTTGAAGGGTTTTCCTATTTAACATCTGATGTCAGTTGCGATTAGGGGTTCATTTAAGGACTAGTAGTCTAGAGGAGGTGGCGAATTAGCAAACGTGGATGTGGCTTCTCACAATAAACCTGATATCCTCACTTTATATAATGACCACTTAAAAACTGTTCTGCATTAAGGTTGAGTGCATAAAACATATTTCTTTCTTTCAGGTGGAACATTTAAACAAACCCAAAAGTCGTTAAGAAGAATTTGTTATATATTTTTCAACTCTCTGAATATTACGATGCGTTTTTTTCTTATTTTCGCTTGATTTGTTTTCTGCACTTTTAATGGAAATTGACCCTTATTTTTATAATAGTGCAATGCAAACATTAAATATTAAGGTGGCTGTATGAACAACGTAGAGTTTTCGTAGTGACTGCAGCTGGAATCAGATTTTTTGCCTGGCAATTTCAATGACAAACACACGGTTTTCACCAAACCTATGCGTAAAAACGCCTAATATGATTTTAGAAAATGTCCCTAATTGTGATTATCTCACTGCACGCTCTTGTCCTGGCATTTTTTTGCGAAAAGAATCTCGTGTGAAAACGAACTACCATCAAATGGTATGGGTCGGGAAAAATTATGGTCAGACGATATCGATGAATTTCAGCATTTGTTATTTTGTTTTGTTTTTTTTTCTCGACATTCAAGGGTTACATTTTAAAGATGGAAACCATGCTAAAGTGTTGCACTCTATTGAATTTCCCCGTGGAAGGAAAAATGTTAATCATAAGCCATTTCGTAATTGAAACGCGAAATAAAATAATGCACAGCACTGGATAAAAAAAGACCAATAATTTTTTTTTTTACATTTCTGATGTGCACTTTTCAGCAGGCAAACAGTGTTAAAAAATGTTAAGTGAAAAAATATTTCGAAGATCAAAAATATACAGATTTCGAGCTGTTCACTGGAAATCAGAATTGGCCTAAAAATTCCATTGACTCAAAATGGCATGTGCTTGTATATCAATGTAAAAAAGGCGGAGTACTTCGGAGGGATTTGTCGAACCGATATTGTGAACCATCATTAGCTGGTAAAAGGGGAGATTCGTCATTTCAATAAATTAACTAATTATCATGTCAAACGTTTTAAATCTAGATATTCCATTTGGAAAGATACTTTATATGTTTTATGTAATAACTTGAGCATGAGTCCAGATAAAAATATCCAGTCATTTAACGACTGACATAAATAATGAAATAAATAAAGTAGACATAAACGGCAGGTGTTCACGGAGACATTTAAAAATTTCACTAAAGATTCCTCTAGTGATGGCTGTTTGTTTTAGTAAGACAGGAAATGGCAAGCAAAATTAAACTGGAAATAATTGAGTGTAGTGGCTGATAACAGGGTAAGCCTGGTGCACCGGGCATGGTTGGACCAAGTGGCATTGCAGCTGGAAAAGGTGATAGAGGTGAACCTGGTCCTCGCGGAGAACCGGGTTCTGACGGTAGACCCGGCGATCGCGGGCCTCCGGGAAATGCCGGTTCGATCGGATTGCAAGGAATAGACGTATGTACAGCGTAGTCGATATATATGTATATGCCAACATGTGTATCCCGGTTTTACTAACATTTCTTTTTTAGTTTTTCTAACATGAACAGTTTCTTCACTGAAGAACAGGTCTCCGAGGTTTGCAGGGAGAACTTGGATACTGCACCGTTTGATCACATGATTTGACTTCATGCTTGAAAAACGAGGGCGACATTCATAAAACCTAACCTAATATTTGTTCGCACAAGAAAAGAAAGTTATTTAATCAAAATTGTCCCATTTTTTATATCATTAAAACATAATTGCGAAACAGTGAACAACATTTGCTTTCAATACCGATCCATTTTGATGGTAAATTCTGGAGGAAAACTGGAACCAGTTCTAAATTTAGCCGTTTTGGTGCGATTTTTCATCTGGACCAGGGAACTGAAATAGATCATACGGGTTTGGTTTTATGGATTCTGTCCCTAGTCATAACATTTACCCATCCAGGTCACGTGGTCTTAGAACGTGTGGCTATGCTATTTTAGTTATAACTTTTGTAGTTTATCTAACTAATGCAGGGTATTCCTGGAAATCCCGGAATCGCGGGATTAAGTGGAGAACCAGGTCTGAAGGGGGACCGTGGGGACCCCGGGCCACGGGGAGAACCTGGGTCCGAAGGTAACACTGGACCACGGGGAGATAAAGGAGAAGCCGGTCCTGGCGGAATATCAGGATTACTAGTATGTATATAGCTGGTGTATTGCAATTAGGTTTCATAGTGGAAAGGTTGCCGTGCAAACACTTTTTTCTTCCCATAACAGAAAAAATCTTGGCTTTTATGGAAAAGTAAAATGCTATAAAGAAGCACAAATTAATGTCATTATAAGATGTATTCAAGAAACATTGATAAAGTACATACTAGCGCGATATCTGCACTCTCTTCCGAGGTTGACAATGTGTCTAAATTCGGAGCAAACTAGATGTACATATATTCCATTTGAGAACACCATACAGAAACGATTTGAGATATTTTACCTGTCAGTTCAAATCAAGTAACAAATAAAATTTATTTGCCAATTTGTTGGTCTTAAAATGACTTTACACTAATTGCAATTTTAAACATGACCATGAAAACCCTCCTTAGGCGTTTTATGTTGTAAAATGGGGGAGGATTGCTTTAATATTTCTCCTATCAGGAAAAATTACCCTGAATAGTCTCGTTCAAAATGCATTGAACTTATTCGGTTGTTAGGTTTTATAAACAGGCGAAAGGGGCAGGTAAATACGATTTTCTCCTGACGAGTCCCTGGTGCAGATCAAGACATATTTACTACTGTATGAAACGTATGAAGCCGGCCTTCTCTCTATTCACTTTTCATGCCAGTAGAAAAAGTAATGACGTGTCTCTTTTCAGAGATAATTATATGTTCCTGTATAATATCTCAGTTAATTGTATTGTTGTTGTTTTACATTTTTATTTTCATTAGCATATCATTAATGTCATTTTTATTTTACTGTTGTTTCCTTGTCATTCAAATATATAACATTTGTTGAACTAAATTATGTGACACCATTTTCACCTTATCAAATATGTATCACTTTAAATTATGAAAGTTTTGTTTTGTTCAGTGCATATATACATAAAAATACACTTACATTTAAGATTATCACTGTGGTTATTCAGTCCTAAGCAAAATGGTCAAATGGTGACGCAAATCAGACCAGAGGCCATTTTGTGTTCCCCAAGCAATACCTATTAACTTATATTTAGCAGATATTTACATTTATAGACGTGAAACATTGTCACATGACTTGGGCAAATGCTGTAATCTGATTGGTCGATTCTGTAGTCAGTAATTTTTCAATGTTGACTGGATCGAAAAACACGATATTTGCTGTAGTTGTTTGTAATCAAAACGCCCGATCAGCTCTGTAACAAACCACATTTTAACTTAAACGCAACTGGCGTTTGGAATATATCTAACAAAATCTATGTTCCAGTCAACATTAAAAATATATTGACTTGAAAGCAACCAATCAGATTAGAACATTTGCTAGTCGTGTAACAATGCAAGTTGGTAACATCACATTTTAAAGTACCTAAGCAGGAAAAGTAAAGTGTTTAACAAGTAAATTCACAATTTGGGTATTTTTATTGTAGTAACTGAAAAGGGTAAGCCCACTGAAATATAACGTTCAGTAATAAGATACCCCGAACAAAAGAAGTTTGGTTTTTCGATATCTTTTCTTTATTGCATCACAAGAAAATACAATATATATTTCAGTGATTATAAAATGAAAACATTGCAACTTGTTCATTAAAGGGACCACCTGGGTCACCAGGGCCAAAAGGAGAGGTTGGCTTTCCCGGTGAGCGAGGACTGCCAGGTACGTCTGTCTGCCAAAAATTTCACTCTGAACATACTAAACAAATGTTTTTTTTTAAATAGAAAATTAGATGAATCTATCGCGTGCTGCAAAACTACGTACTCGCATGGTTGGAGGGGGGGGGGGGTGATTGGCGAAAGAAACAAACATTAATATGACATCACAAGTGGGTACTTGTTAGAGAGCGATAGAAAGCTCACACGTGGTTGTTAGTGGACGCTTGTGTCATCCCGCGTGGCCGTTAGAGCTCGGTCTAAAAATAAACATAGTCTTTGGAGCTCTATTGGAACAGGATACTTAGAAACAACGTAAATTTTGTATTTTCGCAAAAAAATAGATTGATTCTGATTTTGTTTGTTCAAGCGTTTGATGCTTGCAATCGGAATTTAACAGCCGGCTTTTTAAAGCTTTATCTCGACTTTTTACAGGCCCCCAGGGTAAGGAAGGAGAGCGTGGGCCAACAGGAGAAGCCGGCAAACAAGGTGTTCAAGGCATCCAGGGTAATCGAGGCGATACTGGCGAGAGAGGTGAAGCAGGTGCGCCGGGTAACCCTGGATTACCGGGACCCAGTGGACTCGCAGGGGAGCCAGGAAACCAGGGACTACCCGGACCAACAGGCCCGAGGGGGATACAGGTTTGTATTGCTTTCAGCCGGAGATTACTTTTGGGTAGGATGAAACCGTTCATCTGCTTTGCCTTATTAAATGTAAATAATGAATGTCCTAGCGTATGAAGTTTAGGGAAAAATTAGCTAAAGATTTATTTATTTGTCATTACACTGCAGAGTTAATGACCAAGCTTTTAATGGCACCCAAATTATGTTCATTAGCTAACTCAAGATCACGTGACACGTTTCTTGTTCACTTTATACATTTCACTTTCTTCACATTTAAAACAAATTGTTTTGTAGCACAAGACTTGTGTGTAGAGCATTTTTATCATGCTTGTTGTTTTTTTTGTTTGTTTTCGTACAGGGCGATCGCGGAGAACCGGGCAAGGATGGACGCACCGGAAATCCGGGTACTCCAGGAGAAACGGGTAGGCCAGGGGAGAAAGGAGAGCAAGGAGAAGATGGACGATCTGTAAGTTTTTACATTAATATGAAATATATCTAAATTTATTCACTGGAAGTAATGCCCTAATTCAACAGAGTCATGAGTATCATTGGTTGTCACAGAAAGAGTGTTCGATTGTTTTTAATAACCTTTGCTTATCAAGGTACATCTATGTAGCTTATGTAGCTTATGTCAATACTGATGTGATTTAACAGGGACCAGTTGGACCGCCGGGCCCACCCGGTCAAACTGGAGACAAGGGTCTGACAGGGCTACCTGGAGTCCGAGGTGAAAGGGGCCCGCAGGGAACAGCCGGAGCAAGGGTACGTCTTGGAGGGTTATTAGAGGGAAACAACTGTGTTGGATATTAAATAATTACATTTTAAAGCATCAATTTATTCCCCAAAAAGCGAGAGAAAAATCATACGTGTACTTGGAACATTTCTAAGTGATTGTTGGCCGAATACCGAGGGTATACTTGATATGAAAGTATTCGAAAACCTGCCACGCAAAAAGTAACACGTGTCGTGTGCCAAATAACACGTGTCATGTACCACGTGATATGTAACGTATTGTACACCAAGTAATATGTAAATAAATTATGATCGCTTCTCCTTGAAAGGCCGAGGAATTGAATTACGTCAAATTCATCTAGAACAGTTTTTTTGTAGATTTTGTTTACAAATTTTAAGCTTATAATCCTACAGTGTTCAGTATCGGGAATAATTGCCGAAGTTAAAGCTATGCAGTTATATGAACCAGTATAATTCATACTGATGGTTTCTTAGTCATATTCTTCTGTTACCACGAGTCATTGTGAGACTTTGTGTTTCTTTGATAGGGTGAGCCAGGTGCTCAAGGTAAGGACGGAGACAGGGGATCCCCGGGCCCAGCGGGTCCTGTTGGATCACCGGGACCACAGGGACCAAATGGAGAAAGAGGTGGCGATGTGAGTAATGGTCTCCCTGCTGGCACTGTGTGCATATATCTGATGCCGACAACACCATGGTAGACGGCAAACAACCACCACCACCCCCCCCCCCCCCCCTTACAAACATAGCATTATGTAAATGTGTAACAAAAAAATCTGCTTTTTTCGAACTGGCTTGGAAATTTTGACTCCTATTTATATAAAGCTCAGTGAAAATACCAAACATTTTCGAAATCAGTTTCTACAACTGGGTTAGCAGCCATTATCAACTAGAAGATAATCTTCCTGATTGATTGTTTGAATTCACTATACAGCACCATATGATTCGTGATTTGCCTGCTGTTCGGGCATACAGGGTGCGCCTGGTAAAGACGGCTTGCCTGGCCTACCAGGACGAACTGGCGATAAGGGTCCAATCGGTCCCCCAGGACCCAACGGTCAACCCGGATTACCTGGTCCCCAAGGCAACATAGGTGCTACTGGGCCTCCTGGACCTTCTGGAGATAGAGGAGACCGGGTAAGAAAAACAACAGTAGAATATGACACTGGTGCCAATTTATTATTTTATCTGGCTGCAGTTTCCCTGAACAGTTTAATTGGTGTTTGTGTTTTAAAACTGTTCAGCTTTTCTTTGAATATTTTTTGGTGCGATTTTTATTTTGTTTATTACTTGATTTTCAGACTGTGAAGTCACACTGTAATCTAGAGAAAGTGGTACATTATAATATTTTTATTGCATGTGTAGTAAAACTATTATGTTGTGTGGTTTGTTGGCAGGGTTTCCCGGGTATTCAAGGTGTTCCTGGTGCAGAAGGGCCTCCCGGACCGGTGGTAAGTCTGCTTGGGATAAGTACCACATGACCATCATTACAAAGGTGGGGGTTATCAAATACTGCATGCCAATGCCACTCTGTTCTGTTTTGGAAGCAGTTCAGTATTATTTTGGCTTTTTGTATGACATTTTAGCACTATAACATTACAGTATTCTGCTGGATGCAACACATAAGTATTTCAACGCATTCAAGTATTTCAATGTCATAGAAGCTCCTTTTTTTTATTCTGTGCCGGAGTCTTTAAACATATGTATCGTGTGTTTTATCCAGGGACCTGTTGGTGATCAAGGAATGAAAGGTGATGACGGTGCAAAGGGACCCAAAGGAGACAAAGGTTGGCCTGGGCTTCCAGGACTCACGGGTTCACCAGGAATTTCTGGGGACCCCGGAGAAAGAGGACCGCGCGGACCACAAGGAAACCAAGGAAGTAGAGTGAGTTCTACCACATGTCATTTTTACTCTGAAAGAAATTTAACGAGTGAAACAATGATTAAAAAATTGAATATGAAATAGTAATAATAATAATCATAAATCTTAATCACAGTAAATAATTACAGTAAGGATAATAGTCACAATCATAATAACGTCATAATAAGTGCATTGATCATTTGACTATAGGGCGAACGTGGACCAGCTGGACCTGCTGGTCCCGAGGGAAAGAGCGGCATTGCCGGACCCATTGGACCACCCGTATGTACTACATCATACTCATACCTTCATATGAACGTACAATTAAAATGTTCTTAAGATAGTAGCACTTTTAAAACATACGAAGAAGAAGTGACATTGTACCGTGCATATGGTTCACAATGTAGTAAAAAAAACCTTCATACAATATTGAGAAAACTGGCCCACAATAAATAACCCTAACACCTGTAAACCATGTATTTGCACTATTTTCCACATATGAAGGAGCTTTTATTTTGATATTAAGTTCCTTATGGTTTTTGCAAAGTTTGAAGCCAACAATATACTTTTTTAAAAAAATATATATAAAACATAGTACACAGAAAAACAAATATTAAGCATGCCGAGCATACTGGTCAATAAATGTTTGAATGCGTATTTCCCGCATAAGTACACTTTAAAAAATGGCTTTAATCTCTAAACATCTGAAATGATACATGCTATTATATTTCCATTTGATTATCGTTGTAGGGGCCTCGGGGTCCTACAGGTGACGATGGTCGTACGGGACCACCTGGCCCTCCTGGACCACCGGGACCAGCTGTAAGTAGTCCAGGCCTTCCTGTCCTGTCAATCTTGACAGGACACACGAAGGTTACACTAATGGCCAGCAACCAGGCTATAACTGTTGACCCCATTGTTTTTAATTATTGGCGCAATGGCACAGTCTTTACAAGTTTTTTTTTTTTGGATGTTCACGACTTGTCTCCTTGGCATTTTGCCGGATAGTTTGCTGGACATAAGTCTCTTGTACTACGTGCCCTGTACTGCCTGTCTCTTGTACTACATGCTATTAAGCTATAACTTGTTTGGCGGTCTGCTAAACATTGGCGGGATGGGAGTAACATTTTTAGACCTTGATTTTGGAAAATTTTCACAAATTGCGTTTCAATACGGTCAAATTTGAATACTTGCAGTGACACATTGATATTTGATATATGTTTTCTTTGCATAACTTAGCATTTTGAAAATCCAACAAAAATTGACGAAATGCCAAAGCCTCGAAATCAGTCAAATTTCGGAAAGTGATTTCAGACTATGATTTGGACTTTAGTTATGTACTCTTTATCCTACACGTTGTTATGTAGGCGCAAAGGTTGTTCATTTTGGTAAATTTGACAAAAGTGACAAATTTGATCAAAATTTGGAAGAGTTACTTATCTCAAAAACAATCTCAGGCATGGTGTTTTGGATTTTATTTATGAATTCCTCATAGTACAAGTGTTCTTATAGCGCCGATGTTTTCATCTTGATCATTTTCGCCAAAATTGGTTCATTTGACCAAATTGTTTTTAAATGGTTTATATGGGAAGCTGTACGAGGAAACATCGTAGACTTTGTAAAATGATAAATCTGAATGTTGTTCAGTTTGACAAGTTCTTGCCAAATTGCCGACTTGGTCAAAATTAAAAAAGAGAGACTTATCTCAGAAGCGGTTAAAGATACGGAGTTTCGACGGCATTTCGAACTCCCACAGTACAAGTAAGTTAATTTGGGCAATTTTTTTCAAAAAAGGTTCATATGGGAAGTTCTGAGAGAGACGACGATTTGGACCTCAATTTACTATGCATCATACACTTTGTGGGATAAATGGAATCAAAATGATTCTGCCTTAGTAGTTTTGCAACGGAGTTAAATTCAAATTGAATCCAAATCAGACAGAGTATTTATTTCGCCACAAACTCTTCCAAAAGATCCGAGTCATACCAAAACTCGTACAAAATTAATGATTAAACCAAGACAGAATGCCCGCCCGAACACGTGGCATTCTTTATATATTAACCGATGTCAAACAAACATAGTGTGAAATATTGAAAACTATTGACAAGCGCGGCAGAATAGCATGTGGCAAATGGGAAACGCCAGAAATAAAGGGATGTCAGGTACAAAATAAATATCCACGTGGTTGGGGATGTTAACTTAACATTATATACCACAAATATTTCAATACTCACATCATTGATAATCAATTAACTCTTCATATTTACTACACCGCCCCCTAAATGAGAGCTCGTGCGATCATTTAAACCATTAACAGTAAATATGACAATGTTGTTCTAAGCATGCAGACAAGGACCTTGACACCCTTCGACATTTAGAATATTAAACTAACCCAGTCACTAGCTATATTCCCCTAATCTCATGTAAGACTTTCACGAAATATTTCTAAGACAAATCGTTAATTATGATAATGAAGTTAGGTTAAACCTTGCAAAAATTGGAAAACCCGATATTTTGGTGCGGTCTAGCATAGGCACTGCTCCTTTCCTATGCGAAGACTAGAAATGCAGAGGCATTTCCACGAGCTGTGTTAAGACTTGTGCATGATCCTTTTCCCACAACTTCAAGCAAAAGAAGTTTTTTAGTAGAACTTTAAAGCGGAAGTTGAACACAACGGAAGTAATTCATACATGTATTGAAACATTATAAATACTGAATGTACTGTTTATGGACATCAGTATGAACAAATCTAAGCACACATGAGGAACATTAGAAACCGTGAAACTATTTACATTATGCACAATGGGAAACAATTAATATGTTTATCAGGAAGGAGTTATACATTATAACGTTGACACTTCAGAACGTGTGTCATTTTTATACATGAATTTAGAGCAGAAATGACCTGATAATAGATTTGTATGTTGAAAATCAGTTATTACCGTAGCAAAAGGCTATGACATAAATCTTTAAAAAATATAAAGAAAATATTTTTAGCTGTTCATGAACCAGGATGAATACACATGATTATTTTTGAATATTATATGACATCAAAATACCATGGGCACAATTAAACGGTAAAAAACGCTAAATTGTGCCTGTGGATAGCATCAACAAACCACTGCAACCTAAACAAGATTGAACTTCATAAGGCAAGAAATTACTATATTCTATTAATCTTAATTTCAAATTGCTTTCATCCACAAACGGCAAGCATTATTATTAACGTTTTATGCACTTTCAAAACCGACTAAACATATGCAACACAAATGAATGCATGAACATACTAGGCACATCCTTCTGTGATCGCTTAGGTGTTCACCACCTTTTAATGACGGCGCTAGGCTCGCATCATTTTGCAAAACAATTTTAGCTTCGATCACAAGATTCTAGAAGGCAAAGCTTTGTCACAGGGCGTGTCAGACTGGTTGATTTTGTTCGAACAACCGCAGATCGAACATGACCATCTCTGCCTCGGTTGACTTGCACCACTCTTCCCATAGGCCAGCAATTTCTTGGTGTCACTTCATCCATCACCAGCACGATATCATCGACGCAGAAATCGCGAGTACTTGCCAGCCACTTTTGACGATGCTGAATTGTAGGTAGATATTCTCGAATCCAGCGTCGCCAAAACATATCAGCTAGGTATTGAGCATGTCTCCACCGCCGGTTGTATATGTCCGATTTTATGAAGCGATCTACAGGGGGAGCTGCATTTCCGCGCAAAAGCAATAAGTGATTTGGCGTCAACGGGTCAATGTCATTTGGCTCATTCGAACATCGCGTAATCGGACGATTATTGACGATTGATTCAACCTCACAGAACACTGTCGCTAATCGCTCATCATCCAGCACAACGTTGCGCGTTATCGCACTCATGACTTTACGAACTGTCCGAATCTGCCTTTCCCATACCCCACCCATGTGGGATGCAGCAGGTGGATTAAAAATCCATTGTATCTGATCATGTTGCAAGTGTTTCTGAAGTTTATTTGATTCATTCCAGCGGCACATAGCATCGAGGAACTCCCGAGATCCCCCGACAAAGTTTGTCCCATTATCTGTACGAACTACTTTAGGGGTACCGCGTCTGGAAATGAATCTGATCAGCGCGTTAATGAATGCGTCAGACTCCAATGATTGCAGGACTTCAAGATGAATAGCTCGGATGGTCAAACATGTGAAAACGCAGCCGTACCGCTTTTCATGACTTCTGCCCCTTTTTACTAGAAAAGGTCCAAAGCAGTCGATACCAACGTTCGCAAATGGTGAAACATTCGGTGTAACCCTGTCGGCAGGAAGGTTTGACATTCTCTGACTTGCTGCATTACCGTACAATCTTTTGCATATAACACAGCTGCGCAGGATATTCTGGATAAGGCGTCTCACCTTCGGTATCCAGTAGCTGGTACGAAGTAGAGACAAGACATATTCAGTTCCACAATGTCTGGCTTTTGCTTCATGAATGTAGCGCACAAGTAGCTTCGATACAAAGTGGTCTCTCGGCAGCAGAGTTTGATTTATCGAACCAGCCGGGATGTTCGCGTGCCGCAATCGTCCACCTACCCTCAGAATGTCATCAATCAGTACGGGTATAGTGAACTACCTTTGCTTACATGTTCATTCTTTTTCAGGTCATTGATTTCCCTTTTGTAGGCAGACTTCTGGACATACTTTACAATTGCACACTCTGCTGCGTTAAGCTCTTGCACTGTAATTAAACCAAACTTTTTCGTCTTCTTGGACTTTAGCCAAAGGAGGAACCGCAAAATCCACGTTACAGACCGTTTGAGCTTTAACCAGTCGGAGAACCTGTGGAGCAGCTGATAAATAGATGTCTGCTCCCGATCAGACGCCGCCTCAACTGAACCAGCTAGTCACTGAGTGCTTCACTTCTGGATCGTCGTTGAGTTCCTTCAAGACATCTGGATGTCTTGGCCACTCATCCTCGGAATTCTGAAGAAACATCGGTCCATGAAGCCATCTGCCAGACATTTTGTTTGCATTGGTACCTCTGGAGGCATCATCCGCCGGATTATCTTGTGAACTCACGTACCTCCATTGACCTGGACTTGAACCGTCGTGAATCAAAGTAAGTCTGTTAGCTACAAAGGTGTGAAATCTTTTATCCGAGTTGTTTATATAAGCCAACACGATTGTACTATCAGACCAGAAAAACGTGTTGTTGATTTCAATTGTGAGTTCCTTTGCGATCATGCTATTCACTTGAACTGCTGTAACAGCCGCACATAATTCAAGGCGAGGTATGCTCACTTGCTTAATTGGCGCTAGTCTTGATTTTCCAAAGACGAACGAGCAATGGACAGTACCTGTACTATCTGTAGCACGCAGGTAGGAAACCATACCGTACGCCTCGCTTGATGCATCGCAGAAGTGATGTAGCTGGACATCGATTACTTCAGAACTCACGTTTGCGACGAAGCATCTAGGAATCTGCAAGTACCTGAGGATGTCCAGATTGTGCAGCCAGGAATCAAATGATTTGATCGTTGTATCTTCCAGCTTGTCATCCCAGCCCTTCTTCAACTTGCATTCACTCTGAAACAGCTTCTTTGCCAGAAGTACGTAAGGACAAACAAAACCCAATGGATCATACACGGATGACACGACGCTAAGCAAGCCTCGACGAGTATACATCGGATCTTTTTGGGGCTGTCTCACCGTAATGCGGAAGACATCTTCTTCAGTTGCCCATTCCACACCTAACGCTCTTTCAACCCGCAACGTGGATTGCTGCAGGTCTAGATTTTGTATTCCTTTGGCCCTGTAGTCTTTCGGTATCGACTCGATGACCTTTCGACTGTTGCTGACCCATTTCGTTAAGTTAAAACCCCTCAGCGACAACAGGTCTCGAAGCTCTTTAGCCATGTGGATGCCAGCACTCTCTGAAACAACTGACTGTAACAAGTCATCAACATAGAAATTATGTAGTACAGCATCTACAGTTTGCTTGTCAAACCTTTGTTGAAACTCTTCAGCAGTCTTCTTCAACGCATAACTGGAGATACTTGGACACCAGATACCACCGAATAGGTGAACCGTCATCCTGTAGACTTCTGCCGCCTTTTTTGGATCCCCTTCCTGCCACCAAAGGAACCGGAGTACATCTCTGTGATGTGGTGTTACCTTCACTTGGAAAAACATTGCTTCAATGTCAGCCATCATACCATACTTGCTCTCTCTGAATCGTAACAGAACGCCAAGTAGTCTGTTTGTCAAGTCAGGACCTTGTAAAACTTCTTTGTTTAATGAGGTTCCGCGATATTCAGCTGCGCAATCATGAACTATTCTCACCTTATCGGGCTTGTTGACATTCAGCACAGCATGATGTGGTATATACCAGGTAAGCCCCAGTGGCCCTTCAGGATCCGAAACCTTTTCCGCGTAACCCTTCTTCAGTAGTGTTTCAATTTCATTTTTATACCTTGATAAGAGGTGGTCATCCTTACTTAGCCTTCGCCCCAGGTAAGACAATCGCCTTTCAGCAACACACTTGTTGTTTGGCAGTTGTGGCTGTTTGGATTTGAATGGAACATCTAGCTCGTATTGATCACCTCGTAGATATACACTGTCGTTCCATATCTGCAATGCTCTCTTATCATTAAGAGATAGCTCAGTAGCAGATAAAGCACTGTTCTCAAGCTTCCAAAACTGTTCGACTTGTTGTTCAAGACGCTTAGCATTGATGGCACAATTAACAAAGTTACACACACCTGTGTCGTCTTCTGTTGTTTGCACTGGACCGTTGATAGTCCATCCCAGAGGTGTCCGCACTCCATATGGCTCACCAACTGAGCCACGCCTCAGCTCCAATGGCAGCAAAGCTTGAGGATTATCCTGACCAATGGGTAGCGTCACCTTTATGCCATCATTTACATGAACTGGCAGATCTCTTAAGTGATCCCAACAGTCAACGTCTGTGCTAAAAGCAGTACTCGATACAAGCGACGGAAATTGTTTCAAAGCGTACACCTCTGACAACTCGATTGCACAGTTTTTTGAAACACTTGAAACTGATAAGTTGACCTTTTCTACAGGCACTTCTTTTCCGTCATTTAAGGTAGAAATCTTGAGACTGGTTTGCTTGCCTTCAATTCCTAGGTCATTTAGAAGGGCTGCAGAACAAAATGTCTTATTGCTACCAGAGTCTAGTAGAGCGTAGGTTTTGACAATGTTTTCGGTGTCCTTACCTTTTACAAGTACAGGCACGATGGGCAATACGACCTTTGAACTCTGGTAGGACCCAGCTTGTGTATTCAAGACGAGGGAGTCATCTTGCGTACCAGTATCTTCCACTTTCGGCGAATCTTTCCTTTTGGATTTGAAGGCATGGTGAAGCAGCCTAGAATGCTTCATGGTGCAGCCATCGATGCCACACTTTCGATCAAATCTGCAGTTTTTTGCTGAATGCTTAGCCTCTTTTAAGCAGTTGAAACAGAGTTGCTTGTCTTTGGCAAATTTTAGACGCTGAAAAACAGGCATCTTCTTAAACACGTCACATTGGTGCAACATGTGCTTTTCATTACAGGCAACGCAGCATTTTACAGTAGAGATATTTGATTCGTTACCTCCTTTTGCATCTACATGGAAACTTGAGGCCTTAATTTTCTTCCCACAGCCTTTACTTTCCTTTGCTTCCTGAATACCAAAGACCGGATCACTAACCTCGCGTGAGACTTTCTCTAAGAACTTGAGAAATTCATCAATACCTGGATATCTTTCAATTTTGTCGTATTGATCAATTGCTTGTTTCCTCCAGCGCCCCTGTAAGTAGTAAGGCAGCCGCTCTACCAGTTGTACTAGCCTCACTCGTGAGTCCACCTCGTCCAAATGACCCATGGCTCGTAAAGTCTCAGTGCAGCTTCTAACGTCATCTGAAAATTCCTGCAAGGACTCCTTGCTATTTTTCTTGACTGGCGGACCACTCGTGATTTTCGTAACCCATGCTTCTGAGATAACATAGTCATTACCAAAGCGTTCTTGCAGAAGCGATCTAGCTTTTAAGTAACCCATAACTGGATCCATAAGAGCACATGACTTGATGACTTTTAGAGCTTTCCCTTTACACAGTTGAAAAAGACGATTTAGTTTTGCGGCATCACTTATGCTGGTTGAATGAATGCAAGTGTCAAATGAATTCATGAAGAAATGAAATTCAATAGGGTTACCGTCATACGAAGAGAGCTCTGGCTTCGGTAAACTCAATATATCAAACATCTGCTGTTGTGCTCTGATGTCACCGGTGTTGTTTTGAAGTGTAAGCACTTGATTGCTTTCCGGATCGCAAAGCTGAGGTAGATCGTTCTTCTGCGGCGAAACTTGATAGTTGGGCACGTACCTTAGCGCATCCGGATTCAGTGCGGTTGTGGTCAATGTAGGAACTGATAACTTACTGCGAACATCAGGAGGATGTATGCTTTGCATCGTAGCAGCCTGTGCCGTATTTGGATTTACACGCGGGGGCTCAGGCGAAATAGCTGGAGCATTCCCTTGTATAGCGGCTTGTGGAGCTGCAGCTTCTGCATATTCGGCAAACACCTGCTCCTCGGCAGAAACAGCTTGGATCTCCGTCTGAAGCTGATGAAAGCGAAGTTGGGCTTCTTTCTCTGCTAGTTCGGCGCGTATTCGTTCCTCTTCTTTTAAGGCTTCTAATTTGGCTTTTAAACTGGCTTTACGGGCAGCAGCTCGAGCACGTGCGCTACTCGTCGAGCTGCTTGTCTGGGAAGCACTGTCGTGGGGCAGAATAGAATCCTGCAGATCCTTCGTTGGTTCTTGTACATCTTCTTCTTTAGTGGAATAGTACTCACGCAACCGCAGCACTAGTTCAGACTTATTTCCTGACGTTTTTAGTCCTTTTTCACTTAAAATTCTCTTGAGCTCTGTCACTTTGAAGCTTGCGATGTCAGGCTCAACTATTGGCATTTTCAGTTTTTTTTCACATTTTAATTTATTTCAGTTCCAATTTTTTGCATTAATTTTGTACTTTTGTGGGATAAATGGAATCAAAATGATTCTGCCTTAGTAGTTTTGCAACGGAGTTAAATTCAAATTGAATCCAAATCAGACAGAGTATTTATTTCGCCACAAACTCTTCCAAAAGATCAGAGTCATACCAAAACTCGTACAAAATTAATGATTAAACCAAGACAGAATGCCCGCCCGAACACGTGGCATTCTTTATATATTAACCGATGTCAAACAAACATAGTGTGAAATATTGAAAACTATTGACAAGCGCGGCAGAATAGCATGTGGCAAATGGGAAACGCCAGAAATAAAGGGATGTCAGGTACAAAATAAATATCCACGTGGTTGGGGATGTTAACTTAACATTATATACCACAAATATTTCAATACTCACATCATTGATAATCAATTAACTCTTCATATTTACTACACACTTTATAATATGAAGTGTAAAATTCAATGTGTTGTTCTGTTGTAGCAAATTTCGTCCAAGTGATCAAGTCGGTCCAAATTTGAAAAAAGTGGCTCATCTCGGAACCACTCAGAGAATTTTGATGTTGACCAATTTCGCCTCATTAAATAATTTGGTCAAATTTAGGAAAACTGAAAGAGAGACGGTGATTGGACTTCATTATCGAAGTCTTTATCGTACACGTTGCAAAAGGAACGTAAATTCTGTCAAACTGGCCAATTTCTAATTTGGTTAGTTGGTTTGTTTGGTCAAATTTTTGAAAAGAAAATAGCTCATCTCAGTAACGGCTAGAGAGGCATCTCGAATTTTGGTCAAATTGTGATCAAAATGATCTCTAAGTGATACCTAACCAAGGATTTCTTTTACCCAAATGATGTGGCGCCGGTTTCACTTTAATGGGATTTAAGTAGGATTATTGCTGCATTATTGTTAGATCATCAATGTTGTATGAACTAGGTCGCGCCTGGTCACAATGTCCCTGGGCATTCTCGTCTTTTATATTTTTCATGAATAATAATCACACATGAGATGCAATTTTAGTCTGAGTTTCATTTTCTAATATAATAAGCCACGAGGCTTCTTGGTGGTTTAATGGTGTGCTGAATAGTTTTTACTTCTGATATATCAGCGTTTAAAAAAGATTCTTTTATATAAAATGTTACATACACACGAAGGTGCATTTCAAAAGACAGGAAGTATATGCATCATAATCTTTAAAAACTATTTTTGTGTCTGGAGGAACCTTTAAATGATGTTACTTCGTTTAGCTATAGAAGAAAATTTCGTTTAGCCATTTGCCTATTCCAAAGATTATGTTTATACCAGGGCTCCCCAGGTGCTGCGCCTGCGTACAGAGCTAACTTTGCAGGCTGGTTCACGCAACCGAAGGGACCCGACCCTCTTCTGGTTTGTTTACATGTTGTGGCTGTTGTAATCAATATATTTATAGTTTAGTATCAAAAAATATTCAATGTGTATGCGTTTTTGTTTGCACTGTAATAGGGTTCCCCTGGAGAAGCCCCTGCATATACATCCAATTATGCAGGCTGGTTCACGCAACCAAAGGGACCCGATCCATACCTGGTTTGTTAACATTTGTTGTTTTGTCACTTTACAATGGCTGGTGCAAATGGGGATCTATGGTGAGATTCAATGTTGGTAATTTTTTTCTACCAACTGGCATTTAGATATAAAAGGTAACAGTGATCTATCCCAGTAAATATTGCGACGTTCGATCAACGTTAGATAGACGTAGGATCGTAGGAAGTCAAACAACATCTACCTTCCGATCTAGGGTAGAAATCGATAATTCGACGTCTAATTAACGTTGCGTCAAGGTTGAAAATGGAAGTCGAAACAACCTCTATCTCCGGACGGGAAAGAGACGATATATAGACCTTGAGACAAGAATAATACAGAATCGCCATCTTGAGGGCGACAACCATAATGTGGTCACCCTCCATCACAATACCCGCCTGTTTGGTCATCCGGTACCGCATGAACTGTATGAAGTCGATTAAAAAGAATATTTTTCACAAGTAGGTGGGAAAAACTTGCGCGCTGCTGAAATTCTTATGTTTTACGTCCTTGTTTCGGTTTGCTTATGAAGCGACCAAAGGCAACGTCTAAACGACGTTGCTTATAGAACGACCTTTCAACGTAGTATCATAGACGTTGGTTAGATTTTGTTTGATCTATGGCTGGGACGCACCACAACCAAAGTACAACCCGAGTTGATGTGATTTAGTCGAATCGACATCACACCCTCAAATAGACGGCCATATTTGGGTGGGGGAGCTCCTAATATTCTCAATCGTTGAAAAATACTCCTTTCCATGTGATTTAGCAGCTTCAATTTCATTTTAATATTCATTAAAGGCATATGTATTTTATTGTTTTTTTACATGACGTAACTACTATGTTTATTTGTGAGCATGTTAATCTTTACACATTCTATTCTTTTGGTCAATCTGCAGCATGAAATTGCTGCTTAAATATTAAATATAGAAAAACTTGACTTTCCAAGCAAGTGTCTAGTGTATGTTCTTTTATCAAGTTTGTTATTATTTTTCTTTCAGTTTTATTATTTTATTTTATCTGTATTTATTGTTTTTTTTTTCGTCAAGAACGCATATTTGTGCCGTTTCCTTTGCGCGTGCGTGTTAATGGATAATTCCCTCGCATATTTTTTTTTTTTGCTTAGCGATGAACACTTGCGGGCTTTATCAGGAGAATGGTTGTAAGTGGTAAACACAGTCTGAATAACTGTTCTTTAGGCGAGGAAAAATTCTTTGTCATCCCTGGCAATGTCATTAAAATCACAAATAAAACAGTGGCCAGTCGGGTCTAAAAAAATTGAATCGACCGGCTGACCGAGTGTATAAAATGTTAAGGTAAAAATGATTTACTCGGAAGGCAGAAAAGTACTGAAAATAGCCTTTTCAGGAAATAATATCTATATTTTCCGACAAGAAACACTTCAAACGCTGCCCAGTAGCAATTTCTAAATTCACAAAGTGAAAGTGCTATACAAGTGTCATACAGACATTTTAAAAGCCATTAAACCACATTTTGCGGGGAAAAGTGAAACGAGAATTCTGGGCAATGCCCAATCATCGAAGATTTAAAAAAAATAAAGAAGTTAGCCCCCGTCTGCGTCTAATTATTTTTAGAAAAGAAATGAAAAAGTTCGATGGCTGGCCGGATAGGCCAGTTTAAAAAATGGGATGGAAGACGACTATATTTCTTCCAGACCTTATTAACAGCATTTATTCAACAAATTCTACAAGTACTCGATTTTTTAAATAAACAGCGCAAAGCGAATACTAACTTGTAAAAAACACGTCTGTTTAGAATTTAAAGTCATTAAATACAAAAAATGTACTTTTCCAGTGAGTGCATTTTTAAGTTCTTAGATTCCATGTTTTCTTTAAAATATAAAATACACAGTGCAGAGCAGCATTTCATAGATTCCGTTCTCTTGTTTTTATTAACGCTGCAGTCGCAGGATGTACATAATATGATCTGCTGCTGGGAAAATCAAGTCTCTTACTTCTAAAAACAGAAATTGTAATGACGTTTTTGTTAATTTAGACAATATGATGCATCTGTTTTATAGGGAGACGATCCTAAAGCAGGAAAGTTCCAAGGAGAAGAGGTAAATATATGCTACTTGTATAGTAAACAATGAATCACCGGCGTTCAAAGTAAACAGAAAACTAAATAAAAAGAAATGTACAAACCATAAGTGAAAATGCAGCCATTGGGGTGGGTCCTCAATTAAATCCTACACATGTCATGCTGATTGTGACTGATTTCTACATTCTGCCCCCCCCCCCCCCCCTTCTTAAAGCAGACATGATGGGATAAGGAGGTGGTGGCTGGGGATCAGCAATGGTTGTATTGAGTCAAATGGCGTAGGCGGTGCGGGGTTGGGAAGTATAATTCGAACTTCATTTATGGAGGGACCCATTCACAGGGAGTGCGGGTTGGGAATTACAATGCGGACTTCATTTATGGAGGGACCCATTCACAGGGAGTGCGGGGTTGAGGAGTATAATGCGGACTTCCTTTATGGAGGGACCCATACACAGGGAGTGCGGGGTTGGGAAGTGCAATGCGGACTTCATTTATGGAGGGACCCACACACAGGGAGTTCGGGGTTGAGGAGTATAATGCGGACTTCCTTTATGGAGGGACCCATACACAGGGAGTTCGGGGTTGAGGAGTATAATGCGGACTTCCTTTATGGAGGGACCCATACACAGGGAGTGGGAGGTTGAGGAGTATAATGCGGACTCCCTTTATGGAGGGACCCCATACAAACGTCGGTACGGCGTTGTGATTACAAAATGCCACTATGTCTAATATGTTCTCGATTTGCATTCAGTTTTTAGGAAAAATATATCCGAATCATGTTTAAGTACCACCCCCAAAACTGGACCGTTACACACATGGGGCTACTTTTAAATAGTTCCTTTCACTATGAATCCCACACATACTGCCACCCCGGAAATGGGACCACGTTAATTCAGTTCATTTGCTCCTCCTCCCGGGGGTTCACTTGGGCTATTCAAAATAAATACCGCTTGGATTCAATTGTTTTAGAACACACAAACAGTCTTTGAGGTGATGAATGAAATCCAGGAGACTTTAGATGCAATCCGCAATCCCGAGGGAACGCAGGAGGCCCCTGCCCGTACCTGCAGAGATCTCGCTTTGGCACACCCTGATCTTGAGAACGGTAAGGCGAAGAAAAAATTAACTTTGATTTTCTTCCATAAATAAAAAAAGAAGTGACTCACCAGATCAAAAAAAAAATCGACTAAAAGAGTTTTTACTCGTCCAGCCGGTTTTGTGAAATTCTAAAGTGAAAAAGATCAACTGGATGACATAAAAAATATTGAAAATAGCCTTTCAAATGAGAGATTTATCCTTAAAGTTTGTGTTCGGGCCTTCAGTGCTCATACTTTCCTACAAAAACACCTACAGCGCTTTAAAAAAGCTACTTATAAATATATAATGTAGCACTGTGTCTATTTTTGTCGAGAAAAGGCGATCAGCCGGATCAATTTTTAAAAACGTTTGGATGAGAAAAACGCACTTTTTTCCTGGCCTGGTCTTGGTTATTCCTACCAAATGGAACTTCTGAATGGCAAATCCTGTTCTTTCCCCAAATAATATGTTTTAATTTACACTGAACTGGAGAACTGTAAGTTTACTCCTCGCACAAAATGACTTTTTCTTTTAACTCATTTGGATTTTGAGATTGGTGAACTTTGATTTTCTTTTGTAAAACAATTTGACTTTTAACTTGAGATCGGTGAACTTTGATTTTCTTTTGTAAAACAATTTGACTTTTAACTTGCCCGATCTTCAGAACAGTAAAAATGTGCAAAATGGCATTTTTTAACTTACAATTATCTAGGCAATGGTAAGCACTGTTCTGTATATAGAATGGCACTTTTTCTGCTGTTTCATCCTTGCTATATCTGTTGTATTGAAACAGCCCATCCGTAGGATGGGCCCATCCAATAACAGCGAGGTATTGATTTACCCCATCTTCGTTGTTTTGCGCTTCTATAGTTTCAGCCCATATTTGGCTATAGAAATAGCACATATTTTCTTCTCCCCTTAGAAATGGGAACCAATTGCCTTGTGTTGTGAACAAGATGGGCTGTTTTAATGGTTGATGGGTGTAGAATGGGACCATCCTATAGCTGTAAGCCACAGAAATAGCACATGTAGAATCAGTATGTGCCAAATCAGAGAGATGCATAGGAATACCCCATCCATAGAAACAACACATCTGATCAAGAATATGGGCCAAATCTACAGATAATTGCATAGGAATACCCCATCCATGGAAACAGCACATGCAAGGCCGGCGGAATTGTACCTAATATAATTTGAAACGCTAGATCACGCTGACCCCCACCCCACCCCACCCCACCCCACACCCGCAGGAGGATTGGGGGTACTTGTATCAAATACGGCAACAATGCGCACACAAAACAATGCAGAAAAGCTTAAAATAAGGAGTAGGTATTTATTGTCGAATTTTCCGCGTTTTTTCTAAAATACGGGGGGGGGGGGGGGGGGTAAATGATTATTCCGCTGAAAACAAAATTTATATTGTAATTAATTGAAGACCGGCTTTTATTTTTGAAAACAAAAATAAATAAATAAATAAAACAGAAGTTATGTAAGCTATAAAGAAACGGCTCCTGTAGTAAAGCATCATTGGTATGACGTGTCTGTGTTCTTACGTAACAAACGTCACAGCTTATCATTCTCGTATCTCATGTTAATTGATAATTGTATACGAATATTTAAGTTGGGTTGTTGTTGTGTTAATGGGCAAATTGTAACATTGTAATGCGTGCGTATTATTTAATGAAAAATATTGTCATTGTTTCGTCAATTAACAATTTTTAACAAGAAAAAAATATCACCCAAATCTAAAAAGAAAACAAAATAATTTACTGAGGCTAGAGACGAAGTCCCTATGCACTGTGTTTTCCTTCACCGAGTCGTGTTTTATGGGGAGAAACTGTATGTGCTGTTTCAATAACCTCTGTATTGAATTAGCCCAGCCATTGGATGGGCCCATACAATGATGTGGTGTTTCAATGCTGGGGTGTTTCAATGCTACATCATCCACTGTCCCGGAGGCAGAAAAACATATATTAGCATTTAGATAAATGCATAAAACATAGTTGGGGAAAGAAATCGCTTCAAATAGATGTAAGTATTTAGCGCGTTTAAACCGAGCTTCAAATCTAATTAGATTGTAATTATGATTTCCTTGCAGGCATGTACTTCATTGATCCAAACCAAGGCAGTCCAAAGGATGCAATTGAAGTTTATTGTGATATTCAAGACCAGAAAACTTGCATTCTTCCTAAACCTGATACGGTACATAAAGCCTTTTCACATATTATCCGCCCCATAAAAGCCTTAAATTTACTTGCAGGCTTTGTGTTTTATTTGCTTTTTTATTTATTTTTATTCCAGGCCCGTTGTAGCGTTCAGTTTTACAGAATTAGTAATTTACTTAACTGAATAATTTGAAATTGAAAGAGCATGCATCCATTGATGGGGATGTAAGAATAGTTCATGAATATTTTATTAATATTATATTAATGTATATAAATATAGTGATATCACTGAGTGTTGATTTAATAACATGCGTATTCCCACAGTATGAGAAGAAAACATGGTTCACCGGTCGTCGCCAGAAACACATGTGGTTTGCCGATGATATTTTGGATGGTGATCAGGTAGTATTATTTTTTTCTTTGATTATTACAACTATACCTAAAATCACATAGAATTATTTTTTCTTTCATTATCATAACGATACCCTATAATCGCAGCAGTATTCATGCAAACAATCTGCTGTTATGAAACTAGGTAGTTGTTTTCCTTTTTTGAGGGGATAGGGATGGGTGTGCTGGGGGAGGGGTAGTGGTGGAGGAAACGGGGAAGGGTACTCAGTGTGAAAACAGCCAGTACCGGTACCCTTTACCTGAAAATTAAATAAAATGTTACGCATAAAAGTTCTTCAAATCAGAATGTTTTCAGCAAAAGTAGGGTGGACATATTTGCGGAAGTAGCGTAAATTTAAACAGATACTCATCTTTTATTTCTAAAATCTCAAAGATCTTAGCGCTTAGATCTATTAGTAAAATCGAGCACGCAGCTGACTAGGAAGTTATATGGTACCCACCCAACCAAATTATCGTGGTACCCTCCTCAACTGGAAGTTTCTCTTTCCTTGATCGTCAACTTTTCACGGTATTACGTTTCTTTAAATTAATTCAGGACGCAGTCAGTGGGACATAGCTAACACTAAATCACTTTTTTATTTAATGTTACAGTTTACGTATAAAACAGACGGCATGCAGCTGCGCTTCCTGCAGCTGTTGAGTAGACGTGCGTACCAGAACGTGACGTATCACTGCCGTAATTCGGCCGCCTATTACGACATGGAATCGGCAAGTCTGGACAAGGCGGTCAAATTCCAATCTTCCAATGACCTGGAGCTGGTGGCTGATCGGCCGAAGCGACAGCGCTACTCGGTGGCTCTGGATGAATGCCAAGTACGTCCTTATAATAATAATAATAATAATAATAGAGATCACTATTGATCAGTCCCAGAGGTAATTGTTTTTCTTACGTTCAGGTATATTTAAAACTCAATGTGAGTAACATTTTAAATTTGTAATTACTGATTTACGTTTTAAAACTTTTTTGTTTTGTTTTTACAGTATAAACAAGATAAATGGACCAAAACTGTGTTTGAATTCGATACTGAGAAGGCATCGCGACTACCTGTACTTGACATCGCCCCGCTGGATATCGGTGGAGAAAACCAACAGTTCGGTATTGAAATTGGGCCTGTTTGTTTTACGTGAAAAAGAACAATTTAAAAAAATTATAATAAAGACGAAAGGGAGAAAAATATACACTGTGCTTGGATTTGAAGTTTAGATTTGAAGACCTTTAAAATTAAAAAAAAACGTTGCGACTGTTAACAACAAAGCTGATTTTGTGTGATGTGACATTTCGTTTCAATGAGTGTTTTGTGCTGTTTATGTCCCTGTGGTGTGTTTTTCAATGTTTATGTACAGTCCTGTTCTTACCCAATTCAAGCATTAAATCAGTTTTTGTTATCGCCAAATAATTTTTTAAAATAGTATTGAGTTCAATGTTGTTGGTCCCCGTATTTCTCTTAGTATTCCTGATTCGCTTTATGCGTAAAATTATGAGCAGAGAATTGACACTGTTATTACCCGGAAGTGAATACGAGAGAAATACGTAATGCGCACAGTATTGACATATGAATGTGTATGGAGCTGCCTTTTCGTTACATGGTCCAAGGAGTGGCGTTAACATCCGTCGTTATTCGAAGTCATGAAATTCACTAATTACAATACAGTAATGAGTTAATTCTAACATTATTCCGCAAGCTTGTTTGTACATTGACAAAAGAGTATTAGTACAGCTTTAAAATATGCTCTTACGGGTAACTTATTATCAGAAATGTAAGGACCATATTTAAACAGAATTTCCCTGATTTTTGTTGTTGAAATGTTTTAATAGCCGCAAATAAAGTTTATCAAATCTTTTGTGCTAAAAACTTTTGCCCTTATCTTAAATATTAATAAAGTAGCACTTTACTATATGAGCTCTCCTTAGACAAACTATTTTTCGCAATACATGTGAAATGTGTTGCAATGCTGAGCTCAACATATAAAACTGATTTCTTATCGTTTAGAAGGTATATGTTTCCGGTACATGTGCGTTAGGTATTTGTTTTAGGTACTTGTGTCTTGTTTTTGGTGTTGTACTGTTTTGTATATATACTGTATACCTATATCAATCTTTAGTATGTTCAGAGTCGGTAGGAGTAGATTACGAATATAGATGTATGTTAGTCAGTTATTACAGAGTTTAGTTTTGTGATCACATGTTTAGAATTGCAATTCGATTGGAAAGAAAGAGACTCAGAAAGAATCAACAGAGAACAGTTTTGAGTAATTCTCTGAATAAACAGGTGGATATAAATCTGTGAACATAAATGTATAATGCAGTCCATGGTTATAACATGTGGCGTTTGATGGCGTCATCTTCCTAACGTTATCGTTGCGAAATTGCTAACTACACCTGTCTGATATTTTTAGTTATCAAACACTTTTCACACGTTCAGTATTATAATACATTTACAAATAGTTACAATACACCCGTGCCATTCTTTATGTAACCGACAACTTGTCTATTACTGCATATAACATGTAAGTAAAAAAAAGCAAAATAGTAAATTTATATACAAGTGTGATGTATGTGTCAAAAAGAAAATTTAGAACTGATTTCATTTGCAAATATTGTAAACTGCGAAAAAAAGATTTGCCAACTAAACATGTGCACACATCTCACGCTCTTCAGTCTTTCAAAACAAAATTGCTTAAGGTCATTTGTGGCGTTTGCTATGTATTATTCAAAACTAATTAGTTTCGGATATTTTTAACGTTAGTTTCATACTAATATATTTTGAATGATGATGGTCTTGTTCGTCCTGCAAGTGACCTTACTGATTGTTTAAACGTATATCGTATTTGAACATTGTAAACAAATTTGCATTTTTTTTTGTTTTACAAGATTTATCGTATTACTTTCACTATATAGTATGTATATTCGGAGATTTAAGCATAACACGTATTATTTAATTTGAAAAACGTAGGACGTTTTCACTTAAAATAATTCTTAAACAACGATTAAAAATAGTTTGCCTTGGATCACTAACGTTTAAACAAATGTGAAAAAAAGGAAGAACAAAAAAATGAAGGTCGAGGAAGAGATTAAAGAGCTTCTAGGTTTGATTTTGAACTGATTGACTATTAACTGCGTGTTTTTACTTTAGTAGTGATCAAAAAGCGTGGGTAGAAATGTGATCACATTATCAGGTGGATTAGGTATCCCTGCCGTATCTGGATATGAAATCAGACAGACACGAGTTTTATTGATTGCTTGGTTTAAAGGACAAAACAGCTATGTGTTGTTGGGGTTTTTCTGGGATACTTCGTAGTTTTATAAGCAAAGAATGTAGATTTAAAAGTGTGTTTGTAGTTTGTGTTAGAATATATATTAGCAATGGGGCGATGATGGCAAATTGTACAGTTGGTCTATAGAGAGAATTACAGGTTAAAAAAGTGTGAAAGGTAAAAAAATTCTGGTGGGTAAAATCGCCAGGTCTTGGTGCTTTAAAAACAGTACTTGGTGCTTAAAATGGTATTTGGTGCTCTTAAAACAGTATTTGGTGCCTTTTTGTGCAAATTTAGTCTGATATTTACCTTTATGTTTTAGTATAAAGATATGTTGAAAGGTATTGAAATGATCAATTGCTTGGTGCTAAGTTAGATAGTTTTCTTGTCACACAAAAATCATCTTGTAGTGTCTAAGCGACAAGTAGGATGCAGAATATTTTCTTTTTAAAAATAAAGCTTAAACTGAAGACTTGATCTTTTTGTATTTTTAGTTGCGCGAGTTTCTTAAATATGCCAAAATTTTAGGCATGTTTTATGATATGTTTCTCCAACTCAGAAGACAGTATTCTACTGTTATTTTCATAAATGAAAGGCAACGAAATAAAAATCTGGACTTGCAAATTTGATTTGATAACAATGAACACCTTTTTTGCATTCCGTCGGTTCTTTCCTAAAATTCAAGCAACGAATTTCGCAGTAATTTGAACTTCAATAGTGCATTATTGTAATGTGCCAGTAGTATAGCTTTTGGATAAACTGAACAAGTGTTGCATATGTTGGTTAGAGCTGATTCTTTAATTTCACAATTACAGCATTTATTCGTTTCTAATTCAAAGAGTTTAACAGTTTTCACGACATGTGATTGTATTCAACAATTTACATTTTCCAGCCTGTTGAAAAAGAACTTCAAAACAACTATTGAAAAACATAGTTAAATCTTCATTGTATAACCATTGATGTTTGGTTTTGTGTCAATATGCGTCAAGGATAATTAATTTAGTAACTAAATACAATTTTGACTTATACCTGAAAGAAGCTTGGCAAATCCCTTTTCTAATTATCGACTCTACTCGTATTCAACCGGATGTTTATTATGAGAAAATTCATCCCCGGCTCCTAAACTGTCGACAATAGCTGACAGAAAGCAAAGGAGAGTATATAATTATGTCATCTTCTACAACTGGATAAAAGTTGCGTGGATAATTCCTGAGAGAATATTGGACAGAACCAACTTATTTATTTAGTTAAAACGTATTACCTTTGTGTTATTGTCTGTATGAGATTCAAAGCCCCAATATATTTTACTTTTCTGTTGTTTCAAAAACAATGCTGGAACTGAATTTTTTTCACTTAACTGTAGTATGCAAACCAACAGGACTGAAAGTCACTTAATCTTGATAGACCGATACACAAAGAAACTTTCCCACTGATGGCTTGCAACTTTCAGCATGCTTTTGTTAGTAAAATAAAACGGCTTTTGTTGCATCTATCGCATAATTCGTACAGTACTGTACCATCTTATCAATATTTCTGTAACTGTGAACTATTCTAAGTTTTCATTTAACAAAAATGTCGCCTGATCTCAGAACAGAGCTTGATCAATGTATAAACACGACAACATTATCAGAATTTTAAATATCATTATATGTGCATAAATCTTCAAGCTCACACAAACGATTCTTACTGCTTACGAGTTTGGAACTGGTAATATCGTGTGTAAAGTGAATGTCAAAAGTGTACACTTTTAGCTACGTTACTCCCAGCATTAAACATTATTTTAAAATATCATAATATAGATATATATACATATCTTCAAGATCATACAAAAAGAAGTCAAATAGTGTTGATGAATTTTCGGTACTGGTATTGCATGTATAAAGGGAGTCTTAGAAGAATACTCTTTATGCAGCGTTAATCCCACAATATCTGTTCCAAACGCTAAGGTAAACTACATAGATTTGAATCTGAAAACAAACAGACCATTAAATTACAATACACTCTAGCAATTTAATAAAACGGAAAGTGTAAAGGCACGATTATAGATAACAAATTTTAACCTCAAGGATACGGAAATTTCTTTTATTGATGTTATAATTTTTCAACGCTCATTCTGTCACTAATATTAATATCAAAGCAGACAAAGACAAAAAGCAAGACTATAGACGGGGGCATCTTATTTCATTTCAATAAATTAAAATTTGCAAGCATTTCAACAATCCTTCTGTAACCATCCTTCGAGTTAAGCATTACCTAAACTTGAATCATACGCGACAGGTAAGATACGTTTTTCCAGTGGATCCATGCTATACGTAACGGTATTGACTGAAGTATCCTGGGGTACACAGCCCCCACAATTGCCGGTACATGTCCAGCTCATGTACTGATTGTTTGTAGATCGAAATTCAGAAACCACTTCACCTTGATATTGCCAAAGATATCGCTGTACCTGTCATAACACGTTTGTCAATAAATAAACAAATCCGTTATGCTAGTTTTGTTATGCTTTCTACAGAGATTGAAAAAGGTGTAGCAATGTAAGAAATTCAAAAATATAATATATGTGCCAAAAGTCTGTGATTACCTGTGTCTGAAGACAAATTTCAGGTTTTCAACAAACCGCCGACAGAAAATTCAACGAGCGTTTTTTGTCAAAGTCTTTGTTTATCATTTAAACACCATCAGACATTTATTGAATTAGCACGTGAAACAGGTAATGCGAATATCTATGGAAAGACGGTGTCTTACCAGAGTGCTAGTGTACAATATAAGCCTTTACGATACACATAGGTGTCCATAAAATGCACCAAACAAGGAAACATTACCCTTGTACGTTCTTCATCGCCTGGCCAGGTCAATAAAATTGCAACTAAATAAAGAAGTGACCTGGTCGCACAAAAACTTTCAAGTAAAACACAAAAAAAGGAAAATCGGAATAAAGTTTAAAGTACAAAAGCCAGAGCCCCCAGTACAGATAAAAATAAGAGTACAGACTGAAATCAACCACTTTCAATCGACTTATTTAGTTTCTTATTTTACTAAACAAAACCAAATCTCCATTTATCTGTTTACTGAAATCAAAGATTCATTTCTGCAAAAAATATCAAAACTCATGGTCAAAAATTTAAAAATAAACAGAACTAGATCGGCCAGTGATCACAGACACTCCACCCAAGAATGTCAAACAATTATATTAGCAGCCGTTGTTTTTGTAAGGTATTTCTATATAAGTTCAGCTACAGGTTTTTATCTGGGTTTTGGAAGGTGGTCGCTACAGACAGGTTTAAGGTACACCTTTTTGTCCAGATCTGGTAGATGGTCCCTAAAAGAGGCTTTATTGTACGCTTATTATTCGAATCTAGAAGGTGGTCGCTAATACAAGTTTTACTTTAGGTCTTAGTATCCTGGTCTGGAAGTTGGTCGAAACAGGTAAGTTTTGACGTACGTCTTTTCATCTGAATCTACAAGCGGTCACGGCTTACTTTACGTCTTTTTATCTGGGTCCTGAAGGTGGTCTCTACATAACCAGTCTGCTGCTTCATTGGTGATATTTTGCTCACCATTACTCTCTCTTGGCTTCCAATCTACGAATTACTCTAAACGCAATCCGAACCCTTTTGCCCGACGTTGTTCAAAGAGCTTGAATAACAAGAGGTGAAGGCCTCACTCGCTGCTTTGTTTATCAGGATTTTACAGCGCCACCTGGGTTGTTAAATCGTTTCCCACACTGCTTTTTCATTCACACAAACACATTTTAACCTTTTCTCGTTTGTTGGGACTGTTCTTATTTTTGAATTTCACTAAAGTTATGACATCAATAAAACAATAAGGGTACCGAGAAAACATTTATTTGCTATAATTAACACATTTTCATGTATTCTCATGCAAATATCACAGGTGTTTTAATTTTATAACCTTTCGATTTCGAGAGCTCCCCTGTTTGCATATCCCTATTCTGCATTTTCAATGCATGTGCTATCCTAACCTTCAGAAACAGATCAATGAGATAATTCACTATTTTATCACAGTCTGGCTTTTTACATGAAAGATCTTTTGAACAGCCGGAATCTATTATTCTTCGGAATAGTTTGCCTGGCCTTGTCAGAATGCATGACGTATTTAAATAAACTGCAAAAAAGTGATTCACATTCTGCTACAAAATCTGCCAGCACTTGTGATGGTACTGATAACCTTGATGTACCACAAAATTTCGGATTCATTTAAGGACCACTGCAAAAACAGTCGGGACAAGAAAAACTCTTTTTGGCCTTTTTAATTAAATAGCCGACAATATAAACCGCGACATTTTCTTCTGGAATTTTTAACTCGGACAATTGACTATTAGCTATTGATGGTAGATCTAACACATTTTCAGGAATTTTGCGATTTTCGTCATTTCTATTTTGTTGTAAATTGGGCACTTGTACGTTTGGGTTAGCCTCTTGAAATTCCTGTAATTTCAGTAAAAATCCAAATCACCAGCACAGTTGCTTTTTTCGCTTTTCAGAAACATCGAATCTACACATGCATCTCTATAAGCGGCTCTAAATTGAACTGAATCTGGATTATCCCTGTGTCCCTCCTTTGCATTTCGAGGCAATCTTCGTTCATGCGATTGGTTAATAAGAATTTGAGATAATGATTTGTAAAGAGGTCATTCCAAAGCAATTTTAGACACAAAAGAGATATTTGCCATCCCTTCAAACATGGTAAATTTTTCCCCGTTCCGGTTTTTGTTTCCTTTTCCAACCATTTCATGCATTCATCTAAGAATGTTATATGTTTTGAGTCAGGCCTAATACCGCTTCGGAATGGATGCGATGACGATATTTCGCTACTGTTGAAGACGTCAAATAATTGCTCGAATTGCGTAGATGAAATTTGCAGTATGTACTGCCTTTTCATCCATTTTCCCCAATGAACACAAACTTGAAATTCCCACCGCTACAGTGTGACTTAAAACCTCTGTTGGCAAATTCACCCTCATTGCGGACAAGGATAGAAGTTCAATATGTTTTGCAGAAATTTTTGGTGCAAGTCTTATGGACAATGTTGAATCGAAAAGGTAAAACTCTTCAATAAATGACCACTTTATTTCCTCACCATCAATTGTAAAGCCTGATTTCTTCAGATTATTTCTGATATTTTTTATGAGATGAGGAGGGTCGAACGCCACAAAAATCGTTTTGTCACCTACAATAAAATATGGCCTTTCTATTCCCACGCCGCCCAAGCGCTCGATCATTGACCGATTGTTACTTCTCTGGTCACACACAAAAAAGTTTAACTTTTAAACCGATATCGTGTAACTTTGACACACACTCTAAAAGCAACTGCTGCAAACTTTTAGATGATAAAGGACCACTAGATAAGAAATACCCGATGGCCTGTTTCCACTTTTGAGTAAGACCGCCAACCATAAAAACGCCGGCATGATTTCCAATATACTTCGAGCATATTCCCGAGTTTAAAGTTTCGAACCCCTCAATTTTGTCACTTTTGACATTATATGCTAGCTGTTCTTTTACTGACATTTCGTCGCACACAATAGAACACAGCTTATTCTCTTCCTTTATAGAAGAACCTCTATGTTTCAAACCCTAAAAAAACAGCAAAATGAAATCCAGCATTGATGTTTACTTTTTACGTGCATTTTTTAATATCCTAACCGACGGAAGTGCAAAGGATTTCGCAAAAATTCTGTAACATTTAGGACTTGAATGAAAAAATGTCAGTGCCAAAGCTTTATCCTGGTCAGTCCAGGACCATATAGAGAACGTGCACCCATTTTTATTTGGGCAACGCAAAATCTCGTACAGAACCTTTCAACACTTTCGAAACACTTTCTACGGCTGCATCGATTCGGTCGTTTTTCTTACTTGGAGTTATAATTGACGCAGTAATCTTGAAATTTTACTCGAAGCGACTGGTTTTTCTTCTTCAGTTTCGCGGTCGTTGGGATCTCATCGCACGTGTTTTGCGGAGTTTTTAGTATTTCCGGTTGGCTGACCTTCGGCTTCTTCGGTGAAGCAACTTTCTAGTAGTCGATGTTGGTCGCTTTGCGGTGATTTGCTTCGGTGGATTCCGGATGTTTATAGAAAGTTGGCACGGTACACCATATCAAGCGGTTCTTTTATGAGAAAAAATTGGACATGGTTTGATAATAATACTAATAATAATAATAATAAGAAGAAGAAGAAGAAGAAGAAGAAGAAGAAGAAGAAGGAGAAGAAGATCAAGAAGAACTTGAAGAAAAAGAATTTGAAGAAGAAGAAGAAGAAGAAGAAGAAGCCTTATAAGTGAAAAAAACTGACATGACATTTGTCAACGAAAAAACGTTTCATTTTTTAACCATCCCCATAACCAACCTCCCTACACCCCCACCCGCAACCCCTGTCCCAAAAGACTTGCATAGGGAACTTCACAAACAATTTCGCCCAATAAATGAAAAAACTATTGCCGTTGATGTTTATTCATAAACTGACTGTCCTCAAAATGCCGAGCGCAAATCCGTCTGTGTTTTAGATCTTCTGGAGAGTTTCCTTTCAAATCCTGACGCCTTATATTCTGTATCCATTTGTCACATCTACTCAAATCCCAGGGAAAAGTGAAAAATGAAATATTCTTGTCCACTCCTTTGTAATTATTACAACCCCAAGCTGCACAAATTGGCGAACGGGCATTTTTTAAAAAACAGGTTTTTCTTCACTTCCATTCTTGTTTTTGCTGTTTACATTACGGCTGTCAACCTCGTCTGCCAGAGGCGCCACCAGGAAGGCTGTTGCATATTTATGGTCTGCCTGCATCCTCTTGTTATTCGAACTCTTTGGCTATGGTAAGGGCCTGTGCCCTAAGTGTAGTTATAGTCATAATATATAGCTTGTCTTCGCCAAAAGACACTAGAAAGGCATTCTTCATAACTGCGCAACAGATGAATCACCTCGGTGGGAGAAGCGTGGGGGGGGGGGGTGGAATTTCGGTGCCAAAATGGTGAGCTGCTTGTCATAACACAAGATATCAGATTACCCACTTTAAAAGTGATAAATACTTCCTGGTACTGCAGAAATGCTAACCTTTACATGATAGCTGTAATATATGGAAGAGCCTGGCAACGAAATAAAAAGAGGTTTGCGGTAAAAAAAAAACAATAGCTAGAGCTGCTGAGGCCTGTGAATACGACAATAACATATCATGGTAGGTCGCTTGATTTCTGAAATGTGGCCATACGCCGATTCATATCCCTCTCCCATGTTTCCAAATCCTGATACGCCTGTAACTAAAATGTAAGTGAAACGAGTGAGGGTATGGGTATTTCCTCAAACACCTCCCAGAACCAAACGAGCAATATTTTTGGCATAACGATAAACTCGGATGTTTATCTTTCCTACACTCCAACCTATTATAACAAATAAACACTTCATAATGCACCACAACTCAGAGTGACCCGTGACTGAATGACATGTTACGTAATAGTGAGGATGAGTAACGCACAAAAAGTCAAGTGCAAGCAAGGTAAGAAATAACCATGGATCGATAGCTATGTTGCTGCTGTTTTGCACAGAATCTTTTACCCAATAACGTCATGTGCCGTTTTCAGTCATTCTACTCCAGACACGATGTGACAGAATCTTTCGAACCTACTAAACAAAACAATCTCACGAAATTTTCAGCTTCATCCGATGTTCAGCGGCTGAAAAATGTACGTTATAACGTCATGCGCCTTCCCTAACAACGTAATATATGTCAAAAGTTGATATTTATCTTAAGATTTTCAGCTCGAGCCTTCGCCGCTCAGGCTTTTCTAAAACAAGTACTTCAACACTTGAAAGTTGCAGCCTATAATTCATAATAAAAGTGTTATGTCACGGAAGCATTTTATGAAACCACTAAAATATATTTTGGGAAAATCAACGGAACTAAAATTTTGGCCAATACCGTGTCATCGAAATTTTCAAAACTAAAACAAAAATTTCGTCAGCGGTAGATTTGCATAGGAAAAGATTTCTGGTCGGTTGGGTAAATTTAAAAAATGTGAGATGAGAAGCAATCCTATTTGGCTTAATTCTTAACATTTCGCTAACTTTCATGTGTGGTTATTTTACAGTGACAAAAATAATTATTTCTGAAATCATTCTACTTTGTTCTGAAAGTGGAATGTATACATGCCGTCAACGGAATAAAAAATCCAGTGCCGATGAAATTCATTCTTGCTTCGCCATTTTCGAGCCCAGTGCAGCTGAAAGCTTTGCCAAAGAGAGGAAAAGAATCAACTGAGGCGTCGCCGTCACCTTCTACCCAGTTTTCGCGACTTGTAAAGGTATGATCCCATGATCTGATCGTCATGTTCTAAAACAATTTGATGACAAAATTGAAGTTTATGCTTGCTTAAATTTCCCTTAGAAAAGAATTCATAGTTATTAGAATGTAATGCCAGATTTAGTTACTGCTTATCTAATACCTACACCCCGATACTACTATCTCCCATCAACTCGACAATACTGGTCCAGCAGCCCCAAAAGATACTGAATTGCAGAATGAGGCCTTGATCAGGAATGTAAGTACTAATCGTGCCTAATGCGCCTCTACTTCGCAGTAAAGGCAAAAATTCTAAACTATGCTGTACAGTAATAACGTTCGACGTGGCGTTACTTAAGTCACGACTATATGGTACCAAATATTAGTAAGATTGCCATAGTGATCAGTCATTGTGACTAATCTTTTCTAAAATAGTTATATAGTAATCTTTTTTTGTTTATGTTGCCAAACAAGTATATTTTTAATAACATTGCCCCATATTGTTATGCATTCGTTACATTAAACACTGTTGTAATAAATAAGCCTTTTATACTTGCAAAATAATGAAATAACTACGCAAAAGTTAAAAATATTGTAGCAAACGTGAATTATTCACAGAACAAGAGAAAATTGATAGTGCTACAATACCTCAAGATTCACGCCAATTTTGTCGAAATACACATCACCATGTATGAAGCTGTCCAATTTTCTTGTTTTGGAGAAGTTTTCGCCTGGACCAGCTGGCAGCGTAAGGTATTCATTAGGGGTTTCTGAAGTCATGTTGTGACAATATATTTGTGTGCCTTGTTGTCTTGATAAGCCAAAGGCTTGTAAACAATATGCTCCATCTTCAAATACACGTTGAAATATCCGTACATCATTACAAGAAGTTGAAATGTAATCTGCCTTAAATCAAAACAAAAACATTTTCTAAAATTACTAAATATAAGTTTTTGCCATGTTTTAAAATCTCTTCATTCTTTACAAATAAATGAGATTGAGAGAGAGAGAGAGAGAGAGAGAGAGAGCGAGAGAGAGAGAGAGAGAGAAAGAGAGAGAGAGAGAGAGAGAGAAATAGCGAGAGAGAGAGAGAGAGAGGCAAACAGACAAACTGTCTCCTTTACACACAGAGAGAGAGAGAGAGAGAGAGAGGGAGAGAGAGATAGGAAGAGAGAGAGAGACAGGCAGACAGAAAGGGTGCAGACAACTTTCTTCTTTACAGACCCCTGTTCTTACTTACAGACCCCTGGGTGTTATAAGCCACTATTATAGTCTCATGTGTGAAATTATAAGCTGTTTTATAAAAATAGTTTGCAAGCTTGTCACTTTTTTAGGAGTTCTGATAGAGGACACTTAAAAAATCGCAACCACCTTTATGTAATATGTGAAAGAACCACTGAGTTGAGTACTGCAGGCAAGAGTCTTTTCCAACAAGACGCAATTATGATTGTTGCTTGTACGTGTGTCGCTGTCAAACAAGTATCCCATGCACCTGTGTTCTGTCACACAGTATATCGCACATTTTGATGTAATTGGTGCGTGTCTGTACACTGTATTTGAACTGTCTGCAGGAACTGCCATTTGAAAATCGCATGCCTGAAAATATTGTTCCATCCGAGTTGCAGAACAACTGTAAATAATATTTATCAGACATATCACAGATATTGTCAAAGATACTTTATCATAGCCCATTTTTGTTTTGAAATCTTAATAATTCATTTTTATCTATATTTTCATGTTATTAGCTGAAATGAAACAAAAGCATCCATTTAGTAATATTCTTAGTGAGCAACGCCAAGTAAAAACTACTTATTTACTATTCTTGGGAACAACGTACGCCATATTTAAACATCGGGTTTATTCCCACGGTATGGAATATCACAACACGGTCACCTAGCTAAAAAAAGCATCTATTCTTTTGATACATAAAAAGTGTTCCTAATCAATAGCATTATTGACTGTTTATTAACCATTGCCATATTGATGTCATTGTGTTTTTACTTCATCCTAAAGCTTTAACACAAGTGCTATGCTTGAAACAAAGTGAATGGAAAAACTGTGCCCTAACATTCAACCTGGTGTTTCAATTATGGCTCCGCATTGTGTGGTCCCTCTCTTTAAATTTCCTAAAGTTCCTTATAGGCAATGTCTAAACGTAGAAAACCTATATGAAACAAGTTTGGCCACGAACAATGCCCCAGCTTGCAATTACCGTGTTAGAATTTATAACATATAATTACAACTGATTCATTTCAGGGCAAATTTATTTTCTGGGTGTGTTGAGTTTGATAGGCAATACCCTAAACACTAAGTTATACGTGACATTTTTACGAAATTACTACCGAACTTCCCTAGATTTTGATTCCATTAATCAAAATTTTAAGACAGAAGCAATATAGCCCTAGTTTTAGTTAAGACTTTAATAACAAATTGGTTTTTACCGACACACCGAATTACGAAAAACGAAATAGCCAGGTAAGAACTAATTACCACTACCTTAAAAGAATTGTTAAGAAAGTAAAATAAACAGCTATCAGAACTGTACTTTTTTGCCAGAATTTCATAATTTTGGTAAGTCCTATGATAGCCTTAAATGTTGTAAAGACACTGGTTTTGGTTAATATTTCCACTAATTTTTATTCATTTTGGTCGATATTTTCTCTAATATTTGGTGAAACAACAAAAACAAAACACGCAAGAACCAGATAGGTACTAATCTCCGCTACTTTACCAACACCTTGCGCCAGTGGGCTCTGTCCCTGGCCAAGAATTTATAAAAAGAATGTTTGCCAATATTTTCGGTCATGTTACAAATAGGCGTTTTATCGTCAATATTTTAACCAATTTTTGGCAAAAAAGGTAATAACCAGGTGTAGGCTTACGCGCAACTTTCCATTAAAATAATTGGAGGATATACGTTTGAAAGAAATTGCGCTTTGCAGGTAGGTAATAATGTGTGCAACTGGTACATAAAATTACAAGGCAATGAAGTTATTTTTCTTGTTGTTAGCGAAGATTTTTCGGAAAAATTGCTTTTCGCCAATATTTTGCCCAATTTTTGGCCAATCACACAAGAGGGAGAGTTAGAGAGAGAGAGAGAGAGAGAGCGAGAGAAAGCGAGAGAGAGAGAGAGAGAGAGAGAGAGAGAGAGAGAGAGAGAGAGAGAGAGAGAGAGAGAGAGAGAGAAGAAAGAATAGTGAAGTAGGCACGAATATCCGCTTCCCTAATTCAAAATTTTGAAGTTTAGTCATTTAAGAGTTTAGTTTTTCGTCAATATTTTCACCAATTTCTTTTGTTTTTAGCCAAAATTTCCGCCAATATTCTGGCCAATCATCAAAAAAGTAACAGCTAGGTAGAAAATAATGTCTGCTATCTTTACTTAAAATTTCAAGACAGTAATACTATGTTCCTTGAGATAGCTACGGTTTTATACAAAATCGACTTTCATCAATATTTCCGCTAATGTTTGGCGATTCGCTAAAACAATAATCGCCAGGTAGAAACCTATGTACCCTACCTTTTAGCAAAATTTTAGGACGCTTGTATAAAGACCTATGAGATAGTAAGACCTCCTGCCTTTCTTTTAAATTTTCGAGACAATAGGACTGTTTCCCCGGAGTTCGTTAAGATTTTACTGCAATTTTTTCTGAAGCTTTTCACAAAAATTTTCGCCAATTTTTTACCAATCCCGAAAAATTCTAACTACCAGGAAGGTAGGCCGGGCTACAACCTTTCCGTAAAATACAAAGACAGTAAAACTATTTCTATGGAGTTCGTCGAGATTTACTAATGTTTTTGGTTTTTCGCCAATTTTTTTTCACCAATCACCAAAAATTATAACAGCCAGATAGATAGCAATGCTTTCTACCTTTACGTGAACTGTCACGATAGTAATACTATTTTCCCAGAGTTATCTGAGATTTTACTGAAAATGTTTTGGTTTTTTGCCATATTTTTTGGCCAATCACTAAAAAAGTAATACCCAGATAGATAGTAACGTAGTAACGCCTCCTACCTTTAACTAAAATTTCAAAACAGTAAGACTATTTTTTGGCCAATCACTAAAAAAGTAATACCCAGATAGATAGTAACGTAGTAACGCCTCCTACCTTTAACTAAAATTTCAAAACAGTAAGACTATTTTCGTAGAGTTAGTTAAGATTTTAAAAAAATAGTTACGTTTTCCGCCAATTTTTGGCGAATCGCCAAAACTAGTAAGAGATAGGTGGACACCTATGCACCCTGCCCCTCCACCAATATTGAACAATGTTTCCATAAAAATCCTTGGAGATGCATTGTACAGAAAAATAATTTGTGGTCAATTGTTGTTTTTTTACAAACTTTTCGCCGAATTATTAGCCAATCACCACAAAAGTAATAGCCAGTTGGGTGATATTGCCTGCTACCGTTACTTAAAATTTCAAGACGGTAAGTTTATTTTCCTGGAGTTAGCTAACATCTTACGAAATTTCATTTTTTCGCCAAAATTTTCCTCAATTTTTGGCTATTCACCAAAAATTTACCAGCCAGGTAGGTGGGAAGGCCTGTTACCTTTACTTAAAATTGCAAGACTTTAAAACACTATATTCCTGGAGATCGTCACGATTTTACTGAGATTTTTTTTCGTTTTTCGCCAATTTTTGGCCGATCACCAAAAAATGTAACAGCCAGTTACATAGTAATGCTTTCTACCTTCACTTAACATTTCAAGAAAGTAATACTATTTTCCTGCAGTTACTTAAGATTTTACTGAAAATTTTGTCACCAAAAAGTAATAGACAGGTAGGCAGTAACGTTTCTTATTCTAACCTAAAATCTCAAGACAACAAGACTATTTTCCTGGTTTTCGCTAAGATTTAATGGAAATTGTTTTGGTTTTTCGGCAAATTTTTCGCCAATTTTTTGCCAATTCCCCAAAAAAGTAACAGCCGGGTAGACAGCAATGTTTGCTACCTTTAATTTTAAGAAATAATATTATTTTCCTGGAGTTATTTAAGATTTTGCTGAAAATTTTCGGCAAAATGTTAGCAATTTGGCAAGCACGAAAAAAGTAGGTAGCAATGCCTGCTCCCTTTGCTTGAAATTTCAAGTCACTAAGACTATTTTCTAGCAGTCTCTTAAGGTTTTAATGGATTTTTTTTCTTTCCGCCGTAATTATTGGCCAATTTTTCACCAATCATAAAAAACTAATGGTCACGTAGGCTGTACTGCCTGCTACCTTCACTTAAAATTTCAAGACAATAAGATTCTTTTCCAGCAGTTAGTTAAAATTTTACTGAAAAATTTCGCCAATTTTTGGCCAATCACCAAAAAAGTAATAGCCAGATAGGTGGTAACGCTTGCTATTCTCACTTAAATTTTCAAGATAGTAAGACTATTTTCCTGTAGATATTTAAGATTTTACGAAAAAATGGTTTTTCGGCAGTATATTAGCCAATTTTTTGCGAATCGCCAAAAAAGTAATAGTCAGGGGGGCACTTATGCAGCCTGCCTTCCACCTAAATTTTAGAACGTTTCCTCCAAAACTCTAGGAGGAGATACGTTTCAAACAATTTTTTGCCAGTATTTCGACCAATGTTTTTTGGGAATCGCCAATAAAAAGTATTAGCCAGGTAATTATGTCCGCCGCCATCAACCGAAATCTTGAGATACGAATTTTTAACTTCAAAGTGCAATTTAGTGCCCATTTACTCTGGATTACAATTTACAATTTTAGTTTAAAAATGCATTTTATTCGAATTCAAAGGAGCTATTCAGTATAATATTGTTTATCTTAAAATTTTTTACACTCTCTTCCAATGACCAGAGTCAACACTTTACAACTTAACTTGTAAAGAGCATTCACATAATTATTTACTGAAATGATCCTGCACTTGCATTCCGGTTTACAACGTGACGTCATGCGATTTTATTATAACGCAAAGTTGATTGCAACGATCCAGATTTTCTTTTCCAAATGAAAATGAGTTTGCAATTCACATTTTCAAGACAGTGTTTGAAATCACAATATAATCCAAGTTTAAAAGATTCTATAGTAGTTGATAAAGGGGGTTCTACTGTTGTCAATCATCGTGACGTCATCATTTCATCAATCAAGCCCTGCCAACCCCCCCCCCCTCTACCCCGGACATAGTGGTCAGATCCCCCTAGGACATAGTCGTCAGACCCTTCCCCCTTGGGAAAATTTTGTGATTTTTGCATATTTATCCGCTTCAGACGATTTTGAACATTTTTGTTTTTTTTAACCTCCGATCTATCACATCCATAAAAAAATGCAAAAGTGCATAAAGTGAAAAATGTGAAAATAAAATAACTGAAACTTGTCTCCATATATTGGCCATACTTTCACAAAATTGTATTGCGATCTGAAGAAAACTGAAAGAGAAGCGAAAAAAACAAGTCATCAGTGAAACTGATGAATGTCCCCCGACACGAACTATGATCGAATAGAAAAATATGCGACTTCGCACAACTTCGATATATATTTTTTCACTGTAGCAACAATCAAACGCCAGGGTTGAATAGCGGCTGCGATATCTCGTGCACAAAGTTGCACTATAGGCAACAGAAATACTAAAACATTGCCTATTTTCAACAAGTCGCCATTTCGTCATTTTTTGGTCGAATCGAAAAATAATGCTACGTCGCACAACTTCAATACATATATAATTTCACTGTAGCAAAAGACAAAAGCCAGGGTTAAATAGCGGCTGAGATATCGAGTGCACAAATTTGTGCTTCCAAGTGTCGCCAGACAGACGGATGGACGGGCAGACGGACGGACAGACCCGAATACCCGAATACTACGCGGCGGCGGGGGACTAAAAAAACACAGAAGTTTATAGACGGATGGACCGACATCTTTTCATCCCGTTATAACAAAAATTTAATAATGTACGGTGACTTTCAGAGAAAAGATGACTGTGGCATTTCTAAGTTGATTATGTCAAAACTGTAGGAAACCTTGCAAAAAGAAGTTTCAAATTTACTTAGATGTATAAATTAGACCACTTCAAAGTTCTTGTTAAAAAATTTAGCTTTAACTAAATAATCACACACACACACGCATATATATATATATATGCATATCATTCTGGCGCAACTTTCTGTGAACTTTGGGATCACTCAAGCCAGCAGTTTTTTCATCGGGACAGAGTCACAGACATCGAATGCCCCACAACATGGGTATAACTCACGTAGCCAATGACCTAAAAATAAGTCCTAACAGATTGCCCAAGAGAACGCTTTTAACAAAAATATGATTAGTTATCCGAAATTTACAACGATAAATGGAAAGAGAATTTATGTATTCAAAGTTGAAGCTACTATAATAAAGTTGTTCAGATGAAGATGGAACCTCCGACCGTCTTTTGAAAATGGATGGAGTCAGGACTAATATAGAATGTAAAACTATATTCCAGTTTTATAAAAGTTAAAAGGCATATTTGAATACAAATTAAGTAGGTTTTCCAGTTTAAATGTTACTGGCATAGTTGCTCACAACAAAAATATGCAAACAAATTGGAGAATTAGGTAAATTGCAACGTGGGAATCAAAATGCAGTAGTTTGATAATGATTAAATCGGCTGCATTTGTTTACATTAATTTCATATGTGAAACACGAGACGATGCGCTTAACCTCACTGCTAAGTGGTTTATCTAAAACTGTCGCATTTATATAAACCCATTTCACTAAAGGTGATCCAACCCCAGTGTTGCCACAGCCCGAGGAGGAAAGAAACGATTAAAAAAAGGATTTAAAAGGATGATTTTTAGGGGGAAAAGGATGACAGAAAAGGATAAAATCGTAAATTTTGAAGTCAAAATTTTTCGGCTCGCGCCTTCGCACTGAAAAATTAAAATCAAAGAATCAAATCAAAGAAATAAATAAGTAGAAAAAAGGAACAAAAAAAAAAAGGATTTTTTATTTTGGTAGAGAAAAAAAAGGATAAAAAAAGGATTTTTTATTTTTGTAGAGAAAAAAAAGGATAACAAGCATGTCCAAGGACATGACCCAGTCGAGTAACCAAACAAGGAAAGGGAGAAAAACTGAAACAAATACTGTTAGGCCAAGAAATGAAGAACTTTGTTTATAAACGCAACTTTTTCATAATTTTAATACACAAAAACGAGTTTTCCCGGGTGGAAACTACTAGAAAAGGGATGCTGGAGAGGTTGGGGTTTTGATGATTCACGTATTTACTTACATTTACAAATTTTTACAAAATGTTAAAGAGAGGCCTATCTAGAGAACATTCGTGTAAGATGTGAGAGAAAGCCGATCAAAACTGAATGAAAAGAAGCATTTTATGTAAAAATTTACACACGTACACACGTACATATATACATACAAACGACGGATACCCCTCTATTCTATCTATCTATCTATATATCTTGAACTTTTATAAAGCGCGTATATCCAAATACTTGCTCATAGCGCTGTACATGAACGAGATAAAATTGTAAATAACATAGATGGTAAATAATTATACAATGTAAAAATTGCTATAATACTGACAGACAATATCAGTTGCTAATACTGTGTGGGAGACTAGAGCTACAAACTAGAGCAGTTAAAAGCACGTTTTTAACCCCGTTTTGAACTGCTCTGTGGTTTTACAGTTCCTAAGCGACTCTGGCAAGCCATTCCAGATTTTAGGTGCGCATACACTGAAACTGCGGTCCCGTCGCGGGATGTTTTTTCTTCCTGCATAGAAGGTCTTTTAGATAGATAGGACCTTCGCCCTTTAGTACTTTGAAGGTGATTAGAGCTATTTTATATTCTATCCTGTAACGTATTGGCAGCCAGTGAACTTGTCTGGCAGCTTGAGTGATATGATCATGTTTTTAAGCCAAGAATTAACCTTGCGGCGGGGTGTTTTGTATACGCTGTAATTTCGTTAATGAATCATCTGTGATTCCAAACAGAAGACTATTGCAATAGTCCAGATGTGAAGTGACAAAGGCTTGCACAATGGATTTAGTGGCATCTATAGTTAGGTATTTCCTCACCGACCTTATCATTCGAATGTTCATATAGCATGTTTTAGTAAGGTGTTTTACATGTTCCGACATTTTAAGCTCCTGGTCCAATATAACACCAAGGTTCCGGACAGATGTCCTGGCGAGTATTGTATCGTTGCTCACTTCAATGGTTTTAAAGGTAACTTTTTCTCGCTGTCTTTGCTTGCCGAAAATGATGAATTCCGTTTTGTTTTCGTTAAGTTTTAATCTGTTTCTGCCCATCCATTTCGCTATGTTCCTTATGCATGCTTCCATTGATGACTTAGCCGCAGTCTGTGAATTACTGCTGTATAGAGTTGTGTGTCGTCCGCAAAAAGATGATATAACATCGAGAATGGCAATATAATAGATCCAAGAGGTTTTGTGTACCTAGAATAGATCCAGGGCCCAAGTGCAGACCCTTGGGGTGCGCCAGTTTTTAGCGCGACTGCTTGTGAAGTGTGCCCATTGACCACAACCTTTTGCTCACGATCTTCAATGTACGACTGGAGCCACTTGTACGCCGTGTCTTTGATATTGACTTCTACGTTAAGTCTATTTAGGATGATGCCATGGTGGAGAGTATCGAAAGCCGCGCTTAGATCTGAAAAACAGGGTTAAGATGGTCACTTGTTGTCTATCCATGTTTAATAAAATGTCACTGTTCACCTTTAAAAGGGCTGTTTCAGTGCTGTGGTGTTTTCTGTAGGCAGACTTATACGCTTCATTTAATTCATTGTCATTGCAATGGACACTGAGCTGATCTGCCACCACCCGCTCGATGACCTTTGATAAAAATGGCAAATTTGATATTGGTCTAAAATTTTTAAATTCCGCGCTATTTGTCTTTTTTTGGGAATCGGTGTAATTAAAGCCTCTCTGAATGCTTTGGGCATTACTCCGGTTGTTATCGACGTGTTGATAATAGAGACTAGCGTTGGCAGAAGTTCATTTATATGTTCTTTTAGCATAGATATCGGTATAGGGTCCAGCTCGCACGACTTTGTCGGAGAGGGCAAAACGTACTTTTTAATTTCTTCTGCTGTTAGGGCACTAAACATTCCGAATTTTGATGACTCGTTATTGTTTCCAGAGATGTTTTCAACCGGTATTTCCTCAAAAGTGGAACTTATCTTGTCTATCTTGTCCTTGAAAAAGGTCGAAAACTCATTCGAGAGACAGCCTGAGTGGGAGTATTTCACGACGTCTGGTTTGTTTGAGATCTTTTTAAAAATGTTAAAGATGTATTTTTGGTTGCCGTGATTATTCCTGATTAGTGCATTAAAATAATCAGCCTTTTTGGCGTTGATAAGGTTATTGGTAGTGTTTCTCTGTCGAATCATTTCCTCGCGATTTCCATCAGATTTGGATTTGCGCCAGTTTCGTTCCAGTTTCCTTCGATGCGATTTAGCTCTTAAAATGTCCTCATCGAACCATGGTTGTCGAGGACGGTTTTTAACCGATTTAATGGACAGGGGCGCATGTTTGTTTGTAGATATCCCGTAAACCGGCATTATACGTTGTAACGAGACTATCTAGGTCGGACGATTGAGGAGTATTTTTTGCGAAACGTGAAATATCCTGCTTGAGTTGGCTCTGATCTATGGCCCTGTAGTTACGAGTGGTGGTTGTGGTCGTATGAAAGTCTTGTCTTGCAAGTGGTAAGCCAAAAAGTAGTCCAAAATGATCGGGTATTAATTCGTCAATCACTGGAACGCCAGAAAGTTGATCATCTGAACGCGTGATTATAAGGTCAATCGTATGACCAGAGAGATGGGTGGGTCCACGTACATGTTGTTTTAAGTTAAAAATATCCAGAAGACTTTGAAAATTTAATGCGTTTTTATCTTGGTCTTTGTCGACGTGTACATTGAAATCGCCACATATTATAATCCGTTTGTTAGAGAGAGTGAGAGCTTCAAGAAATGTGTGGAATTTTTCGTAAAATTGAGAAATGTTCGATCCAGGTGGTCTGTAAATTAGCGCTATCACTATTCTGTTGCGGTTTGACACAAGTTCAACAACAATATGTTCGAAGGACGTATATCCGGTGTGGGTATGGTGATGCTCGGTGTTGTATGTAGACTTGCTTATAACAGCGACCCCACCGCCCTTTTTACCAACTCTTGAGACCTGGTGAATGTTGTATCCAGATGGTGTTATTTGATCGCATATGAATTTATTTTTATCCTGAAGCCAAGTTTCACATATACAGATGAAATCAAGTTTTTTCTCAATTATATAGTCAATAATAATTTCTGGCTTGTTGCATACTGACTGGGCATTTATCAAGGTCCCGTGAATATTTTCACCAGGTTTCTTTGATGTGGTTTTGGATACGTATATGAGGTTGTTAAAATTAGGCCTGTGTTGTTTCACACGCTCTGGGCGATCAGCTGATTTTACTCTAGACCCACTTCGTTTTCCTCGATATGTCAAAGATCTAGATTTGGTCCATTGTCGTGATGAACGACCACTGTGGCACAAAATAGGTACGTATGCACAATGAACATGTGTCAGTGTACTTGATTAAATGTCACATATCGATTTCCGGATTTCTATGAGACTTATATTTTTTACTAAAAAACCTTATTTTTGAGCGACAATTATCATTGAAAAGTTAATCACATTAATCTTGACTGACTAAAATATCCGTATGCAAAAATCTAGTTCGTTACTCACAATAGGTACTTGGAAAATTTGGATAAAACTTTGTCTTGCTAAGAGAGGCTGCCTGACACTGGCGCTCAAATCTCCAATTTTGATGGGACAGGATAGGATAGGATAAGACCAGCCCGACATAGTCGGCTAGTCTAAAAATTTCTCCCATTAGGGAAATTTTTGGTTGATCACCAAAATGAGTAACTTTTCAAAAGAGGCCTACCTAGGAAATATTTGTGCAAAATATGAAAAAAATCTGATCAAAATTGTGGGACAAGAAGCATTTTGAAAATTGGCAACCGAAAAATTTCAAATGTCCCCCATTTAGCCAATTTTTGTCGGATCGCCGAAAAGAGTAATTTTTCAAGAGAGGTATACCTAGAGAACAACTATCCAAAATGGGAAAGGAATCCGATCAAAATTGTGGGAGAAGAAGCAATTTGAAAATTAGATACCAAAAAATTAAAAATGTCCCCCATTTGGTCAATTTTTGGCGGATCGCCAAAATGAGTAATTTTTGAAAAGAGGCCTACCTAGGGAATATTTGTGCACAATATTAAGAAAATCTGATCAAAATTGTGGGAGAAGAAGCATTTTGAAAATTGGCAACCGAAAAATTCCAAATGTCCCCCATTTGGCCAATTTTTGGCGGATCGCCAAAAAAAAAAAAGATTTTAAAGGGAGGTATACTTAGAGAACATTCGTGTAAAATTTGAGAGGAATCCGATCAAAACTGAAGGAGAAGAGGTATTTTAAGTAAAAGTTTACACACGTACATACAGACGACGGATACCCCTCTATTGATAGGATAAGACCAGCCTGACATAGTCGGCTGGTCTAAAAACGCGCCAGGTTTAGACTTAAGCCCCTAACAGCAACAAAAATTTCAGAACGTTTCCTTTAAAATCCTAAGAGAAAGTTTTCAAGAAATTGGTTTTTGGTTAATATTTCCAAAATTCTAATACCCAGGTAGCCTCAACAAAAATTTGCAGACATTCAGCTATAAAACCTAAGAGGATATACGAATTGACAACTTTAAAGCGTACATTATATTATACACAAATACTGTTAACGATAGCTTAAGTCCCTCCCGGAGCTAATGAAAAATAATTACTTTAAAATTTGTTCTTATTCTTATCCAGGGAATTATTATCAGAAATTGAAAGATCTTTGGTGTTTTTGAGAAAACTTACATCGGTAATTGTCCAGTCAGGAATAATCAAACCAGAACTGAACCAGTCGGAACACAGTGTTCATTTTACATCGCCTGATTAGAATGTGGGTTCACTTGGGGGCGAGTCGGATTTTAGTGGTGACGAATAACATTGGCTGAAGTTAACTCCCACGGACCAGTTGTAAAGCATTCAGAACAAGATGTTCAATACGAAAGCCTAGTCAAAACAACGAGCAGTAATCATATCATCTCACCCCCAGCCCCATCCCCCGATTTTTACCATATTTTTATTTCTAGTAAAAATTCAGTCAACTGTACGGCATAGGTTTTATATTGTATTATTTAATAAAAAACACACACACACACATAAGCAGGAAGACCTTATGAGGTTATGAATTCCTTCCAAACTAGTTTCAATATTGTATATCCCATTTACAAGCGATAACACATATACGTTAGAGAAAAGAAAGAAAAACATCTCGAACTTGGTTTTTTTAAAATATAACTACAATGGATAATATAAATACAAACATGCAATGTTATCATAGTTCAAAATGACAAGAATTTATAAAACAACCATTAAGAGTATTAACAAAAGAATCACATAACTACAACTCGTAGCTATACCATAAACTGCTAAAAAAGCAATCAATATGGCACAAACAATAACAAACTACAGCAAACAAAACCTGTAAGTTCGCACTGTTCGAAAAATAAATTTGGCACATGTCAGATTCTTACTATTAAACACTACTCTTAAAAATATAGCAAAAACATGAACTTTAACAATTAGAGCGGCCAGTGCTAAAAAAGTATAAAACTACAGGCTTATATCACACACTTTCAATCGACACCAATTTAGTTTGTTTTTGTACACAAATATAAACGTCTCCCCAACTAAACTCATTATTTCCCAATAACTATTTTCTAGCTTTGTTTTTGCTGAATAAAATCTCTGCAAACATAATCATAGCTCATTGTCAAAATTTCAAAAAATATGCGAAACTTGAGCAGCCAGTGCTCACCAACAACAACATATAGGAACATATCAAACACTTTTACGAGCCAGCCATTGCCTTTTTGTTTTTGCAAACAAAACCAAATGGTTAAACAGCCCTTTCACACATTTTTTTTGAAAAGTTTGCAATACATTCTGAATAACTATAGACTGACCAGTGTTTTGTTAAAACAAAAACGGATATGTGTCCCCCGCTCCCCAATCAGTCACGAGCCAATAAATTTAAAAATCGCCAAAAATACATTTTTAAAGAAAATGAAGAAAAACTTCGCGGTAAACATTTGCACTATGTGTAGGTTCTTCTTGCCACGTTTCAGCCTAATTCAACAAACTGTTCCGGAGATATCGTAACAATATGGCCAAAAAACTTAAAAATCAGAAATTTAAAAAATCGTCAAAAATACATTTTCAACGGAAATGAAGAAAAACTTATACATTTATACATTTCCGATATATGTCTGTTCTTCTTGCGGCGTCTGAGCCTTATCCAACGAACTGTTTTGGAGATTTAGCCTGTCAAAGTAAAAAAAATGCACGAAAACCTCTCTATGTTCCAAAATTTGCCAAAAATAGAATTTTTGAAGGAACGAAAAAAAAAAGGTGGTCGATGAAACAGGCTTTGCTGCGTGTCCTTTTTATCCAGGTCTGGATTTTGGTCATCACAGGCAGGTTTTATTGTACGTCATCCGCGTCAATTCCCCACATCACTGGCATTCTTCATAACTGTACAACAGATGACTCACCTTACCTTGGTGGGAGATGGGCCGTTTATCATGACACAAGGCGACCCACTTGAAAAGTGAAAACTATTTCTAGGTACTTCAAGCAAGGCTAACCGTTCCATAATAACTCTCATATATGGAACAGCTCAGTAACCAATGAAAAGAAAAAATCAATAGATGAACGTGCTGAGGCCTGTAAATGCAACCACAGCATTCAGTGTTCAGTAATTTTATTTCTGAATTGTGGTTAAGGCCATAAGGGGATTCGTATCCCTTCCCTTATCCAAACGCTGATATCCCCAGCATAGTTAAATATGCTTACTTTACAAAAGGGGGAAGATGGGGCGGGGGAGGGGGTGTGGTGGTGGTGGTCGTGGTGTTGGAGTCATCGAAAACAAAATATGTTACGTAATCTTTTTTTACGCAATGACATCATACGCCTCTCTGTTTTATTTTGTTGTTTTGTTTTTTTTTTTTGTTGATCGATCAGACTATCAAGACATTTTACTTAATAACAGATAACATTTTTATATAATAATGCCGTTTTCGTTCATTCTACTCCCGACGAAACCGAAAGAATCTTTCGGACCCACAATGCAACAATCCCACCCAATTTGAACGTTCTCGATCTTCAGCAGCTGAGAAATCTTACATACAAAAAAAAATTAACGTAATGACGCAATGCCTTTCTATATTTCGACACACAGATCAAAAGTTAAAACAAGTTTGTCCAAGGACAAAGTCCCAGCTTACGATAAGCAATAAGACCCAATTCCAGCGTGCATGAGTAAGGGAATTTTCCTGAAAAATTGGGCTTCAAAAGATGAGACGGCAAAGAGCTAGCCCAATAATTAATTTAGCACCGGACCAGAACATAGACCGATAAATGCATACAAAGATTTCTTTCCCAGAAAAATGGGAAACAGATTTTTTGTATCTCTGGTAGACTGGATAGTCTGCCATAGATACCTTCAAACAACACTCGCATTTCGGACCAGTGCGCATATTTATGTAACTTGCCTTGATGCGCGGTTCTTATTCAGATAAGTGTTTATTTAATTTTGCGTAGATGCGCGGCTCCCATTTTGGAACAGAGCACATGTTTATTTAACTTGCGTTGATGTGCGGTTCACATTTCTGACGAGCGCCCATGTTTTTTTTTTACCTTTTGTGAATGTGCGGTTCTTATTTCGGATCAGTGCGCACGTTTATTTACCTTGTGTTGATGTGCGGTTCTTATTTCGGATCAAGGCGCATGTTTATTTACCTTGTGTTGATGTGCGGTTCTTATTTCGGATCAATGCGCATGTTTATTTACCTTGCGTCGATGCGCGATTCTTATTCCAGACCAATACGCATGTTTATTGTACTTGCGTTGATGAGCGGTACTTATTTTGGACATGTGCACAAGTTTCCATACGTTGCCTTGATGCGCGGTTCGCATTTCGGACCAGTTTGCATGTTTATTTAACTTGCGTTGATGCACGGTGCTTATTTTGGACGTGTGCCTATGTTTATTTAACTTGCGTTGTTGAGCAGTTCGAATTTTGGATCATTACGCATGTTTATTTAACTGGCATTAATGCGCGGTTCGAATTTCGGACCAGTGCGCATGTTTATTTATCTTGCGTTGATGCGTAGTGCTTATTTTGGACCACTGCAAATATTTATTTAACTTGTGTTGGAGCGTAGTTCGCATTTCGAACCACTGCGCATGTTTATTTAACTTGCGTTGATGCGCGGTTCGAATTTCGGAGAAGTGCGCATGTTTATTTAACTTGTGTTGATGCGCGGTGCTTATTTTAGACCAGTGCAAATGTTTATTTAACTTACGTTGGCGCTTGGCTCGCATTTCGAACGACTGCGTATGTTTATTTAACGTGCGTCTATGCGCGGTTCTTATTTCAGGCCAATGCGCATATTTATTTAACTTGCGTTGATGCGCGGTTCGCATTTCGGACCACTCCGCATGTTTATTTAATTTTCCTCGATGTGCGGTTCGCATTTCGGACCAGTGCGCATGTTTCTTTAGGCTGCGTTGATTCGCGGTTCGCATTTCAGACCACTGCGCATGTCTATTCAACTTACGTCGACGCGTAGTTCTTTTTTTCGGACCAGTGCGCATGTTTATTTAACCTACGTTGATGCGCGGTGCTGATTTTGGACCAGTTCGCATCTTTATTTATCTTCCGTCGATGCGCAGTTCACATTTCGGACCAATGCGCATGTTTATATAACTTGCATCGATGCGGAGTACTTAATTTGGACTACTGCGAATGTCTATTTGACTTGCGTCGATGTGCAGTTGTTAAATCTGACTACTGCGCAAGTTCATTTAACTTGCGTTTATGCGCTGTAGGAGGAGATTCATTTAATTTTTGTTTTCAAAAATTCCGAAAAAAATTCAAAAGTTTTCCAATTCACTCAAAAAGCACAAGCCGTATGCATGACCCCCTAGAGACGGCTCATATCGAAAATAAATAAAATCTGATAAAAACTGTAGGAGGAAAAGCATTTTGAATTTTTTTCTTCAAAAATTCTCTCATCGACTGAAAAAGACAGACCATATTCACGACACCCTAAGCATGCCTCAGCCACAAAATAAATGATGTTTGATCAAAACTGCACGAGAAAATGCATTTTGAGGTATTTTCATCAAAAATTCCCCCCGAAATCAAAAATTCCCAAGTCGAGTCAAATAGCACAAGTCGTATGCGAGACCTACCTAAGGATGCCTCATAGCAAAAAAATAAATGGAATGGGATAAAAACTGTAGCAGGAAATGCATTTTGAAGTTTTTCTTCAAAAATTCTCAAAAAATACAGAAATTGTCGGATCAACTAAAAAGCGCAAGTCGTATTCTCAACCCCTTAGGGATGCCTCAAACAAAAAAAAACAAAAAAACAAAAAAAAAAAACTGTAGGGGGAAATGCATTTTGAAGTTTTTTTCTTCAAAAACTCCCTAAAAACAAAGAAGATTAATGACCAAGAACGCTCACTCCTGCTATTTTGTGTAACAACAGAGATAGCTGGCCCTCTGGCGGACGCTGGTGTTTCCACATGTAAACATGGAAGGAAGCACTACAAAAAATGCTGCAAAAAAACTTTGTGCTGCGTGTGGGTGTAATAATTACAGACAAACAAGAAAGGACATATCATTTTTTTCTTTTCCGCGTGAACAAGAAAGATGCAGTAAATGGATACAAAATCTCCGACGTAATGATTTGGCATTTTTGGAAGAGATGTTAAAATTGGCTTTCAAAAATTACGAAAACCTTTACAACGCGGTCTTTGCCATGTTTAAAGGGTTGGCAAATGTCCAAAGCTGCTGTGGGAAGATTTACATAAAAATCACGGTATTAAATTTTTACTGACCAGCCGTATGAAACAAGATTGTGTAGAATTTTTTTTCTCATTAATTAGAGGCAAAGGGGGACACCGCGATAATCCGGATCCAGTTCAATTTCGGGCTGCTTATCGGGCTATATGTGTCGATTCAATGTTTGTAAAAAGTAATAACAGTAACTGTCAAGGCGAATTTGACTGTTTTTACTTAGATTACAATGATTTCCAGAAGTTGATCAAAATGTACATGTCCCAAATATTCCACAAGAAAATGCATTGTTTCCAGACAGAGAAATACCAAATAATTTGTTGGATCTGCTTTCGATTTCAAACAGTTCGATAATTGATTTGTCATTACCTGAAGAAAATGATGTCGTTTACCTTGCTGGGTATTTACTATCAAAAGCCAAAAAACGCCATTCATGTGATGAATGCCTATCTAAATGGATCAGTTTTGAAAATAATGAACCAACAAAAAATGAAAAAAAATGTTTGTTTTTCTGAGCGAAAAAAAATTGACAGAAACTTGAAAATTATTGGTTCCTTCCGAAAATGTTATTAAGTTTGTTTCGGAATGCGAAAACCTTTTCATGAAATTGCTTGAATGCGTCATGTATTGTTATAAATTTCGGGGTAAGCTTTTTCGGAGAGTCATAGAAGCGGGCTGCGCAACAAATATCTCCTGTGATAAAAGGGAATGTGATAAAATAGCACACCACATGATAGATTTATATCTCACTGTCAGAATAACACATTCCCTAAAAATGCAGAAGAGAGATTTGCAAACAAGGGGCGCTACTCGAAATAGAAAAATAATGAAACTGAAGCACTTGTAAATTTACAGAGAAATAATATTTAACCGATTGATCTGGGGTGATAAAATGTGTTAAGAATGTTTATTGTGTTGTTAATTTATTGTTTCAAGTCTAACGAAAATAGCAAATTTTGTATGAAAGAGCACACACAAAAGAAGACACATACAAAAGCAACAAAATGCCTTTGAGGATGCCCCAAAGTGCACAATAGATGTGCATTCTCATAGTGATAACACCAGTGACCACCAGGCGGCGCTGTGCCATCTGGATAAACATAGCAGTGAATGGGAGTGAGCTTTCTTGTTCATTCATATTCTTTGCTAAAAATACAAAAATTGCCCGATCGACTAAAAAGCACAAGCCGTATCCACTCACACCAAAAATAAATGACATCGAATCAAAATTGTATGGGTAGATGCATTTTGAATTATTTTCGAAATTTTTGCTTCAAAAATTCCCCAAAAATACAAACTAAAAAAGCACAAGCCGTATGCACGACCCTTTAGGGGTGCCTCATGCCAATAATAAATGACATCGGGTCAAAAATGTAAGAGGGGATACATTTTAAAATTTCTTCAAAAATTCGCCAAAAATTCAAAAATCACCCGATCGACTAAAAAAGCACAAGCCGTATGCACGACCCCTTAGGAAATCCTCACACCAAAAATAAATGACATCGAATCAAAATTGTAGGAGTAGATGCATTTTTTTCAAAATTTTTGCTTAAAAAAATCCCCAAAAATACAAAAATTTTCCGATCGACTAAAAAAGCACAAGCCGTATGCACGACCCTTTAGGGGTGCCTCATACTAAAAATAAATGACATCGGGTCAAAAATGTAGGAGGAGATACATTTTTAATTTTTTTCTTTGAAAATTCACCAAAAATTCAAAAATCACCCGATCAACTAGAAAAGCACAAGCCGTATGCACGACCCCCTAGGGATGCCTCACACCAAAAATAAATGACATCGGATTAAAATTGTAGGAGATGCATTTTGAAACAAAGTTTACAGCGAACTAACTAACTAACGGACGCCACCCGCAAACCGATAGGAATACCCCAGCTTACGTGTAACGTAAGCTGGGCTAACAACCATCCGACTGACCCAAGGAATATCCACAAACAATTTGAAGTCGATACGACTTTCCGTCATCGAGGTATTTTGCACACAAGTGCTTGTTCAAAATGTATACATATTTTACTTGGTGACGTGATATGCCGTTCTCGTTCGTTCTACACACGGCAAAACTTGACAGAATCTTTCGGACCTATCAAGCAACAATCCACCAAGTTTGAGCTTTCTCGAACGTTCAGCGGCTCAGAAATTTTGCACACAAGATTTTGACGTAATGACGTCACACGCCTTCCTTTATAACGTAAGGAAGGTCAAAGTTACCTCCGCCCTATCCAAAGAATAAATAGACCAGGTTTGAAGTCGATCGGACTTTTCGTTTTTGACATATCTTGCACAGATTTTGTTCGTAAAAAAATAACCCAAATACACATACACATACAGAACATACAAAAACTGTATGTCTACTCTGGGTCGGAGAGACATAAATAAAGCAAACCGTACACGTATCGAAGTTTTTTCATCAAAAGAAAAAAACTATGGCAACATAAGAACTGTTCCAAAATTCTGAGATTTTTGTTGTTGTTGAAATATGGCACAATATTTTGCAATAAAATATCGCAAAATATTCCAGTTATAACTACAAATTACAAATACAATTTTGTTCATTTTCTATGCAAATAAAACAAGTGCGGCACACAGTTCCCTCGCACAAGATATATCACAGAAAGAACAAGAAGGTCACGTGATCTCTCGTCAAAGCACCGGTTGTGAAAATGGGTCACATAGCAAGCGGTCACAGAGCTCCACGGAACTTTGCAGCTCTACTTCATTATTTCACCAGTTTAGGTTGTGAACTACATAAACAATTTTTTTTTTGTACCTTTTAAATAGAATAATATGGACAACATTGAAAAATACAAACATTATTACAAATTCAAAATTTCGACAGGTTATGCAATACAGACATTTTAACAAACAGCCGAATCTCGTTTAGGAATGTTTTTAATTTCCTTCTGTCGAAAGATATGGATTTACTTTGTTCGACTTATTTTCACACTATGGTACAAGAAAAATAAAGCATTTTTGATTTGTGCGACAAAAATATCTGGTTTCTTACTTGCTTCAGAATATACATTTTAGAAATTCTGTGAAAGTTGTAAAAGTTAACGAAAGTACTGTTCATGTAACCAACGTAATCTTGAAAACCTGTAGAACACTACTCGTTTCAAGCCATCACTTGTTTCTAAGTGTTATCAATTAAATTATATATAGATATATATATATATATATATATATATATATATATATATATATATATATATATATATATATATATATATATATGTGTGTGTGTGTGTATATATATATATATATAGCCAAATATTTGTGTGTTCTAAAAGGTGACACCCTTTTTGTTCTCTAATTCATGACTTCAACGTAAGTAGAGCGGCCGGAGACGAGAATATCCCCATGAGCCAAAGCAAAAACCCACGAGATAATAATCTTAAAATGATAACTTTTACAACTTTCACACAATTTCAAAAATGTATATATATTTGTACTTTGTAAGAATTACAAAAATCATAACTGAAAGCTCAGGTAAACACATATACACACAATAAGTACGATTTTAAAGCCTAGCTGATAGTGCTGTAAATAGGATGGGACAGGCTTGCCTACGGACTTACCCAAAATGAAAGATTCGAAACAGTCCAAGTATGAAAGACGTCTGTTCAAAAAGTTTTGAGAAAAAAAAATCCCCAAATGTTGACATTGTGCCAGGGGTAAGGCAGATTTTGCAAACTATGAAAGTATACTGATAAAAATTCAAAGAGGGAAACACTATAAAAATAAACCGATTTTTGCTACCTCGTGGAGGAGCTTAATGATAAAAGTTTTTTCGAACATTGGCTGCGTTAGACTATATAAAATTACCTTACTGCGGCGTTCCAAATACAGGGGTCCTGTTTGAGGTCAATTAAGCACTAGAGGAATGTATGTAAATACATAACATTTGACATATTCAAAACTATTCTCACGTATAAAATACAGCAAATAATCGTACATGCCAGTTAAAAATGGTCTTTGGCATATGCACGAGAATGCTGTTCGGTTTTACCTGGACTCGGTTTCTCCTGCATGGCTCAGCTGTACGTGCTGTGATAACGCTGACGTACTGATGTGAGCTAATTCAGCTTCATGAACACAATTTGCTGTTGCGCTGATGTGGATCGATACGGTGCAACTTTGTCAGCGACGAAGAAGCGAGCTGCTGAGGCAGTGCAAGGTATGAGGCCACACCTCCCCCCCACCCAAAGCTCCACCCCTGCATGAGCCAAAAATGTGATGATCGATTAGATGACTGTTTCCAGCCAATGACGTTGGTTCTTACATGTGTTCGGCCCCCTTGCCTGTGGCAATCACCCGAACTCACTTAAAATGCACTCAACTGCAAAACTGACCACAAAACGAAAAATGTGCCAATTCTTTTTTTAATCCATTTTTTTCATACATGCGATGTTGAACAATTTTAGAAAATTCTCTATAAGTACACAAACTTTGAACAGCCATAGAAATATAGCATGGAAAAAGACAGACGGACGGAAAAAAATTCGTTTTTTTATCTTTCCACGGGGGATTATAATTATAAAAATGTGTAAATGACATATTTGATAAATTCGATAACTTTGATAAGTGGAACACTTTTAACAATCGTGCAGTTAAAACCATTTTCTAAACATTGATCTCTTTTCCACCGAGATCGTTTGGGTCTTACATTACAGCAAACAGAGATTACGCTTGTTGTGTGGTCAAAATGAGTCAACAAATAAATAAACCTAAATAGAACTACGTAACTCATTAAAATGGTTATTAGGCAGAATGTATTTGAATATATTTCCTACAATAGACACCTGTTATGTTTTTTGTTTTGAGGCACACCTTTCCTGAATCTGTGTGGCGAGTGTATCGAGACTGTTGTAAAGTAGCTTTCCATCGCACGTATTAATATCCATCTACAAGACAGAAGAGAAACAATGAAACATGCATTACGGAAAAACTTAACAGGATGACCAAATATTCAGGTTTAGACAACAGCAGACAAATTCTAAAATACGGCTGAAGGTTAGTGAAAATTGTACTTCTACTATTAAAGATTTTACAAACTATCAATATTACTTTCGTTACGGAATACAAATTGTAGCTGGTGTTCATTCCGACGACATCATAGTTGAATAAGAGGCAAAGGTGCCTTAGTCACTTTCACTTTATTTGTGGTGACCTGAAGGCGTGCTTTCCAAACTATGGTTTGTAGAAAAGCATCACCGAGCTAGACCGTTTTGGATACCACTTGGGACCATGAAAAACTATGACAATGAAGACTTAAAAATTAAGAATTCCTCACGGACCTGTGCTAACAGTAGTGTCACGGAGCCAGTTGCAGCTAAACAACGAAACACGTCTTTAGACATGCTGTGTCACATTAAACATTCCGACGTCGATATAATGTCGATTTCTGGTTATCTGGTTACGACTCGAACCGGCAACAGATTAACGTCTAACAACGTCTTTGTTACAACGTGGATGAGACGTCGACTAAGCAGCCTTGCTTAGACGTCGACGCGGCTTTTGGTCGCAATCAAACCACCACTTTCTGCGACGTCTAATCAACGTCTTTGGTGCAACGTTGAAAAGGCATTGAAAAATTGTTTTTACAGATGTCGACTATAAAGTCCGGAGATGGCCGTTTTTTTTATTTCCGTTTCCAACCCATTCGCAACGTTGATTAGACATCGAGTAGTCGACCTCTACCTAACGTCTGTATCCAGACGTTGTTTCGATTTCCATAATCAACCAAAATATCAGGTGCGACGTCTATCAAACGTTGTTTGGAACATCACAAGATTTACTGCAGTTATATAATTGCAGTAACGTCATTAATATTGATGCTAGGCGATAGCGCAGAAATCATGTAAACATTCTTCTAAAAATGGGCGGTTACCTCTTCGCATAGTCAACTGTTTTGTTAAATTAAGTCGAAAATAAGAACAGCAAAATGAAAAATCGAAAAAAGAAGCACGGAATAACATGGCCTTTAGAATTCGACCTATGCAAAGCAATCTCGACTTATACACAGACCGACTTACAGACTTACAAAGTGCGGTAGCTTAAGCCATTTCACTTTATTTATATATATATATAACATTTTGGTGCCACATAGCCGCTTTTCACAATGGCGCACAATCAGTGGACGCATTTTGTGAATGAACTTAATGATTAAGGTAAACGAAAATCTAAATCAAAGTTAATAATACATTTGCATTATCACTATTCTATTCCTCGACTTGAATAGTTTTTTTCTTTCTTTCTTTCTTTTTGTTTTTTGGCTTTGGGCTATCTAGACTGTGTTTGAGCTATCTACCATTTGTTTTTCTGGCAGTCATGTATCAGTGATTATCTTAAGCAATGGATTGCTTTGTTTCAATCTAATTTTCGAATATCCTCGTGAGACTTTTTAACTCAATCTACAGCTATCAAATCCATCATAAGTACAAAGCCTAAACAGTGGAAAAATGCGCGAACACTTGACAACCACAGCGCCAAAATTTGGCGAAGCACCAAGAAATGACATATTTCAGTGTTAAAAATTTCATAGCAAATACAAAAAATATAGAGAAAATAGTTTTTTTGGGCCAAAATTTGGTGAACTTTAGAATCTCACCAAATTGGCAAAATAAAAAAAAAACGGCTCTAGTACTTTTTTACACCTGACCCAGACTAACTTTACTCAAAATGTTGAGAAAATTTGTAGGAGGAGTAGATGTTTCTCGCAAAGGTGATGATCGGTTCGCCAAATTGGCGAATATCGGCAAATTGCGAAAATAAAATAATGGGCATTTGTCCCCCTAAGTGGGCCATGTTTCCACAAAATTTTACTGCGATCCGATGAAAACTGAAACGAAACAGGAAAAAAACAAGAAGGACGGACGGATGGGTATAGCCAGTAAAACAATGGCCACCTGGGCTTAAAAGCAAGGACCCAAAATGCCAAAATCAGCTGGTTTACCTCTTGTACCGGGGAAATCTTACCTTCTCAGTTGTTACGTATTGCCGGGAAAATATCGACACTTTGGAATGAAACTTCGCAAGCGGATCCAGTCCTTCTGGTGGCTGATTCGAAAGCCAAAACTGTAAATAGCAAAAATATTGATTTATCACATTAAATTTGGGTTGACACTAGACCGATCTCGCCATCGAGTAGCGAAATGTACACTTGGGAATCGAAAATCACTATCCTGGAATCTTAAAAATATGGGCATTCGTAAACAATGTTCTTGAAAAAGTAAGGTCAAGGGCAGGATGCAAATCGCATGACAACTTACATAAAATTTCAAGAACGTTATTACACTCATGCAAAATTTCAAATAAACTTAATAAAATTTGCAGGACGAGGAAGCTTTGAAGGAAAACAGATGTTGCCTTCGCCAAATTGGCGAAAAATGGTGAATTATCAAAACTTAGAGATAGTATCCCCCTCCCCAGTGGAATATATGCAACCGTTGTATATGCAACCGTTTTCAAGATATCTCGCTTTGAAAATTTCATGACGTCATAGATGTTCACGATGACGTCATAGTTAAAACTTTGTTGCCAGAATCGAGCTCTCGTGCGCCACTATATATGTGCCAATTTTCAAATACAACGCCCTCGCGGTTTCGAAGGATAATGAGAGGAAATCAACTGGTGACGAAGAAAACAAAAAAAAAAATGACAAAAAAAGAAAACAGAAACTTTCGCCCTGGCTAGTGATGTAGTAACTTTTCGGGACTACGATCCAAGTGTAAACAATGAATGCCAGAGGTCCATTTTTGAAGATACTGCGGAACATTCGTGTACGTTTTGTTCTCGCACTTGTTTTTCTCAATTTAATCAGGATATAAACATGAAGTAAATGATCCTCAAAACAAACAAGAAATATACCAAAAAAAAAACAAAATTCATGTCCAAACGACACTGACTTAAGCAAGTTAGCTCTCTAATATTTCTCTAGATAGAGTTTCAGTAAATATTAGTGTTTCTCAATATTCCGAAAGAAAAGTAGATACAGAGCAGAAGCTCGTTAATCCGAACAGGTCGGGACCGCCAAAATCTGTTCAGATTAAGCGTAATTCGGATAAAACGATCTTTACTGGAAATCAAGTTCGACCGCAAATTCGGACGTTTTCACATGCTTTATTTCTGCACACATAAAGCCATTTTCCTTTTCTAGCTTTTCTTATGCTTATTTGCTTAACATTTGAACATCAGCAGTGAATTTGATAAACAACCAGTAAACAACGGTGTGCCTTCTTTAGCAATAGATTCAGTATGTTGTAGGTTGGGAGGGCTTTTACGTATTTTCCAACTTTCATTATTTACAATCGAGTTGAGATTGACGACTTCATACTTTATTTACAACAAAAGTACATAATCATTAAGCACCATTCGAATATATATGTGAATAAGCAATGAGTCCTGAAATAGGGTCAGCCGGACAGAAATAGAAGCACGATGCACCTATTAGAAATTGAGCCTGCGGTCGCCTTGTCAGCGAACGCATATGGTAAAATACGCAGAAATTTGAGAGACAGGCATCCATTTACGAATTTCCTGGATTGAGAAAGTTCTGCTTTCTGCTAGGACGCAGAAGTTTAAAACCAGACGCTAACACTGGCTCGATTGAAATCAACACTTACCAAAGCCTCGGAGCCGTTAAATGGACTAACTGTCATACTGGGTGCTATGAGCCGTAACTGAAAAGAAAACAGAACCAACCCAGTAACCAGGCACCGTATTCACAAAAGTTAACTGCATAGTTAATCACTGTATAGTCGACTGCTTTGCAGCTAACAGAACTTTTGAAAGTTGATCTTTTTCTTTTATGTTAAAATATATAAGTTTAAACTGTTTACCTAATTTAGCTCAGTCAGTTGATTTCCCTTGTACGGTGCACAGTCAACTGAACAGTTAACATTTTCGAATACCGGTGCAGGCGTTCAAACCATTGATAAGAATTGAAAACTTAATATCGTGTGACATTCGCCTTAATAAAGAACACCCCATTATGTTTGCCACAGTTCCCTGTTTCTGGCACCGAAATATTTCATGATCAAGCATTTATTCCTTAACAGTGCGTCATCACATCATACCACATGTGGCATCATCAGGTGACTCACCAGCACCAGGAACGGTATTACAAGCATCCAGATCCAGCCTGGAAGGATCCCATTGGTTAGATTCGTCATCACTAATCCCGGACACGAGGCATGTGAATAAATTCCCTATAAACAGAACTCGATTTGAGCATTTCTCCTGGGAAGGTTGGGGGGGGGAGGGAGGGGGCGGGGGCGGGGTTGGAGCTCCAAAATAAACACATTTACCATAAACCGGTGAGCATGTACAGGAAGGTTCATGGTAAATTTCTGATACACAAAACTTATTGTTGGGACTTTCGATTATTATAAATTCTTTTTTTTAAACACAGCATTAGCCTCAATTCTGGCTCACACACTGTTTCCGTGTGTAATCGTAACTAGAGACTGAGAGAGACACGATCTCTCGTGTAACATGGATGACCTATGGTGTAGGTGTCAAAACTGGTTTACTAGTACACATACTTTCATTACGTGTTTCACAATTTTAACAGGATTGCATTTTTAATTCGACACAAGCTAATTTTTTATTCAAAAAATAATCCACTGTGCCAATTTTCAGTATCTGTTTTATTCGTATGTGAAGTTTTAAAGAAATCACAAAAACAGTTTTCGAGACACAGCTTGGAAGACTAAGTCTCCAAGACCGTTCAATTTCGCAGACAAAATTATATCAAACGAGAAGTTTTACCAAATTTCAAAACATTGTGTTTTTTTTACAATTTTTCATGACATGGAACAAAAAAAAAAAAACGACTTTGAACACCTTCCATATGTGCTCTACCCGTATCTGAACTCCAATAGTTTTGGAGACCTAGCTGGCTACGACGTCGAAAATAGGATGTTCCATAAACCGAATAACACTGTCATTTTGATAAACTCAAAACAAAAAAAAAAAACAAAAAAAAAAACAAAAAAAGAAAAGATAATACGACGCTGCGCACCTTCAATGTTTGCACTTTCAAAACAATACTGCCTATAGTTTCGAAGATGCAGCCTGGACACGCGGGTGAACACACGGAAAATATAATAACTATGTGCTCCCGTTACTGGGGGGGGGGGGGGGGGGGAATAAAAAAATTAAAGTTACGTAAAATTGAAAAATAACAGGACGTTGCACATCTACAATATATATATTTGCACTGCATACAATTTCAGAACGCTGGATCGAATAGTTTCGGAGAACGCGTCTGGACAAATCTATCTCCAAGCAAACAAGTTTCCCTAAAAATATACATTTTTGACAAGTCGTATTTTTAACAATTTTAGCCCATTTCAAAAATAATCCCACGTTGCACATCTACAACACTGCATAAAATTACAGAACGCTGGGCCGAACAGTTTGGGAGAACTCGTCTGGACAAAACCTATCTCCGTGCTAACAAATTTTCATTTTTGACAAGTCGTATTTCTCAGAATTTTTGGTCAATATAAAAAATAATACGACGCTGCATACCTTCAATACACGTTCTAGCCGTTTGCCAAAGGAAAAAGCTAAACGACAAATACTTTCGGAGATACAGTCCGGATACGAGGGCGCATGAAAGCGGAGAGATAGACGGACAGATAGACAGACAGACAAGCTGAAACCTATATCCCCTCGTTACACGGGGGATAACAACACAGAAGACTTTTCAAATTTCTTATCAACATGCTATTTGTCTACTAAACATACGCGTCGATCATTGATTATTCGATCACCTTAGAATTTAATCTGGAGTTGATTTCATAGCTCAGCAGATCCATGCCGTACTTTGACGAGCTGTACGGAAGCCGCCTGTTAACACCAAGTCAAGAAATATGTTTTAAAACTTACATAAATTTATTTCATAATTTTCATTTTTTTCTCAAACTGTTTTAAATGATTTCCTCAACAACTATGCTAGAAGTTTCAGTCAATTTTTCACACTGAATATTTACAAGTAATAGAGATATTTTCAACAAAGTTTCGCAATATGTTGGGAAACAAATTTTGAAACGCTTTTATACGTACCACTTCCCAACTTTTTCCTCAAAGCAGTTTCATCAGAGCAGCTAAAGCCAATTTAACATTAAATGTTCCTTATTTTTTCTCCGGAACATCGGCTAAGCAGCCTCTGATACCAGACCATAGAACATGAAGTGCTGTGCATTATCTAATGACGTCATGCTTACCCATTTTTATGCTGGATATCCGCAATAGAAAAGGCCCGCTTGTCGGCATTAGTGGACGATGTCCATATGATCTGAGTCGTACACTCTCCTCCCAGAATATCCATCAACTCTCTTATCTGTAAAGGCATCGCCTGTCTGTTTATGTGGAAATGCATAGAAGGACCGAGAAAAAGAATCTCAAAGCGACTTGTTTGCGACAAAAACTGCATATATCTTTGGAGGAATAGTTCTCTCAAAGATAACGGTAAGTAACTACTTGACTATGTGGTGAATCCTACCATTAGAAAATGACCGAACAAGTTGGTTGCGAATGTGCACTGCAGTCCGTCGGGAGTGACGCCACCATCGGCTTGCCTTATCAATCCGTGACCCGTGGTCAAGGCAACAGCAAGGTCACTGTAACGCACAGATATATGAACACTATTAAAGCGTTTCATCCAGATGCAGCAACAGCGTGAAGAAGTAATGAATACGAAAGCTGAAATCCGACCTTGTTCCCTTAACATCTCATGATCCACTAGGGCCAATTAAAAAGTAGAAAACACTGTTATTTAAAATATGAATATATCTAGCGAATTAGAATCTATAGCTGTTTTTTGTTATAGGCAAAATAAGGTACTGTCAAAAAAAGATTATTCAATTAGGTAATACATTTGCGGTAATTCACACTTGTTAAGTCGAAGACTAGCAAAGAGTATATTGAAGTTGTACGTAAACGGCCATGTTTCCTACTTTTTGTCTTTACTATTTCTCTGTCCATACTGGACCTAGGACTCTAAATTTCGCACATATGTAGCACTTGATCTGAAGTTGTGCACCTCGCGTTTTGTTTTCGCCTTTGTTTTCATTTTCATCATCAAAACGTGAAGCAAAAAAAAAAAAATTATCCAGAAATACTACGCGTAAGGTCTGCAGCAGCATTTGCGCACAAGCCTCTGGCATTTACCAACAGTCACACGGTGCGTTACACAAATGATGTACAAGCCAAACAGCCGAGGATAGAGAAATGCGTGTTTTGGGTTTTATAAGAGCCTAATCATTTTAATTAAACTGAATGTTCATATAAATTATCAGCCTGAGTAACGCTCTATTCTTGTAGGGGGTCAGTGGAGGGGGAAATGCCGTTTAATAGAATTAGAGAGTAAGCAATAAAGCTTTGTGTCTTTATTTATAGAAAGGTTTAGAACTGGCAAAAAAGTTTCTCAGAAAGGTTACGGAATCTGAAAATAACATTGGCTTGTCTGTAAAGAAATAGCAAATCAAAGTCATGCTGCAAATCTACTCGAAGGGAGAAAGTGAGTTTAAAAATATTATATTTTTTGTCCAGTTTTTACTATTTCGCCTTTGAGAGACATGTTTTCGTTCATTTCTGTCATGGACATAACTTTCATATTTTGGAGACTGTTTTCTCTTTTTCGTTTAGTGTTCCTTGTACACGGATATTTCTTTTCTACGTGTACTGATTTTAAGTATCTCTCACTTACCTCACAGACAGACAGAAAAATGCTTTAATTAAAGCCCTCCAGTCGACACCAGTGACCTGCATCACGCCTGCGTTCAGATACAACCAATCAATATGCGAGTACCTGCAATTAAAGATGTTCGGCTGAAATGCTACCACCCCCCTTTTTGGATTAACCTTCAAATGCCCACCGGCAAAAAAGCCACCCAGCCACTCGTAATAAATGCAACTGAGGCAACTCTCCCCCTACCCTCACTTATGTTTTTTGGTTTCAATTATTTTCTTTCTTTCTTATGTGAAAGGTATTTCATTCAGACAATTCAACCAGCCCCAGTTGTAATGACTTAAGTGCATGTCAGTTCCAGTCAAATAAGGAAAAAAAAATTTAAAAAAAAAACCGTGATGCATGTTTTAGCGCTCTGTTGTATTACGGCAGCATCTCAACAGACACACGGTTTTTTCTATTATGTGTGGTGTCTGAGCGCTCTTTGCGTAAACATGACAATTCTGCTTCTTCACAAGCCGTTCACTCAGCTGTGTGCATCTCCAAACCTTGCTTAAACTCAACCCAACTTTCCTCCAACCACTTGCCCGGTTTTTTAGTTTTTTTTCACTGTCATGGAATAAAAATAAGGTTTAATAGGGAATAATATCCACCTCCGTGTTGATTCTCGTTCGTAATAAAATATTGTTCAGATATCACATATATTATTCCCACCCATCTTCTTGACCCTGTATATACTACATTATAAATGGCTCATAGCACACAATCCTACCGTCGTTTCATTTCAAGGCAGCATTGTGTTACAGAGTCTACACTGCTAACATCACATAATATCACGTCAATCTCTGCAGCAGGAAACCGTTGTTGCAAGTAGTCTTTGGCGGTATTCGCTTTTCTTGCATTTCGACACAGCAAGCAAACCTTCAAGTTCCGATGCTTTCCCAATAGCCGCTCGGCCAATGCTAAACCGATCCCCCTGAAAGAAAAATAATAATGGTTAACCGGTTTTGGACGAAATATGTGCCACTCTGTGGCTGCGAAGACTTTCCACACAGAATAGAAAAAAGTTGAAAGACTGGTACCGTGGGCGCTAAATTCAATTTTTCAGAAATTTTCGCGAAACAGTAACATTTTCTAGTATTTTAATTATCCTCAAACGTGTAACATTCCAAGTTGCAGATAACCAAGGCTGCAATAACGCCTACACTCGAAGCGAAAGATGCCTTTACTCTAAAAATGTAGCAAAAATTAGCCAAAATAGTTCTGAAAATTCCACAAGGAACAGCCCCACACTTCATAAACAGTCCAAAGTATATATCAGAAATGTGTTACAGTATATGCTTTCATGGTTATAAATCACAATCTATTAAATCTCACTCAATTCAATTTTAAAATATTCCAAAGTGTGTTAAATGCATTTCCAAAAATCGGAGTACTGTGCTCACTCACTTTCTTAGAAACCTACACCCTGGGCCATTCGCCCTCCCCCTCCCTTCCATGTCTAGCCCTACACCTATAGAAACAAGAAAATAATCCTTAAGCGAGTGGATAACAATTTGTTTTGTTTTTGTTTTTTTTTTCGTTGTTTTTTTTTTGGAGGGGGGGGGGCGGGAGGGTTGTGGTGACTCAAAGGAGCTTTTAACCAAACTGGTAGTTTTTGGACTTGTGGTGGTGGTTGAGGCATCAAACTCCGTGCAATGCAACCAGGTAGACATAGATTCTTTTGATGAACGCACAGTAATATGATCTGCATTACAGTTCTGCTGCTAGTTCCACATGACACTTGCAGTCTTCCTTCCTTGGGAAGATGGAACGGATCCGCCGGGACTAGCATACTCAGTCTGTAAGATATGCTAGTCCAGCATACAGATCATCACAGTACTTTTCCCTCTGCGATTTTTGTTTGTTTGTCCTAGATGACTTTTGCGGTCTTCTTCTCTGCCCAACGACGTTGTTAGAAACGCTCCGCTGGGACTTTTGAAACTCTACGAGTATACTCTAAGAACCCTCGCTTGGACTTACTCGTAATAAACCAAATCACACTTTGAGCATTTCGAATAAAATGCGAAAGAATTTTGAATTTCTACTGTGAGGGAACTGGTGATGTGATCCGTCATTGATGGGTCCGGTTCGGTTTCGGTTTTTAAAGACAAATCCGCGGTTTTTTCGGTTTGGTTTCGGTTTTATTCAGAGTATGCAAATATATATAAATTAAAAATATCCTAATTAATTTTCTGTTTTTATGCTAGAACGTGATAAGTAAACACATTGCTTAACTGAAAAAGGAACTCATCTGGAAGTGTAAAATAATGCTGCGCTAAAATAGTGAGCTGAAACATTCATAGCAGTTAAAAATGGTCCTGTGAAAAAAAGTTAATTAAAAACCGAAAATGAATCGCGGTTTCCCACACAGCACGGTTCGGTTTAACCGAACCGCTACCTTCACGGTTAACCGTCCCAAACGGTAAACCGTCACATCATCAGAGGGACCCGGTTAAAAAACGAAAGAAATAATTGAAAAATACAGGAGAAATATCGTAGAAACAGCTTCTACTCGGAACATAAAAGAAATTGAAACTTGAAATTATTTGTTAAAACCGTTAATAACTTTTTAAAATAGCATACGGTTTGTTAAAAACCCGATTGCTTTTTGGTGCAAGGGAAATTCGAAATTTTGGCGAAATCTCTCTATCATTTCTTTCATTTTTACCCGATTATTTTTATTCCAAACGCAGAATTTTTGCGCATTTTTATTGATAACGCACAAAGTGGCTTAAACTTTATTAAGACTAAAACACGAACGCTATACGCATTGTGTAAATAATTCGATGATTACTTTGGGGGGGGGGGGGTTTCGTGCACCTCAAGAGACATATATGGACCACATGTAGCGGGGTTAGAAATAGGGGAACCTGTACCAGATCAGCTGTTTAATGCTACCTAAGTATCACATGTTGGACAAGTACTCAAACACATTCAAATTTTAACAATGATTTCTCGTATTGCTCGCAATCGATCGCAAGTACCTCGGTCCAATATATGTTCCCCAATAATGTTACATATTACTCTGAATCTGATTGTTACTGGCAACATATAGTTCTTACGTATTAGCTCCTGTTATTACTGCAACTTTCCCCATTTTTCACTATCAAATGTAAACAAATATCACGCCACTTCCGGGTTGATTTAATCCTGTTTTTCTGTGTAGATTTTCAAGACAGGTTGTCAGTAAAATTTGTGCACGCAGATTGAGACGGTAAATGTAGAAACGCGCCTTTCCACAATTAAGAACAAACCTTTGGCGAAGGTTTGTACCTAAGGAGAAGGACGTGACTTAACAGAGAACAAATGATTTCAATTTAATTTTATCGATTGTCAATTTATGCTTATTTCGGCTTTTTAAGGAGTATCAACGCGCGCTGCCGTTTTTTTTTTAAAACTTAGACTGGTCTCTTGCCATCTTGAAGAAAAATGGAGGCAAAAGACTGCCCTGGACTAAACAGGAACGGCTTGAAATGGCCAATACAGAAGTACGCAAGGTATATGGGAAATACGGAATTAAACACAAACAAAGCACAGGATTGGAAGGTAGATTAAAAAATCATTTGTGTAGGCCTATAATTAGTTGACTTTGTATACTGTACTTCAAATACCTGTACTGAAGTTATGTAGTTGTCTAGCTATTGAAAAACATCTCTTACGCTTTTATCTCAAATGTATAAAAAAAACTGAGAATTTCAAAATAGTTTAAAAATGATAAATGCATATAAAATTTAAATTTTGTTCACGTTGTTTTGAATGTTAATTTTGATATTATCAAGACAATGAAACTAAACAGCGATATAAGAATCACTGCTTGTGAAGTGTGTGGTAGTTTTTGTAAGCATAGCTTCCTGTTTTTTTTCCAGATTTTTGTGGGCACGAAAGATAAACCCATGCAACTTCTCTTAACAGAAAGTAATCACGTACTGGTGACCTATGACCAACAAATATTGGTATAATATTTTTCATATTCAGTTGAAAAAACTTATTTCATCTTTCCGTTTTGAACATCTTCTCTGCATTTTGAATACAAAACCGTCAAAGCACGGCATCCCAGCTGAGTCGGTGTAATCTAATTTGAGAAAAACAGTAATACTTATGTAAACGCCACGCAAAATAAAAATTCTATAAATGAATAAATAAAAGAGAAATTTTATACCATATATCTTTGTACAACTTCACATACGCATGAATAGGGCTAGCTCTTATGACTGAGCTCTAGGATTCCGAACTGATGGTTATGAAATATATAGAATGACTTTAAGATCTAACTTTACACACACAGTAAATAAAAAAAAATTTAAAAAAAAAACAAAGAAAAAAAACGGCTATCCATTTTCAGTGAAAACTTTGAAACGTTGTCTTCGAGTAAATAATGAAGTAAGGCATTGAGTTAGGGGTGTATGCTGTATAAAAACTGCAGCTGTCAGCAGTGTAAGAGCGCTTTGAAAGAGAAATAAATGAAAGAAAAAAAAGAAAAAAGCAATTACATGTCCAGCATAATGTAAATTACTCGAAACGAGTGAAATGTGACATCTTTTTTTTTTTCTTACCGGTCAATTTTGAAAGACAATGAGATAATGAAGATAAGCCTGCCTAATGAAAATCCTTATCTCCGTTTCCTTCAGGAAAATCATTCTTTATGGAATGCAGCAGAGAATATGAAAGCAATAGCAAAGGGCGATAGTCTTCTGTTCATCTGCAAATTAGCGGTACAAAATTTTTACAAATTTTTTTTAATTTGAGTCCCTGCCAGTGGATTACGAAATATACGGTGTTTCACAAAAAATACGTACAGAAACGAGAGAGAGAGAGAGAGAGAGAGAGAGAGAGAGAGAGAGAGAGAGAGAGAGAGAGAGAGAGAGAGAGAGAGAGAGAGAGAGAGAGAGACGCACCTTTTACTGGTATGCTGGCATCTTCTATTTGATATGCTTTACTTTTCCACACTTAAGTCAGTAATGAAAACATGTCAGTCTTTACATGTCAGTAAGGGGTCTTCTCTAACATGCGTGTGCACGGAAAGGTGGAAGGGGATGTAACTATGTATACGCTAAAATTATCTTCAGTGGGTTATTTTACAAATTTTGTTGTGCGGGTCGGGATTTGTTTGTTTGTTTGTTTGTTTTTTTTTGTCTTTTTTTTTTTTTGCGCACGCGTCCTTTATGGGTGGCACTAAAAGAACAATAACTAAACAGGCCTTTGTTGTGAGACGCATAAGTTAAAACAATATTGTACAGAGCACACAGCGCCGGTTCCGAATGAAGTTAGAGTCTCGGGAAGCTTGTGTGGAGTGCGTCGCTAAGCTGCAGCATTTTTTGCCCGTGCGAAATGCGGATACAGACTGCGAGGTGATAGGATTGTTACTCGTTGAATCACGTTTGAAAAGGCATTTTAAGTTATTGTTCCCCTACCCGCCCTTGTCATAGATATTGTGGTTTATCTGCCAGCATTTTTTTTAAATATATCCTGGTTAAAAACAAAAAGGAGCAAGATGTTTGTCTATGATGAAATTCTGGATCTTGCAAATCCAGCAGTGTCCTGTACCCCTGGTCGATGGAGGATAATACTTTCTCCTCTACCCCAGTAATCATTCCATTGATCCAGTATTGTGGATGTACAGCATATCAAACTGTTATTTTTCATTTGAATTTTTATAGTGAAAAATAGGATGTAACATTTCAGTACAACAGATAATTAAACTTTGTTTCAGGTGGCACAGAGTAGTACCCAACCTGAAATTACCGGTGACGTGACCACAGCAACGTTAACACGGGTCTAACTAAAATTTTATCTTCCACAATTAAATATTTAAACAATCCCTTTATTTCCCCAAGTTTGAGATCTGCTGTATTTATAAATACCGTAAATAGAACTTTCTTGCATACTCAAAAATACTGCGAAATGAATAGTAAAGTTCGGTAAAAACTATAAACTCTATTGTGAAAATATCCTAGCTACAAGGAAATCAATCATGTACATATCACCTGAGGGTAGCACAAACATTGATGCAATGTCTTGTTCGTACATAGGGTTTGCTTACCGACAGCCTACCGGCGGCATACCGCTGCGACGGGGCGTCTGACGATCATGTGGCGACAGTCCTCAAGCTGTGTCTTACCGACAGTACCTTCCCGGCCTTTGTGGGTCGCGTAGACAAGGAACTGAAGAACATCATGGACGAGTAACCGTGAGGAATGGGGAGGGGGAGTGGGGCGAGCTATGCCAACTAATTTGAATGGTTCACTCCTCTTTCCATCAATCGTGTGATGACTGTTATTGGTAAATTTGTAGTTTTGGCATAACAGAAAAACTCAAATCATTTTATCTTTGGCCACTTCCACAAGGTTTAACGCATGTAGCATTCAATAAATAATTAAAATCCGGAAATAAAAAAACACTGTCACAATTTTTACTTTATTCCATAAACTCTCTTGCATAAACAAGATTTCAGCAAAATTTATAATTGCACGGTTTATATTAATATGAAACACAAAGAAAAAACTATTGAGCAGGGTACTATATGCCCATTTTAGTTCATACTGTGACAAGTGATGCTTGATGCTTATATAATTGTTAAATTACACAAACCCCCTTCATCTAATTTCTACACAAATGCATTTGTGCATTTTGTGCAAAGGAGGATCTCACAAAATGGTTTTGCATATAATTTAAACGAAAGTTACTTGAAGCTTTGGTGGTTTTCTTGCTGGTGAATACAGACACAGGTAAAACATAAAACGTTGACTAAATCCAATCTTCCGGGGAAGGATATCGCCTTGTGGCACTACTTTTACTTCTGGTTTACGGGATCTTTTTATCAATATTCACCATACACATGATAACATGGGTTGCTTTGCATCTACTCCAGGTAACACGCAAAGCGTACTTTTTTTTGTAGACGTTTCCAGAGCATCTCCGATACACAGGTCCCATGAGCCGGTCATGTACCGTGGAGACACTCACAATGTAAAAATAGAATATCTTACAGCTGTCGACAACTCACCGTATAGGCCTATTGTTTGCTGCGTGTTTTTTTTTCTTTGTGCTGGTAATATCTGTCTCACCTTGTTATAATATACTGTCAACGTTTTTTGTTCTTTTTGTTTCCTTAATGACCGGCACCACGTCAACCTAAGAAAAACCTGGTCCCATTAGCGGATGTGAAGAGATAAAAAATGTTATTTTTATGTAACTACATTCTCGCACAATATCAGTAATCAATGAACACCGCAAATAAGAACTGCACACGTGTCACGAATTGTTTATAATGGACTGATAACACAGAAATGAACAGTAACTAATTATTCCCAACCTTTTGGTCGAAAGCTTTTGCTAGAGAAATATTAAAATAAAAACTAATTACATATAACTCTGGCTGAAAATAAGTTATTACTATATGGTCTTAACGACAATTAAAATTAAAGTTAAAAAAAAAATCCTTACAAATAAGAAGAAAAATATGAAGTTGATTATGGCGGACATACCAAGTGAACCGCAACACGTCAGAGACCCAAAACAAAGGGTCATTCCAAATTGGCCAACTCCCATACAATTATGGCCAAAACGACAGAAGCAGATGACAATACTAATTACCCCTTCTCGTACAAAAATAAATTCTCTCTTAAGACAAACTACAACACACTCTTTTTGTAGTGATGCCTAACTCACAACAACTGTTGTTACAATTTAACGCTGTATTAAAGTACCTTTGTAGAAAACATGATGAATAGAGAAAGCTGTATTGAAATATAAACAAACATTTAGAGTACCGTTCTGAGATTGGACATACCTCTCAGATGTCACTGACACTCCTTAAGAAAGTACGTGAAAACATTTGATATCACAGCAGAAGATTTACTTTGCAAAAACAAAGAAGATCTCAGACCAAACACTACGCAAGTTTGTTCATGGGGAGCTCGGTAACTTTATTGTCTTTCTTTCAACATAGGGGGGGGGGGGGGGGCATTCTACCTTAAAGGAGCAACCGCAATTCAGAAGTTAGAGCCACATCTTAACATTTAGCGAATGAGGGTGACGCCTATCATGTGAACAAAGACTGGCCGCTTCTACCATTCTTTACGGCAACCGCTGGTTGTGAAGTTTAAAGCAAAAAAAAAAAAAAAATTACCGAAAATGGGTAACCGTTGTCAAAAAACTAAATGGGCCAAAGGGGCTACCCCTAAAAGTACATCTGACCCTTTGACAGATTACAGAAATGACACAACACAGCAGTCACACGTGATGCATAATGACTTCCTATCACGAAAATCCAAAACACACTCGACAGTTTCTTGAAAAAAATGGAGATGATTGAGTTTTACTTGGAACAAGTAAACAATAACAAAACGTAGTTTCAAACAAGTCAGGACGGTGATCTCAAACTAAGTTCCAAAACCACCACTCGACAGAAGAATGTAATTCACACAAAACAGAATCAAAACAAAAGAAAAAAACAAAAAAAAAAAACAAATGTCACTCATAAAACAGTGAAGTGTTAGCATCATGCGAGACATGCGACGTCACAGCGCCGCACTCTGCCGTACCAGAAAACACACACAAGAGAAAATCACGTCACGAGGGCATCGTTCTCTTGGTGCACCCTATTTTATATTCTGTCGCAAAATTAATACACCAAAATAATACGTCACTGCTACTGCAGGTGCGGCGCCCTTATGACGTCACAAACAAAAAGCTTTTACTTTCTTCTCCATTCATCACAACTCGACTTTCTCTCCAAGTTTCTTCAGCACTGTCGAGTTCTCCTCGAGGAACTTGACCATGTCCTCCAGCGTGCGCCCGCCCTCGTACTTCTGTGGCGAGTCTTTCTGACCTCTGGGCACCCAAAAGATCGTGGGGTAACCCGACGATTCGAAGCCCGCCGGCAGGTCATTAGCGGTGCCGTCTATTTTTGCTATAATTAGATCTTTCACTTTCTTGTATTTCTTTCCCAGCTCCTGCATAACAAAATAAACATCAAAATTACCGTCAAACCATGGCAATACTCGCTCTTGCAAACATACGATCTATCCTTCGCGCAGTCTCACTCGCACACATACTATCTCTCGCAAACATACTATATCTCACTCTCTCACTGAACTAGTAATCTGATGGAACTGAAGTGTTAACAAATATGAAGTGTTTATCTGACGACGATTCTTAGTAAGTCGTGCGACACGTCAACAGACATGACACTATTTACGTTTTAAGAAGACGCTTAGTGTGTCAACTGACAAGCGGTAAGCACTCATTAAATCTGCACAAAAAAACGGTCTCCAAACGAGGAAAAACAGCATAGAAAATATGCAAGTTGCTACGACAAACCTTGTAAATAGGCTCCAGGTTCTTGCAATGACCACACCAGGGGGCATAGAACTCGAGAAAGACATCCTTGCTTTTATCGAACACGATCTCCTCAAACGTTTTGCCCACGACCGTAACAACACTGCCCTGCTTTTTGGGCTTGGGTTGTGATTTAATCAGAGGTTTCACTTTGCCTGAAACGAAATAGAGACATTTTTGGGGATTACAAGAAGATTGCAACTATTATGGAGAAAAAGAAAACAGTTTTTGTTTTATTTTCTTTGCATATAACACCTCAATCATGAATTTCGATTTTAAAACTTGCGCCAGGTTTGACAGCACTGCATTATAATGAAAATTAGTATCTCCTTTGCGCATCCAGCTTGCTACACCCGTGGTACGTTTTAAAGCAACTCAGCCCGCACATCGTCCCTGAATCTTTACTTCTCACGACAGCTACATCGAATCTTTATACTCAGATGTTTCTCAACTCTGACGCGCCAAAAGACATAATGTCCCACTGAACAAGAAAAGACATTCAGAAATTTAGACATGCAGACTAAACTGACTGAAACATTTTGGTCAATCACGGCTAAGCTCTGTCTGGGCATTTCGTTCAACAGTGACACAGAATAACTTTTACCTGCTTTATATTTCTTTATAAAGCTGCGGATCTCGTCGCCGTCGAATTCGTCCATGGCTTCCATAGGGTACCTCCGATTGTTCTCATCCAGAATACCGATGTTCATCTCTTCGCCACTGTCGTCAAAACCAAACTCCTGAAGAATCAAGAGAAGAAAGTTGAAAAAAAACCAAAAAAAAAAAAAAAAAAAAAAAATTCTCAAATTTTTACTTCGAAAACAAAGAATCACATATATATGGAATGCCGTTTTAACATTTAATGCTTATTTTTGATATCAAGATATATTTAAAGATCGCAGTAAATTAATGTAGATCTCAATAATTTATATTTTGCTATCAAGAATTGATTTTTAGATGGCAAAAATTTATTTTTGAGATCAAAAAGTCCATATTACAAACTAAAAAAATCTTAAGGGAGACACACATTTACATAACGAATCGTCAATTAAATTTTGAGATGAAAATCTGAATTATTGATATCAATAATAACAACACAATTTTTGATCTCAAGAATTGCTTTTTTTGTACAGTAAAAATTTTAAAGAAAGATTCTGTATATAAGAACTAGTCAATATATATTTACAGATGTGTGTTTCTGAATTTCTTATTTTAAAAAATAGATTGATATTTTGATATCAAAAATCAATTTTTGAGATTTGAAGATTTCTAAATACAAATTTAAAAAGTATCACTCTGAAATAATGATATCTGAAATAAATTCTTGATATCAATAAAACGAAAATGAATTACTGAGCTCAAAATTGATATTTTTCCTCTCAAATATTTCATTTTTGCTTTCAAGAATTGAATTTTTGATCTCAGAAAATCAATTTTAGATATCATTAAATCATTTTTGATATCAATAAATATTTCTTGATATCTCTAAATATTTATTGATATCAAAAATTATTTTTTTGAGATCAAGAATACATTTCGAGATATCAAAAATACAATTACAGATAGCAAAATTAATTACAGATAATTAATTATATAGATTTTTTGAGATCAAAAATTAATTCTTGATATTAATAAATCAATTTTTGAGATCAAAAATTAACTCTTTATATCAATAATTCCCCAAATAAATGTGAAAACGGCATTCCATACATATATACAATAAAATCTGTTTATAACGAGCACCTTCCGGTGGGCTAAAATGTTCATTATAGCAGAGCGTTCACGAAATAGTGGTGAATTTTACAATGAAAGATAAAAATTCGAATCAGAGCGTGTTCACTAAGTAGAGGTGTTCACCGACAGAGGTTTTACTGCACTTTATATTAAATAACTATACACTGCTTCTGGAAGAATCTTAAGTCAGGACACAGTCGGGGATAATAACTACTTACTACCGTCTTACTATTGACCTTCCACATAATAACTACTTACTACTGTCTTACTACTGACCTTCCACATAATAACTACTTACTACCGTCTTACTATTGACCTTCCACATAATAACTACTTACTACTGTCTTACTACTGGCCTTCCACATAATAACTACTTACTACTGTCTTACTACTGACCTTCCACATAATAACTACTTACTACTAGATTATTACTGACCTTCCACAGTGCCTGCATTTTAGTTTCGTCGGCAATGGCGAACGTGAAGTCCTTGAAATCCTTGGCAACCTCCACGATCTTGTGCCTCCACATTTGCGTGGCTGATCAAAACAAGCAACGTCAAATAATGCACAACAAACATGCGATTTACTGGGGCAGAGCCAGCTCTGGAACATGTTTCTGAAACGTCAACTTCCAGCATCCGGTTTACACAAAATTATGCGACATAACCGAGTTCTGATCTGCGAATACGATTAACAAATAAGCTCTGTGACAGACAACTGCAGAGGACACATTTTTGGTTTTTAAGCTCAAACGGGAAGTTTAAACACAAGATTTTTTTACAACAGTAGTCCGTACTACTCCCTAGCTCCCTCCCACTCCATCGCCCACTTGCCACACGACATTTTCAGTTCAACATCACGGATATACCTCTACTTATCGACCATGAGGACACATTTTCTTTAGAGTGCCATGATATCAAACACAAGAAACACAGTTGTTCAGTCCCATTCCCATCCCTGGGCCCCTCCACCAACCCATCTTTTCCCAAAAATTACCTTGTCGGTGATCAAAGGAAAAGTCAACAGTGTAGAAAACAACGACGAGAGGGCGCTTCCCGTCATACAGCTTCTCCTTGTTCTCCATTGTCAGTTCTCCTACCAGCGACACGCAGTTCTTCTTCACGAACTCCACAATTTCTGACGGTTCGGTATCGTCCTGACAAGAAGAGTTACTGAAATGTTTATTTGAATAGCCACACAGAAGAGAGAATGTGCCACCGACTGGTTGCAGTTAAGTTTAACTCAGCCTCATTTTCAAATATATTGTTTCATCAGCAATAACAAATACGCTTTTTTTATTTTCCTGTAATATTCTTTCAAATAAATCGCTTTTAGAGGATCAGTGCTTCTGAATTAAGCAGTCTGTTTTCTTTTTTTTTTTTTTTTTCTTTTGGAGGAGGGTCTATATCCTTTGCGGTCTTCAACCGAACATCCCTATCGCTTGAAAGACTAAGAGCCCCTCCCCGACCACAGTTTGTTTATTGCACTGTCTTATCATTCGCATTACTCCATCAAAGGTTTTGATTAAAGTAAATGTTAACAATGTAGAAAGTTTTATACTTTTCTAAGTGCATCACTTCGCTCAGAAGAAACGACGTTCTGCTTTACCTTACCTTCATTTCATAGTTTTTCCACTTGGGTTCGTGTTTCGAATGGAACTGCTCAGCATTGAAAAGGATCACGCTGTTTTTGTTAGCCTTAAATTCTTTTCGACTGTCTGAGTCAAAGGTGTGGTAAAACCGGAAGACTTCTCGCAGCTCATTGGCTGAAAATTAAAAATGTCCCAACTAGACACACTTTTGATGGAGATTGAATTCAGTCAATCTTAGACTCAAGTTAGTCACTAGATGCTGATATAAATGAATACATCAATGTTTTAATTTCTCTTGAACTTTTAAGTTATTTGGCATTTTGCTTTGATACCAACATAAAAAGTAGTTTTATTTCCATACCAGCGTCTTTGTATGGAACCAGTTCTGCCGCATCTTCGCTTTCAAAGAATCCGACAATGGTGACCTGATCCTTTAGAATGGACGCCTTGACATTGTAGCTCGTCTCGCGCAGTTTGGACGCATCGCCCACCTGGTTCGTCATGTAGTCTATAATGCCTGCAAATACAATCAAGACATCTCCTAATGTCTATCCCTTCGTTTTGAGTGACCAATACCGCAGGTTTGAACGTCAGACAAGTATCTTCCTGACTGCTCGCTGTCGTATCTAATCGCACCTGCACAATCTTCACAAGTTGTTTTAAGCCAGTTTTCGCGCCTTGCACTTAAATACGATGCACCGGAGACTTGCAGTATATCAAATGGTCGTATCGATCTGTATCAAGTACACAGATCAAGGCATCCAGATACCTCAAAAGTCACTCCCAAGGCCCATCGGCAAAGACACACTTACCATACTCATCGCGGCCGCCCTTGTACTCGAACTTGCGTCCGCGGCGGAACATGACGAGTGTCGGGTAGCCGGTGACGTCATACTCGGAGGCCAGCTCCGACTCCTCCGTGGCGTCCACCTTGGCCAGCATCACGGGCGGATCGGTCGTCTCCTTGAGGTGCCTCGCCGCCCGCGAGTATTCAGGCGCCAGCTTTTTGCAATGCCCACACCTATGGACAAATAGCTCAAATGAATGTCAACATGTAAATAAAACCGTTTTACATACTGCCATATCCAATTTACATATGTATACATTTCCGTTTTTATTACATACAAGCAAGGCTTTTTTCTGCCTCTGTGAAGGCTGAACAGAATCTCAAATGTTGACCAACACTAAACAGGAAAGTCGGGTTCATGTGTACAGCACAACTCACCATGGAGCATAGAATTCAACCAGCGACAAATCGTGCCCATTTATAAATTCATCGAAGTTCTCTTTAGTCAAGACGACCACCTCGTCTGCCGGGGGCTGCCAATTAGGGTCTGCTTTCTCCAAAACCCAATCCTCAATTCCTGAAAAAGTATTCTATTTTGAAGGCAACAGCCACTGATAAAATAGCATTATTTACGGGACAGGGGGGGGGGGGGGAAATACTAATTCCAAGCCTTCGGCAGAGGCACTTAACTTAATATGATCTGGGTGTTATTATCGGTGTCTGCCGGTGCTTTAAAACTGCTTGACAGTACGAAAATGAAGAAGATACTCGGGATACTCTGCTGAGTCTCCGTAATACTGACATCCTGTTACCCAAGAAAGGCATACCTTGTGCTGTGCGAGGACCATCATAATCAATTACGTCTCCGTTTTTGAAGAATTTAATCGTTGGGTAGCCACTCACTTCATATCTATTTAAAAATAACCAAACATCAACATGTTTTTTTAAGCGATACAAAGTTATAACTAACGGTTTCTAGACGTGTTGCTTCCACAGTGTCTAACTTACACGTGAATAAAATTACATCCTAATTAAAACTGGAGTAAAGTGCAATCCAAGTTAAACTGGAGTAAATGGCAATCTAAAGAAAAACTTAATTAAATGCAATTAAACTTAAAGAACCGTTCAAGTGTTCTTTCTCAACAGTTAGACACAGTTCAATGGTCACGAGGCCATGGGGTCATTTTTGCACATACACACAAAAGTTTGTATCCAGATATGTCTCCTGGGTTAAATCTGCCCCGGTTATTGAAAATCATGCCTTGTAAACTGTTGTATTTCTTTCCCTGGTAGCCAGAAAGCATTTGTTCTGTTACAAGGTGCATTTGTAACACTGCATAAAAGAATGTTTTTTCGTGAAAATCGTGTGTAATATGTCGGTCAAAACAAAGAAAATAAAACGTACAAAATAATATGCATAAGAGCCTCTGTAAAACTCGACATATACAGAAAAATAGTGTGTACCCAAACAGTCTGACTTAGTCACCCCAAATGTTGTCCAGTAAATATAATCAAAATAATAAACAGAAAAACCTTTAAAAACTCTAAGATAAAAGAAAGGGCAAAAATTTTGTATATATGGGCAGGCGAGATTGGCCTAAAAAATTGGGGCAATATGGAAAATACTTCGGGCAATCTGGTCCGTCTTGAATCGGCGCACTATGGTTTTGAGGGCAATTCGCCCTGATACCACAACTAACACCTATGGCTTGTTATGTTGCCCTGATGTCATTTCGACGAAACTCACAAAACCAACGCAAAGGTTCAGGAAATAGCTATTGCTGTGTGTTACATTTACAAGAAATACGGCATTGCTGTTGCTGTGCTTTATAACACCAGCGAGGTGTACAATTCTGACACTATGATTACTGGAGACCAACTGAGACTTCTCTTCCATGACACCCGCGCTCCCCGGTTCAATCGTGTAAATCTGTAAACAAGGGCCTACCTCTCAGCGACATTTTTCATGACGGTTGCGTCCACCTTCGCCAGCGGGAATGGTGGATCGTGCTGCTTCAGTGACGCGGCGGCCGATTCGTACTCTGGGGCAAGGCTCTTGCAGTGACCGCACCTACGATACAAGGCATAATGAGTATTGAAATCAAACAACGAACAAAAAGATGCTATAAGGTTCCAGGAATGCACAGGCAAATAAGTACAGGACACGTTAAAGACACACCAAGAACTTTGAGGTTTGCAGTTTCAGCTCTGAGCAAGAACACCATGGAAAGTTTCGGTGTAACTCAAAAGCACCAAATATTAACACATTAACATTAAACACAACCATACTCGCATTTGTAAAATTTCGAGACACAGAGAAGAATTTTGTTTCGTAAAAACTATAGGAGGGGAAACAAAGCTGCCTACGTATACACAAATGACGAGAGCCACGGCACTACCCATTGAAATGGAAACGACACAGGCGAAACTTCTAGAGCGAAACATAGTACCACAGAGAAATAAGAGTAAATAACTATAAATGAAACAAATACGGCAATAAATAACATGTACACAGGACTAAAAACTGAGGGACTTACCAGGGCGCGTAAAATTCCACCAGAATAATGCTATGCTTTTCTATAGCATAATCAAAGTTGTCATCCGTCAAAATCAGCACTGAGTTTTCTTCGTCTATTTCCACTTCTTCCGACTCGTCACCCTCTTGTTCTTCTTCTGCCGGGTCTGTGCAACGAATACAGATACATCATGATTTACTCTACAATCTCACCCCCCCCCCACCCACCCCGCCAGGGCAGGACCAAAGCGCACTCCCACTCTGGGATCAAAATGCCTTTTCTTTGTAGGTTAAGTCTAAACCACCCCCACTCCCGAACAAACCGCAGGACAAATACCGGTAATCACAGGACAAAAAATGTAACCTCAAAACTGTCATCAAACAGGGTTGCCATGAAATACTAAAATATGGATTTTTGCTTGGCTATCGAAAGTGCAATATCAAGGAAATCTTAACAATATGCATAAGAATTCACAAAACGCTCTCAGTCATCACTGTGGGTGCAAATGCAGCTGTGAATAAACCAGATTAAAAGACCAAAAGTACCAAACTTCTATATCTGATTTCCTGACTTTCCAGAAAATTTTCTTCCGACTTTTCTTCATCACATCCCGACTTTTCCTGACTGTGGTAACCTTGATTAAAAGTTTCGCCTTCGAATATATAAATTAACGTTTAACAAGTATTGTCAGTGAAACTGACTGAGCCCTCCGCCAGAATAACCCTGTCACAGACGAACGGGGGCGACACACAAAATGCTTCTTGCACATCCACAAATGGTGGGGAACATTTCAGCACAGGCGTAGTACACCCATCAGCCCCCTCCCGTCTTTGAGATACAGATCACACAAAATCATGTACCTCAAGTTCAAATGTGCAACAAATTACCAAAGTTTGACGGAATGTCTGAGACGAACGGGCGGCCGTATCAACACGCATGGCTGGGAAAAAATCCGATTTTTCTTTTTTTTTTAAAAACATGATTTTGTATTATTTTTTTTTTAAATCAGATTTTTATTTCTTCTTTTTTTTTTTTTTGTTTAAATCAAACCCGAAAAATGAAAGCAGAAAAAATACCACTCTTTTAGTGCTCTCCTGTAACACATTTCTAAGTGCATTTACATTTGACAATATTTCCGATAACTATCATCAGGATTTAGGACATTTCCGGGTGGGACATTTGCCGGTGGGACTTTTGCCGCTGTTTTGAAAAAAAAATATAAGATGGAAGGCAGTTATTATCTCCCCTTAAAAGCAGTAAGTTCATTGCAATTGTGAATATAAAGTCGAAATTTCAATTAAGAAGATCACGCGAAATGTGAAAATTGCAATTATTTAGAGGGCATAATGATTGCAATATCAGGCATTGATGACAGCATAAAACAGACTTCAATAACATTAAATGCCAAAAACGTAATTTATTGATCATATCATTGAAGAATAACTGGTGAAATATCAAATTGTGGCTTTATAAAAAAGTATTCACCTTAAAAAAGACACCTTAAAATTTTCAAAATACCGGCAAAAGTCCTACCGGCAAATGTCCTAGACCAGCAAATGTCCACCGGCAATTATTCCACAGGCAAATGTCCTGTTCTTCATCAAATTCAATTGTACAGATAACTGTCCACCATTTCTATTGTTCAGATAAATGCGCAAGTTTTCAACTCCGAGACTTGCCCGCAGCGATCCATATGCCAGCTTCAATGTGGTGAATTGCTTATCGAGTCCTGCACGGTTTGCTATCGCAGCAACTAACTTAACTCCGATGCTAGTTAACACTTGACAAGCCTTTGGCTTGCAAGGGTTATATGAATTTGTGCGAGCAAAATTCGTCCTTTTTTTTTCTTCTTGACACTTTTTCCGATTTTTTGTGTCTTCTTCTCCTCTGACACTACGGGCCCTACGACCATGAAACTTGGGACTTATGAAGAGTTTGATCTGAACATGTGCATGTCAGTTTTTATTTTCGTCTTTGATTTCGTTTTCTTTGTTAAAACGCCATGTGAAAAGAGTGTATTTTTTGCAAGTAAATGCGTAGCATTTAACCCACATCACACAGTTGCTCAGTGAGCTTTGTGCGAGCTCTCACTGCGTAAATAGATAACGCGGCGTATGCTCGATCAGTCAATAAAACCTTAAGTCAACAGAAACCAAACACTGCTCGGCTTGTAAGACGTATTCAAGCTGTGTTGTTTGCAATATATTATTCAAGAAATAACCCACTGAAGGAAGTATTTGTGCGTTTTAATTTTTGCCAAGTGTTTAACATTTCGCTAGAGAAGTGAGGTTCTAGTTAAAAATTTGCCGTAACCAAGCGTTTGCCGTAGAACTTGATACTTGATAAAACACACGGGGTAGAGATATACTTGACCAACCCCGCAGTAGTTGCAGCTACCGGCACTAGCGTTTTAGGAACCTGCTGCCCACTGCTGACCCCCCCCCCCCCCCCCCCCTCTCGGTGGAGCTCAGGTGCACTGATAAGCGTAAGACATGAAATGCTTTGTTTAAACGAAAATGGCTGCAAATAATCGCCGAATTCCTTCCCTGCACACAAATGCCTAATTACAAACGATTTAAAAAAAAAAAAACAAGCCATCGGCAAAGTCCCCAACAGGACATGGACTGGATAGAGATATAGTGTCAACAAAACAATACATCAAAAAGTGACAGACAGACGGACGGACAACACCCAAACCGGCCAAAGCCCCCGGTTGGGGGCTAAAAAAATGAAATACCACGATTTTACCACGTCGATTTAAATCATACAAGAAGTGTCGACATTAACAGCATAAAAAATATCATCGGCTGTAGAATTTTAGTTGACACACACAAAATTTCTAAATATGCTCGATAAAACCGAAGCCATGACATAAGATTTTAAAGTTGGCCTGTGAGATTTTTTATACTGAAAAACTGACGGGTCCCGAAAGCATATGTGCCTAAAGGTTTAAGGCACAGCAAAAAGAGGTCACCTCGATTCGCTTGAATGCTTATCGTAATTTTTTGTAAATTGTCGACATTCTGTTGTGATATGAAAAACTAAAAAAAAACACAAGTAAAATTCGGAGTTTAAATTGCTCAAAAAACAAAAAAAAAAACAATAATAAAAAAAAAAAACAGTAAACCACCCCCCCCCCCCCGAAAAGAACTGTATTTTCATTTATTTATAGCAATGTAAAGTGTGAATGCATTCATTCTTTTGGTATTTTTGAGCACCGACAATTTATTTTAAAGTTCTCGAAAAATTAATTCTTAATTAGTGAGTGCAAATATTCTTAACTGCTGCAAATTTTCACATCTCTGAATAATTTTTCAATTTCTTTTTATCCTTAACAATAAACTGAAAAAGCAAATGTTTTTGCAAAGAAGCTTTTAAAATGCGTATTAGTCTGAAACTTAAGAGTTTTGTTGAACATCTGGTAGATTCTGAGTGAAGAATTATGCAAAGAAAATGAATTGGTTATTTATAAGTACAAAAGAAGTGACATCCAAAATGAAAATTAAAAATACTTCATATATATTGAGGATAATTGCTGCATATTGTTCATTTTATACAATTGATATATTTGCTAATTTTGACGAAAATACTGGCAAATTTTCTTGAAAGTGAATGCTACGATTCCTGACGGTATGCCTGTTAAGCGATACCGGGCAAAAGTAAACAACATTGACTGGATAATAATCCTTTTGCAAAGAAGGCATAATTTTTAATGGGCTTCATATCTTCTATTTCCTCGTTAAAACGCAGAGGAGTTAACTTCGCACTCAACTGCCAAATGTTTGTTTGCGTTTCGGGTTCTAAATGTTATGTGACTGAAGTCAACAGACCAAAACTGTAAATACTGGAGTATTGCATTATCTGTAAAATGCATACTGAATAATTATTGACAGATGAAGAATTAGGCATAAATGTATTCTATACGACAGTAATGTTTACCTTATAATATCTTCCATGCTTTTTGAAACATCAATTCAAATATTTCCAAATATATAACAAGTTTGTCCAAGGACAAAGTCCCAGCTTACGAAAAGCAATAAGACCCATTCCAGCGTGCATGAGCGAAGGAATTTCCCTGAAATATCAAGCTTCAAAAGATGAGACGGCAAAGAGCTAGCTCAATAATTAATTTAGCACTGGACCAGAACATAGACCGATAAATGCATACAAAGATTTCTTTCCCAGAAAAATGGGGAACAGATTTTTTGTATATCTGGTAGAATGGATAGTTTGCCATAGATACCTTCAAACAACGCTCGCATTTCGGACCAGTGCGCATATTTATGTAACTTGCCTTGATGCGCGGTTCTTATTCAGACAAGTGCGCATGTTTATTTAATTTTGCGTAGATGCGCGGCTCTCATTTTGGAACAGTGCACATGTTTATTTAACTTAATAAAGATAAATGCGCGGTTCTTATTCCAGACCAATGCGCATGTTTATTTTACTTTCGTACTTATTTTGGACAAGTGCACAAGTTTCCTTAGGTTGACTTGATGCGCGGGTCACAACTTTCGTACATTATCGCCCAATGTTCCCTATTATCGCCCACCCGAAAAATATTATATTTATCATATTTTCGGGTCCTAGAATTGTTTCCTGCACTTTTAAAGCGAAAATTACAACTTTCTTGCATTATCGCCCAATATTCCCTATTATCGCCCACCCGAAAAATATCACATTTATCATATTTTCGGGTCATAGAATTGATTCCTGCACTTTTAAAGCGAAAATTACAATTTCTTGCACTATCGCCCAATGTTCCCTATTATCGCCCACCCGAAAAATATAACATTTATCATATTTTCGGGTCATAGAATTGATTCCAGCACTTTTAAAGCGAAAATTACAACTTTCTTGTATTATCGCCCAATATTCCCTATTATCGCCCATCCGAAAAACTTTCACATTTATCATAATTTCGGGTCATAGAATTGATTCCTGCTCTTTTAAAGCGTAAATTACAACTTTCTTGCTTTATCGCCCAATATTCCCTGTCATCGCCCACCCGTAAAATATCACATTGATCATATTTTCGGGTCACAGAATTGATTCCTGCACTTTTAAAGCGAAAATTACAACTTTCTTGCATTATCGCCCAATATTCCCTATTATCGCCCACACGAAAAATATCACATTTATCATATTTTCGGGTCATAGAATTGATTCCTGCACTTTTAAAGCGAAAATTACAACTTTCTTGCATTATCGCCCAATGTTCCCTATTATCGCCCATCCAAAAAAATATCATATTCATCATATTTTCGGGACATAGAATTGATCCCTGCACATTTAAAGCGAAAATTACAACTTTCTTGCATTATCGCCGAATATTCCCTATTATCGCCCATCCGAAAACTATCATATTTATCATATTTTCGGGATATAGAATTGATTCCTGCTCTTTTAAAGCGAAAATTACAACTTTCTTACATTATCGCCCAATATTCCCTATTATCGCCCACACGAAAAATATTATATTTATCATATTTTCGGGTCCTAGAATTGTTTCCTGCACTTTTAAAGCGAAAATTACAACTTTCTTGCTTTATCGCCCAATATTCCCTGTTATCGCCCACCCGTAAAATATCACATTGATCATATTTTCGGGTCATAGAATTGATTCCTGCACTTTTAAAGCGAAAATTACAACTTTTTTGCATTATCGCCCAATGTTCCCTATTATCGCCCACACGAAAAATATCACATTTATCATATTTTCGGGTCATAGAATTGATTCCTGCACTTTTAAAGCGAAAATTACAACTTTCTTGTATTATCGCCCAATATTCCCTATTATCGCCCATCCGAAAAATATCACATTTATCATATTTTCGGGTCATAGAATTGATTCCTGCTCTTTTAAAGCGTAAATTACAACTTTCTTGCTTTATCGCCCAATATTCCCTGTCATCGCCCACCCGTAAAATATCACATTGATCATATTTTCGGGTCACAGAATTGATTCCTGCACTTTTAAAGCGAAAATTACAACTTTCTTGCATTATCGCCCAATATTCCCTATTATCGCCCACACGAAAAATATCACATTTATCATATTTTCGGGTCATAGAATTGATTCCTGCACTTTTAAAGCGAAAATTACAACTTTCTTGCATTATCGCCCAATGTTCCCTATTATCGCCCATCCAAAAAATATCATATTCATCATATTTTCGGGACATAGAATTGATCCCTGCACATTTAAAGCGAAAATTACAACTTTCTTGCATTATCGCCGAATATTCCCTATTATCGCCCATCCGAAAACTATCATATTTATCATATTTTCGGGATATAGAATTGATTCCTGCTCTTTTAAAGCGAAAATTACAACTTTCTTACATTATCGCCCAATATTCCCTATTATCGCCCACACGAAAAATATTATATTTATCATATTTTCGGGTCCTAGAATTGTTTCCTGCACTTTTAAAGCGAAAATTACAACTTTCTTGCTTTATCGCCCCATATTCCCTGTTATCGCCCACCCGTAAAATATCACATTGATCATATTTTCGGGTCATAGAATTGATTCCTGCACTTTTAAAGCGAAAATTACAACTTTTTTGCATTATCGCCCAATGTTCCCTATTATCACCCACACGAAAAATATCACATTTATCATATTTTCGGGTCATAGAATTGATTCCTGCACTTTTAAAGCGAAAATAACAACTTTCTTGTATTATCGCCCAATATTCCCTATTATCGCCCATCCGAAAAATATCACATTTATCATATTTTCGGGTCATAGAATTGATTCCTGCTCTTTTAAAGCGTAAATTACAACTTTCTTGCTTTATCGCCCAATATTCCCTGTCATCGCCCACCCGTAAAATATCACATTGATCATATTTTCGGGTCACAGAATTGATTCCTGCACTTTTAAAGCGAAAATTACAACTTTCTTGCATTATCGCCCAATATTCCCTATTATCGCCCACACGAAAAATATCACATTTATCATATTTTCGGGTCATAGAATTGATTCCTGCACTTTTAAAGCGAAAATTACAACTTTCTTGCATTATCGCCCAATGTTCCCTATTATCGCCCATCCAAAAAATATCATATTCATCATATTTTCGGGACATAGAATTGATCCCTGCACATTTAAAGCGAAAATTACAACTTTCTTGCATTATCGCCGAATATTCCCTATTATCGCCCATCCGAAAACTATCATATTTATCATATTTTCGGGATATAGAATTGATTCCTGCTCTTTTAAAGCGAAAATTACAACTTCTTTACATTATCGCCCAATATTCCCTATTATCGCCCACACGAAAAATATTATAATTATCATATTTTCGGGTCCTAGAATTGTTTCCTGCACTTTTAAAGCGAAAATTACAACTTTCTTGCTTTATCGCCCAATATTCCCTGTTATCGCCCACCCGTAAAATATCACATTGATCATATTTTCGGGTCACAGAATTGATTCCTGCACTTTTAAAGCGAAAATTACAACTTTTTTGCATTATCGCCCAATGTTCCCTATTATCGCCCACACGAAAAAATATCACATTTATCATATTTTCGGGTCATAGAATTGATTCCTGCTCTTTTAAAGCGAAAATTACAACTTTCGTACATTATCGCCCAATGTTCCCTATTATCGCCCACACGAAAAATATTATATGTATCATATTTTCGGGTCCTAGAATTGTTTCCTGCACTTTTAAAGCGAAAATTACAACTTTCTTGCTTTATCGCCCAATATTCCCTGTTATCGCCCACCCGTAAAATATCACATTGATCATATTTTCGGGTCACAGAATTGATTCCTGCACTTTTAAAGCGAAAATTACAACTTTCTTGCATTATCGCCCAAGGTTCCCTATTATCGCCCACACGAAAAATATCACATTTATCATATTTTCGGGTCATAGAATTGATTCCTGCACTTTTAAAGCAAAAATTACAATTTTCTTACATTATCGCCCAATGCTCCCTATTATCGCCCACCCGAAAAATATCACATTTATCATATTTTCGGGTCATAGAATTGATCCCTGCACTTTTAAAGCAAAAATTACAATTTTCTTACATTATCGCCCAATGCTCCCTATTATCGCCCACCCGAAAAATATCACATTTATCATATTTTCGGGTCATAGAATTGATCCCTGCACTTTTAAAGCGAAAATTACAACTTTCTTGCATTATCGCAAAATGTTCCCTATTATCGCCCACCCGAAAAATATTATATTTATCATATTTTCGGGTCCTAGAATTGTTTCCTGCACATTTAAAGCGAAAATTACAACTTTCTTGCAGTATCGACCAATATTCCCTATTATCGCCCATCCAAAAAATATCATATTTATCATATTTTCGGGACATAGAATTAATCCCTGCACTTTTAAAGCGAAAATTACAACTTTCTTGCTTTATCGCCCAATGTTCCCTATTATCGCCCACTTGAAAATATCATAGAAATGACCTACTGACAACAAAATTACTGAAAATTCCAACCAAAAGTACTTGCATGCAACATATTGTGCCCCTCTGCAAATTGAAACTTTGCTTTTTTAAGAAGAAAAATGGAAATTTCCAATTTTTTAAAAGCTGCAAACTTCGAAGCTCAGTAGATTCAAAAATAAGGCGAAATTCAAAAATCGAAAAATGTACTTTTTTCACCCCTTAGTTCTAGTTTCTTCATAACAAATTTCGGAATCTTCCGATGAAAAATGAGGGACTAGATAGATTTTTTCGTATTTTGCCCAAATTGGCAATAAAATCGCTAAAAATGGTCTAAACCAAAAAATAAAAAAAAATTCCTAATGCAGTAGAAGGTTAAAAACTCGCGTTTAAAATTTGGTACGAATCGGATGAAAAATAAAAAAGATATTCCACTTTAACTACTTTGTTAAGAAAAAAAATGGAAATTTGCCAAATTTTAGAAGTTGCAAACTTTGAAGCTCAGTAGATTCAAAAATAAGGCGAAATTCAAAAATCGAAAAAAGTACTTTTTTCACCCCTTAGTTCTTGTTTCTTCATGAAAAATTTCGATATCTTCCGATGAAAAATGAGGGACTAGATAGGTTTTTTCGTATTCTGCCCAAATTGGCAATAAAATCGCCAAAAATGGTATAAACCAAAAAATAAAAAAATTCCTAATGCAGTAGAAGGTTAAAAACTCGTGTTAAAAATTTGGTACGAATCGGATAAAAAATAAAAAAGATATTCCACTTTAACTACTTTGTTAAGAAAAAAAAATTGGAAATTTGCCAATTTTTAGAAGTTGCAAACTTTGAAGCTCAGTAGATTCAAAAATAAGGCGAAATTCAAAAATCGAAAAAAGTACTTTTTTTACCCCTTAGTCCTAGTTTCTTCATAAAAAATTTCGGAATCTTCCGATGAAAAATGAGGGACTAGATAGGTTTTTTCGTATTTTGCCCAAATTGGCAATAAAATCGCCAAAAATGGTTTAAACCGCAAAAATAAAAATATTTCCTAATGCAGTAAAGGGTTAGGAACTCGTGTTTAAAATTTGGTAAGAATCGGATAAAAAATAAAAAAGTTATTCCACTTTTAACGGTCGCGGGACGGACAGACGGACGGACGGACGACACTTGCCCCCATCTGTATAGCCCTGTTGGCTAAAAAGCCAACTGGGCTAAAAAAAAGACATCGGATCAAAAATGTAGGACGAGATACATTTTTAATTTTTTTCTTCAAAAATTCCCCAAAAATTAAAAAATCACCCGATCGACTAGAAAAGCACAAGCCGCATGCACGACACTTTAGGGGTGCCTCATACCAAAAATAAATCACATCGGGTCAAAAATGTAGGAGGAGACACATTTTAAATTTTTTTCTTTAAAAGTTCCCCTAAAATTCAAAAATCACCCGATCGACTAAAAAAGCACAAGCCGTATGCACGACTCCTTAGGGATGCCTCACACCAAAAATAAATGACATCGAATCAAAATTGTAGGAGTAGATGCATTTTGAATTATTTTCGAAAATTTTGCTTTAAAAATTCCCCAAAAATACAAAAATTGCGCGATCGACTAAAAAAGCACAAGCCGTATGCACGACCCTTTAGGGGTGCCTCATACCAAAAATAAATGACATCGGGTCAAAAATGTAGGAGGAGATACATTTTAAAATTTTTTCTTTAAAAATTCGCCAAAAATTCAAAAATCACCCGATCGACTAGAAAAGCACAAGCCGTATGCACGACCCCTTAGGGATGCCTCACACCAAAAATAAATGACATCGAATCAAAATTGTAGGAGGAGATGCATTTTGAACCAAAGTTTACTAAATAAACAACTAACTAACTAACTAACTAACTAACTAACCAACTAACTAACTAACTAACTAACGGACACCGCCCGCAAACCGATAGGAATACCCCAGCTTACGTGTAACGTAAGCTGGGCTAATAATTATACACTGGAAATATTTGAATTATTATAAAATTTACTCTCACTTTTTTCACACAAAAAACCATGCTCCCTGTATGTAAATAAATCTGAATTATTGGGGAATATTTGTGGTTATTACCACATCTTTTTCTGAAAGAAAGTGTAACACAGAAGTTGTATAACATTGCCGTTGTCCTTTGAACGCCTTTCGCAAACGCAAATTTAGACTTGTGGGTCGTTTATTATAAATCGCTGTCTCAAAGCCAACGCCGTTAGAGTGAAAGATCAACAGCTTCGAAAGTTGAGATCAATGGCCATTTCTATAAGCCAAAGCACACTTTGGGTGTTTCGAATAAATGCGCAAGAATTTCGAATTTCGACGGCGAGGGAATCGGGTAAAAATTGAAACAAATGATGGAAAAATATAGAAGAAATATCGCAAAAACAGCTTATACTAGGAACATAAAAGAAATTTGTTAAAGTTCTTAATACATTTTTAAAACAGCATACGGGTTGTTGGAAACCAGATTGCTCACTGGTGCAAGAGAAATTTGATGAGTTAGGTGAATTCTCTCTATCACTTCTTTCATTTTTTACCCGGTTATTTTTATTCGAAACTCACAATTTTTGCGCATTTTTACTGGGAACACTCAAGTTTAATTTGGCCTATTACATGAACTGTGATCCTTTGACCTAGGAAAACAGAAAGGATCCACTGGGACTAACTAAGAAGTATCTTGGCGCATTACTTTCGACCAAAAAAGAATGGATGTGCAATTATAGTGATAATAGGTGTATCTTTATCCGGATCTCAAGAAAACATCAATAAAATTGTGCGCCGTGATTTATTATTGGGCTATTAGTGATACACCCTAAAACAACGTCATTGTCCCGAATCGTGCCCTTACATTAGCAAAATTAACATCAATGACAAGTTCTATTAATCTTGCTGTCATGGGAGGACCGCAAGAGTCCTCTAGAACCATGTTAATTACTTTACACATCGGCATCCAGCAAACGCTACTATAGGCTTAAAGTCATTTAATTTAAAACAACATTGCCAAAGCGGACCCTCATATCAAATAAATTTGACTTTTTCAGGAGTTTCAAAGGGACTGACCTGAAGCGGGGACTAAATCCAACAGTGCACAGTTGCTTCTTGGAAGCTGTCACTAAATCGTGTCAAGTAAGCCGGTGGCCGATAAAAAACGACAAACAAAATGATAGCGTGTGACATTTACGCAAACAAACCTTCAGCAGCTTCTGGATCATCAGCTCCATCGTCCGCCTTAACTGCTAATGCATTTAGCAGAAATAAGCACAAAATTGTTACTATTTTCACCTTCATTCTTTTCTCGTGGGGATGAGACCTAACTACCGCCAACCAAAACAAATAACATTAAATAGTTCCAAACCATTACACATTATGCTATTTTAATTTTAGATGTTAAACACTGTAAAATGAATGCTAGAATGGTCATTAACTAAAAGTAGTAATATTGTTGTTAAAAGCCTGATTTATTTTTATAATGGTCGTATAAAATTTTGTATTCATACGCCACTGGAAATGATTTAGCCAATCAACAGCTGCCATGTTCTGAAACTTTGCATTTTCTGATTTGCCGAAAACATGGACTGGTACGCGGTTCGCTGTAATCACTTAAATCTGCGACCAGTTTGGAATTCAAGAGAACATCGCTAAAGTTAACGTGAAACCAAAGTCACGACTAGGGTTTTTAGTAAGAACTCTTCTTTTGTGACATTATTTCTTATTAATGTTAAAGTTTCTGAAAAAAAACTGACTCCTTGATCCATTAAGTTTTGAGCAAAATACAGGAGAGCATCCAGAGGGTTAGTAATTGAAGTATCTGCCCCTCACTCAAAATATTGAATAAGCCGTGCTCGGCAGAAAAACAAACATACCTTGTAGACGGAGCAGCCACAGAAGGACATGATGTTCAAGAAGTCCAATAATAAAAATGACAGGCTGACCTTTCTACAAATAAATATTGTACGTGCAATATGAAAGATAAAAGATGACAGAGTGACACTGTTTACAGTAAACGTATGTATATGGCTTGCTACTTTGTATAAAGCTTATCCATTATATTAACAAGAGATTATGTCTGACATTTTGGAAACTTGCGATTTTGGAACACAAAGATTCTGAGGATAAGATAAGATTTTATTTTTGAATCTGGCAAACCTAAGATGGTTGAATTGCATTCGAGAACAGAAATGAGTCGAGTTATTGAAAATTAAATATGGTTCTCGCAACGCTGCGACGAATGAGCATCTCGGCGCTGGTGGGTCCTTCCGAGCGAGCTGAGGTCCATTCGTCCATTCGTCGCTCGTGACCTGCCCAACGCAGCTGAGACTTGATGATCATGGCTTCTATGCTTGTTATCCCACACCTTTCAAGGACAGCGGTGTTTGTAATTCGGTCTTGCCAACTGATGTTGCAAATGCGGCGGAGGCAGCGCATATGAAATGCTTCGAGCTGGTGAATGTGCCTCCTGTAAGTGGTCCACGTTTCGCAGCAGTACAGCAGGGATGATAACACGGCTGATGTATACACACATATTTTAGTGTCAAGCTTGGCAACATGGCTCTTCCATAGTCTGCTGACGAGACAGCCGAACGCAACACTTGCATTTGAGATGCGCTGGTTTAGCCGTTGTGTGACATAACGCTGCCAAGGTAGCAGAAGTTCTTCACGGACTCGAGCGTGGTACATCAGTTGAAAATTGAATATTAAATTGAAAATTAAATAAAGAGTAAGGCACAGAAGAGTTTTTAAATATTGTCGTATTAACACATGGGACAAAAAAGGTTTATGATCCTTACTGAGAGAGTAAGTTTCTTTACATTTAGGAAGAATGTCATTTATTCATTTATTACATTGCCTCCGTATTCAATTTTTATAATAATTGCACATAGTTTTGTTCTTCTCTCCGAAAACCTACTTTGGTTTAGTTTTTTGACAGCATCTTCGTACATGTCGCTTCGTGGTTTAATACGAACATCCCTCCTCTGGATATTTTCCATGATGACTATTTGCTCAGCTGCTAGCTGTGTTCCCCAGGCAGGTACTGCATATTCGAGTTGGGGCCTTACGACCAAAATAGGTGCCCTTGTAAAGCCCTAAGATTAAATAAACGTTTCCGTGAAGTCAAAGACAGAAAGTACATATGCGACTGTATGTTCTTAGGAAGGGGGCCTTCCACGGTTTCAGTGTTACTGAATAAACAAAACAGTTGTACCGGAAGAGCATAATTCCCACATTCACACCCGTAATGCTACGTAAACTTAATTAATTGCAACAAATATCCAAGTGTGATTGGGAAAGGCTGAGTTATGATGACGGATATAATTGCCAAATTATATTAGAAAGTTTTTTTGCCTTAGGTCTACAAAATTTAATCAGCAATAAGAAGCAACGTTGACTGCGGTATTAACAATGAAGTCGAAAAAATGTAATTTTATGGCCCTTAAGAATGGTCAGATTGAGCATTTGTTATGACTTCAATATTTAAAAAGCAAGATCAGTTGGTTTGCTCTGTGATTTCAAAGTTAAAGATAACTCTCATCTGAGCATTGGGTCTTCTCTTCCAGCAATCGAGGGTATACTAGCAACATTGCCTGAGGCGGAAAATTTATACAGATCAATTTGGAAATGGCTTCTTGAAAAAAATCGCTTATGAAGAATCAAAAAAAGATTTTATAATAAGCACTTTTAATGTAACATTCCAGTTGACCACTTGACATACAAAATTACACAAGCGCTGCGACACGGTCCAACACTGTTCTCAAATATATGAATTCCTCATAATATTTTTCAATAATATTACTACATGTTGTTTATGTTTAGGCTTTTCACAACATGATCTTGCTTTAATATTTAATATTTTAATATTTTTGATATGTTTTCGTGTTGCATGCACCTAGCCTGTTGCATTTGTATGTCAGTATAACAGACAGATGGAAGACAAAAACTCAACGAAGTTTTTCCGTGTATTTATTTATTTTCATTCCAGTGGAAATGAAGGCCTTCCAAATATATATTTTCCGAAACTACACCAGAACCAAAATTCAATTGCTTGTGAGATAAATTTATCTAAAAACCTATTCTTAACATTGACTTTTTGGAACCTAGCTCATCGATTTTCCCCTGATGATCATTGGTTAATATAAAATTTTAGAATTATTTATAATATTAAAACTGTATGCCAACAATATGTTTTTTTCAGATATTTGTGGGGTGCAGTTAGGATTCGTCACAACGCACATATTCCTCATCCAGGTGAACTAAAGTGGTTGATGAACAGAGTACTGATAATACAAAATTTTGTTAGCACTTTTAATGTTAGAAAAGGGTCCTACTGAATCTAAAATGGTTCAGGGTAGGTGTCTTGGGTTGAGGTTACCACCAGAGAACTGTACCTATTCTTCCATCTTTTGTAGTCATTTGCAGGTGGTTTGGAGTATTCGTCCTTATTTCTGATGTTCTTTCTATCCTTCGGGGTCGGGTCTCCAAAACAATGGAAGGTTTCATTCAGTTGTCACCATAACACGAAGACAGACCTGCAAGATCATGTTGTGAGAAATCTCTGAGCGCTTAATGACCGATTGAAGACGAGCACAACAGCATGTTTTCAATATTTTCGAAAGCGAAACATTACGAAGAGAATTGAGCAAATTACAGACTTGAAGTGGACGGTCGGTTGTAACTTTACCTAGCGAGCGGAACTCTTCACAGGATTGAACCTTACAGCAGACTAAACTGACACCCTTGATGAGGAATCAGGGCAATGTCTAACTGGAAAATAACAGACTGAACAATACCCGACCAGATAATACCTGACTAAAGAATACAGGACATCGGACATAACCCTACCGGAGGACACCCGAGTCGGATCATACCCTGCTTTTTTGGAAACTTTTTCTCAGCTGATAAAAGGGAACCATTGAATTGTTATCAACAATTTACTTTGACTTACTTGAATGCTGCAATCTGATTGGTCGATTGACAAATTGATAATTTTTTATACTGGTCAGAATGTAAAAGGCGATGAATGTTGGGAGTATTCGTAATCAAACATACATTAATTTATTTGAAGAACGCATGAAATATTGTTAAACATTTGCTTATTGATCAATAATGTTTGTGCTGGCTAAAATTGTCAGTATCTGAAATTATGTGCAATCAACGGTTTGCTATTCTGATTCACTTACCTTGCAGTTTATTTTCCAGCAAAGAGTATTGGTGCAAGAAAAGCTGCAAGAATGGGAATAACGAAGGTCAAGGTAAAAGAAATTCTTATTTCTTTGAAATGTCGGTTATTGCCCAGCAATGTTCCATTTCTGTCATTTTCTTCCTGGGAATTTTCCAGTCAGGTATTGTCCCAGAGAGAGGTGTTATGGTTCGTACCGTAACCGAAAACCGACCGCGATTCTTTATTTCGGTTAAAAAACGGAAAAAGAAAAATCGCGGTATTTTCGAGTTTTTTTGGCAGTTTAATTTTTCACTTATAGTAGAAGCTATAAAATTACTGCTTCACGCTTTTTAAAGAAACATATGCACATTTTGAGCACTTATCTTTCACCATTTTGATGTGAACTGTTCCCCCAGCGACATTAACGTTGTTTCCTAAGTATAATTCAAGATTTAAAGCTGCTTATAATATGTGTAAGGACGTTTTAGTAATGGTGTTCCACTTAAAAAACTCTGTAAATGGTCTTAAGTAAGAACAAAACAGATTGACTACTATGTGATATACTGAAAATTAAGCCAGGACAAAAACGCAATGATTATTACAGGCCACACTATAAACACCGTATTATTTAAAATAAGAATCTGAAGCAAAAAAGAAACCAGATATTTTCTGATAGGCTTTTCCTGAATAGACTACCGATAATTCGAATGTCAAAGAAGTCGATTTTTTCCTTATTTCATCATTTTACATTGCAGACTATATAAGAACTTTTAATCGTTCTTTATAAATGAATAAATAAATATGAAAAAAATGGAAATACAAATTATTTTTTTAAACTTTAAAATTATATAGATTGCTTAATACTGAACAACCGATATTTTAATAAACAGCCAATGTAAATTCAATTTTTCAATATTTCTATTTTCCTTTCAGTAAAAGATAAAAATTTATATTGTTAGATCCCCGTCGCAGCGAAGCGCAGCTTGAAGGACTATAGTTTTTGGGTCTGTCTGTCTCTCCGTCTGTCTGTCAATACTTTTTTGTTAACACACTCAAGTCTACATTTCCTGATCGATTGTCGAAATATACAAACGTATAGGTAGTATGGGCACCATATAATCGTCACCAAATAAAGATTAAAAGAGTTATGCTTTATTTATAAAATAGTCTCTAATTTATCAAATTGAGCGTTATAAATTTATTAATTTATTAATTAGTGTTTTTGTTTAAAATCACAAGGCTACATGCTATGTTATGCGATCATTATTTAGCTAAATGCAAATATTTGTATTTCGGCAAAATTTTAACAATTTTTGCAAAATCGTACCAAAATACACCCGAGCCGGACCGAATAATTGACGTGTATCGAACCGTGGCGTCACACCCCTAGTCCTAGACACCTTGTTGTATTTTGAAATGGACTGTTTAGTGAGATTTTATTTGAATTACACATGAAACAGCTGAACAGGCTTCTTGGTCTTCCATGCAGTATTGGTTTCTGGTTACCTTTTTAAAGCTTGGGCGGGGCATAGCGATATCAGGCCGGTGCCAGGCTGCTGTACCTCCCAGGTTTGGAGAGTGATATTTTCAAATGTACCGATTTCTTTGGGGTGGATGTGACTCCTGCCTATGAGTCTTACTTTTGGACAGAGAGACTTTTGCACTGAAACTGATCTATATTTGACTTCTTACCATCTTTCCCATCAGAAGCCGTAACAATATCTTGTCTACGAAGGAGTTAAGAGAGGGACATTGAAAACTTCTGATAGATAGTAGGCTGTTAGAAGAAGAAGAGGCGGTTATAGCTTTAGACTCACTTGTATTACCTTTAGAAAAAGAATTCCCTAGTGGAAGCTTTCCTTCAGCTCAAATCGCACATTAGAGCATCTTCTGCTAACACCGAGCGGTCCGGATAAGGGAAGCTTGAGAGGCCAGGAGTCCTTCCACATTTTCCTCTGAAAGTGAATACCCCTCCCTCAACAATGAGGCATTCGTCTAAAGTCTCCTCTCTGTACCTGGGAAATTTGCGTAGGGAAATTTGCCAATGTATCTTACTTTATATTTGCAAAACAAACTATGTGGTTTGGAAGGGACGAGTCCTGCTTGTGTGTAACTTTTCAAATACCAGAATGACAGATTATCCGATGTTTACCTTTCAAAATGCAACTGGGATTTAAATTTTTGAAGGCGTTGCGAGATCATCCTCTTTTCCAGATCGCATAGTGAAAAGGTTTACAAGTCACAGACATAACGTTAAAGGCGCCATTATATTTTTTGTGCGCTCTCCAAAACTACTTGTTAACAATCCCGCGACGATAACCAAAAACTGGCCAGAATTTGTACATAAAATGCTTCTTCAGTTTTTATACGAACTTCCCCAACGATCGGTTAACACAAAATGCAGAAAGCAAGATCAGCTGCTCTGATTTTCTCAGTATTCCTAATCATGAGAAAGGAACGAGTTGCATAAAGTAACGCTATCTGGTCATAATTGTAGAGGAATCCCTACTGGACAAGTCCCTACCGGATAAGTCCCCACCCTACTGGACAACTCTCTACTTAGGACAAGTTCCTAGTAGAATTTCTCCTTACTTTTTTCAATTTTTTTAGTGTTCATTTAGACACTAGCAATTTATTTTTGGTGTTTTTGTGTCACGGTGTAGCTCAATTGTAATTGTAATAAAGCTGTTTGAGTTGAAAATAGTGTATGTTTCTAAAAAGTAAAGAATTAATTAATTACAATAAGCATACTCAAAGATTATCGCCGACATCGCAAGCTTTTTCATCAATAACAAGTGGCGTGATCAAAGACTTTTTATCGTTGACAGCACAAATTTATTGATCTTACATTATGAATAAACTCATGGGTCTTTGATGTGATCTCAATGAACATAAAAGGCAAATCCAACTAAAATTCTGAATAAAGCTAAAAAAATTAGAGAGTCGTCCAAGTAGGAACTTGTTCTAAGTAGGGAGTTGTCCAGTAGGGACTTTACCGGTAGGGATTTATCCGACAGGGACTTGCCCAGTAGGGACTTGTCCTGTTTCCGCTGTGGAGCATATTATTTCAGCAATACGTCTTTACAGCAGTGTAACAATAAAAGCCGTTTTGTTCCAAAAAGAAATTTATGAAGGTTTCAAAAGGATGACGTTTATACCAGTGGGTGCATTGCAATTTGAAACATTAGAAACAAACATGCAAACGTTGTAAAAGCACAGCAAATTTTGTATCATATCGCTCAGTGGACAACTCCCTATTTTGAAAAAATTTTCAATACGATAAGAGTCTTATCACTTCCGTATTCCAGACAGCGTACACAATTTTTCAGACCCAACTTTAGATTTTATTGCATGATTGTAGAATCCGGACAGCCAGCTAATTTGGACATATTTTACCATTTCCAATTATGTTTGGATAACCAGGTTTTCTGAATTTATTGTCCCTTCAATCTTGGTTTTCTTTGCATTGTCTGCATTTTTAATAACATACAAGTGACAAGTAAGCACATAATTAATCACCTTCAGTATTCTTGCTCGTGGAAGCAACCTTGATCATTTGCATACATTTACACTACTTATCTTGCTGACCATATTGATTTTAATCTCATTGCGGAAATAGATAATTCGATATAAACTTGAATATGCAAATATGAAGACATAAAAATTCTGATCTTTGAAGTTGAACCTTGCTCCACTCACTGGGAAGAATAAACTCTTTCAAACATTATATTATGTATTTTAAGTTATATTAATGAACATTTTCACAATCACGTATGTTCGTTTTTTACTGCATAAGCATTTTCTTATGTATGAGCAAGTTATTACAAAGTGTAAAATGTATATGCTGTCTTATGTTTTGGACGATTTGAAACATTCTTAAATTATCGATTATTATTTTCTTCATGCTACTAATTTTCTACTTTTAATAAAGATCGATCCAACTTATGCTCTTATTCATCCTCCGGGGGGAGGTGCTTTTCCATATGATAGGGAAGATGTTTTTCCGAATTCCGCACAGAGCAGAACAAATACATCTCTCCCAAACAACTACTACATATAAAAGAACCACGCTTGAAAAAGCGATGCGTTTCAAAGGGTGAGCCAACAAAATGCAGCGAGTAAGTAATACTTGCTGTTGACAAACAGCATCCTGAACTGAGCCATATCTAGTGCTACTCACATGCATTGTTATCGTTCCTTTGTTAGCGTTTATAAAACACATTATATAAGGAACCTGTCGCCCCAAAATTTCACATACCACTAGAATACCACCTGACTCATGTAAAATTTTAACCTTCTAGTTTTTTTGCATGTTTGATGAGTTACTAGCTTTTCCCATGCTTGATGAGTGCGCTCTCCTACTTTGCTTAGTTAACATCCATTTATTAAATTAGATGTAGCATTGGTATTTCCAAACCTAACAACGTTGACATCAGTTATCGTTGTTTTGCATCGTCATTTAACAATCTGAGACACTAAAAATGTAGTATAAATGAAATAAATGTAGTTATTGGCTTTTTATATGTAAACGACGGAACTCTAAGGAAGTAGCAGTGGTAGGATGTGGTTAGGAATTCCAACATCGACCCTTATTGTTTTGAGTTTGGGGTGTTATTGTTGTCGGTTAATGAGCCATGAAAGATTCTATTGTTTATGGGGCGACGTCACATGTGACGTCATAGGTAGGTCAGCCAACACGAGGTGAGATTCCTGGTCGGACTCCTATTGGTCTCAGCTTGGAGTGTTATTGTTTTTGGTTAATGAGCCGTAAAGGATTCTGTTGTTAATGGGGTGAGGTCACGTGATGCCATACTCAAAGTAATCCCCGTTCGGGCCCCTGTTCTTATAGATCACCTCCTCAAACATGTCCTTGTGTATTAATTTCCTGCCTGAACTTTTGATCTGTGGAAAAAGTATTCAATGAAAACGTACTTTATTATTATTATAAACATTCATTTAATTTTAATGAACAGATTCTTTGTTTCTTTAAAATAGATTGCACCAAACATGCTTTGTTCTTATAAAACATTCATTTCCTTGTAGTGAACAGTTTCTTTGATCTATTCGAACTTTTTAATATAATAACAGTTTGTTATTGAACTAATATTCGTTACTTTTTTATCAATAAATTCTTTGATGTCCTTCACGCGACCCGTAAACAACAGGATCCTTCACGGCTCATTAACCGAGAACAACAGCACCGAAAACTGAGAACAATAGCGGCGGTCGATAGCTTAACTCATAACTCACTTCACTACTAGTAGTCCTTATTATCTAAATACCCAAACAAATTGTAAAATTCTGATAACAAAAACTTTAGAACTGTTAAAGTTTACTGATACTTTGGCGGCTGTGGAGGCAAGACATCACATTCAACAAAATTGAATGAATATATGTGGAACTGAAGACCGCCTGAAGTAAACATACAACACTTATTAATGACTTTATGTTGAGAGTCGGAGGGTAATAGTTGTCACGTGTCAAAACATAGCCAGGAATCTTGTGTGACTACAGCGAAGTTACACTGGCATCGGATAGAGTGATCTCAAAAACAAATACCTTGAACCAATAGGTGTGATTTCCTGCTTGCTACAAGCTTGGTACAGTGTAACCACACTTTATTTTTGACATAGTAGCCAACATTTTACAGAAACATGCTAGATTATGCAAGCGAAATGTTTGTCTCCAGAAACTCCGAATATATTCTGTGGAACAATATCTAATCAACATGGGTAGTCTTAGCATAATCGAAAGAGAGTAGTGCCAAAAAGGTACAGTTCACATAAAGAATTTGTGTGACGCGAGTAGAATCTGACTAAACTTTAATGAATTCTCAAACCAATATAAACCATAAACCTTTTCGTTCAATGAGGGCTGCCCTCTATGAATTTCAACAGACCAAATTCTTATATGATGGTGGTAAAATAATAAGTATCTGCAAAGCAAAATGCACAACTTCTTTTGGGACTTTAAATTTCCTCACCGGACACTTCTTTCACCTTTAAGAAACTGGGTTGCAGAGCTTCTATGAAGATATTATACATGACATTCTGCCTTTGGCAAGGCTCTCTACTGAAGAACCAACATTACCTGCACTACAATAATTCACAATATTGCCAACTGTGGTTCAGATTGTACAAATGGATAATCAAATCTAGTAACAGTTGTGCCTTTTGTGGTTCAGGGGAGAGACACAAACCAATGCACTCTGTACGTGAAACTCCTCACAAATGCGGTGGTTTAAAGATTCTTTAGTTCGGATTGGGTTTGCAAATCACTGTAGTTTCATCCTCTGAATTCGCATTTGGTTCGAAAGAAACCACTCTAAATTTTATAATGATTATAATAACAATATTTTATCCATCTCGTTTCTTACATAAACTTTTCCTTGTTATCACGTTGCTATATGAATTATTTAAAAACTATATGCGTATCCGTAGAAAAAAACTCCTCAAACAAGAGTGAGTTGTGCAATAGAATCAAACAATTCGGTACCACAACAACTGTTACTACAAAATCAGAGATATATCAAGCACAATTATAAATTAAGACTAAATATTGTAGATGCCAATTTTAGCTAAATATCGCTCGGCTAAATGCCGTAAATAGACAGACTGTACCGAAGCAGTCTGTCTATTTATGCCTGGTTCTGACAACACGTCTGATCTTCAAGACGGCATATATTTTATGAACAGGTTTCTAAATAGCTTACAATGACATGGCATATATGAGGAAAGCGTTCGGTAAATAATACTGTCTTCATCTCCCAAGTCTTGCGATGGCGGCCCAATTCCAACCTGCTTCCTCAAACAAGTATCGATGAACTCCTCCCTATTATTTGCAGAATAATAAACTTATCTATTTCTACTGACACTTTTCCGGCCCCTTTCAAGCAAGCAATCTTTTAGCCAAATCTCGATACTATTCCGAAGAACTATCGCCCGGTTCCAATTTATCCTTTATATCCAAAATCCTTGAAGAGGCAATATACCAACAATTAAATGTCTATCTCACCTCCCATAGATTAAAAGAAAAGTATCAATCAGCTTACTGCAAGTGTCATAGCACTGAAACCGCCCTTATTCGGTTGTTCAATAACCTTTTGCTCCAACTGGATAACCGCCAAGCTGTGTTTCTCACATTACTCGACCTTTCTGCCGCTTTCGACACCGTAGATCATGAGATCTATCTCCTTTGGTGTCGAAGGTGGGGCCCTTGATTGGACATCATCTCACCTTCATGATTGTAGTGCACGCGTTAAGGTCGATAGTGCATTTTCGGATTCTATTACCTTGGATTGCGCCCTAGACCAAGGTTCCAAAATTGGACCACGAGGATATTCTCAATTTACCAAGCCATTGGGTTCTCTGATAAAATCGTATGGACTACCTATCATTTTTTGCGGATGATTTTGGTCTAGAAAACGCCTACAAGCCACGCTCAGTCTCAGAACAGGGCACTGCCTTTGCTCAAGTTTCTGACGCCATCAAAGATATCGGGTCCTGGATGACCGGTAATAACCTTAAATTGAACAAGGACAAAACTGAATTTTTGGTTATAACAGGGGCGCGCAACGAGAAATTTATCAGTACCCATAGCCTACACCTTGACAATGACGTTGTTAAGCGTTCCTACGTTGCTCGAGTCTTGGGAGTGCTCGCCGACTCGCATTTAACAATGGAGGCACATATAAACTCTGTTGTTCGAACGTGGAACTACTACCTACGGTGGATACATGATGTTCGTTCGACGATGCTGCAAAGACACTCGAGCATACGCTGGTGCTCAGTCGCATCGATTACTGCAACAATGCAATAATCAACCTCCCTAAAACGCAGATCAAGCGGTTTCAGGGCATCTTTAATCACTCTGCACGCATCGTGAGACCATCTAGTGAAGAAAGTGTTAAGGATAAACTCATGGCTCTCCATTGGTTACCGGTTGACCAACGTATTGCGTTTAAAGTCGCCCTTTTGACTCATAAGGCCTTCAACAATTCAGCACCTGAGTATATTACAGAGCTCCTTTCACCTTATACTCCATCGTATAGCCTGAGGTGATCTGATCAGTATCTTCTCCAAGAGCGTCGATCTAATCAGCGCTACGGGGAAAGAGCGTTCCAAAATGCAGCCCCCAAATTATGGAACTCTTTACCAGTTAGAATAAGACAAGAATGTGATATTTTAGCTTTCAGAAAATTACTTAAAACTCACCTTTTTAGACTGGCATGCAATTAATGTGATAACGTCAATTTTATCTAGTCATTGCTTTTATTTTTTAATTTTTAATTTCTTATTAGAATACCTATATTGCTGGCACTTAGGGTTATACCATTGTAAGCACGATATAAATGTGTTAATAATAATAATATTGTCAGAGCTTTGTTGACTGTTTCAATACCATGTGCACTGTTGTGTAGTGATGAAGTTTTCAGTATCTTCGTAGTTTTAGATTGGAAGAGAAAAGAAAAGATTGGAGCTAACTCTAGATCACATTCCAAACCCTTATGATAAAACGGAAGACGTCTTATGACAGTGATGTTATTGACAAAAAATAATCGCCCAGGGGAAGAATCACCCCTTGAAATGTTTATCATCTTCGGCTGCCCTGTCACACCATGCCATGGTTAAAATCTTTAGCTCCCCGCCCCATCCCTGGCGGATTGGAATGCAGTGCAGTCACCCTTGCTGCGAAACTCAAGGGATTATGGAATGGGAAACGAAAATTTTCAACCTGTTAATTGTACACATATTCTTTTCCACTGTGTCAAAGTTATGATCATATACGAAGTTTAAAGGTTTAAAATCTTTAATGTGAATTATTAACTCTTTTGCAAAACATATAAAAGTTTAGAAATGTATAATTGTATGAATTATGTGTGAACAGATTTTTGCTAAACTTCAGCTTTTTCATCTGTCATTTCTTTACACAGTCACCGTGAAATTCAGTCAAAATGGCACATTTTATCTCATATTCGACAGTACAAACCAGCTTATTGACAGGTCGATATTTAGATTTAGAAAGCTTAAAATCAACTTTTTTTGCTACGATCCCTGTCCTCCTCTGAGGGAAGGTTGGGTGGAGGGGGGGGGGGGGTGGTGTGCGCTTAGTAGCATATGTATTACAATGCGTGTCTCAAAAAATGTGGAGAAAGGGAGGGCACTAAATTTCGGGTCAGATAACGTCCAACAGGGGAATCAATTTCGTTATCGGGATCGGGGTGGGGGGGGGGGGGGGAATTAAACAATCATGGACGTGCGTAATAACCAGTATGTAAGTGGGTGAGCACCTGGGGTCTCGACAAAAATTGAATAATAAACAACCTTTGCTTTGTTTTGCAAACTGTTACGAGCTTTTTAACTGTCTAGCATTTCAGCGGCAACACAAGTAGATAAATCAAGATACAGCACGGTACAATGTTTCCTGTCCATTTGTCTATTTGATTCACTTTAGCAGCAATTTATTCACATGGTTTATTTACATGTTTTCACAAAAGAAATAAATTTATCACATATCTGTTACGTTAATAGGACAGCATTTTTTTTAACATTTAGTACAAATGAAATACCAGATAAATAATAAAAAATTAAGTCATAAACTACATTGAGTTAACTGGTGCAAAACGGCACAGAAATGTGATAATTTGCGAAAACGGTCGGTACCAGAAGCGGAAAGATTGCAGAGAGTGGCTTGGTCGGAAAATCAAAGAATAGGTCATGCTCTCGTTTGCTGTGAATGACAGAAAGCGGACGGTAGCGGTTTGAACGAAGCACAGGGGGGAATCCCGGAATTTGGACCACATACTGGAGGCTGGCGAAAAGTGGCCCTAAAGCCAGGGTAGTCCGATCCCGGGGCTCCCCTGTGTGTGAATGTTCATCGTACTTGTAGGTTGCGAAGGAATAAAATGATTCATTTATGAACATTGTAAGCATTTAATATTTGTTTAATCCCTGGAATAAATTAGTTACCTGAGATTAAAAGAAAAAATATTTTTTGGGTTGTTTATTTTTTATTACGACTGAAATTCTGCTAAACCTTATAGAACAGATCTGCATTCCAAAATGACAAATTTTTAGTGTGTGTGTTGTGGTTTAGAAACCTGATGAACATCAAGTAAATGAACACCACTGGGTCTAAGTACATTATATTTTGATATTTAACCTCCAAATACTGAATGCGTTTGAAAGATTTTGATAGATTTCCTCTGTATGCTGAATATTCAAATCTTTTTTTCCTATTCCAGTCAGATGAATCTAACTCCCCTCCCCCCACCCTAAATAAAAAAACCCCTTCTGAAAAAATCCCTTTCTGGCACCGGCCGAAAAGACACGCCCCTCATATTTTGTCATCCCGGAAAATTCCCTCATACAATTCAATTCATTTAGCGATTTAGCGAATATTTACGAAACGACTTAAACAAGTAAGTATTTGTGAAGCAGGCCCCAACCGCCCCAAAATCCATAGGGGTATAAAGCGATGACGGACAGACAGACGGACGGACAGACAGGCGGACGGACACCCCAAACCTATAGGCCCCAATCCAAAGGGTTGGGGCCTAATAAATAGATAAGGAATTCTTTGATTTCGTGAATTCTTATTTCCCTGAGATAACTGCCGTATTAGAGCTTCGAAAAGTTAACGTAGCCCTTCGTTGAAATTTGTGGATTAACGCTTCGAAAATTACTTAAGTGTTATAATTGGCTCCTGCACGATATTTACCAAACAAAAGCCGGAGTACGTTTAAATGAAGACTAATTACCTAAATATGTGATAACATAACTGTATTTAAGCATAATCACATGCTGCACAAAAATGCGGAGTACATATGACAAGTACCGAGATGTACGAAAGTACTCAGAATGACTGAAAGGTTGAGAAAATACTGGCATGATTTTATTTATCTGATAAATGTTCGTCAAATGAACAGAGTTCTATGGAGAATGGGGTTTGGAGAATGGGGCTGGATTTCTTCCCGGTATAGGGTCTTTTTCCGAAGTTACCAAAATGGCTCAAGGGGGATTTTTACAGAGAAATTTTTTTCATGAGGGGGGGGGGGTGACTCAGCCAACCAAGTTAGACATATCTTTTTTCTGTTATAAAAAAAAAAAAATATTTCAAATCAGTTTTTTTTTAAATGATCAAGTGGAATATTTGCAATACGTGGCTCTTTAAGGATATAACCAAGCATTGACTAAATTTGAAAACGTTTGCTAACATGCAAATCCTGCATGCATACAGAGAAATCTTGGACTGGACCGCGTCGCACAGGGAACCATATCGAAAAAAGACGACACAACAAACAAAATTAAATTAGGTCTGTAAAGTGCGAACTCGACAATTAGGACCATTTCGGAAAAGGTCACTCTTGGAGTAGTTCCCTGGGGGTGGTCCACCTTTCAAGGTTTCACCGTTTAGCCCACTGAAATTAAGTACACAAAAAAAATGTTCGCTTTATGACATAACCTAGCAACAATGTCGGCCATCTTTAGTTTGTATCCGACAGATGGCCTCACGTGTTTCCACGTCGAAATCGTATCCAAGCATTGCGAAATCCCGTCTGTACATTTCTATTAGCTGGAGCAGCTTTTGTTTGGAAACAGAGTTGAATTCTGACAACAACTTTGGTTGGACGGCAATGGATGTGTTCTTTTTCTTGTCATGGCTATGTTTTCTATTTCGTGAAAGTTGCTCTAGAATTGACATATTTAATCCGAGTTGATTCAACACATTTGGAATGTCGTTAGAGAACGTCTCTAGCTTCACCACTTGGGTGTAATGTATGCGGCACAATTGGCATCTCATTGCAAAGGGTGACCAGTGGTGGTTTCGGTTCCCAGCTAATACCCAGTCTATGAACTCACTGAACAGCACGTGCTTGGACATGGGCACTCCTGGCTTACGGAACTTTGCTTTGATGTTACGCTCTCTGGCTAAATAGGCAGGCATATTATGACCTATTATCTTTTCATAATAAGCAGAAATTAGCCTTTCAAATGGATGCCGTAAAACGACAAATTTTGAATAATTTGCTATTAAGAAATGTTTAGAAAACGGAACCATTTCCAAACCGAATCGGTGAATTTGATCCGGTTCGTGAACCCTTATGGAACTATTTTTTTGGCCGAGTGCGGCAGAACTGTTCGCGGATGCTATCATCAATGCCTTAAGTGTGCTGCTGGCAACCTTTGGGACGTAGCAATATGCCACACGCTTGGCAGAGTTCACCAGAAGTTTATGCCGGGGTTCGTTATATGGGCCGTCCCTCCCGGATGCCATCACGGCTCTGTTGCTACATTGCTTTTTAATGTGTTCCAGTCTTTCTTGAGAGGAACACACAGGAACCGAGTAGACAGGTGTCTCGTGTGCTTTTGCGCTATCCTCTAGTCCAACTGCGGTATACTCCAGTCCTTTGAATGTTCGTTCGACAACTAGATTTTGCATTCGCTTTATCTGTGTGTCACTGGTGTAATATCCGATAACAATGGCGGTTATCATACAGCTTGTTATAAAACTTACTGCGACAGTGAAGAATCTGTTATTTCTTGATTTTACTTGCTTGCATTCATTTTGATTTACCATCCTTCGTTTTTACCACTTTCTAGTTCGTTGCATTTTCGCAAAAAATAAAGCATATGTATCAAATCTTGCATTTACGAGAAAAGTTTTCCCCAAATCTGTGCTGTAGTTGTGTTATTAAGCGTTAACAAACCGCCTTTTGTTAATATTTCACCATTCTAATAATATAGCAGTGTGGGTATATAGTGAAACAACCCAAACCACGATTTTCAGAAGAACATATCACCTGAGATGTGAATTAATTTTCGCCACAACAGTGAATACTGCAACCCAATATACAAAATTATACATAGATTATTGTTGTTATCGTTTCAAAGCCAAATCCCCAACCTCCACCCTGCGTTTATGCCTTGTTAAGCACATTGAGAAGTTACAGGGCATAAAATCAAGAGAAGGGGCAATGTAGAAAGAGGGTGTAAACTATTTTCATAAGGGTTGCATACTGCATATCGGATATGCATTAAAATCAATAACAGCGCTGAATTTTGATTTACGCAGAAGCCATGATCGAAGTATTGCGAAATTTTTAGTGCTTGAGCTTTATATTGCATTTTGGAATGGTTTTACTTGGCCTAAACCGCTGAAATTTTCTAAAAATATAAGAATATATGTTATTTATCGATATTGCATAGTTCCCACTTGCAAACATAGTTTGCAAATGGGTATGGTTTGCTAAGAATTCCGGCGTTTATTCCTTCCTTTTTTTTTGTTTTTTTGTTTTGTTTTTTTTTTCCGTCATTGAGGTTTCCAGAAAACTCCTCCTACGCTATTTGACGTAGGACGATGAAATTTGGCACAGAGATAGAGGGTGATGAGATGTCGTGAAATCCGCAAATTTTTTTGACCTTGACCTTCAAGGTCAAGGTCAAATTGAGGTCAAAGTTTTTTTTACCTCAAGTGGTTTCCAGAAAACTCCTCCTAGGCTATTTGACGGAGAACAATGAAATTTCGCACAGAGATAGAGGATGATAAGATGTCGTGAAATCCGCAAAAATTTTTGACCTTGACCTTCAAGATCAAGGTCAAATTAAGGTCAAAATATTTTTTCAAAAACCTCTTCCATCACGAAAAATTGCTGGAAATAGCGCTCAAATCCTTGTTTCAACCCGTGTACGGTGTAAGTAGGCAGTAACATCATGGATGGAATCTCGACATTCAGTGTCAAGGTCAAGGTCATGTGACTTTTGTATATTGAATTCCGTTCGAGAAAAATTGTCCATTATCTCGAAAACGGTTGGAGATTTTCGACCCTTTGGGCCTAATAACATTATATAAGAGGTACCTCGGTGACCTTGACCTCCTCAATCAAGGTCAAGGTCAAAAACCGGAAGTTGACCATTATCTCGAAAACGGTTAGAGATAGAGCGATTTTGAGCTTATTTTCGACCCTTTGGCCCTAAAGGCGTTATATAAGAGGTACCTCGGTGACCTTGACCTCCTCCGTCATGGTCAAGGTCAAAAACCGGAAGTTGACCATTATCTCGCAAACGGTTAGAGGTCGAGCGATTTTGAGCTTATTTTCGACCCTTTGGGCCTAAAAGACGTATTATAAGAGGTACCTCGGTGACCTTGACCTCCTCCGTCAAGGTCAATGTCAAAAACCGGAAGTTGACCATTATCTCGAAAACGGTTAGAGATAGAGCGATTTTGAGCTTATTTTCGACCCTTTGGGCCTAAAAGACGTTATATAAGAGGTACCTCGGTGACCTTGACCTCCTCCGTCAAGGTCAAGGTCAAAAACCGGAAGTTGACCATTATCTCGAAAACGGTTAGAGATAGGGCGATTTTGAGCTTATTTTCGACCCTTTGGTCCTAAAAGACGTTCTATGAGAGGTACCTCGGTGACCTTGACCTCCTCTGTCAAGGTCAAGGTCAAAAACCGGAAGTTGACCATTATCTCGAAAACGGTTAGAGATAGAGCGATTTTGAGCTTATTTTCGACCCTTTGGGCCTAAATGACGTTATATAAGAGGTACCTCGGTGACCTTGACCTCCTCCGTCAAGGTCAAGGTCAAGAACCGGAAGTTGTCCATTGTCTGAAAAATGGTTAGAAAACTGAATTTGATTATTTGAGATTACATTATAGTTACTTCGATGTCATTGTTCATGATAATAATTCTGAAGGTGACAATTACGTGGAAAGACTGAAAAATGTGTCTTTGACCAGATAGATTGTACCATTGCAAGTGGGTGTCATTTCGCTACGTGCAGCGAAATTAGGTCTAGTTTTTTTTGGTTTTAGTAATGGAACCTGTATGTTAGGCCGCATTATCGAATTCCAGTACCTTTTTCCTCCATCTTAATATTACGAATTCGAAACTACAAAAGAAAACTGTCCATGTGGATTATAGTAGGGATGCTTGTGTGAGTGAACTGTGTAAGTAAACTTCTGTAAATAAAAAAGTTACTGTTTTTTTTTTCATAAAATAAACTACTTTAATGACAAAGTTTACTTAGGAAAGATTAGTCTCCATGGTGCAATTTGGCTTCTGAAAATCCAATTTTTGCAGGAACTCCCGGAAGAGTTGTGTTGGCATTCTCACGCCTTGGTTAGGTGGGTGGGTGCACAGAACCCCCCCCCCCCCCCCCTCACACCAGCAATCAGAGATATTCTTTCCTTGACTAAAACATGTTTCCTAATTAAGAAATTTTATTGAGCAATCTGTTCGAATTCGAGTGTTAAAAAACTCCAGACCAAGTAGCTACCCTTTCTCTCTCTGTGATAGGGGTGGGGGTGGGGGGATAGGAGGTGTGGGCGGTCGGCAGCAACATTCATGAGCAATTCACGGCGTTACATTGTCTTCTTCTCACTGTTTGCTTTTGGATAAGATGTCAGGGTATCCCCACAATTCATCTAGCGACAATTCATCTAGTGACAATTCATCCAACGACAATTCATCTAAATGTGTGGGGTACGACAATTCATTTAATTGATGTTAAAAGAAAAAAAAGTTTTTAAACTTCAATATTTTACTGCTTCAAAGATTCACATTTGCAAAAATGTACAACATTATAACAAAGCTGCTGATTGCTGCTAGTTTCGAATTTATAATCTTATAGCAAAGCGGCTACGTTTTTCATACTTGTTTGAAAGATGAGTAGTCGGGAGTGCGAGTGCTGACTGTCGTCAAAAAAGAGCAACTGTTGTTGGTCTTCTCCAACGGTTTCAAAACATTCACCCTCAACTACCAGATCTTAGTGATCGAATGGCACCCGGGAGGGGATTAGTGCGTTAGCACTGGTCTGTTTCAGGTATAGGTCACCGCATTTACTTTGTTTTTAACCCTTTTTATTCGGTTAAAAATGTTCTTACTTTGAATTTAAAAAATTGCAGTAAAATAAAATTTAGATGAATTGTCGTACCCCACCCCCTCCTCATTTAGATGAATTGCCGCTAGATAAATGGTCATGGATTCAATTTCAAGGTATAGTACTATATAATTCGATTACCTGTCAGAAGGAAAACGCTTCAAAGGACTACGCTTCAAAAGGACTACACTGCAAAATGTCTACACAGGAAAAAGACTTTTTTTCTATATTTATTCTTAATTCTTTGGCTACATTTTTTCCAAGACAATTTTTATTTTAACTACAACTACAGATTAGGGAAATATTTTGCAACACGCCATTGCAAAAAGAGCCACACTGCACTTTATCTACACGAAAAAAAAAACACATTTATATATTTATTCTTTATTCTTCCGCTACAGATTTCTTAAGTATTTCGCAACACGCTACATAATGTATATGGTATCCAGACATCTCGCATCTGACAATTCGCATCTGGACATCTCGCATTTGGGCATCCGAATAAAAAAGTGGACATTTCGCATCCGTGATTTTGGTCTGCTTTTAAAGGGAACTTTAACACTGTATTTGGGAAACTTCATACAGAAAATAAATTACAGGGGTTTCAAAAACGTAAGTTATTTGAGTAAAAATAAATTATAAGCTGAGATTTTGTGCTTGACGATATTAACAGGGGTTTCCAAAACGCAAGTTGTTTGAGTAAATCAACTGAAAAAACTCAGTTCAGTTTACGGAGTAATTCAAGAGTTAGACTCACATTAGTACTCAGTGAATGCCATAGTGAGTAGTTCAACGTTTGGTGCAGCGCGAATCCACATATGCTAATCCCCCGAAAGAGGCACTTAAAAGCATGAAGGATTTAATGAACCTGCGGCGGATCAGTATTAAGAATGAATCCACATCCACTAATCCCACTGATCTATTCAATTTTTAAAAATTTATCTTTGATTCACGGTTTGGAAGGGAAACCTGCACAGGTTCGAAAATTCGGCGGGTAAGATGTAGTCACGAATCCACATCCCTTAAAGTAGGGTATATAAAGAGAAGATATTGAAGTCCAAAATCATGGGTTTCGCTATTGAGTGGTAAAATTACAATGGAATTCATCGAAAGTATTCGGGGCAAACATAAGCTTTGTCTGAATGTAGGTAATCTGCCCCCCCCCCCGGTGATCTGCCCCCGGTAATCTGCCCCCCCCCCGACAATCTGCCCCCGGCAATCTGCCCTCCTCAAATTTTCAATACTAGGTAATCTGCCCCCCTCCTCATATTATATATATATATATAATATATATATTATATATATATATATTATATATATTATACATATATGGGTGTGTGTGTGTGTTATTGTGTGTATGTGTGTGTTTTACTGTTCTTTATATTAAAAGAGAACTTAAAAGCACTTTTGATGCTCTTGCATCTTTCTTAGAACTATGGTAATCAAACACTTTTGATTTTCTAACAAGTATTAGCCAGATTACATATTCAAAAGCAACTGCCTGTAATGGATTTTATCTTAATTATACCTGTATGTCAAAGTACTAAACTTCTGAATTGCAGTTCGAATTAATTGCAATTAACCAACCACATCTTCAATGGAGCATGTTTCGTTGCAACCTCCATTGTAGTGCATGATCTATAGGCTTTGTGAATTTGTAATTATGTTGATTGCAATTAGGTTTTTGTATATAAACCGCGGAATTTCTACTGGAAATCATTCATACTTCATTGCAAGTAGCCACTATGGAAATCGTACAGAATATTAGAGGCGGAGTAAAACTATGCTACAATGGATACACCTATACCAAAAAGAACAGTAAACGTACAACTACCCGATGGGAGTGTTCGCAACGCCGTGCATACGACTGTAAAGGAGCACTGATTACCGATCTTCGCAACACCGAGGTCAAGAAGGAGGTGGAACATTCGCACGATCGTGTAGACGTGGCGGTGCAGAAGACCCTCCAGGCCATAAGAGACCGTGCATCAGGAAGCCGCGAGAAGACATCCACCATCCTGAGCCAGGCCCTTCGCGATGTGCCTGAAGACATCCGTGGGGAAATGCCCAACCGAGAGCTAATTCATCGCAACATCCGCCGTTTCAAACGAGGTGCTGTACCGAATGAACCTGCATCTGGTCGAAATATTGAACTACCCGATTCGCTCAAGACCACCGGGGACCAGGACCCAAGACCATTCTTAATATATGACAACGAGAAAGCTCAAAGAATGTTGATTTTCGCCACTGAAGAACGCGGTTTATGGATGGGACATTTTCTGTCTGCCCGCGCCAGTTCGACCAGATGTACATAATTCGAGTGCCACTGGGTGATGGGGCCATCACAGCCGTCTATGGATACCTCCCAGGCCGATCTCAGGCAGTGTACGAAGAATTCCTAGAGGCCCTAGATGCAGCCTGCACTACCCGCGGATACCACCCTGACCCTGCAAGTGTGCTGGTGGACTTCGAACAAGCCATATCTAACGCAATCCACGAGAAACTAGGCCGCCAAGTGCGAATTCAGCGCTGCTTCTACCATCTCTGCCAGGCAACATGGCGCAAGATCCAAGAGCTAGGCCTAGTGAACAGGTACAAGGAAGATGAAGACTTCAAGCGCTTCGCCTGTATGATTGATGCCCTGGCCTTCCTCCCCACGGACGATGTCCCCGCTGGACTAGAGTACCTTAAAGACGAGTGCCCACCAGAAGCGCAGGCCCTACTGGAGTACTTTGACCACAACTATGTAAATGGTGCCTACCGTCTGATCCAGCACCCAGCCGAAAACCCTGATGATCCTCCACCAGAAATGCGAGTTCGACGCATCCCACCGCGATATGAGCCAGCCTCATGGAACCAGCATCTGCCCACCCTTCGCGACGAAAGTAGGACCAACAACTTCTGCGAGGGTTGGAACAACGGCTTCCGGCGGATGGTAGGCCATGACAATCCATCGCTCTGGTACGCAATCGAGTGCATCCAACAGGACGCTGCCCTAGTCTCCATGGACTGGCGAACCTCCCGCGAAACACCGTAAACTGCAAACCACTGTAGACATGCAACGACGACTGAAGTTCCTATGCAACCAACGTGCCAGTGGAGAGAAAGAAGTCCACGAAGTTCTCCGAGGCCTAGGAAGAAATGTCAGACTTCAATAATGGATATGTGTTAGTGACTGGAAGTATAAGTGTTTATTTTAGTGATTTTCGTGCCAGAAATTAGTGCATTTAATCATCTGATATGATGATATGAACCGTTTTAGTGGTTTTAGTGGTTTTAGTAATCTATTGTGATGAAAACGTTATTTGGTGATTTTAGTAATGATTAAAACTGCTTACGATTTAGTATATGCATTTAGCGACATTGAACTATGTTGTGCCTTGAACAGAAAACAAATAAATATGGTTAAAATAATTGCAATTAATAACGAAAGCCACCTGTATATATTAAATACTAAGTTGATCCCGATTACACATGAATCGCTTTCAAATCTTAAGATGTTAATCCTAAAAATAAAAAAGAAACGCACGCATACACATAACCAATGCATGAGAGGAGGGGGGGGGGGCAGATTACCTAGTATTGAAAATTTGAGGGGGGCAGATTACCGGGGGGGGCAGATTGTCGGAGAGCACATTACCGAGGGGGGGGGGGGCAGATTACCGTTTACTGCTTTGTCTCGATTGTTTTACGAACAACAAAACGAACAAGTCTGAGCGAATTTACTGGAGATGCGTTCGTCGCCAGACTAACTGTTAAGGCTCTCTGACAACTTCAGGGGCATATGTTGGACCCGCAGTTGGCAAATGAGCACAATCATGACCCTTGTCCTGAAGAGGTAATAAAACGTAATAATAATAGTTGTAATAATACGTAAAAGTATAATCTAAGGCAGGACCCCCCCCCCCCCCCACCGCCAAAACACAATGACAAATCAGGCAAAAAATCACCGATGCGAGATGCCCACTTTTTCATTTGGATGCGAGATGTCCAGATGCGGGATGTCCAGATGCGAGTTGTCGGATGCGAGATGTCCAGATGCGGGATGTCGCGGATTCAATGTATACACTCAAAGCAACTCAATGATCACACCCTGTTTTATTATTTTTTCAGGTTTTTGCTTTTAATCCAGTTTCAATTCGCTATTCAAGCATACTTCATAAGCACGTGAACCATTGCACGCCAGTAATCTCCAAGATTACATACCACTACGCCTACGGTCTACTACGCCTACGGACCACAACGCCTACGGTCCATCACGGCCGAATATTATTAACCAGCTCTAGCTTGTTTAGCGAAACTAGAACAGGGCAATGTATCTGGATTTTAGTAACAGAAGTAATTAGAATATTGCAGAAAGTAGTGTAGAATACAGTAGCTATTTAACACTTGACAAGCCTTTGGCTTGCAAGGGTTATATGAATTTGTGCGAGCAAAATTCGTCCTTTTTTTTCTTGACACTTTTCCCAATTTTTTGTGTCTTTTTCTTCTCTGACACTATGGACCCTACGACCATGAAACTTGGGACTTATGAAGAGCTTGATCTGAACATGTGCATGTCACTTTTCATTTTCGTCTTTGATTTCGTTTTCTTTGTTAAAACGCCATGTGAAAAGAGTGTATTTTTTGCAAATAAATGCTTAGCATTTAACGACAGCAAAGAATACACATTTGCTCAGTGAGCTTTGTGCGAGCTCTCACTGCGTAAATAGATAGCAAGGCGTATGCCTGATCAGTCAATAAAACTTCAAGTCAACAACAACCAAACACTACTCGGCTTATAAGACGTATTCAAGCTGTGTTGTTTGCAATATATTATTCAAGAAATAACCCATTGAAGGAAGTATTTTTGCGTTTTCATTTTTGTCAAGTGTTTAACATTTCGCTAGCGGAATGAGCTTCTAGTTTTAATTTGAGCAGATATGTATATTACAGATTTTGTTCAATAAAATAGGAAATGTTATTTTTATTTCAATCTAATTCTCAACCAAACTAAACCCAAATCTGGCTAACGTTTGAAAATTACATTCGAGACCAATTTAAAATTAATCACCATCTCCGGCTGTTAACCTTGGTAATCTCCTGGCTATCAAGCGCGATGAAAATTGCAATCAAAATCTGTTATATAAAATCAATCAAAATTAATCACAACATCAGTCACAAAACTTCAATTGATAATTGAATACATCAATAAAAATCTGCTGATGACCGCAGGCGTTGTGAACTGTAGGCGTAGTAGAATGTTACCAATATCCTTGCGGCCTTCGTTGTAATCGCGCTTTAGACGTACGATGCGCTTTTCCAAACTGTGCCACTCCTAGATCAAACCCAATGTTATACGACAGGAAACAAAAGATTAAAGGGAAGATCACAATGTTTTATATTTACTCAGAACTATCAACAGGAAACAGCTTGGAAAAAGAACGAGAAAAAAAGAGCAGAACATCTACTGAGTCTTTTCCCCTGTTTAGACATTATGCAGTGTGGTCTTTTGCAAGTTCATTTTCAAAGTTTTTCCCCCCATGTAGACATTATGCAGTGTAGTCATTTTGCAGTGGGTGGTTTTTCTGTGTAGAAATTCTGCAGTGTAGTCCTTTTGAAGCGTAGTCCTTCTGACATGTTACCCCATTATTCATTTATTTATTTTAGCTCATTCTTTGTCTTTGGGCTCAATCGTCCTGTGAGAGATACCGAAGAAATGATTGCATACTCAAACAAGTGGACGTGCGCTGCAGTTATGGGGCAGATTCTATATCGCCACCTCAGTACTAGGGATTGCTTGCAGTATTATGTTGTACGAGGTTGCCTTTAGGGGTTGGGGGAGGGTTGGGCTGGAAGGGGGTGGGGTTATCCAAAACCAAAACAAAATAACTGAAGGTGACGAATGTACGTGCTGACTACTAAACCAATGTCATTTCTGTCCATTGATAAACAATGGCTTTTAGAACTACTTCTTAAATCAAAATACCAGATCGAGAAAAGGGCCAACAGAGCGTATGATAATGCCCCGCAAGAATACTTTAGTAAAATCTTTGTTCGTCTTTACATAATACCTACATTCTTAAAAATTTGAGAGCTCTATGTCAAGTAAAACAGTCTTAAATGCAATACAAATTTCCAAAAAGTACCACTTGGGCTGTAAAATATAACCTGTAACTTAAGGTGCAGGTGGAAAACTGCCATGTATAAAAAATAATTGGCGTCGGCCATGAACGTTGATAAATAAAAAGTATCAAGTATAACATGTTTATTGGTGTTTATTCTGAACTATAAATATATACAGATAGATTATAAATATATTCCGAACTATAAACAAAAAGCATTTCTTTTAATAAGACTGCACATTTATGAGTCCAAGAGCAACTCGATTGCGCACTATTGCAATCGTATATAGCAAACAAGACCGATTTCGCTCTCTAGCGAAATTCAACTTGAGGATGCAGTCAACCTGTCTAGTAAAGCTGCCAGTAAAATGCTGAAGAAATATAGTGCTTGAATAGTTGTAGTGTGAAATTCGAACCACTACACGCGTTTGTAGGGCGTGCGGTCATATCCTGAGACTTCTCTCATATATTCAAATTGCCTTCATCTCCAAAAAAAACTACACATAATTGGGCAGTAAATGGACACCAGACGGTGTTGATGAAGAAATTTCACTGTGATCATTAAGCACAAACAGTTAAGTTACAGTGTGTTTTTAAGGAATTTGTCAAGTGTGTATTTGAACGTGATGCTCTAGGTTTTCATGCCGGACAGCTTTGCTGTTTCTTTTATCATCGATCGCACTCGCATTTGGCGATCCAGAATAGTAACCGGAAGTTGCTGAATTGCGCAATATCCCCTTCGGTTGGTACTCTTTATCTGAAGAAGCCGACAGATTTGGCTGATTAACTGAAGGGCATGGCTGACTGAGGGATGAGTCTGGTGGATGGTACTCATATGACGCATACGGTACGCTGATATGACTCACAGTAGCCGCATGCGTGGATGAGGAAAGCGAGGAATTTCTGGCCTGCTGTTGCGATCTCTCATAGGCTTCTGGATCTATCACGGGTGCTTGTGAGTGCCTGAAAGCCGAGGACCCTACCTTTGGTGGACCCGCGCCATACAGGTTATTATGCACTTGGCTTGTAGAGGTTTTTCCAATGGTTCCTTGCTTCGTGGGACTCCTATAGGATGCCAGGGTTTCACGGAGTCGATATCGCAAATCATCGTTGATACAAATGATAAGAAAGGCAAGAGCGGCCACCAAAAATATGCAGGCAAATGTTATAGCGATCACGCCAATAGCCGGTAGCGTCATGATGGAAGTCGTACGCTGTTCCCTCCACAGAACAACGTTAGTTACACAAAAGAAGATAAAATCTGAAAAAAAAGAAAAATAAATCATTCAGGACAAATAACTCGAATCTATACAGATAAAAATTGAAATCACAGGACAAACATTTGAAATTAGCTAAAGAAAAATTAATTGACACTCAGAGGGTGGAGAGAGGTGGGGGCTGATGATCCGAACGGGGCGGATGATCGTTTACCAGTTTCGCTACCGAGAAGCAGAACTAACACATGGCAGCGGAAAATTAAGATCTTGCAGATTTTATCTAGAGATACTTTACAACTTGAATGACAATGCTCTTTATGAAAAATTTCAATTACATGACTTATTATTGTTTAGAAAACAAAAGCTAGCTCATTACAATAAAAATAAATTAAAAACTTTAAATAGATAAAATAATATCATGTCGCATCAGTTTATAATATGGTTGCAAACTGATTAAAATTACGCTATCATGGCCATCGGAAAATAATATACTACTAACATTGTAATTAAAGAAAAACACATGCACTCATACAAATATAAACATGCACTCATACAAATATAAACATGCAGTCATACAAATATAAACATGCAGCCATACAAATATAAACATGCAGTCATACAAATATAAACATGCAGTCATACAAATATAAACATTCACTCATACAAATATAAACATGCAGTCATGCAAATATAAACATGAAGTCATACAAATATAAACATGCAGCCATACAAATATAAACATGCAGTCATACAAATATAAATATGCAGTCATACAAAAATCTGAATGACCTCAGCCAAAATAAGAAATCAAATTGGCATCAATTACACAAGTTACAACTTTGTTGTAACTGAAAAGAACTCTTGAATCTTTCAATTGATTCCATTAAAAATTTAGGTCATTTCTATAGTGTATTTGCTTTAATTGAAAAATAACAGACGAACACACACAAGTTCACAAGCATAACGAACTGTTTATCCTAATGTACTGTGATTAACTGGTTGATAAAAAAGCCCTTAGAATTCGAATTAAACGTGTTTTCAAACAGCAAATTTTAATTGCAATCTACAGCAAAGGAATGCTAACTTGCAACCGGCGCTTACAATAATGTCATCGGCAGTTTAAACTCAGATATCTTTTATAAGGTATCCGCCAAAAGTGTCTCCGGTGTAACAGGCTATCTTGCCCCCCCCCCCTGACTAGGCTAGCTTGCCCCCGGGGGAAGCTATACAGGGGGCAAGATATACTGTTTCACCGGCCATAATATCTCCAAAGAATGTAAGGAGGGTCACAATGTCTCCGCCAAGAAATGTGGCCACCATATAACATCACTTTTTATCTAACGCACAAACGAATAAACAAGATACAACTTTATTGCAGTTCCAAAAGCACGTTAACTCTATTTTACCACCATAAAGCAATATGACTTTACGAAAAGCACTGTTTTTACCAATACAAAGCACTATTACTTAACGAAAAGCAAACTGATACTAGCATCAAGCAAACTAACATTGGCACACCAGCACCACTAAGCGACACTGTAACTGCTAGTACCAAAACACTGTATCTGCCAGTACAAAAGCTAGTAACGACTACCCCTGTAAATACGAAAAGTGTATTCATCGGCTCCACGATTTTCACGGTTTGTTGGAAATTTTGCCCCCCCGCCACCCCCTCCCCATTTGAATGATGGGCATAATATTTTCTCCACATTTATGCAAAACGGAATTTACTCAAGGATTAGTAAACATTCACTTCAGTATTCACTCAAATAACATTCGGCACCTTTTCGAATTTACTCGATTTCCGGAGAATAATGAAAGGAACAATGCAATGAAAGGATCAAAGGTGTGGATTCATATAATTCGTCGCAGTTTAGATTAGTTGTGATTACCGGAGAATAAAGTAATATAAAGGAATAAAAGATGTTTTTGTAGTCAAAAGTCATTTTATTTATCACTTCTTGGGATATTGCAGTTTGCAACCGATAGAAACATTTTGATCTGGATTCTTTTTCTAATGGTTTCTGATTGCAATTTTAAGCTCAAGATAAAATTGCAATTTACATTTGTGTACATGACACTGGGGTCCAAGTTCCAGGTTCCCCTCCCTCACCCTCTCTCTCTCTCTCCCCCCCCTCTCTCTCTCTCTCTCTCTCTCTCTCTCTCTCTCTCTCTCTCTCTCTCTCTCTCTCTCTCTCTCTCGATTAATCAATGTAATTATTGTGAAGAATAAAAAACACGGAGTAGATTATTTAACTTTCATGGCTAACAATAAAAGCAAAGAACCAGTTCCGTTACAAAATAAATAACACTTCATGCAAGCTTTCAAATAGAAGATATCGTAGAAGTGAGTAGAATCGCAGTAGGACTGATTATTTAACCCACTTTTGGTGCCAAAATGTAAATGTTGTAAGTTACTTGAAATACAGTACTAAAGCTGTATTTACTGAGTTTTTATCTTCTCGAAGAGCATTCAGTTGTCAACGTTCTTGGCGTGTTAATGTGTATACAACATATAGCTAAACGGGTTGCTGGAATACCAAAATAATCACTATAACCAGCCTTATCTATTAAGTAATTGTGTTAACATGAAGACATCTTCTTCAGTGCATATCACGTTAACACACGTCAAGGTCACAAAATGAACAAGTGTTGTTTTACCTGAACGAGAACTTGAGCTGGTCAGCTGGTGTGGCGATGGTCTTTCAGGGAGGCTTGAGATGCTTCTTCAACAACCAAAACGCAGCATTCCCTCAAAATGAAGGCAGATAAACACTGTAGTCTTTCAAGTGAAGTGGGAAAATCCGGATCTCGAATTCCCTTTTGAAAAAGGATATTATGTATGTTTTTTTCACTATTCAATATCACAATATCGTTATTCCGATATCAGTTTACAGTATCCAACTAGTTTTATTTGTTTGCAATGTAAGGTGGGCATTGTTGCTGCTCTTAAGCTATCCTGTCAGCCTTTAATTTACTCAATTGTAATTACTCTGACACACGACACATACTCCTGTGCACGTTAAAGCGATTCGTTAGGTTATATTGTGTGACGCTATTTTGTTTGTCTCTGTTGCATTTATCTATATTGTTATGCAAAAATGTAATGTCATGTTATGTATGATGCTGTAACCCACATGATGTATATTTCAAAGTGAGAAAAATCAAACAATTTCATTTTCTTGTTTAAATAGATGAACCAATACAAACATGTAAAGACTGGTAAACAAGCAGAAGGTCAAACCGAGGTATAAAATATCAATCTGGTCACTTTGTGTGTGCGGTACTTGATAGGCCACGCTGATCACACCTTTACAATGTGCAAAAGATATCTAAATATTATCTCACAATGACCAGTAAATGTTCACTGAGTGATAGGAGGAAGAGGTGGGAAACAGAATACTCTGTGACTGTGTTGTTGTGATTATTATCAATAAGAGGGTCATAGTTTTTCTGATACCAGGCATCTAATTAATATACACATACTAGTGCTTATCACAAATCTAGTTCATGAAACTAACCTGTTATGGAATGCAACCATTAATCGAACTGACACTAAACTGTTGATTGTTCGTGATATCATTAGTTGCAGTTTATTTACAAAGGATTCGTGTTTTCAGAAGGACGAGTTGTAATAAAACAAGTATTTAATTACTATGAACAACAAATAGGTTGGCTGTAGTTTTATTTTTGTTATGAATATAGTATTTCAAAACCAATATTGGTCATATTAATGAATCTGCATGCTATTTGAAAATTTCTTTAGCAAAATTAACATCGCATTGTCGTTTATAATATTGAAAAAATAATGTTGAAAAAATTGCATTAGAGACAAACTTAGTGCCTAACATTATATCATCAATACATGCTAACAAATAAACATTTATCAGTTTTAAACTGAAAAATATTTCATGCTCAAAAATTATTATTTTTTTTCAAATTCTGCTTTAACTTCGTAATTCAAACTTCTACACCATAAATTTAAACATCGAATTCTGCAATTTGTCACCGGAATTTTTTTTAACTGATCTGACTCACACAATGGCTTTGTTTAAGCAATTGCAAAGAGTTAGGATAATAGAAAATGTGCTTTATTATTTCAACATTCCCGGGGAAATTTCAAAGAATTATTTTTCTGTATAGTTAAGATGAAAAGGTTTTGAACAGAAACATAAAACGTACACAAAAAAAAAATTATCTGAAAATTTCAATGTTTGTTATAATACAGGTTAAAATAAATTACCAAATAACATTAAGCGTTTACAAATTTCAAAAATAACAATCCCTCTATAATATTTAAAGTGCCAAAATCTTGGTCCAATGCCAGTCCTACTTGCACGCGATATTTTGTTGAGATCTTTTACTGTTAACTTTTTGGTGAATAGTTTAAATATTTAGCATGCACATGCGTAATTTCATATCTACTTTTCTGTGTTCAATAGAAGCGTAAAAAATAATCATAAAAAAAGTCATATTTTGCGGAAGTACAGTAACAATGAAATTTGAAGTTCATCATTTAACTACTTTCACTATCATGTTGTAATTGAAATGGACCTATAGAGTTTTGTTAGTCTGCGCAAAGCGTAAAATGAATCTAAAACAATATAAAAGGGCTTTTGAAATATTTTCATTTTGTTGCACGTAGCAATTCAAGTAGGCTCAGCTTGTAGTATTCTACATATTTTCACTAATCTATTAATTAAGCATGAGTCCAGATTCACAGTTGACTTAAATAGTAAAGGCTATATGTTTGTACGAAGACGTTAAAATCTTTGCAAGCTTAAAAATTTAGTTTCCCTTTTATTGTAAATATAGCTTTTGACACACTTTTGTAATTGTAAAAGAAAAAGGTCAAAATTTTTCCCTCTATCTTTGCCTGTGCTTTTTACATTGACCTTTGTGCCTACGCAGCTGCTGTGGATTCTGTGGCTCAACCAATCTCGAAATGTTGGAATCTTAGGGTATAAACTTTAACTTCAAAGCTGTTTTTTATGTTTGTGGATATGTTAAAATTATGATATCATGCTAATTAAAGGAACAATATTTAACATGTCATAATTTAATACCAAAATGAAATTTTAAAAATATAATTTAATAAGATCTATGCGACGCAAATTAATTGCAGTAAGGGACGCTGGTGGAGGATGCACTCAATATTAAGAGCGTTTGTTTCACTACGTGTTATTATCGCTTTAGAATCAAAGTTGATTTTGTTTTCCGAAATTAAAAGCTTGACATTTCAGTACTAAAATACACAATTATATTGAGGATTAATTATTTTTCACATATAAATTTTGCAGGTTTCAGAGTTGCGTTTTTGCATTTGTTGAGTGTATTTTTTCGAAAACTAACTCTACGCATGTAGGCCTTCTAGATACATGAAAACCGGTCTTGGGAGACCACCTGCGTCTCTGATCAGGATGCATGCACCCGATCCGACCCTCTCTATGTACGGACTGGATTGAGTCTTGGGCAAAACTGCATCTCCCTAGCCTTTGATCATACAGATGCAAAAATATTTATTTCTGCACTGAGCCAGTTATGATCACATTAACAAACTCCCAGCAAGTGGCCCGGATTCGAATGAACGTGCAACTGTAACATTTTACGCCACACATTTTCCTTTAATGTTCTTTATTTTTTAAAACAAAACTAGCATGGGTGTAAACTTGCTTTAAGTATATTCAAAATTTGTGAAGGATGCAAGATGTACAGTTACTGTCACGATGTATATATACCTTTGTGTTTTCCAGTTTTCAGTACTTTATTCTTGAGCGGAGAGAGGTGGGGGGGGGGATTCTTGAAAGTTGTTCTGTGAATCTAATACAAATATATCGGTAAAAAATTATTTTGGAGATTGTGCCCAGCAGAAGATTTCAGAAATCAATTAACTTCAGAATGAAGGTGGCTGAAATGCAAGATAAGTTAACTGTTATAATTACTTCAGATCTATATTCGATGTGAATTCATTCAGAAACTTTCATCTTTTAAATCCCATTAAAAAAACCGTATTGAAGCAGAGATCAAAGAGCAAGTCGTGTAACTCACTATTGACTATTGACTTTTGACTATTGACTAGCCATCGTTGGACAAGATCAAATGTTCTCCAATCGAGTTCGTATTTCACACACAGGAACAGTTAAAAATATGTACAAGCAAAAAGATTGTCAGTAAATCTGGCCAATAAATATGTGATCAGCCGTAAGTCAAAATCATGCTTGCATTTCCTTATAACCAGCACTTTATTTTAAAGGTAAGATTTGTGTTCATATGTAGCATTGCTGTTCGCTGCTATCCTTTTTGGTTTTACTTTTCAAATAAGCAACAAATTTATTATTGGTGTAAATTATATATATATATATATATATATATATATATATATATATCTGTGTGTGTGTGTGTGTGCGTTAAATTCAGTAAACAACTGTATTTAATAAACTGAAGGACTGGTTCTATTCCAACGCAGAGTTGGAAAAGTAAACGGAAAATACAGTTGTGTGTACAAATTTATTTATTTGACGTACGTAGTATATATGAGCAGTTATATAGCCTTTTTTGTGATGTACTGATATTCAAGAACACTCAGATAAAGGTGAGAAACACAAATTTATTTCTGGGATTTTCATTAGTTTTACTTCAACTGCAAACTGGGCATCAATCAGAAAAAGTCTGATTCACGCTTGAAACCTACTGATTGTAAGGGTGCATTGTTGCTCCATTACTTTTCAGATATGATGGTTTCACTGTATAACCATAAGCGATTTTGATTTGAGCTTCAGACTGTTATTTACACTTGGGACAACGTCCCAAGGAGATTTTAAATTACCTCGAATTCCGTACATTTCTCTTTTCTTCCTTTTTTTAAATTTTTTTTTTCATATTTCGTATTTTTTGTTATTCTTCGTCACTTGGTTTCCGCGCTTCTCCTCCGAGACCGTTTGAGCTAGGAAAGTGAAACTTGGCACACAGATAGGATAGGTGGTAAACTCGATCCACGCGAAAAATTTTTTACGTATGACGTCATCTTCTGCATCTTATGACGTCATGAATATTTTAGAGCTTAATATCTTCAAAACGGCTGGAGCTAGAGATTTGGCGTCAAATACGTCAAATACAAAGGACTTCGTGAAAGCCTTAATTTTAGCGTATGACGTCATAATGACGTCATTTTTCGATTTTTTGGGTTTCTGGACGGTTTTAAAGCAGAATTTTTGTTATTAGTATACAGAACGCTTAACTGAATACCAATTGACGGATAAAAATTACTTTAAACCCTCCAATGCCCTGTAAAACGCCTCCCCCCCCCCGAAATGCACACAAGTGTTATAACACGCACATCACAGTATAAGGTGCCTATTGCGGGCGCGCGATTAAGTATAGTGCAGATTAATACGGCTGTATGTGGCTTGTGGCCTCTCTCATAATGAAAAGCTACTCTGTGGCCAGGTGACCATGCAGTAATGTTGTTTTGTAAGTAGGTGGCTGTGATGAACTGGGCTTTTTTCAATGCTGCAATCAGTGAAAAGTTGAGCACGGATAGCAAATGTATTTTTATTAAACTTTTTTTTTACAAATAACTGCGTTATAATTTGTGAATATATTGAATGCTACGGAACTGTGGTAGTGATAACTGTGTAGTGTTCATTTATTGATCACTCTTACTATTTTTTGACGATATATTATTTCGAAAACCCCGATAGGTGCATAGTTCCCACTTGCAAACGTCGTTTGTAAATGAGTATAAGTTTGTAGTTTTTCTCGAAATTTCTGCCCTTTTTTTATCATTTTTTTCCGTCACGGAGGTTTCCAGAAAACTCCTCCTACGCTATTTGACGTAGGACGATGAAATTTGGTACAGTGATAGAGGGTGATGAGTTGTTGTCAAATCCGTAAAATGTTTTGACGTTGACCTTGAAGGTCAAGGTCAGATTGAGGTCAAAGTATTTTTTTTACCTCAAAGTGGTTTCCAGAAAACCCTGCTACAGAGTTTGTCGTAGAAAGACGGCATGTGGCAGAGACATAGAGGGTAATGAGTTGTCGTCAAATCCGCAAAAAGTTTTGACCAGGAACCTCAGAGGTCAAGGTCAAAGTGAGGTCAGAATATTTTTTGAAACGCCTATTAATCACGAAAAGTAGCCATGAAGGTGCTCAAATCCCAGCTTGAATACATAAAACGTACTCTGTAGGAGGAAAACTTTCATCACTAATCTTGACCTTGAGGGTCAAGGTCAAAGGTCACGTGACTTCACGCGCCGTTAGCGACAGGCCGACTTATCTCGAAAACGGTTAGAGATAGAGCTATTTTGAGCTCATGTTCGACCCTTTGAGCCTCAGTGAGGTACCTCAGTGACCTTGACCTGGGTCACAATAAGGGTAAAAAACCGGAAGTTGAGTATTATCTCGAAAACGGTTACAGATAGAGCAATTTTGAGCTCATTTTCGACCCTTTGGGCCTAAACAACGTTACATAAGATGTAACTCGGTGACCTTGACCTTTTGGAGCACGGTCAAGTTCATAAACCGGAAGTTTACTATTATCTTGAAAACGTTAGAGATAGAGCGATTTTGAGCTCCATCATTTGGGCCTAAAAAACGTTACATAAGAGGTACCTAGGTGACCTTGGCCTTTTGGAGCACGGTCAAGGTCAAAAACCGGAAGTTGACTATTATCTCGAAAACGGTTAGCATGTGCTTCTGACATTATTGATCTTCTATAAAGCATTGCTATGTTCTTTAATGATTTGCAAATAGCTAGATTTTATTTAATATCTAATTATGTCTGAAAATTTTCATTCTCCATGCAAACCTAAACCGGAACAGAATCAAGAATCAAAATGCGAATTTAAAAACTGAAATAAGATAAGAAATTTTTAGCTCAGTCAACAAGTATTTTTGTAGTATCCCAAGTGTTTGTTTCGCAACTCGGTTGCGAAATCGGTCTAGTTAAACCATAAATGTTATGTTCAAATCCTTAGTAAAAAAAAGCAGTATTGTAAAAGTTTTTAGAACTTCTTTTTCTGTTTCTGCTGTGCTTAAACAACAACCGAAGGTATAATGAACGAAACAAGTAACAAAAATTTGCCAGTTTACCAAATATACAGTATCTAACATATTTTCTGAAACATTTTAGTGTTTTGTTGTTTATTGAAAATTTCCCCAGGTCACACTGTTTTATTTGTTGAAACAGAGATTAGAAAACAAAACAAAACAAATACATACATATGTCTGTAAATTAGAAAAAGGTGTTAGCTTTTTATTATTTAGTCATGCTAATATAACAACAGAGTATATTATTAATTATTAAATTTTTGCAGTTTAAGCTTTCCTTTTATCATGTTGTTCAGTATCGATTATAAAATATGTGAGTCCTGCAAGTATGCTAGTTGATAAGGTCCACTGAACACGTGGTACTTAAAGGCACTAGAATATTCCACTTAGAAAAGCATTTTGTGAAAATGTTTATTGCGTTGGTTTGACTTCTATACCATGTGATCTTTCGTTAAGTTTCCATTAAATTGTTTTTAACTTGAAATTTTTTATTCTTTGAAATCAATTTTAGGATTATATGAGTTTAAATCTAGAGCAAATTCTTTTTTAAAAATCTTTTCTAAACTTTCCAATATTTCATAACTAGGCAAAATCAATTAACTTAAGCCTGAGAGAAACGATGCTTTGATTGTCCGTTATATCTGGAATGAAGGGGGAAAAGAAGCAAAACACACTTAAGCGATAAGTGTCCTTCGCCAGTTCCTGAAAGCATAAATCAATGGAGGTCTCGTGCTATTTTTAGGGTAAAGCAGTTGCAGTAGATCATGTTTGCTGCATCACGAACAGCTTCCCGCGGGCTCATTTCCGAGACTTTGACATTTTCTCAACGTCTCAGGCGAGATTTGATAAGCAAGCCCAATGAGGAATGCATTACTGACATTATCTATTCCCAATCGTGATTTACAAGTGTCCTGGTTATGTCTTCCGCCCACAAGCGATCTCCCTTTCGTGTCGGTGTTTATACTACTTTATTCCATTCCATTGACAAACCATGTCCAGCCGGTATCGTTCAAAGTATAGCATTAAGGGACAGGAAGGCAACACGATGCCAATTCAAAGGGGCTATTCTGCGTGTAATTTAGAGAATTCGTAAACTGTGATAAGTATTCCTGGTTGCTAATATCCCGCAGAGCCAGTAACAAGGTCAACTTTGAATATAGCAAAAACAGAATTTGAGTTGGAATTCTGCACGTACAGACTAACCTCATTCAACCAATTAAACTATACTGACCCAAAAAAGTGTACAGTGCAATAGTTAAATAACTTTTTATCTATTAGGTATGATCTTTATATTTATACATACGATTTGTTTTACATCTTTACAGGGTATGTCCATTTTTAGCACAATTAACGAAATAATGAGGTAGGTGTGAAACAACTTGATTATCAGCAAAGGTACTGTCAAAGCAAGTATGTGTTTGTGTTTAGGTGCTATTTAATTAGTCGTGTGTGCTCTTGAAACATAGGCATGTGTTTGAACAATTGAAAATTTTTTGAAACAATCACGAATAAAAATGCCACAGTCTACGCAAGCGAAAAGAGGGTAAGCGATCGGCCTGTTCTTCAAGCTGCAATATATCGATTGGAAAGACGATATGAAGAGCACTGGAACTACTCGAGTCAGACCTCGTAGCGATCGAACACGTGTGACGACCGCTCGTCAGGATTGACGGACTCGCCTACAACATCTACTTGACCGTTTTCGCACTGCTGAAAATGACTGCTAACGAGACCCCAGGCATTCACAGTCCACGAATTTATAGTCAAACGTTCATTAATTGCCTTCCCAACCGTGGAATTCGTTGTGGCAGACCAGATGTCGCCATTCGCTTTGGTTGTATTGACACTGCAATATATCAGTCTTGTGTATGATGCCCATCGGCGTCAAAATCGCGTTAACTGGAGATGTGCATATAGTCAGGGAGCTTGGAAACAGCGCAACTGGACTCGAGTGGTGGTTTTTAGTTTCGAGTCGCGGTTTCAAATGTATCGCGCAGACGGTCATGAGCGCGTATATAGGCGCGTCGGAGAACGTTACACTGGGCATTATATTCGGCTAGTTAATCGCTATGGTGTGGTTCGGTGATGATATGGAGGGGGGGGGGGGAGAGCAATACGATTCGAATGGCACTCGCAACTGATGGTTATCGATGGAAACCTTACGTCGCCCATCCGTGTCAACAGTGCATGCAGACTAACAACATTCAGCCTATGCCATGACCTGCCTATTCACAGGATCTTACCGCGGTAATGCAATTGAACACCTTTGGGATCACAACGACCGCCGAGTACGGGCCCGACAAATCTCCTCCACGCAACCTGATAAGCAGCTTTTGATATTTTGGTGCTCAAAGTTGCTGTATACTTTCTATTCTTGGGTTAGCATATTTTATTCATTGAAAAGACAAACAAAGTTTTGTCACCGATACCATTCAATTTTACTTGACAAAATACTTATACTTATTTCACGCTACTGAGCATCGTATTTTACGTTTGTTTCTCGGGATCTAAGATTTGTGCTCTATTTAGCCTATCATTTTAAAACAACGACACTGGATGTCGCTCCAGGCTTGAGGTAATTCAGCATCCCACCTCCCCGTTTTCCTATAAGAACGTCGTACTATATATATATATATATATATATATATATATATATATATATATATATATATATATATATATATATGTATATATATGTTACAGGGAATCTGTGAAATTAGGGATTTCATGAAATCCCTAGTGCATTCGTGTAATAACTTGCTCAATCAATTTCGATCTTTTTATTGAGAATTTTTATGTTTGCAATGTAGTATTTTACCGAAATTACTAGTAGATATTGAATTAATACACTCAAAGCACTCGATTGTCAAACTATCATTCATGAGATACTTCAGTACCTGAATTTAGTGATATTTTTTATCCTATGTAACTTATGTCACATTTCACGCAAAATTCTGTTATTTTGGATGGTAATGTTATAAATTCTAATTCGTTTCGATGTAAAAAGGGATACACAGTTTTGAAGAACCACTGAACAGCCTATCTGAATGGATAATTTTTCAAAATAGGTTCATAATCAATATGAGCTTATTCATTACACAAATTCCCTAGGGATTTCATGAAATCCCTAATTACACAGATTCCCTGTAACATATATATATATATATATATATATATATATATATATATATATATATATATATATATATATATATATATATATATATATATGTATATATATATATATATATATATATATACGTAAAAGGAGAAAAGGGGGAATACTGCTTTTCATATATCTAAACCAGAAATTTTTTAACAATGATGATATTCATAACAGTTATCACCTAAAATATTCAATCCTCGCGTGATTCATGTTGACGTGTTTATTGTCAGATCCACATGTTTCATACTCGCGTCCCATTCAATCCTTTTAACACACTGTCAAAGTAAGTGTCCCTGTAGATCCATTTCTATTTATATCAAACACGTGATCAGGAGATATATATTCATATTCCTTAAAATCCATGAAATTTGCCAGTAGTATATTAATGGCCGATTGGTCAAATCTGTGACACTGGGCGAATTCGGTGAATTTATTTTCTTTGAAGTTGCAAAATCGCCGCGTTATGGGACTGATACAATGCATATCCAAAGAGCATAAAGTCCACCACTGAATGACATTTGTATATACTGGTCTCGTCCGGTAAAGCAGCATGCTGTTCGCTTCCAGCTGTTCGATCCGTTGCATTTCCTCCATGCGGGTTGGAAAATAATGGTACATTTGTTTCGCAGTTACAGCGTAATTGGAATGGCCTGTGTTTGTGAACATTATGGCACCCTGAGTAAAGTGTATTAATTTATGAAACGTTCGGGTCAAATTAGTGGATGTAAAGCGTATGGACGCGTCAACCCAGAAAACGCCATCATAGGACCTCATTACGTCATGTATTATCGGCGCTTTCCACGCGTAGGAAAGTAGATCCTTCATATGAGCCGGAAATGATGCGAAAATAGTTCTAAAATCTCTTAAATAAACATTGCACAATTCTTCTATTTCTTTACTTTGGTTTAAAGTCAAACCCAGATCATAAACAATGAGTTCCTTCTCTGGAAAATGCGTTTGAATACTCGAAAGTAGTCCCAAAAGACCATTATAGTAATCAGAATTTGCTGCTGTTACAAACACAAACTCTTGTACATTGTCTTCGGACAGTGTAATAAACTCCTTGAAAGGCAGTTCTAGTAAATGAAGAAGTTCTGGTTCAAAACGAAGAGGTTTACCAATGATATCCTTTGAAAAAGGTGCATGGTATTCATATATAGGTGCATCATCTTTTTTAAATGTCGGTCTGGTCGTTGGTGGTTTTTCCTGGTGGTGTTTGTAAACCAGTTCCATGGCGTTTAGCCAATCCTTGCGGGCTTCTGACAGTCTTGAAACATGTGACCGAGACTCCTTTATATTTACGTGGTTTACTTGTTTTTCATTATATCCTTCCGCGGCGTATGCATTTCCATGAAAGACATCTTCGCTCTTTTTTAAATACCTTATCTGAATCTCTGTTGTGTGTTCTTTTATTTCAGCACGTGTCATGGATCTGAGAAGCACTGAACACAGATAGAGTAAGCAGCCGGAGATTAGTAAACGCTCAAAAAGCCTCCGTCTTGGCCTTAATTTACACACAGATGTCAACTGTATCATTGTCAAATTCATTTTAAAATTCCACTGACTAAAGATATGAATTTTGGGGGGTAATATTTACGGCAATTACATTTTGTAGGCTATATTTATGAACTTTCTGAGGAGAGTAAATTTCTGGCAGGCACATGTATTTTGGCTTTTTCACATGTGGCGAATAACAATTCATGATCGTCAGTCCGTTTACAAAGGAAACAGTAGTATTTTAACTGGTGCATACGCCCTGTAGATACGTGCAGCCGTACTCTTCCGGTACCGAAAACGGCACGCTGTGCACTTCTGACTATATATATTTGCGGTGGTTTAATACGGTTCGTTGTGGTTTCTCTTCTCGCCTCACAACCGACTATCTCACGTGTAAACGAAAAGAGAATATCGTCGCTATTACCATCGCGTATTATCGTTAAGTGTGGAGCAGAGAATGATGCATTTTGCAATCGGCTTTATTGCCAAAGTGCAAGTTAAGTACATAAATACACGTAGGTACATAGTCATTAGTGAGGCCCATCTATTTCTGCAGTACAGAAAGCCTGTTTTTTTTGTTAATGTGCATTACCCTGGTCTGACCGCAGTGTTTTAATTTTAAAGAGGCAGTTAATTCGCATACTTGCTTCAGGCTTTCAATGATTATATATATATATATATATATATATATATACAGATAAGCAGTAGTATAATATATATATATATTGCCGTTTAGGTCCGCCCACTGACCTAGACGGATTTATGAATAAGCCGTCCCTCTGATTTGATTGGTCTAAAATTATCTGTACTCAATGAGGGTAGCTGTTAAGCATTCAGCAACCTCATTCATTTTACTCTCCTCGCGTGTAACACATTTTATATAATTAAGCTAAGAAATAAATTTGTTTAAATTTTGTTGGAATATCTCTATTATTTTGTTTTCTTATAAAGTATATTCTGGATACCTCTGGGACGCCTTAAACATTACTGCTGATATTTAAAGTATTTTCCTTTAAACGGGGACGAATATTCGGATAGGTGTTGCTGTGACGTTTTAAACTGGATTCTTTTGTGTCGTCATTAGGATTCTGTTGTTTCGTCACAAGATCAGTTACTACAGTAAATAATTTTAAATAACCCAGGATATCTTGTTACTGACGCTCCGTGCAAACCTTGGATAATTTGTGAACCAGGAGAATTCCAGCTGAACGCGAGTGAGTAATTTTTAAAATTTTACATCTTTTTTGATGTTATGTAACACCGTTTGGGCTTTTCATTTCAATTATCCATTCCAAACAGGAATTCTTTACTTTTTATTGTACAAAACAATTAATATTTTTATAAATATCGGGACTCAGTTTGGACTTCATATTATTTACTTTATTACCTAGAACTCCAAACTAAACTCCCTATTATTACTTTTTACTTGCATCATTATAATAATAACGATTAAGTAATGATAATAATAATAATAATAATAATGGTAATAATAATAATAATAATAACGGGACTCGGTTTGGATTTCATAATTAATCTTAATATGTACTTTGAACTCCAAGCATGACTCCCTCACTTTTTACTGAAGCTTCATTGTTTCACTGGTTCGTTATTAAATTAGCAATAATTGCATCATTTTATTTAAGCTATTTTTTTTTTTCTTAAGGTTTATCTTAAGTTATTTAGCAATTTTACACTTTTTTCTCCTCTTCCTGTCTTGTCTATAGATATGGCTCCAAAACGAAAGGCATCTAAAGCAACTGCTGCTTCCTCCAAGAAGACAAAAAAAGATGACATTGTCCAGGAAGTCGTCCAGCAGCTCCAACCAGTAATCGCCCAAGCTATACAGGACGCCATTGCGACACAAACGCCGGTCACAAATCGGGAAACATTAAATCAGGAAGACCAAGACGAGGACCTTGAAGTTTTATTTCGGGATGCGGACGATCCACACCTTGAAGGTGAGCCTATCAATTCAGCCTCCAGTACTCTGCACCTACATGTCGCCAGGAACGTTCTGGACAAAATTAAGCGTGATCAGTACGTTTCCTTAGTTGAGTTGCTGAACCCGGATGAACAAGACATTAGCCTTAATATTTCACACAGTGGCAGTGTGACTCTCAATAAGAAGGCCAAGCAGCTCAAAATTGCATCCTGTGAGCAATGGTTTTCAGCTTTTTTAATTTTCTCTTCAATTTATCAAGAATACTTTCCAGATAAGTCACGGCAGCTCTTTAAATATATGTCGTTTGTACAAGGCTTGTATAAATCGTTCGGTCTAGAAGCTGCTCTTAAGTACGATGAGGACTTCCGTAAATTCAGGGAGCGTTCCCCTGATCTTACATGGGATAGTCTTCATCAGGAAATTTATTTGTTGGCCGCAGCAAAATCGGCACAGTTGAAACAGTTCCGTTCCCAAAGCCAGCCCTTTCGGAAAAACGTGTTCTGTCCCCCGGGTTATTGCAGACAATTTAATTCCCAGGGAATCTGCACATGGTCAAACTGCGTGTACAAACACGAGTGCTTTAAATGTCAAAGTGACCACCCAGGCAGAACATGCCGCACCACTGAATTTACCAATGGCAAGCAAAACAAAACCCTCGCCAAACCTAAAAAATAGTTATTCTTTACCCACACCAATTGATCCAGATAGGCTTGCCATATTGCTGCAAAATTACCCCCACAAACAGTTTTTGATTGACGGTTTTCGCTACGGCTTTAACCTCAGATATGATGGTCCCGATCTAAAATACGAACTTCCTAATAATAAATCAGCTACAGAACGGAAAGATATTCTTATTTCTAAGATTAATAAGGAGATACAATTAGGCCGCGTGTCAGGCCCCTTTTCACACCCTCCTCTTCCACATTTTCGCGTCAGCCCCTTAGGACTGGTACCCAAAAAGGAAAAAGGCAGCTTTAGACTCATTCATGACTTGAGTCAGCCAAAAGATATTTCTGTAAATTCTGGCATTGATGACATTTATTCTTCGGTCAGGTATGAGACGTTTGATCAAGTTGTAACATTAATTTTACAAAAAGGAAAGGGTGCATTAATGTCTAAATGTGATATCCTAGATGCATTTCGAATCATTCCTATAACTAAACGGGACCATCATTTGTTAGGTTTTAAAGTAAATGGCAAGTATTATTACGATACGGTATTACCTATGGGATGCCGCATAAGTTGTAATGTGTTCGAGCAATTTAGTACAGCAATGCAGTGGGTCATAAAGAACATTTATAAGTTCAGCGATATGTCGCATATTTTGGACGACTTCATTTTTGTTGGATCGGCGGGATCCTTTGAATGTATGCGGGGTCTTCAGTCTTTCATTCGACTGTCAAAATTTCTTGGTATACCTCTAAAAGAGTCAAAAACCGTCCTTCCAACTACATGTGCGGTTTTGCATGGTATAGAAGTAAACACTTTGCAAATGCAGGCCAAGTTGCCCCAGGATAAAATTGACAAAGCAGTCGGTTTAATAAATCAAATCATAAAACTACATGTTGTAAAACTGCGTGATGTTCAAAAAATCGTTGGTTTGTTAAATTTCTGTTGTAAATGTATAAAACCAGGTCGTGCCTTTCTCCGAAGACTGTGGGATATTACTTGTGGTCATGTGAACAGAGAACAATTAATTCCATTAACTATGTCCGCCAAACAGGATTTGCACACTTGGCTTGTTTTCTTACGAGAATTTAATGGCATCACGTTATTAAATACGGATATATGGCTATCTCAAAATCAGTTCAATGTTTTTACTGATGCCAGTAAATCCGTGGGTTATTCTGCGGTCTTGGATAATGAGTGGTTTTACGGCACATGGGATGACTCTTTCAAACAATATAATATTGTTATCCTAGAGCTTATCCCGATAGTAATCGCCGTGCACCTGTTTTCACAGAAACTGAAAAACAAAAGTGTGATTTTACACACAGACAACTTGGCTCTTGTGTCCATCATAAATAATCAAACAACAAAATGTAAATTGACCATGCATTTAGTTAGAAAATTAGTGGTTAGATCCTTGATAGATAACATATGTTTACACGCTGTCCATTTATCTTCATCACAGAATAGAATATCAGATTTGCTATCTCGTTTGAAGGTAAATGCCGCAAAGGAAATGGCACCTCATTTAGACGACGATCCTCTTATTGTTCCCAAGGAGCTGGATCCATGCTGTTTATTGCGACCACTATGGTGATCAATAGTCTGTCAGTATCAACCCGCTCTGTGTACAAAAGATCGTGGGAACATTTTCAAAAAACATGTAAAATGTTCGCTCAGCCAGCTTGTCCTGCATCAATCAATGCGTTGCTTATATATATTGCGTATTGCTCTTGTCAAGGTTTTTCATACAATACAGTGTTAACTCGCATGTCTGCAATTGCGTTTATTCATCGCTTTAAACAGAAACCAGACCTCACCCAAGAATTCTTAATTAGAAAGGCTTTGGTTGGTTACAAAAATAAACATTATCATTCTGACCATAGAAAGCCCATTTCCGTGAGTTTGCTACACAGAATGTGTGACGTTCTTCCTCAAATATTTACTGAATATTATAATCTTGCTTTATTTAAATCCTTATTTTTATTAGCATTTCATGCCTTTCTTCGTGTTGGTGAATTCACTTCCACATCCGCCAACAATCCAAATTTGTTATTAGCTAATAATATTAAAATTAAAAGGAAGCAAGGAAAACCAGTCGGTTTAACTATCCACTTTGAACAATTTAAGCATAGTAAGGGTAGACACTTTGATTTGCATATACCCTCTTCCCCCGGCCCCTTTTGCCCCGTTGAAGCGATGTCAAATTATTTAAAACTTCGTACACAAAAAGTTGGTTCTCTCTTCGTTTTAAAAAGCGGAAAGCCTATTTCTCCATCATTTTTTAATACCGTTCTCAAATCGGCATTAATTCTCTCCCTTGGTACTTGTAAGGGTTATACTTCACATTCCTTTCGAATAGGTGCCGCGACATATTGCCTCCAAAAAGGTTTAAATAAAACACGCATTTCTCATATTGGCAGGTGGCGTTCTAATGCTATTGATAAATATTTTCGCGTACCGTCTTTCACAGTGTGATTGCCCGTTTGTCTGTGGGGTTCTTCTGTGGGGATTTCAATTTGTTTGACCCCCAGACAAATTTTGGATCAGTGAATTATATTTTTTCTTTCTTATAAATATGTGTGATGTAATTCTTCTTTATTGTTTTACATCTATCAATTATTGATGTTACGTAATTGGATTGATGTTACGTAATTGTACTGATGTTGCGTAATTGTATTGATGTTAAATAATTGTAAATATATTAATTAAACATTGGCGGTACAAGAAATTTATAAAAATCCCACCTGCGTGTTTTTTTCGTGTTCACAGGACGGCTTGAAATCATAAATATATATATATATATATATATATATATATATATGTATATATATATATATATATTATACTACTGCTTATCTGGCTGCAGCAGCAAACCATCATTTTAAAAGAAGAGCGAATTGTTGAATTACATCTTAATTCCCACTTGCAAACATAGTTTGCAAATGGGTATGCTTTGCAAAGAATTCTGGCCGTTTGTTCCTTTATTCCCACTTGGCATTAAACTGCCAAATGGGGATGGATTGCCTCGAATTCCTCTTTTTCCGCCGAATCGGTTTCCAGACATCTCCTCCGAGACCGCTGAGGCTAGACCAACCAAACTTGGCACATGTATGGAGGGTCATCTGAAGTGGTGCACCTGATAAAAATTTTTGACCTTGACCTTACTGGTCAAGGTCAAATCGCGAAAAAGGTCAAACGGTTTTGAGACAATTATTGCAAGGCCGTTGAAGCCAGAACAGCCAAACTTGGCACATATATAAAGTGCAATGTGATCTGAAGCAACCGATAAAAATTTTTGACCAAGTCAACCATGACCTTGAAATCGCGAAAAACGTTATTCAAGAAACACAATGAGTTATCTCGAAAACGGTAAGAGATAGAGCAATTTTGACCTCATTTTCGACCTTCACCCCCTATGCGACGATACGTAAGGTATAACTTCCGGTGTCCTTGACCTCCAGGTCACTTTCGAGCCCCAAACCGGAAGTTGGCCCTTATCTCGAAAATGGTAAGAGATAGAGTCATTTTGACCTCATTTTCGACCTTCACCCCCTATGCGACGATACGTAAGGTATAACTTCCGGTGTCCTTGACCTCCAGGTCACTTTCGAGCCCCAAGCCTGAAGTTGGCCCTTATCTCGAAAACGGTAAGAGATAGAGCAATTTTGATCTCATATTCGACCTCCACGCCCTATACGACGATACGTAAGGTATAACTTCTGGTGTCCTTGACCTCCAGGTCACTTTCGAGCCCCAAACTGGAAGTTGGCCCTTATCTCGAAAATGGTAAGAGATAGAGCCATTTTCACTTCATTTTGGACCTCCACCCCCTATACGACGATACGTAAGGTATAACTTCCGGTGTCCTTGACCTCCAGGTCACTTTCGAGCCCCAAACTGGAAGTTGGCCCTTATCTCGAAAATGGTAAGAGATAGAGCCATTTTGACCTCATTTTCGACCTCCACCCCCTATACGACGATACGTAAGGTATAACTTCCGGTGTCCTTGACCTCCAGGTCACTTTCGAGCCCCAAGCCTGAAGTTGGCCCTTATCTCGAAAACGGTAAGAGATAGAGCCATTTTGACCTCATTTTCGAACTCCACCCCCTATACGACGATACGTAAGGTATAACTTCTGGTGTCCTTGACCTCCAGGTCACTTTCGAGCCCCAAGCCTGAAGTTGGCCCTTATCTCGAAAACGGTAAGAGATAGAGCAATTTTGATCTCATATTCGACCTCCACGCCCTATACGACGATACGTAAGGTATAACTTCTGGTGTCCTTGACCTCCAGGTCACTTTCGAGCCCCAAACTGGAAGTTGGCCCTTATCTCGAAAATGGTAAGAGATAGAGCCATTTTCACTTCATTTTGGACCTCCACCCCCTATACGACGATACGTAAGGTATAACTTCCGGTGTCCTTGACCTCCAGGTCACTTTCGAGCCCCAAACCGGAAGTTGGCCCTTATCTCGAAAATGGTAAGAGATAGAGCCATTTTGACCTCATTTTCGACCTCCACCCCCTATACGACGATACGTAAGGTATAACTTCCGGTGTCCTTGACCTCCAGGTCACTTTCGAGCCCCAAGCCTGAAGTTGGCCCTTATCTCGAAAACGGTAAGAGATAGAGCCATTTTGACCTCATTTTCGAACTCCACCCCCTATACGACGATACGTAAGGTATAACTTCTGGTGTCCTTGACCTCCAGGTCACTTTCGAGCCCCAAACCGGAAGTTGGCCCTTATCTCGAAAACGGTAAGAGAAAGAGCAATCAGTTTCCAGACATCTCCTCCAAGACTGCTAGACCAGCCAAACTTGGCACATAGAGTAGAGGTCATCTGAAGTGGTACACCCGATAAAAATTTTTTACCTTGACCTTACCGGTATAGTTGGTAGTATTTAGGAGGATATTCTACATTCAGACATGTGAAAATTGTTAACAAATAGCAATAAAATCTACGTTCCGTTTTAAGTTATCATTCCAAGTGGGGTCTAATTCGCTGTGCGAATTTTGGTCTAGTTTATTTTTTTTCTTTCTCCGTCACGGAGGTTTCCAGAAAACTACGCTATTTGACGTAGGACGATGAAATTTGGCAAAGAGATAGAGGGTGATGAGATTTCGTGAAATCCGCAAAATTTTTTACCTTGACCTTCAAGGTCAAGGTCAAATTGAGGTCAAAGTTTTTTTACCTCAAAGTGATTTCCAGAAAATTCCTCTTACACGGTTTGTAGTAGAAAGACGGCATTTGGCAGAGATAGAGGGTAATGAGTTGTCGTGAAATCCGCAAAATTTTTTGACCTTGACCTTAAAGGTCAAGGTCAAATTGACGTCAAAATATTTTTTCAAAAACCTATTCCATCACGAAAATTGCTGGAAATAGCTCTCAAATCCTTGTTTCAACACGTGTACAGTGTCAGTAGGCAGTAACATCATGGATGGAATCTCGACATTCAGTGTCAAGGTCTTTTGTATATTGAAATCCGTTAGAGACAAATTGTCCATTATCTCGAAAACGGTAAGAGATAGAGCGATTTTGAGCTTATTTTCGACCCTTTGGGCCTAAAAGACGTTATATAAGACGTACCTCGGCGACCTTGACCTCCTCCATCATGGTCAAGGTCAAAAACCAGAAGTTGACCATTATTTCGAAAACGGTAAGAGATCCTTTGGGCCTAAAAACATTATATAAGAGTTTCCTCGGTGTCCTTGTTCGTATTCCGACATGGTCAAGGTCAAAAACCGGAAGTTGATCACTATCTCGAAAAAGGTTAGAAAACTGAATTTGATTGTTTGATATTACATTATATTTACTTCGACGTCCTTGCTCATGATAATAATTCGGAAGCTGACAATTATGTGGAAAGACCGAAAAATGTGTTTTTGACCAGATAGATTGTACCATTGCAAGTGGGTGTCATTTCGCTACATGTAGCGAAATTCGGTCTAGTTATAAAAGGCTGCTGGAATCTCGAAGATATTTTCGGCTGCATGTGTGAGGAGGGCCTTTCCTGTTGCACACACCACTCCCTACGTGGCTATAAAAATGACAAAAAAATAAGGTCTGGAAAAAAGTATAAAAATAACATGAAAAACATTAAGCACATTTTTTTATTCTTGAAGTGATTTACCCTAGTGCAGTGAAAGAACATAAAATATTGTAAGCTATACATTTCCTGTTAAAAGAAAAACCTGAAGTGTAAATGCAAATCTTCGTCAAACATTGCATATCAAAAAACCTGTAACTACTTGCTTGAGTTCGCTTTTTCTTTGATTCTAAAACATCAGTTTTAACAGAATGTATATTTTTTTATTATCAGGAAGGCTAATTACATTCTTGCACAACGCTATCACATAAATTATTAACATTCAAGACGACATTTTGATCACATACAGTTTGAAATAAATAACAAATCAGCCACATTTATTGATACTAAAAAAGCGAGCAAACGATATTATCTTGGACCCCGATACGTTTTCTTGTATCGATCTGGAAAAAGACAACATAATTTTTATCATTATTATAACACTACACCATCACGTTTGTTTTATAAACCAAATTTGGATTTACTTGTATTTCTTCAATTCGACTTCACATTAATCTTCAGTACTTCTCTTTGATTTGGCCTTTAGAAACAGAATGACGAATCTGTTTAAATTTATGTGCACAGAATTTGCCCTGAATGGAACGCCACACGAAAATGCAACGAAATAACTTATGCATATATTAGAAGCGTTTTACAAATAAGTTATGACGCAAGCAATGTATATTACTATCAACATAAAACTCACGTGACAGAAGTGACGCAATTACATGAGAATATTCATTCACTCACAGACATTTGGCGTAATTCGATGCCTTTCTGTCTTTTTTCCAAGGGAATTATAACATAACTCGAAACTACACAGGATGCTTTGGCGTAAACCACAATTTACACATCATTCATACATAACTGTAATATAGAGTAAGGTGGGGCAAGACGCCCATGCGCCGTTAAAGGCCCTCTCAACGTTATTTTGAAATGTGTTGCTTTATTCACTCAAAATCAAAACTGATCAAAGCGCCACATGATGAAAGCACATGTAATCTAAATAAAAGCACAACAGTGGCACAATGTTACAAGTAAAGACATTATTTAATTTTAGGGGTCAATTTCATAAGAATCAAATTTTTTTGGGAAGCCGTAGAAGTTTTTATAGGTTACAGATTTTAGGGTAATATCATGAAATTAATAAGTGGCCTTGCTGTTTCTAGAAACATAACAGAGCGTAACCGATGATAGGCGATAGTAATCTTTTGAGATGATATTCACATTGTACCCTTCGGGGAGCACCCGTGGGCCTTTTGCCCCAGGTATGGGGCAACAGGCCCACTGAGGGCAAAAATTTTTTATTCAGTTTTTCATGAAAAGTAAAAAGTTGTAATAACTGATTCAATATTGTGGAGGTAGAGGTGTTTGAGACTGAACACCAACCAAAAGATAAGGGACGTATCTCAACTCAATAAAATTTTATAGCAAATCGCGCTTAAGGGGGGCCTCTTGCCCCACCTTACTCTAACATTAACGTTATACTGCATTTAAATAAAATATTAGGTTTATACACATAATATATGCATACCATAAAAGGGCGTAAACGGAACCTGGCGTTTCAAATTCACCTCGTCTGACGTATGAGGAAAGTCTTACTCACAATTCTCGGTTTTCTTTCTAGACAGCGGTCTATGTGCTTGGAAGGAATCATACACAAACGAAACAACGCTTAATAGCTCTAACAGTATAAGCGGTACATTCGTCCAAAACTCCAAAACCCACATGCTGTAAATTTTTTTTCTCGCAATCATTAAATGTCTATTGTCGCGCAGCATATATATGTTTTACACATTTTAGTTACCATTTATTCACCATAGTTTTTTCGCGCAATATGATTACACATAAAATCTGTCGCAAATTAACGTCCGTGAAAATGCAGTTTCTCACGAGCTTGATTCTTAGATATCACCTCCTTTAGAATAGATTTCTTCTTTCTGTAAACAATAATCACGGGGCGTGTAAAATAAATACATGCCAATGCAAATTCTGTAATTTTATCTTTAGAATAATAAAACCCACGTGCAGAAAATAGTATTGACTTGGATGATATAAAAGAGTGGTTGGCGAAAGGATTAAATATTTTTTAGTATATCAATTGTACAGAAACACCAAAGCGATACAGAATACCGCGAACGTCGTGCAACTTTTTGCACAATTATGCCGCCATACAAACACAATCGTGAAAGGAACTTGTGCAGCAACTCAGAAAAAAAGCTGTCTCATTGAGTAAAGCATTTCTAAATAATCCTAATCACACTTACGTGCTCCTCGATAATCTCGTCCTTGTCAACCAATCACAGCACGAATAAAATCAGAACAGAAATTCTACAAATAATCTGGGATAGTTTTCAACCACTGCGATGTTCGTTACATGCTAATGAATGTGATAACTGAAATCTGATAAGAGATGCTTCCGGACGGTAGTCTTGTAAGTTTCTGACAAGTATCCAAAGAGGTGTGCACTCGAACGATATTTGGCCTCACCGGTTGTTTAAAGTCTGATTTGGCTCATTGGATACCCTTTTTGAAGTTACGCGCATGTGTGTTGCTTCGTTGGAAAGTCCCAGCATATCGTTCGTGTTTGCCAGTGACGTAGAAGCGTCCCTCGTGTTCACAAATGCATACCCCGTTCTCCCCACTACTGCAAACGCATACCCCGTGCCCGAAAGTACCGTCAGTGCATACCAGCGTACCCCAAGTGGCGTAAACGCATGTCGCGTGCTCAAAAGTACCGTAAAGACACACCCCGTGCTCACCCGTACCACAAAAGCATATCGCTTGGTTGTAACGACCGTAATTCCCACTTGGTATTGAAAATACCAAATGGGGATGGATTGTCTCGAATTCTTCACCTATTTTTTTCCTCCCCTTTTTTATTTTTTTCTTCCGCCGAATCGGTTTGCAGACATCTCCTAGACCACTGAAGCTAGTTGCATTATGATTATTCCTTTGGCTACACGATATCAAAACAACATCGAACTTGAAGCTGAATTAACGACTATGATCTAAGGGAATTCCAAGACTTGGGCGGTTGTTCTTTGAATTAGAAGTGATAACAAGGACCGAGTTATTACTCAGGTTTCTGCATTTTACATTTTCAACCGTATTACATAGAACTCAAAACATGTTTCCAGCTACCAGTACTAAGTATACTACATACGTTAGCGGTCGCTTTATAAAATTCCATATACATGTACATTACCAAGTGGCATTACTTTGTCTTGTTACAGATATATAACAGGTAATAGCAATTATATTAGATAATCATTATGTAATACTTTATTTCTACAACGAAACATTAACGAGATCATTTGTTGAAGTACAAACATAACCAGTGTAAATAGAATTGTACAGAACGCCATACTCCATGTCAACGTTTTATACTAATATGAACGGACCATCATACACTAGCAAGGACTGGATGATACAAAATTAATTGATGTGAATTAACTGTTAGCGTGATAGGAAAACTATTTAATGATGTCAGAAATTTATTTTTTATGTCATTTATTAATTTTTCTTTTAAATCGCAAATTCTCTTATAGGTATTAAAACTGAATTTGTGATATAAATAAGTCAAATATTGAAAATCAGTAAGTAAAATATCGGTGTCATTATAAGAATTACTCAGGTCAATAAAATTTCTGATAACAATAATTAATTTTGAGGTAAGTATTAAACTTGGGATATAACCGATTTAACTTCTGACATCCAGAATTATGTGACAATATTTGAAACCAAAGGTTAACACGGAAATGCGTTTCACAGTTAATCACACTTTATTGATTTTCTTATGTTGCTTAAAACAATAAAAGGCAAAAATCAGCTGCGGATATCATAAAATATACAGCCAATCAGCCAACTCGCTATACGGGTTAGAAACACTTAACACACGATAGGTGATCTTCCATTGTCTTTAGCGTGTTTCCTCAATTACGAATCCACGCTTTTTTTTCAATCCGTTATGAGAATGATCTCTTTGAATTTCGTCTTTCCGGTCGTATGAATCTCGTATTCAAAGGCAGGTGGGTTCCTTGGTAGAAGGATGGGTGAGCTTGTGGATATGTATGAAATACGGCAGGCTGAATTGGGTCTGGGTATCTTTTGCTAGCAAGTGAAGCGACTGAAATAGTGCTCTAAGCAGGTGAACTGATAGAATGAAACAGTTCATAAATGTTTTTCTACATATTTTCAACAATCAATAGCATACCAGGAACATCACTGACGACCTTGCCCTTGATTTGTAATTGCTGTTTGTGATTGATTTTAAGATTAAATGTCCTATACCAAATGTTCATCTTTTTTCTATAGAAATTGTAATATGCTGAGAAGTCTTTGAGGATATTATTGACAGAAATATACGTAGTTATGCCTTGAACATGGCACAGCATGAGTAGTTTATTGTGACTTAAAATAAGCACTGGGTCAATTTAATGGCATAATTACGAACAGTTTATTGTTATATTTAGCGTGGATTCGTAAAATATTTAGCGTGGATTCTTTGCTCAGAAAACACGCTAGTACAACCCTGTTTTTAAGTCAGCTTAAAGATTCGAATTAGTGAATGCTGTTGTCAGAAAATCCTCATTGTACGCAAATCGGATGTTTTTTCTGACAACGGAATACTTACAAAGCAGCGCCGACACAAATTCATATATGTGTCCACACTGCTTCCGAACCCTTGCTGTAAGACAAGAGGGCATTATGTCCTTGCTGCGGACAATGCATTCTGTTAGTATGCCAGACATTTTATGCGAGTCATTTTATGCAACTAATCTATTTTCAATGCTTTAATTTCCATGACATATTTCATTTGTCAATGGCTTTGGGGATTGTCACATTTTTTTGGGAGGGGAGAGGCTGAGTTGGGCAAAGGACCAGATTGTTCTCAATGCCCCTTTCCATCAAAATAGTTCGCTTCACAAGCCATTCATGAATTCTTTGTTTTAAAGAAATAAAAAAGTGTGTTTGAATGTGGCATGTTTTTGCTACATGACCAATGAAACAAAACATATTTTTTGTACGGGCAAAGTTTGCTAAACAAGAGAGAAACCTTAGTTTTCATTTTAGCCAGTGAAAGACTAATATTTGCTCTGGTGCTTAAAATACACACATTAAAAATGTTTAATGATAATGTTAAATGCAGAAAGTTAATGCTTCAAAAAAAAACTCCAACATCATTTTTCATTTAGGGAAAACCTAAAAGCACAGCTTATCAACAACACTCAACATTTGCTAAATAATTCGATTAAAAAGTCAACAAATAAAAATCACAACAAAACAAACTCTCCCTTATTCATATTCATACTGGCGAATATACCAAACGAATCGCTCCTGACCATCTTCTCAATATCATACCGTGGTGGAAATGATTTTCTAAAAGGTGGATGCAGCCTTTTTTTACTACGGAATGGTCATGAGGAGGTGCTCAATCACCTGTTCCATGAATGTCACACCTGTCACAAACACTGACATGTGTCTGCCATCAGGTTGTCAACAACAGTAGATTTGACTTCGCCATAGTGATCGCTGTACACTACTTCTATGCTGCTCGATGTACTTGCACGGCAACAGCGTCCATGGTTCTCTGTTGAACGAGTTTTCGACTCATCTTCGCATCCACCAGCACAGTAGCGGAAGGAAGATATTACTCTAGGCTGAATAATGAAGTCAAAACCTATTGCCGTGAAATTAAGTGTCATGGTGTTCACTGCACATCTTCCCAGTGATGTTAACCCAAGATTGGAATTCTCGCATGTCACGCCCATGTCACTGACGCGCATTAATTGGCGGGGGGAGCGCGGAGTTCTCTGAGGAACAACGCGCACCATCAGATAGGGCCTCCTCTTGTTGATGCGGTTGAGGCTGCGTGCGCCACGATTTCTGTTTCGTCTCCTACGTCCCACATCGCCAGGGCGAACGTCTCGACGCACCTGTGTGTCATCTGGATTAGAATCACTGCGGAAGAGCAGCACAGGACGTGGCCCATTTGGGCTACAATTGCTACATGAGACTTTTAATAGTAGGGACCTATTTTCTTTTAACATGGTATCTACGATCAGCGAGGTGGGAAGAATGAATTTGTGCCATTTTGTGTGTCTCACCATCACGTTCAGGTCACCTACTTTGGACATAGTTTGAGAGTCTAAATCGTACGACTGAATAAGAAGATTTACCCGTTGGTTAGGGTTTATTCGTCCTTGAGATTCTCTTTCGTATTTGACCAGAATGAAAAGCTTGGCACGTGCGGAGCGCTCGGGTAGTTGAAACATCAGCATACTGGATGAGCTACCACCTGTATCAGATTAAAAAAACATGATTAATAAAATGGCACAAAATCTTTCTGTCCTAAATTTTATAAGGGTGCACCTATAACGTACATATGCAGAATTTTAGATTTTTTTGGCCGAACTCACAAGTGTGCAGAATTTGTAAGGCACTGCTTCAGCATGGCATAAACGCTAACAAGCAGTCACAGCTCTCCCTCCCCCTCCCATAAAACATCACTAAACCTATTATAAAAAGATTAGTTTGCTTTTCTGTGTTTTATTTCTATTACTGCATCCCTGCTTTTCGTTTTCTGAAAAATTAACTGGAACAATATATTACAAAATGTGAGACCAATAAATCGAATGACATAGAGCTTCCAATTCCTTTTTCACACGCGTGATGTAAGAACAAATGATTTATTATTTGTTACATTTACTATAAAAGACGAAAAGGTTGGAGTGATTAAAAATTTTACACAAAAAGTGACGTTATTCTAATAATCAAAAACGTTATTTTATGTTGTTGTTCTTCTATCACTCCAATCTGAGTGTCTTTGGTCTGAAAAATATTTCTGCTTCACGCAGCAATCAGTGAGAATGAGTACAAAAGGGTGCAGAACCCTCGTCGTGTTACTCTTTATTGTTTCAGGGGACAGAAACAAGGTCCATCACATTTGCTGCGCTTTGATGTTGCCGGGGGTCTTTGTTTACCAAAACTAAACTAGAACCGCATTTCGCTAGCGAAAGGTTAAACACTTGACAAAAATTAAAACTCAAAAATACTTCCTTTAATGGGTGATTTCTTGAGTAATGTAAAGTATTCTACAACATTCATCAATGGCCCCCAGCCATAAAAATTGGGGACAATTTATAGAATCTGGGGGCCATCGCGGACCCAGCGAAAAATTTAGGGGGCCATTTTCTAAAACTGGGGGTCATGGCCACCGCCAAAATTATCCGTGTTATAATTATTATTCACACGTTCTACACAAGTCCAAAGTTTCGTTGTCCTAGGGAACATAGTGCCAGAGAAGAAGATGACACAAAAAAATTACCTGTTTTCACATGGCGTTTTAACGAGGAAAATGAAATCGAAGACGAAAATAAAAAATGACATGCACATGTTCAGATCAAGCTCCTCATAAGTCCTAAGTTTCATGGTCCTGGGGCCCATAGTGTCAGAGAAGAAGAAGACATAAAAAATCGGAAAACTGTCAAGAAGAAAAAAAAGGACGAATTTTGCTCGCACAAATTCATATAACCCTTGCAAGCCAAAGGCTTGTCAAGTGTTAATGAACAGACAGCACCTGCATCTCACAACACTGATGTAAGACCCAATTTAATCCAACATATTTTTTAATTTTTTTTTGGTAAACGAAGACACCTCCCAACCCGGCAACATCAAAGCGCAGCAAATGTGATGGACCTTGTTTCTGTCCCCTGAAACACCAAAAGTAACACGACGAGGGCTCTTCCCCCTTTGTACTCATTTTCACTGATTGCTGCGTGAAGCAGAAATATTGTTCAGACCAAAGAAACTCAGATTGGAGTGATAGAAGAACAACAACATAAAATAACAAAAAATCGGAAAATCTGTCAAGAAGAAAAAAAGGACGAACGGCTGCTCGGACAAATTCATGTAACCCTTGCAAGGCAAACGCTTGTCAAGTGTTAAAAATATGTTGGATTAAACTGGGCCTTACATCAGTGTGGTGAGATGCTGGTGCTGTCCGTTCATTTTCATAAGTATTAGAATACAAATGAATCTGCGTGTGTGTGCGCGCGCGGCCGTGTGTATGTGTGTCTGAATGTGTGGACATGTCTATATTTGGGTGATTGTTTCAGCTTGATGACACACCTATCGGTCAAAAATGGACGACTCCTGTGTACCCTCTTCTCCTCGCCTCAATAAACTTGACGATGACAGTTTTTCAATTTCGCGCCATATATTAGGTGCCGCAAACAAAACCCATTCCTGGACATGTTATTTTCGGTATTTGTTGTATTTTTATTCAGATTTGGTTTGTCATCTTGGTTATAATATGAAAAGTGTATATGTGTGTATTTTGTCGCTTAAATGAAAAGCTGAGCTATGTCTCATGCCGTTGTCAGAGCATCGTTTCCCCGAAACTCTACGATGCTCAGTTAGAAAAGACTTGCTCGGTATACTTTTACATTTCGTCTTTATTTATTGTTTATCATAGAAATTCTTCAACATGAAATACTACCGAACTACTCAGACAAACAAAAACAATGCCAATCGGGCCGCATTTGACTCATCAACAAAGTCACATTACAACAAGCAGATTCTCGCTTATTTTGAGTCAGAAAAAAGTGCAATTCCGTGAGAAAATATTGACTTCTAAGTCAAAAAGATCTTCATGTTAATCTAAATAAGTCAGTATATGTCAGACCGGCTATTTATCGGCATATGCGATTACCGACTGCGGAATTCACCAATTAGATGAAAGCATTTACCAAAGTCATGTATCAAATCATTAACTTGCGACATATATTATAATTAGCAGTGTTTTTCTTCATAAGAAAAATTTGCACGGATGCCGCATAGATGCACAAATGTAATTTAAAACAAGAGGGAGCCAACTAATTAGCAGCTATTGAGTCAACACAAGTATACTGAAGCAACTATTTTCAGTGAACATAAAGTATTATTCAGTATTATGAGCATTTTCCAGTCAATGACATCTCCATATCGACTCGAAATAAGTCGATGTATGCTTTGTTACATGGTTTAATTCACGGTTTGTTAACAAACAACTGCAATATTTATTGCCTTTTACGTTCTGGTGTAACAGGCTATCTTACAACCCTGTACAACTTCCCCCCAGGGAACAGGGTGGAGGGGAAGGGAAGCTACACTAGGCTATCTTCCATCCCAGTACATTTAGCCTCCTCCCTCCTCCGCAACTTCGAACTTTTTTGCGTGTAAATATATTCGCAATTAAACTCTATTAAACTGTATAAAATTAACTTGAACTGCTCTATTGAATAAATTCAACATAATTCAAACAAAATATAAAAAGTTATGCTTGATCAGAAAGTTCTTTATTTTTCTCTTAATATCCTTTTTAGAATTTTAGAGAGCCTAGGTGGATACTATTGATCGCTAAGATTATCATAAATAACATCCACATTATCCAAGAAGCGCTTTCTTGTATGTTTAACTTAATCTTCCTTCTAGAAATTGATACCAGTAGGGGCGGGGGGCAAAGAAATACCAGGTGAGGGGGATAGCCTAGTCTGTCTTCCCGCGGGAGGGAAGATGTACAGGGGCAAGATATACTGTTACAACGGTCAGCATTGAAAACTTATTGACTTATATAACAAGTCATATAAAAATAATTTAAAACCTACAAAATTGTCAGATATTTTTGTGCTCAAGATGAGATGTTTATGCTAACAAAGTAGGAGGGCTAGACTTGCAAAAAAAGGACGTGCTCAAATAGGCCGCTTTGTAAATCTGGGTGTGGGTGGACGATTTGACTTGCACTGGTGTGTTTATGTGTTTAGAATTTTACGTGACTTGGTCACATAGTCATACAGTATGATCTAGGGTTAGGCCGCCCATAGGTGAGCTCGAACCACCAACCTTCCGACCATGAGTATTACGCTCTACCGACTGAGCTGTACGAGACTAAATGTTTGTGAAATCATGCCATACAGCGTCATAACGCACATATTTATAACGCACTCATTCACAACACACATTCATAATACACATTCATCACGCAGTCATTCATCACATACTCATTCATAATACACATTCGTCATGCACTCTATGGTCTAGGGTTAGGGTTATGCCGCTTAGGATTATGGCGTCACCTAGACGTCATGATGACATCATCAAGACGTCATTATGATGTCATTATGTCATCATAACGTCATTATGGCGTCCTCGGAAGGTTGGTGGTTCCAGTTCACTTATGGCGGGCCTAACCCTAGATCATACTATATGACTATGGGACCAAGTCACGTGACCCCTCCCCCAGATGACAGATTTCTATCTGTCAATCAACGTGACGTCACATGACCCTTGTGACATCATATAAGGTCACAATGCACACATTCATACATGGTCGTCAGACGTCATTATGACGTCATTATGACGGGCGCGCGCCCAGCCCTATAAATCACCATCTGGTCCAAAACTCTCATGACAGTTCTGGACCACCTTTGCGACGTTATTATGACGTCATTTCCTGGTCGAGAACTGTCATTTCTCACCTATTCACCGAGTGCCAATTTTGTCAAGAGAGAGAAAAAGAGAGAAAGAGAGACAGAGAGAGAGAGAGAGAGAGAGAGATGGGGGTGGGGAAGGGTACCCCTTATCAGACTGATATGCTCATTGGTATCACTATTTTCAACAGTTTTAAAAGATGTTTCAATTAAAAAAATTATATTATATTTATTTTTCTTATATATATAAATATAAATATAAATATATATATATATATATATATATATATATATATATATATATATATATATATATATATATATATATATATATATATATATATATATATATATATATATATATATAGCAGCAGCAGCAAACCGTCATTTTAAAAGAAGAGCGAATTGTTGAATTTCTGCTTAATTATAAAAGGCTGCTGGAATCTCGAAGATATTTTCGACTGCATATGTGAGAACAAGAGCCTTTCCTGTTGCACGCACCAGTCCCCACGCGGCAATAAATGACAAAAAGATAGTTCTGGAAAAAGTATAAAAATAACATGAAAAACGTTTAGCACATTTTTATTCTTGAAATGATTTACCCTAGTGCAGTGAAAGAACATAACATATTGTAAGCTATACATTTTCTGTTAAAAGAAAAACTGGAAGTGTAAATGCAAATCTTCGTCAAACATTGCATATCAAAAAACCTGTAACTGCGCGTTTGAGTTCGCTTTTTCTTTGATTTTAAGACATCAGTTTTAACAGAATGTATATTTTATATTATCGGGAAGGTTAATTACATTCTTGCACAACACTATCACATAAATTATTAACATTAAAGACGACATTTTGATCACATACAGTTTGAAATAAATAACAAATCAGCCATATTTATTGATACTAAAAAAGCGAGCAAACGATATTATCTTGGACGCCGATGCGTTTTCTTGTATCGGCCTGGAAAAGACAACATAATTTTTATCATTGTTATAACATTACACCATCACGTTTGTTTTATAAACCAAATTTGGATTTACTTGCATTTTTTCAATTCAACTTCACATTAATCTTCAGTACTTCTCTTTAATTTGGCCTTAAAAAAATAGAAGGACGAATGTCATTTAAATTTATGTGTACTGAATTTGCCCTGAAAGGAACGCCACACGAAAATGCAACGAAATAACTTATGCATATATCAGAAGCTTTTTACAAATAAGTTATGATGCAAGCAATGTATATTACTATATACATAAACCTCACGTGACAGAAGTGACGTAATTACATGAGTACATTCATTAATTCATTCACAGACATTTGGCGTAATTCGATGCCTTTCTGTCTTTTTTCTTAAGGGAATTGACAACTTACAAAACTGTCGCATAATTCACATAAGGTAGTGACGTTGACTGACTTGACTGACTGTAAACAGGGGCACTCGACTAAAACTCCATGGTTGTCCATCGAAGTATTTAATGTAGAGTCACCGGACATTGTACTTGTATATTACTTTCTATTTGCTGAATATGCTTTCTTTTGTGATTAGCGTGAAAAAGATATAAAACATTAAGATATACTAACAATATATTAACAAAACTCTAGAATGGCAGAAAGTATACGTATAATTTACATAAAACTACACAGGATTTCCAAAGCATGAAACTGACGTAAACCACAATTTACACATCATTTATACTAAACTGTAATATAACATTTACGTTATACTACATTTAAATCAAATTTATTATGTTAGACACATAATATACGCATACCACAAACGGCGTAAACGGAACCTGGCGTATCAAATTCACCTCGTCTGACGTATGAGGAACGTCTTACTCACAATTCTCGGTTTTCTTTCTAGACAGCGGCCTTTGTTCTTCGAAGGAATCATACATAAACGAAACAACGTTTAATAGCTCGAACACTATAGCGGTATATTCGTCCAAAAAATCAGCACCCACATGCTGTAAATTTTATTTTTTTCTCGCGATCATTAAAATGCCTCGCGGCAATTTCTATTGTCGCGCAGCATATATATGTTTTACACATTTTAGTTACCATTTATTCGCACTCCTTTACTTCACCATAATTTTTTCGCGCAGAATAATTACACATAAAATCTGTCTCAAAATAACGTCTGTGAAAATGTACTTTTTAACGAGTTTGATTCTTAGATATCACCTCTTTTAGAATAGATTTCTTGTTTTTGAAAAACATAATTACGGGGCGTGTAAAATAAATACATGCCAATGCAAGTTCTCTAATTTTATCTTTAGAATAATAAAACCCACGTACAGAAAATAGTTTTGACTTGGATGATATAAAAGAGTTGTTGGCGAAAGGATTAAATATTTTAGTATATCAATTGTACAGAAATACCAAAGCGATACAGAATACCGCGAATGTCGTGCAACTTTTTGCACAATGATGCCGCCACACAAACACAATCGTGAAAGGAACGTGTGCAGCAACTCAGAAAGAAAAGCTGTCGCATTGAGTAAAGCATTTCTAAATAATCCAAGTCACACTTACGTGCTCCTCGATTATCTCGTCCTTGTCAACCAATCACAGCACGAATAAAGTCGGTCAGAACAGGAATTCCACAAATAATCTGGGATAATTTTCAACGATGTTCGTGGGCAAGGTACATGCTCATGAATGTGATAAATGAAATCTGATAAGAAATACTTTCGGACAATAGTCTTGTAAGTTTCTGACAAGTATCCAAAGAGGTGTACACTCGAATGATATTTGGCCTCACAGGATGTTTAAAGTCTGACTTGGCTCATAGGATACCCTTTTTGAAGTTGTGCGCATGCGTGTTGCTTCGTTGGAAAGTCCCATCATATCGTTCGTGTTTGCCAGTAACGTAGAAGCGAGTCTCGTGTTCACAAACGCAAGCCCTCACCACTACTGTAAACGCATACCCCGTGCCCGCAAGTACCGTCAACGCATACCAGCGTACCCCAAGTGGCGTAAACGCATGTCGTGTGCTCAAAATACCGCAAAGCCATACCCCGTGCTTACCACTACCGTAAAGACACACCCCGTGCTCACCGGTACCGTAAAAGCATATCGCATGGTCGCAACAACCGTAAGTGCATTATGATTATTCCTTTGGCTACTCGATATCAAAACAACATCGGACTTAATTGAATCTGAATTAACGATAGTGATCTAAAGGATTTCCTAGACTTGGGCGGTTGTTCTTGAATTAGGATTTAAAGTGATAACAAAGACCGAGTTATACTCAGGTTTTTACATTTTACATTTTTAACTTTATTACATAGAACTCAAAAACATGTTTCCAGCTACCAAGTATGCTACACGCGTTCGCGGTTATTTGATAAAATTCCCTATACATGTACATTACCAAGTGGCATTACTTTGTCTTGCTACAGATATATAACAGTTAATAGCAATCATATCAGATAATCATTATGTAATACTTTATTTCTACAACGAAACATTAACGAGATCATTTGTTGAAGCACAAACATAACCAATGTCAACAGAATTGTACAGAACGCCATACTTCATGTCAATTTTTATACTAATATTAACGGACCTTCATGGGACGGGAGGATGGGAGGATACAAAATTAATTAATGTGAATTAACTGTTAGCGTGAAAGGAAAACTATTTAATGATCTCAGAAATTTATTTTTTATGTCATTTATTCGATTTTTTTTTTTTGAAATCGCAAATTCTCTTATTGGTATCAAAACTGAATTTGTCATATAAATAATTCAATTATTGAAAATCAATAAGTAAAATACCGGTGTCATCATAATAATTACTCAAATCAATAAAATTTCTGATATCAATAGTTAATTTTGAGGCAAGTATTAAACTTAGGATATCACCGATTTAACTTCTGACATCCAGAATTGTCTCAACATTTGAAACCAAAGGTTAACACGGAAATGCGTTTCACAGTTAATTACACTTTATTGATCTTCTTATATTGTTCAAAATAATATAAGGCAAAAATCAAAGATATATTTAAATACTTGAAACTAGAAATGGATATCTTTCAGTGGGGTGTTGTGACGCATACTCAGCTGTGGATATCGTAAAATATACAGCCAACCAGCTAACCCGCTATTAGGGTTAAAAACACTTAAAACATTATTTTCCATTGACTTTAGCGTGTTTCCTCAATTACGAATCCATGCTATTTTTCAATCCGTTATCTGAATGATGCCTTTGAATTTCGTCTTTTCGGTCGTATGAATCTTGTATTCAAAGGCAGGAGGATTCCTTGGGAGAAGGGTGAGTGAACGTTTAACTTGTGGGTTTGTACAAAATATGCCAGGCTGAATTGGGTCTGGGGATCTTTTGCTAGACAGTGAAGCGTCTGAAGCAGTGCTCTAAGCAGGTGAACTGACAGAATGAAACAGTTTATAAATGTTTTTCTACATATTTTCAATAGTCAACAGCATATCAGGAACATCACTGACGACCTTGCCCTTGATTTGTAATTGCTGCTTGTGATTGATTTTAAGATTAAATGTCCTATACCAAATGTTCATCTTTTTTTCTATAGAAATTGTAATATTCTGAGAAGTCTTTGAGGATATTATTGACAAAAAATACTTAGTTATGCCATGAACATGGCACAGCATGAGTAGTTAATTGTGACATAAAATAAGCACTGGGTCAATTTAATGGCATAATTACGAACAGCTTATTGTTATATTTAGCGTGGATTCGTAAAATATTTAGCGTGGATTCTTTGCTCAGAAAACACGCTAGTACAACCCTGTTTTTAAGTCAGCTTAAAGATTCGAAATAGTGTATGCTGTTGTCAGAAAATCCTCGTTGTACGCAAATCGGATGTTTTTTTCTGACAACAGAATACTTACAAAGCAGCGCCGACACAAATTCATATATATGTGTGCACAGTGCTTCCGAACTCTTGCTGTAAGACAAGAGGGCATTATGTCCTTGCTGCGGACAATGCATTCTGTCAGTGTGCCAGACATTTTATGCGAGTCATTTTATGCAAATAATCCATTTTCAATGTTTTAATTTCCATGACATATTTCATTTGTCAATGGCTTTGGGGATTGTCACATTTTTTTGGGAGGGGAGGGGCTGAGTTGGGCAAAGGACCAGATTGTTCTCAATGCCCCCCTTCCATTAAACTAGTTCCTTTGACAACCTATTCATCACTTCTTTGTTTTAAAGAAATAAAAAAGGCGGGTGTGAATGTGGCATGTTTTTGTTACATGACCAATGAAACAAAAACATATTTTTTTGTTTGGACAAAGTTTGCTAAACAAGCGAGAAACCCTAGTTTTCATTTTAGGCATTGAAAGACAAATATGAGCTCTGGCGCTTAAAATACACAAATTAAAAATGTTTAATAATAATGTTAAATGCAAAAGTTAATGCTTCAAATAAAACTCCAACATTATTTGTCATTTAGGGAAAACCTAACAGCAGAACTTAACAGTAAAACTCAACATTTGCAAAATAATTCGATTAAAAGGTCAACAAATAAAAAAAAACACAACAAAACAAACTCTCCCTTATTCACATTCGTACTGGCGAATATACCAAACGAATCGCTCCTGACCATCTTGTCAGTATCATACCGTGGTGGAAATGATTTTCTAAAAGGTAGATGCAGCCGATTTTTTTCTACGGAATGCTCATGAGGAGGTGCTCGAGCACCTGTTCTACGAATGTCACACCTGTCACAAACACTGACATGCGTCTGCCATCACGTTGTCAATAGCGGCAGATTTGGTTTGGCCACCATGATCGACGTACACTACTTCTATGCTGCTCGATGTACTTGCACGACAGCAGCGTCCATGGCTATGTCTTGAACGAGTTTCCGACTCATCTTCGCATCCACCAGCGCAGTAGCGGAAGAAAGGTATTACTCTAGGCTGAATAATGAAGTCCATACCCATTTCGGCGAAGTTAAGTGTCATGGTGTTCACTGCACATCTTCCCAGTGATGTTACCCTAAGGTTGGAATCATCGCAAGTGCCCATGTCACTGGTGCGCATAAATTTGCGGAGGGAGCGCGGAGTTCTCTGAGGAACAACGCGTACCATCAGATAGGGCCTCCTCTTGTTGATGCGGTTGAGGCTACGTGCGCCACGATTTCTATTCCGTCTCCTTCGACCGGCATCGCCAGGGCGAACGTCTCGACGCACCTGCGGCGTGCCTGGATTGTTGGAATCACTGCGGAAGAGCAGCACAGGACGTGGCCCATTTGGGCTACAATTGCTACATGAGACTTTTAATAGTAGGGACCTATTTTCTTTTAACATGGTATCTACGATCAGCGAGGTGGGAAGAATGAATTTGTGCCATTTTGTGTGTCTCACCATCACGTTTAGGTCACCTACTTTGGACATAGTTTGAGAGTCTAAATCGTACGACTGAATAAGAAGATTTACCCGTTGGTTAGGGTTTTTTCTTTCTTGAGATTCTCTTTCGTATTTGACCAGAATGAAAAGCTTGGCGCGTGCGGAGCGCTCGGGTAGATGAAACATCAGCATACTGGATGAACTACCACCTGTACGAGGTTAAAAAAACACATGATTAATAAAATGGCACAAAATCTTTCTGTCCTAAATTTTATAAGTGTGCACCCATAACGTACATATGCAGAATTTTAGATTTTTGGCCACCCTCACCAGTGTGCAGAATTTGTAAGGCACCGCTTCAGCATGGCATAAACGCTAGCAAGCAGCTCACAGCCCCCCCCCCCTCCCCCCAAAAAACATCACCAAACCTACTATAAAAAGATTAGCTTGCTTCTCTGTGTTTTATTTCTATTACTGCATCCCTGCTTTTCGTTTTCTGAATAACCGACTGGAACAATATAATAAAAAATGTGAGACCAATAAATCGAATGGCCTGTAGAACATCGAACCCCTTTTTTATACGACTGATGTATGAACAAATGATTTATTATTTGTTACATTTACTATAAAAGACGAAAAGGTAGGAGTGCCTAAAAATTTTACACAAAAATGTGACGTTATTCTAATAATCAAAAACGTTATTTTGTGTTGTTTTTCTTCTATCACTCCAATCTGAGTGTCTTTGGTCTGAACAATATTTCTGCTTAACGCAGCAATCAGTGAGTTTGAGTACAAGGGGGGGGGGGGGGGGGGGGAAGAGCCCTCGTCGTGTTACTCTTGGTGTTTCAAGGGACAGAAACAAGGTCCATCACATTTGCTGGGCTTCGATGTTGCCGGGGGGGGGGGGGGGGAGGTGTCTTACATCAGATGCTTGTGCTGTCCGTTCATTTTCATAAGTATTGGAACACAAATGATCTGTGTGTGTGTGTGTGTGCGCGCGCGGCCGTGTGTATGTGTGTCTGAATGTGTGGGCATGTCTATATTTGGGTGATTGTTTCAGCTTGATGACACACCCATCGGTCAAAAATGGACGACTCCTGTGTACCCTCTTCTCCTCGCCTCAATAAACTTGACGATGGCAGTTTTTTTAATTTCGCGCAATATATTAGGCGCCGCAAACAAACCCCATTCCTGGACATGTTATTTTCGGTCTTTGTTGTATTTTTGTTCAGATTTGGTTTGTCATCTTGGTTATAATATGAAAAGTGTATGTGTATTTTGTCGCTTAAATGAAAAGCTGAGCTATATCTCATGTCAGAGCATTGTTTCCCCAAAACTCTACGATGCTCAGTTAAAAAAAAGACTTGCTTGGTATACTTTTACATTTCGTCTTTATTTGCTGTTTATCATAGAAATGCTTCAACAGGGAATACTGCTGAACTACTCAGTGACCCAAAACAATGCCAATCTGGCCATGTTTGACGCGTCAAAAAAGTCACGATTAGCAGATTCTCGCTTATTTTGAGTCGTAAAAAAGTGCAATTCCGTGAGAAAATATTGACTTTTAAGTCCATAAGATCTTCATGTTAATCAAAATAAGTCAGTATATGCCAGACCAGCTATTTATGGGCATATGCGATTACTGACTGCGGAATTCACCAGTTAGATGAAAGTATTTACCACAGTCATGCATCAAATCATTAACTTGCGACATATATTATAATTAGCAGCGAATTAAACGTAGTGTTTTTCTTCATAAGAAAAATTTGCACAGATGCCACATGGATGCACTAACATAATTATAAACAAGGGGGAGCCAGATGATTAGCAGCCATTGAGTCAAAAAAAGTATACTGAGGCAACTATTTTCAGTCAACATAAAATATTATTGAGCATTATGAGCATTTTCCAGTCAATGACATCTCCATATTGACTCGATATACCTCGATATGTGTTTTGCTACATTGCTTCATTCACATTTTGTTTACAAATAACTGCAATATTTATCGCCTTTTGCTTTCCGGTCAGCATTGAAAAATTATTGATTTGGAAATCGATCAGTCAGATCGCAGCAACTATCCAAGTCAAGTAACATTATTTAAAAACAACCCCCACAAAATTGTCAAATATTGTTTGTGTATAAGATGAGATGTTTATGCTTACAAAGTGCTAGACTTGCAAAGAAACAGGACGTATCACATTGTTCTCAAATGGGCCCCTTTGTAACTCTGGGCGTGGGTGGACGAGTCGACTTGCACTGCTATGTTTATAATTTCACATATTACAATTTTCTGAAGGTAAAATTACGAAGGTGCCCCTAATACTTTCGCATACAAAGAATGCTTCCGCTTTCGAAGGGCCAGTAAAAACAGTTTTTATGGAAAACTTTCTGAAAATATCATAAATACCTAGTCTAATCTGCAGAAAAGACAAACAAATTAAAAGGATATTTTTCATGCTACTCTCTTTTGAGGCGTAATATGTTTTGTGAAATATCTGAATTTTTCAACCTGAATATTATGCTGACATTGTTTAGCATTTAGAGAACACTTTATGGATGAAAGAAACAGTGATACGCAGTTCAGTGGTAATTACTTCCAACAAAATACAAACAAAAAATAAATACATAAAAATAAAAATAATATAATATAATGAAAAGCAATCAGTTTTGAAATTGATGTATTAAAAAGATCAATACTGAACAGTTCTTTCCTGCTTATTAGTGACTTGGGCCCGTATTCTTGAAACCCCAGATTTAAATCAAAGTTGAGCTACATTGCTGAGACTGAAATCTAAGCGAAGCCTTTCAGGTCAGGCGGAAATGTTATTCTTAAAATCTTGAACTTCTTAAGAGCTAGCTTCTAGTTTGGAAAAATAAGGTGTTTCGTATGCGGCCTCTTTCGGACAACCCTGCGGTCTATGGCATTGCAGCGCTGCCCCACCCGTTAAAAAAGATGATTGCGGGGAAGAGGAGTAAGGCCGGAGGCATCAAATGCTTTGGTTTTTGTATAAATAACCATAAAACATTACCCTGCCCTCCAATAAAAATGGTTTCGAATCGATCCTTTGCCCTTTGTATGATCAATTTTCAGTTCACATAAACATACAATATCCGTAACGCAGTAATTCATCATGATTTTTCAATGAAATCTTCCGGTCTGAGCGGCTTATCTTGTTCTAAGGGGCCTCTGGACTTCCCGTAGAACTACAGGAGCTATCTTGAGACGGCTGAATTAGATTTAAACCAAAAATTTTACGAGAATACGGTTGAGCCAAAATCAAGTAATTTGCTTTATATTTCGAGCCATTAACTCCAAACTGAGATTACTTATTTCAATTCAAGTTTATTAATTGCAAATTTTGAGAATACAGGCTCTGTTGTACATATCTCTGTCAATAAATAACATGTTAATGATTTTTCTGCCTTTATTTTTCCCCTCTGTTTTGAACATGCACATATTTAAAATCAGTATTGTTTCTTTCATTTCAAATCTTTCTTACTACGTGTTAAAATCCCCGTTTTCTCAGAGGGCGGCAGCTTATTTAAATTAAAAGATGGCACATTTTATAAGCGTTTGAGTGTTTGAACAGTCTCTGGTGTTCTGCACAACTCCAATCAAATCTGGGGCATTCGTTTAAAGTCTTAATTCCTCAGACACAAAGTCTGCATGCATGCAATATTGTATATCAAGAAAAGTCTGAACATATGTGCAATTTTAATATAATGTATCAGATTCAATTTTAACTTTATGAAAAGGAGCATTTTGAGGATGTATTGCTAGTCTGATATTATCGCACAACGGTGTTATTTTTGTTTGATTTTAACAATTGCGCCGGGTAAGTGATATCACCAATCAAGATAATGTAGGAATCTGGTCACAGACAACATGCGTATGCATGCTCTATTGCCAATTATAACAATATTTTTTCATTGTAGTGATTTAAATTTCAACAAGTGTTTTCCTACCAAAGCGGTGTAGGAATATTAATAATGTGGTAACTTAAACGCGGAATTCTCAATGCTTATTTTATCCACTGGAAAGTGAAATGGGTTTGTTGTTCTTAAGGTGTTGAACTAAATATCATATTTAATGTTTATAAAAACAATGAAGATCACACACATACACATATATGACACAATGGTTCCTGGATCTTGGAGTGCCGTCACAACCACTTCAGTTCTCAATAATGTTTTGCTGTACTTGAAATTCAATACGGTTTCAAACGTTTGGCATATTATTAATACTTTCAATCGAGTTCAGTTACATTGGATAAATTTTATTTAATTTTTAATTTTGTGAGATCATGAATTATTTATGAAAATGACCTTCGTAGAAGTGAGGTTACACTTGTATCAAGGAGTCATAAGCCACTGATCAGTTCATGGTTAATTCGAAAAGATTGCTGACCGTGAGTGAAGAGGGGTGACATTTGCTGCACATTTGCAGCCACCCTAACAATTGTGAATTTTCCAATTCCCCACCGTGGGTGTGGGCGGAATCTAAGGCACTTGTAATTTGTGGGGTAGAATTGGGAGTCAACAAATTCCCAGGTTTGAAACTTGAATTTCGTTGAATTTCTGGATTGTGACGATCTGTTTCTACCAAGTAAACAGTCGAAGGTCCATACAACGTCCGTTTGGTGTTGTGACGTCTACCCGACCTAAGCACAACATTATGTCTGGTGTGCTTTCGTTGTGATTTTTCCCCAGCAAAGATCAGCGTTTTAAGAATGTCTGTGATACAACTTGAATAGACGTTGGAAGCAACGTTGTTTAGACGTTACTGTTGTCGCAACCAAAACGCAACTTTCTCCAATGTTCAATCGAGCGTTGCAGCGTTGAATCGAGTCGGAAAATCGACGTCGAAAAAGCAAAGTTGTACAGAAGTCGGACTTGCAACAACAACAAAAAAAAAACCTCATTGTGTTAGCAATCACAGGAAATGGCAGCCATGACAGGTCATTTCGAAAATAGACCAAAACGAAATATGGGAAGTTCAAGAGTGCGCAAGTATCTTCTCCACGTACTTTTGCATTTTTTTTTTTTGGAAAATCGACTTGATACATATTCTGGTAGGCCGGAGGGTGTGGCACTGTAATGGAGGGGTGACCACACTATAATTATGACCTGTCAAGATGGCGATTCCAAATCAATATTTTCCCGAAGTCTATACAACGTCGTGTTCGCGACGTCCACACCACGTCGGGAAATAGACGTTGTTTGGACATCCATTTTTAGTTTATTGGCAATTGATAAGGCGTCAATATTTTATAAACAACCAAAAGGGACGTTGATCCAACGTCAGGTGCGAATTCTATCAAGTTTTTTCTATGACGTCGCATTGTTTGCTGGGAAGTCTACATCAAGCAATGTTTTCATGCCTGTGTCGTATAAGATAACGTCACAAAGGAGCTTCTTGGTTGGTCTAAGTCTAGCAAACTCCCAACAAATATTGAACAGGAAGTCATGCCCAACATGTTCTGCGAGTTTTTCTTGGATAAAATTATTAAAATTAGAAATGATATTTCTTGCGATGATCGCTCAAAATTCTTTGAAGAATTTCGTGAACTCAATGGTGCATTTTGTAGCTCAAAACTTTCTGAATTTAGACCTGTTACCACAGCAGAACTCAAAGGTATTATTGAAAAGTCATCCCCGGCTACCTGCTCGCTTGATCCACTTCCGGCATGGCTGTTGAAAGTATGTAGTAATGAATTTCTGGATATTCTTACGAACATTGTGAATTTATCCCTCGCCAACGCTGAAGTGTCTGAAAATCTAAAGTGTGCCCTCGTTGTACCTCTTCTCAAGAAAGCCAGTCTGGATCCAGACATTTTGAAAAACTACCGTCCTGTTTCGAATCTAAGCTATGTTTCCAAAATCGTTGAACGTGTAGTAGCAGCACAGTTGAATGAACATCTTATCACACACAATCTTTTGGATAAATATCAATCAGCCTATCGCATGTTCTGTTCCACCGAAACTGCACTGTTACGAGTTCAGAGTGATGTCATGGCCGCTCTTGACACGAAGTCTATGGTTGCACTAGCGATGTTAGATCTTAGTGCAGCTTTCGACACCATTGACCACGATACGCTGTTCACACGTCTACACCACGGCTTTGGAGTAAGCGATCATGCTTTATCATGGTTTAAGTCCTACTTACGTAACCGAACTCAGACTGTGATCGTGAATGGTTTTACCTCATCAACTGCTACCCTCAGTCATGGCGTACCTCAGGGCTCTGTTTTAGGCCCTATTTTATTTACCGTTTATGTTACTCCGCTGGCGGATATAGCTAATAAATATAACGTTAAATATCATTTCTATGCTGATGACTCGCAAATTTATATTGCTTTTGATCACAAGAAGAACACTGTAAAGGCTATCAACACTATTGAAGAATGTATCCTGGCTTTCAAGAAATGGATGTGTGCCAATTTTTTGAAGCTCAACGATGACAAGACTGAACTTATTTTATTTGGCTCAAAATGTAATTTGTCGCGACTTGAGGGTATTGAAATCAATATCGAATCTACAGTTATTTCATCCAAACCTACAGTGAAAAATCTGGGTGCTATGTTGGATAATTCGCTAACCATGGATAAATTTATTAGCCTCAAAGTATCTTCTGCATTGTTTTACCTACGAAACATAGCTAGAATTCGACGATTTCTAACTACTCAGGCCACTAAGTTGTTAGTTCACGCATATGTAATATCTCGCTTGGATTACTCCAACTCCCTACTCTACGGCGTAAATAAATCATTAATTCGAAAGCTTCAAGTCGTGCAAAACTCGGCAGCTCGTCTCATCTCCAAAGTGAGCAGATTTAACTATGCAACGCCCCTACTCATCGAACTGCACTGGCTGCCTGTTGAACAGCGGATAGTATTCAAAATTCTAGTCATTGTTTTTAACTGTATTCATGGACGCGCACCTCAATATCTAATGGATCTAATAACACCGTACCGGAACTCTCGCTCTCTCCGATCGGGCTGTCAAGGATTATTGGTAGAACACAGAACCAACAATAGATATGGTGATAGAGCATTCGTGAATTTTGCTCCTAAACTATGGAACTCGCTGCCTATTCATTTTAGATCTATAAATAACGTTGCAGCTTTTAAGAGAGCTCTTAAAACACACCTTTTTAATAATGCTTTTGTCAACTAATTTGTAACAGTATTATAATTGTATTATTGTTCACGTTTATCATTTTAACTTAGAATTGTATACTCTGTGCAGCACTTGGAGCTTATTATTAGATAAAGTGCTATACAAATGTATTAAATAATAATAATAATAATAATAATAATAATAATAATAATAAAAAGATAATGTAACTTCCTGCCTTGAGGTCCGCTCAGATAATGTGACTATCTGCTTATTTTTTATATAAGGGAGTACGGCTATCTGCCGCTAGGTCATATCAGATAATGTGAGTACCCTCTAGGTCATATAAGATAATGTGACTAGCTGCCTCCAGACCATATAAAAATGTGACTACCTGTTTCTCGTTGATATGACAGAATGTGATTTATTGTCTCCAGGTCACAGCAGGTGATGTGAGTACCTGCCTCTAGACCACATTAAAATGTGAGTACGCGCCTCTGTGTCAAATTAGATAATGCCACTGCCTGCTGTGGTTTATAGTATCGGAAGATGGAGCAGCTTAGTGACGCAATGAGCATGCGAAATAACTGACCATACAAAAAATAATGAATGGTGTATAGGTCACGTCACGTGCACTCTCTTTTTTCTCCCACTTGCCACAAGTAGATCGAACCACTGTCCGTGATGTGTGTGAAACAGGACCACGTGCAGATTGTCTCTGTACGCAAAACTAACTAGAAAGTATATGTTTTTGCTAAAGCTCATAAAACGGATATGTCTCCCCCAGCGCCACAGTCTGTCAAAGGGACATGCTTCTAGCTTGAAATAATTCTACATTATGCAACAAATCTAAAAAAATTCACCAAAAGTCGAAAAATGGCCGGATATGAAAAAATATATATGTGCATTATTTGTATGTCATAGGCAACCCGTGTGTAAAATTTGTTTGGGATCGCCCTGCTCATTATTGAGAATTCGCTGCTGACAGACGAAGATACATTGCGAAATGTTGAAGTCAAAAAAAAAAAAAATCACCAAAAATCGAAAGATAGTCGGATATGAAAAATAAATATATGGGCATTATTCGTAGCTTATAGGCAACAGGTGTGTAAAATTTGGTTGCAATCGGCTGCCTCGTTACTGAAAAATCGCTGCTGACGGACGGACATACGGACGGACGGACAGACTAAAAACAATATATGCCTCACGGAGAGGGAGACATATAATAAATTTTAGATGTCTGCTGCGTGTCCCGATTGTCTGCCGTGCTTGTCCGAGATACCTATGTGCTTGTTCTCGTACACAAATAAGGCCGTTTTGTCCCTCTGAAGATCAGTAGCAACGGTTGCCAAAAGGGGCCGAACCGTGCCTTATAACAGTCTAAAATGGGAATACAACATACCTGCCTCTAGGCCATGTCAGAGAATAAGACTATTTGTCTCCATGTGACATGAGGGAATTCGACTGCAGAAACTCATTATTCTGATACAAACATTGTTATGGATGGCCTAATTAATGTTCACATGACGTTTTTATGTAAGACTTAAGTTCTAGACCGGGCCGCAGCGGAGGTCTGCTGTTAAAAATAACAATCACGTGTGTTTTTAACTCTCAGTTTACGTCCCGTGAATAGACAATATCACATCACTTTGCATGTCTCTAAACAGTGAGAATAACTGAGAGTTCAACAACATTCAAACAGTTACGTCACGTACGTCACCACTGAATAAGATGCATTTGTCTACCAGTAGGCGGACTGTAAATGATACTGTCAACCCTTTATGATTAATAGTTATGTTAAAACTAGGCTAATTAACATGGTTAAAAATCTGAATTTTAATTACAGTGCAGAAGATCTGTCTGATTAAGGTTTCTATAAGTGGCATATCTTGTGACAGGATTTGGGACGTTGTGAAAACATATCATTTTACTAGCTGAATAGTAACGCACTTTGGTCTGGACATTTCGTAAAGTACATTCATTTTGAGGAAAAAATATGCATCAAATTTAATCTTTACCCTAAATGTCTTTTAGTTTAAAATAAGTCTTTAAAAGATTTTTTACTTTGATAAGTGGAGCGTTCAGGGCACACGTAGATTGAAAAATTATAATACAGTATAAGGACAGTCATACTTCGGGGCTATTTTTTGAAACAACTTTATCGTTATGTGACGTGACTTGTATTTTAAGGGAAAAGAAACTAATTATAAAAAGATATAAAAGCTTATTTTATTTTTAAAGAATTGCTTAAAATAGCTAACACTCAAGGTTTCAAGGCTAGCAATGTATGTTTACAATATTTGATATATCTTGTATTAATGTACGCCTGGTTTCTGCCCGATAATAAGCCATAGGACGCAGTGTGTTGATTTTGAAAAAGATTGGTTGAAAAATATGGTGGTAAAATATCGCTGATAATAAAACAGACTCTGATATCAAACATTCTAAAATGCTGACTCTGCATATCAAACATTCGAAAATGCTGCAGCACCCCTCCCGTGGGCTCTTACCCAGAAGAGTCGGCAAGGCCGGGAAAGGGGATGGTGGGGTGGAGGGAGCAGAGTTCTGTTCACCATTCTGTTTCCGGGTCGAGAATGGCTTCAAGCCATCTCAGATGGGAGGTTATACACTTATACGGATTTAAAGCTGTCAAAAAAATTGATACCTGCCTGAGGCCAGTCATGGGGGAGGGGGGAAGGGATGTTATCGGGAAACAGGACACACTAATCTTTATTCACACTTTTGTTGCCGGCTACCAATTGAAATAAAATGGCCATTGAGCCTTCCAAAATCCGTGATTTAAAAGACCCACATCAGCACGCTTATTCCAGGCATTCGTGCGTGCTCTACGCGAACACTCGTATAATATGCAATGCTACACGCAAAGCTAACACAATGCATCGGTGTCACTCATCGTACGGTTTTAATTGCATTTCATTTAGACAAAGGTCGGCAGCTTCCCCTTCTCCATTTTTTATTCATTCACAATTTTTGCTACGTGTACTGTAAATCATGATACAGGGACATCTCCCGAATTGCGGAAACGTTTTGGTGCAGGCTAGATCTGATCACAATAATGGTGCTAATAACGGCAGTGTTGGGGGAAACTACACAGGCCACAATGAAATTTAGAAGCTCAATACACGACTGTGGAATGCTCTTTATATATATATATATATATATATATATATATATATATATATATATATATATATAACTATTCAATATTTAATCAATTTAATTATACTGTTTTATCCCCTGGTCTGTTCCGCTTCAAGAGACACTTCTTCAAAAAATCTGGATATCTCTTATTATGAGGAATACCTCAAGTTTACTTAGCTTCCTTATATATCCAAGTAAAAGAAATTCGTAAGTATGATCCGCATGGGAGATATCTCCATCTAAATCCTTTACAATATTCATTGTGCTTGACAAGAGAATTCTCAAAGAGATGTTTCAAATTCAATTGTAGCTATCTATAAACAATTATATAAACCCAAAATTATCCATAGATGCAAGATATTTCATATTTAATTGAGACATCTTTAATTAAAACAGATATACTGTTTTATGCAAAGAATGCATTTGAAATGGCATTCCACAGAGTAAAAATTCATAATGAATGTATTGTTCTATCAACATGACAAACCAGAATGTAACAGAAAAGAGATATATCTCATTTATTTAAAGATATCTGTACTTACACCGAATTACACATATATGTAACCCAATAAAAGACATATCCAGTTAATTTAAAGATACCAGTAACATCCAAAGAGACTTCCATATTAAAAACATATATTTGTAATTAGTTTCATGTCTCTTCAAATGTTGAATAAATATGAAACAACGATCGATATTTGTGTCTGTTGGCAGTGCATTTTTGCACCTGTGCACTATTTTTTCACAAAAAAAAAAAAACAAACAAAATAAAGGAATTTCTCATGGGCGGTTTCTTGGACGCGATGTGGCGCATAGAGTGCGTTAGTATAATAATATGGGGTTAAACTTAACTATGCCAGTACCCGAGAAATCAGGTCACATGTGTGGCTCGTGAAAATTGCTCTAGTTCATTTCGGGATGACTCTCATTTGTGGGGTTGTTTCCAATGTACGTGAGCTGGAATGGGATTGCAGAGAGGTGGACTCCTCTGAGGAGGTTTCTTAATTCCGGCGTGGCCTTATCCCCCGGCGGGTCAATTCGCCCCTGACTTTTCGCTCCCGTGCCTTTTTTCTTAAACCTCTACATTTAAAAAAAAACTTATATTAGACGAAACATTTTTTGATGTACTTTATGCGTTTTCCAACAAATTGGAATGGTGAATTTAAGAATTAAATTTCAGTGCAATTGTATAATATGTTATTTGTCTTAAAGCTTGGGTTATCGTCTTTGTTATTTTGTGGTTAATGAAATAAAAATTATGTAGTGTGATACATAACTTTCATGATGTTTTTTACTCTAATTTAATTCATAAGTGCCACACAGTCTGGTAGGACTTTTGAATAAGGACATTCAGCAATGCTAAGTGCTGTCTGTTTCTGTCTGTGCAGCACCAATTGTGGTTATCTGTCTGTCTCTCTGTCTGTCTAGCACCAAATATGGCTATCTGTCTGTCTCTCTGACTGTGTAACACCAAATGTGGCAATCTGTCTTTGTCTCTGACTGTGTAGCACAAAAAGTGGCAATCTGTCTGTCTCTCTGACTGTGTAGCACCATTATGGCTATCTGTCTGTCTCTCTGACTGTGTAGCACCATTATGGCTATCTGTCTGTCTCTCTGACTGTGTAGCACCATTATGGCTATCTGTCTGTCTCTCTGACTGTGTAGCACCAAATGTGGCAATCTGTCTTTGTCTCTGACTGTGTAGCACAAAAAGTGGCAATCTGTCTGTCTCTCTGACTGTGTAGCACAAAAAGTGGCAATCTGTCTGTCTCTCTGACTGTGTAGCACCATTATGGCTATCTGTCTGTCTCTCTGACTGTGTAGCACCAAATATGGCTATCTGTCTGTCTCTCTGACTGTGTAACACCAAATGTGGCAATCTGTCTTTGTCTCTGACTGTGTAGCACAAAAAGTGGCAATCTGTCTGTCTCTCTGACTGTGTAGCACCATTATGGCTATCTGTCTGTCTCTCTGACTGTGTAGCACCATTATGGCTATCTGTCTGTCTCTCTGACTGTGTAGCACCATTATGGCTATCTGTCTGTCTCTCTGACTGTGTAGCACCAAATGTGGCAATCTGTCTTTGTCTCTGACTGTGTAGCACAAAAAGTGGCAATCTGTCTGTCTCTCTGACTGTGTAGCACAAAAAGTGGCAATCTGTCTGTCTCTCTGACTGTGTAGCACCATTATGGCTATCTGTCTGTCTCTCTGACTGTGTAGCACCAAATATGGCTATCTGTCTGTCTCTCTGACTGTGTAACACCAAATGTGGCAATCTGTCTTTGTCTCTGACTGTGTAGCACAAAAAGTGGCAATCTGTCTGTCTCTCTGACTGTGTAGCACCATTATGGCTATCTGTCTGTCTCTCTGACTGTGTAGCACCATTATGGCTATCTGTCTGTCTCTCTGACTGTGTAGCACCATTATGGCTATCTGTCTGTCTCTCTGACTGTGTAGCACCATTATGGCTATCTGTCTGTCTCTCTGACTGTGTAGCACCAAATATGGCTATCTGTCTGTTTCTCTGACTGTGTAGCACCAAATGTGGCAATCTGTCTTTGTCTCTCACTGTGTAGCACAAAAAGTGGCAATCTGTCTGTCTCTCTGTTTGTGCAGCACCAATATGGCTATCTGTCTGTTTCTCTGACTGTGTAACACCAAATGTGGCAATCTGTCTTTGTCTCTGACTGTGTAGCACAAAAAGTGGCAATCTGTCTGTCTCTCTGACTGTGTAGCACCATTATGGCTATCTGTCTGTCTCTCTGACTGTGTAGCACCATTATGGCTATCTGTCTGTCTCTCTGACTGTGTAGCACCAGTTGTGGCTATCTGTCTGTCTCTCTGACTGTGTAGCACCATTATGGCTATCTGTCTGTCTCTCTGACTGTGTAGCACCATTATGGCTATCTGTCTGTCTCTCTGACTGTGTAGCACCATTATGGCTATCTGTCTGTCTCTCTGACTGTGTAGCACCATTATGGCTATCTGTCGGTCTCTCTGACTGTGTAGCACCAATTGTGGCTATCTATCTGTCTCTCTGTGCGCAGCCCAAATATGGCTATTTGTATGTGTCTCTGTCTGTGTTGCATCATATATGCTGTAGCTGATACTCGTTATATCTTCGTGTATAGTTCGTCTAATCGCTTTATGCGTGGAAATAAAATTTCACCATTTTTTGGCTTCTTTCAAACCGATTATTCATAACAAGAAGCATTCATTAATTAGGGCCAGCTGCATAAAATAGGACCTCGGAAATAGGGCCATCTTTGGCACTGTACTAAAGTGGTGTATTTCCATCACATTTCAATAAATTTTATTAAACTGCATTACACAGTGTTGTCATGTAAAAGCGTACCTCTCTTAAGAGTTTGTTTTAACAAACATTGCCTGGTGTAAACCACAAAAAGCTACTTGGAGTGATATTGGCCTGACACCCTTTTCATATCAAGTGAAGCGAAGATTTGTATGTGTATCGAGGATTTTGAAAAATAACTTTATGAAGCAAATATGCAAACATTTCGAAATGTTTTACCATCCCAACTCCCAATTTGTGACGTCACCTATTAGCAATAGCATCGGCCTATGCAAGGGCTTAGCCTCTTCCCCCTCCACCGCCCGCCCTTCAGTCACCCCCCTCAACCTCCACCCCGTATAGATAGCCCTCGAGCTAATAATTCTGTCAGTAGATAAATAAGTGAAAACAAAATTTTGACAGGCTTGAAAAATTTTCCGAATTTTAGAAAAAAAAGGTGGCAAATAAATCCTCATTTATAGGATCACTAAAGCGCTGATCGAAATTTTTGGTTGGTGACGAAGGGCTACTTGGAGCTATTAGCACACTGTAAATGTTGTTAAAGTTTTCTTTATCATTCAAAACATACACAATTTTAGCGTGTCAATATAACAATGAGAGCAATGAAAGTGTAACAAAATGTTATTTGAACGTATTATCGCACGATAATTTGACATTTTTAGAATGATTCTTCTACCGTTTGGAAAGCTGTTGTGTTACCAACAAATATGGAAAACTTGAATGACAGTTCTAAATTGGTACACCGAATGACAGGGGCATGATAAAAATGAATATTATTCTATCAATCTATTCCTTATAATAACAAGCTACACGAGCTCATCCAAGTTGTTCTCCGGGGAGGTAAGATTGTGATTTTGAAGTGGAGGACGAGAGGGTTGACATTAGTTCTGTTCTACCCCAAAGCGGATATTTTCAATGTTATGGGAAAAAACGGGTTCTGCGTGGAGAAAGGATGATAGCGAAAGCGAGGGAACTGCGATCAGGCGATATTCCCTGGATACGAAAACAGCAAAAAGTTTTGAAAAAAATGGCTTAAAAAACGAGGGTTCTTATTCAGTATGAGGACTATTTTGGGGTATGTCGGCTTGACATTGGTGGTCCCACCAACCGACCTGTCAGTATGCGCTTCAACAGTGTCTTTCATGGGGACGGACTGATGTCTTTGTCTTTTATTTTCAAATTTAATTTGGGAAGCATGCCAAATCTTTTTATGTCTGGTAAAGAAATAAGTTATTTCATTCCATATGTGTTGAAATTTGTTTGACCACAATTAATTCCCAAAAAATTTAAACAAGTTATTGAACCCTTTTTGCTTTCATGTAAAAAATAGCAATTTTCAGGTGCATTTACTCCGGCCTAAACTGTCAGTTAAGTTATTCAATAACATCTGGTTGCTAATTCAGGAAGAAAATACTGAAATAGGAAAGAAAATGCACACTTTTTGGAAGATAAACAACCACAGGTTAGAGTTTTGTTTATATCCTTCATAAAGTGCCATCCAACTTCGACATGCGATATGCATGCAGAGCGTAACTAAAAGGACTGTAGTTTTTTAAGCATTGTGAAACTAAAAAAATCCGTAAGTTAACAGAAAAGTTATGGATCCAGAAATTGAATTTTGGATATTTAAAATTCACTTGTTTGATATCAAGAATTAAAAAAAATAATGATGTGTAAAATTAAGTTTTAATGTCTAAAATTACACTTTGACATTTTAAGTGCATTTTAGATATCTAGAAATGATTTATAGCTATTCAAAATTCCATTTTAGATATTAAAAAATTTTATATCTAAAATTTTATGTAAGATATAAATAATTCTATTTTAGATATCATAAATTTAATTTAAGATATTCCATATGCCTTGCACGTCATGTCGGGATTCCCTTTTTTAAGTCTGTGACATTTCAACCTGATATAATTGGGTCTGAAAAAAAAACACACACACAAAACAAAGAATCTTCTTTAGTTTTTATATATCATGGTAAATCAAATCACCTTTATAAGAAACCCTGTTAGGAAAGTTGTTTACAGGGAATCGTGAGCATGACTCTACAAAGAATGAGACCGCTAACAAGCTGCATTCAAGGGAATGTTGTATGCCAGTGACCCACAAATGATTATAAATCATGCAATCAAAAAATGAAATATTCTGCCTGGTTAGATCATGTCTTTGATGTACCGGTATGTATTGCGTGAGTAAAAAAATATTCACTTCTAACGCCAACGCTGGAAATGATATCAGGCCAGGAACAAACCAGACTTATAACATAGCCTGACACCATTGATAACTATCTTCCTTTGGTAAATAAAGGTAGCGTGGTAAGGAAGCACTGGTTTGCAGGAAAAAGTTTTTGTTTCATTCGGATTTTTTTCCCTTCGCCCTTTGCATGCCATGCCTAACGTTGCAGAAAACCAGGTCAAGTCGCGTATTGTCCGTACAGGCTGGTGTCCGCAGTACAATTAATTGGCAGAGAATTTGCACGTCATTGGTCCACAATCCACTCTGAGTGTGCTGTCGATGAAAACCCTTTCAGTCAAAATATTTGAAAATCTTGACTTTTTTATTTCTACGTTTTATTTATGAGTTTTTATTCGGTTTTTCGATTCTGTGCCATTTGATGTGATTTTACTAAATACAGCATGTAACTTACACATTATAAGAAACTAAGAATTTAGTTATTGCAGAGCCTGTGTTGAGTAGAAAGGAGAAAGAGTCAATCTTGGCGTGCTCTAGGTAATTATTACTTAAATATTGAAAAACTATATAAATTAAAACAACAAGATTACTAGAAGCACACGTTGAGAATACATTGGTATAAGTTGATATTAGTGAATCCTAGCTGGGAAAACTCAGAAAGTGATGTAACAAAATAACCTTCAAAAAACTTTTTAAAAAAGATCGCAAAGCCGTCTGATCAATGGCTTTCGAGTTCAACAACCCACCGCCACCCCGCCCACACAGAGAACCAGAATATTAGATAGTACATCAATTTGCAATGACTCATATTGGAATCCCGATTGAGGATATTGTAAAACGACACACCCTCATCTGTTACTGAGTTTTTGACAAATTGCTTTAGTGCTATTGGGGTTTTTTTGGTGTCATTTTTTCTGGAATGGAATCAGAATGTGTGTAATATCTCTGCTTTTTGCGCACATGTCAATCGAATTGGCCAAAACCTGCACCGGAAGTGACGTCATAATTCATCAATCTGGAGACTTGTTTCCATTTGTACCATGCCGAGACTGAAGAATTTCATGAATGGAGCTATGCCGTTAACAAAGTGCGAGATCTCATTTTTTGTCATTCTTCTTGGCCAATGATATGGATTTACGTATCATTAATTAATTATATGGATTTACGTATCATTAATTACGTACAAGCTCCCAATTTTTTCACTCATTTACGTACCTTGATTCTTTTGCTTGCGATTTGCAGTTACGTTGTACCATGATTGTGTAAAGGCAACATGGCTTCCACTGTGCTTCCGGTTTGTTCTTGACTGAATCCATATAGCACTCATAACACGTAATTAACGACGGGGTGAATCAAGCCTTTTCTCTTTTGGGTGGGGTTCACTGCAAGGGGATTATGGGCGACATATGCTACGGTCAGGAAATACCATTTTTTATCCTATGTACGCACAAAATGCAGTAAAGCCGCAATAAACCGGAGTGTCCGGTGTCCGGTATGTTGAGAGTCAGTCATTTTCCACAGGCCCATTTATATCAGGTTGAAACGTCACATGCTTTAACGCAATATCATTACAATAGTTTTGACTGTGCAAAGATAGTCTGTATTTCACACTTCAATTTTGTGTTTGTTATGAAGACAGCACGTCACAGAAACTAGCTGTTTAAGTTGTATGCGTAACGAACCGATTATTGCGAGACTTGGCTGCAACACAGTCCAGTACTTTATGCATCATTTCACAAGTGCATAATGACAAAACTACCATTAAACGACATTTTTAATAATTTAATTTCAGCTGTAACGAATGTCCATGAACAATTTTGCGATCACTTGTGTAGAAATCGTCAAACGGCAGCTATGTATCAGCCAGGCACAGAGTATGCCATGTGACCGGATTGAACTGGTGGAACAGGTGCAACACTTCGAGGCAAGATTGTAGTAGTAAATACCATCCTTCCTCTTGTGAATGTGCAAGTCGTGAGCAAGCGTCATTTGACCGTTTTTTTCGTGGTGAAGTTAGTAGGACATCCAGATCTTGAAGCAAGAATAGTCAGTAGCGACTTTTGCAGCAAGTGGAATGAGGACGACTCGGCAGCAGGTGACATCCACTTAAACAAACTTGTTTGGAAGGTAGGAGAGAAGATACCCCTAGAAAAAGGCACCCTATGAGAAAATACCCACCTCTTTTTGCCAACTGCCAAATTCCCCTCTCCCCAACCCAGGTTTTTTTGCCATATTCAGTCAAAACAGCCCTACATAAAACATGCAATCTATAATAAGATTCCCACTCCCCTCATAGAAAATATTTAAGCATTAAAATTTATTTTGTTTTTAATAGAATGCGTCTATAAAATTTATATAACTTGTCGCTCGCCCAATTTGAGAACTTTCCGTACACCCAGATTCTAATGAGGTTTTGTTAATCATTAACTAAATCCAGTTATTGGTAATGCCTCATGCAATCATTCAAACCTAGACGCTGTTTTCTGTGGAAATCTATCTGTTATGCATAAACACAGAGCGGATGGGATATAAAACAAATATTCTCATTCTTCAATGAGTACTACATTCTCGGAATCACCAGCGGATCTGCGGAGTAAAAATGTGTTATACACAACAGAGGGGTGGGGGTTGGCTGTTAGACAACAACGCCCTTCTTCTCTTCCATAAGCACAACCGGTGATGTCACTTCTTGACCATTATTTTTACTTCACAAAAGGTAACGTTCGCTTATCTCGACCTTAAGACGGGAGTTCCTTATTTACGGTGATCGGTGCATAAATTATGAATTGACATTTTCTACACTTGCAAACGTGCAATGTAAATAAACATTGCAAAAATTGCCTTATTAGGTGAAACCGGAAACATTCGAATCTGAAAGACCGAGCTACAACATATTTCCCCATTTTATGCGCGGAACAGTAAATTTTGGAAGACTTTTTCATCAAGTTGCCAGGTTAAGAGGTGCTTATATGGCTTTTGGATACTCTAAGACTTACTTTTGTATAAAGGTACTGAGACATCCACACCTGGCTATTCCGCCTCCTTGGATGTACCATCCACCCTTTCCCCCCGTGTAGGCGTGGATAGGATAGAGAGAGGTGTGACATTTATGGTTAGATTTTGGGATAGTGTAATTGTGTGCTGTTGAGCAGTTACTCATAAGGTTTTTCTGTTACCGGCATGGCGGAAGCATAAGACGAGTTCATCCATCGTTCGCCAGCAACCCTAACCCTCTCGCTCTCTCTCTCTCTCTCTCTCTCTCTCTCTCTCTCTCTCTCTCTCTCTGTCTCGTGTGGTCTTGTGTGAGGAATGGAAGAGTGGAATACAGAGTGGAAGACAATAGAGACAAATCGAGAACCTGCTCCGGAAGGAGGTGTGTGACGAACGACGACACCAGAAGGCCCTGTCAGAACAAAGGCAACCTCGCCCAGTCTTCGCCATCCTTGGCGTTAGAAGGAAGCTAACAAGCCGGAACCACGTTAGACAAGAGTCGAGACAGTAGCGGATCTGGATATGGAGCAGAAGGAGGCATTGAGAGAAGCGTGGCTATCAACTCAATCATCACATCGCCGCCCCTGTGCATGAACTACTACAGCTAAAGGGGAGACTGTGTTACCATGATACTGAACAACGAACCACGATATCGGGTCGAGATTAGGAGGAAAGCTAAGCTATTTATGCGATGTTTAGGAAGAGACAGGGCCATCTCGTCGAGTAGCCAAGTCGCTCCGACAAGGTTATCCCTTCAATCCAAGAGAGACAGTTTGGGCAGATGCATCACGGTTCCTCCACATCTCAAACCTCCGGATCATTTAGCCACATCCTACAGCCGTCTTTGGTTTGACTCCAGTGGATTTACACTGTTGTTTTATCTTATATGGACTTCTACTTTAATATATATTATATTGTACAGCGCGACTATTGAAGACTCATTAAACTTCAAAGGTACTGTGATGTCTTATTTATTCGTTCAATACATATATCAGTAAATATGTAGTTCGTATTGAAAAAGCCTGGTGAGTTTATCCCAACGCCGGTTTCAAATCCCGTCTATAGGTTTAGATAAGCGAACTTTAGCTTTTGCGAAGTAAAACTGTTGTTTTATTTTGTAAAACGGTTTTTTACAAAAGAAAGAAAGGAATGGAAAAAAAGGCGGAGAAAGGAGTACATATCTATCAAACTGATTACCGTGAGTGTTCATGACAACATCTCTGAACGTGGCGCGCTAAGCTTGGAAATATACACCCTTGTTTTTACGCAGAGTACTCAGCTAAAAGATTACCCCCTTCCTTAACTAAATTGATACTCTGAGCGGACCACGCCTTGCGCCAAAATTACCATCTTTCTCTGCGTTTTTGGACACACAAAGGTAACATATATGATACCAAGTGCTCTCCCCGTGGGTCCTAGTTTTTAATCTATTCTGGCGGCTTGAAACTCTGGGATAATCCGTGATCAAAGCAATGGCACATTTCAAATTCAAAACCTTAACTTTCATTTTTTAAATGTCTGGTCTTTCGAATAGTGATTATATTGTTGTAGCACGTCTTAAATAAGTGCGAAAAATTGCATTGTTTTAAGTTATAAAGTCGCAATACAGGTACTAGGTCTGTCCTGCTCTCCATTACCAATTTATTTATTTGTTATTGATCAAGCAAATGAAATTATGTGTGGTGCCGTCAGTGGCATTTTTGATTGTATTCTTCATGAACCGAAAAATTCTCATCTTGCAAACATAATTGAAGAAAGTGGTAAAACTCCTATGATATAGTTTTGAAGCACACGTATTTCCACATTTTACGCGATACATTTTACACAACAGCAAAAAAAGAACAGAAAAACAAACAAAAAAGAAAAGAACAACCACCAACCACAACAAAAAAAGTAAAAAAAAAGGAAAAGAAATAATGACAACATCTTAATGCAGAAAAATTCACTGGCAAACGTTTAAAGGTAACCTCCTTACTGCGTATTCAACCACACTAACAGTCTGTAGTTCCAATAACACTGTCTTTCATGTCGAATTAAGTAACATCACAAAACTTTTCAGACAATATACAAGCTAAATTGAGCTGTTATCTGCGAAAAGAGTACACACTGGATTCGGGATCCAGAATAATACCCTACGCTCTACTGCGATTACATCCATTTAATTTTTCAATCCATTTTAAGCAGAACATCTAAGGATCGGATCGGATTAGAAAAACCAACTACGCTTGGTAGAATCAAGTGCCTCTACAAATTGCCATTTGCAATAACCTCTAGGATACAACAGCAAACAGTCATGCGTTCAAGTTAAAACCTAGTACTTTTGTAAAAAGTTGCAGTTTTTTACTTGACAAAAGTTAACGTTCGCTTATCTCCACCTTCAGATGGAATTTCTCTTATTTACGGCAATCGACGCATAAATCTGAAGTGAAGGCTCACGATGCAAATAAGTATCCCTCAGACTGCCTTATTTGGTCAAAATGGAAACGCAGAAAACATAGTCTTCTATTACAGAAGGCTTCAAAAGGTAATAACAGCGGCAAATGCTCAGGGCGGTGGTTAAGTAAAGCATCCAAGTGTCCTGAGGTTTCCATTCGAATTCTTAATCCCTCTTTGTCGACCCAGATGCATGCTTCCTTCAAGGGGTGGGATTCCATTTTCGGCGAAAGTTATGGAAAGACGGAGGGTTCTTAGAAATTGTACAGAATTGAAGGTAGATTGGTTAGCGATCACTCAGCTAGACCCCAGTCTGGAAAACAGGTTGGTGAATGTTGCGTTGGACAACTCAATCACTGTGGCATATGCTCTACAAGTAAGGTGGCAGCGCACAGCCGAAATCACGTGCCTAGCGAGAGGTCATGGGATTTGGCTTTCAGCCGGCAGCCTCAATGTACTGGAAGACCTGGCGTCTAGTGCGGGCACAATAGCCCAGATGGAGTGGTGTCTGGACCAAAACTCCTTCCAGTGGGTAATGGCTCAGTCCCATTGGGGGTCCACCCTTTCTAGACCTAATCGCCAAATTTCTGGCCCATCAACTGCCTTGTATGTCTCCTGCTCCCCAGATCCGAAAGCCTGGGGGATACACGCCCTCAAGTACCAGGGCTGGACCAGGTGTTGCATGTTTTCTGCCACAGACAATTCTGAAACAGTTGTTACTGAGGGGTGCAATATTGCTATAAAGGTAAACTCACTCTGGTAGTACCGTAGCGGCCCGAGGCGCCTTGGTTCACCTTGTTGGTACGATACAGGACAGAGAAATGTCTTCAAATCCCATGCCTTCAATGTACCTCTGCCCCAAACCTCGTAGACCTGAGGGTGTGGTACCTATCCCAATCTCTTTGGAAAAGAAAGGATTCTTGGACGGGTTGAAAAGGAAAAGACTAGAGTGCATAAGTTGCCTCTATCAAAGTCTATCGATTGCAGTGGAATAAGTTATCGGGCAGCTGCCGTAATTAAAAAATGCACGTCAAGAACTGCACCTCAGACTATCATCAATAGAGGGCTATAGGTCAGCCAAAGCAGCAATGCTAAAACCAATTTGTGTTTACGATCCAGGGGAAGACTCCTCTGTCTCTCAGTTATCCAGATATTTCAAATTAGTGCCCTCTAGCCACGTCAAACGTGACACAATGTGATCTGGGTCAGTCCTTTCAATCAGACAGGAACATCCTTGGAGGAAGCGACCACCTCTCCCAAGTGGGTCACACTGAAATTTACCTTTCTCCTAGGTCTGGAAAATGACGTGTTTAAAGTAAATGGCTCCTGACACACAGTGGTGCTTAAGCCCAAACACTCTTCCTTCGCTAGAGCCACTAAGGGTTTGAGGGACCTTCTAGGAATACGACTCCTGTCTCTACGTCACAGGAGGATTCGCCAGCCACGCTGCGTCCTTCTCATGTTTAGAAAATACAAAGAACCATCTCAAGAGTACCAAGCGCCAAGTCAAAGGGCATTGATCATTTCTTGTAGGCCTGGCGTGACCAAACCGTTTGTAGCTATATTAAACGAGTGTTTTTAGAAGCTTATGGCAAAGCTTAGTCAGACTCTATTGCTTTGTCAGAATCAAAGCTCATCAAGTCGTCAGGCAGGTAGATGACTCGCTGAATGTCTCATGTCTCATTAGAAGACCTCTTGTGTACAGGTTGTTGGTTTTTTAGCAACACTTTTGTTAAATTATATTTAAAAGAATTTACACATAACGAATTAACAGGACTTTATTCAACTGACCCATTTTATACGACATTTGTTTTTTTCTCACGGCGAGATGCGTTAATGTGAGTGAGAAAGCATTTTATTTAGATGCGATGTTGATGTCATTTATGAAATGTGTATTTTGCTCGTCATATCAAATCTTTTTGAGTTGACCTCAAGAACTAGTTAATGCACACACTATTCGTTTAGCAAAAGATCCTTTTATTATCAGTATTTTGAGTTGAAAATATTAATTTTGATATCGAATTATTTTTCACACATTATGTATGTGTGTATGTATGTCATTCGATACCGGTTGGGTGTGCAGCCCGTGGGATACAGGGGATCGGAGCAAAGGATTGCATAGGCGTTTTAGCCGTCGTCACCAGAACTGCTTTTTACAGTCGGTTAATTTAGTGCTATCTGTACGTGTGTCTGTTGAGTACGTCCCTTTCAGTCGAGGCTCTGGTTTTGTATCTATTCTTAAGGGGGAGGGGATGGGTAGAGCTGTCTCAAGTCATGGCTCTTCCCACATGGATAGACCCATTAGCGATACTGGCTCGCGTGGATATAGCCACACCAGTAACTGGCTGCACCCAAATGGTCGGAGCCATGTGCATGAGTTGCTACATAGGACAAGCCTTTCTTTCTTTTTGTGCGAGAGCATATAATTATTGTGCATCGAAACTGCTGTTTTGTTGAAGCAATATTATAAGTCTCAAATGTATTTTGATGTCTTTAATATACTCTCGTACAATGCATATGCTAGTAAAAGGAAAGAAATGTTTATTTATACCAGGCGTGCCTCATGGTTTTTACCTCAGCACCAATTTTAAATTCTGTGCAATGGTGGAGATAAGCGAAAGTTAACTTTTGAGAAGTAAAACTGTCTTTTTATGTCGTACATCCGCCCTTCCATCTCACTGCAAACTCGCTCAGACAGATGGGGTGCTGAGATAAAAAAAAGGGAAAGTAGATTAAGTGATACCGCTCTGTCTCTCAGACTTGAGAACTTCCGGTTTGACCAAATAAAACAATCTTAATGACAGCGCGCCTGCACGTGTAGAACAGTTTCATTCATAATTTTGCCTCGATAACCGTAAATACAGGAAATCACCTCTAGGGTGGAAAACGCGAACAGCGCTTTTAGCAGTAATAAAGCCTTTTATGAAATAAAACGACATTTTTGTTGGTTTCTACAGTGACCTTGTTTTTTTTCAGCAGAGGGAACCCTGTAATAGGATTGACAAAAGCAAAATATACTCCTCATAACCATCAGACAATTCTGTGCATCTGAGGGGGCCTGAAGACGAACATCTGACATACAAACACCCTGGCAATAAATCTGGCATAAATTACCAAAGCAATGTTGTTTTTTTTTGTGTGTGTGTGTAAATTTAGTCCCCGCGATGTTTGTTAACTTTATGGCGTTTTTGGTACTTGTCTCATAAAAAAAAGGGGCTTGTATAGTTATTTCTATTAGCGCCATTTCTTTGAAATAGGTCACTAGGCAAAGTTCAATTTATGTCACTGTCACGATGTTTTGAAATAATTATTATAATGAGAAACATAAACATAGTGAACGCCTGAATATAATAAAAGTACGGTGAAGCGTTTATTCTTAGAATTTGCCTAATTTGGAGGTTTTTTTAAAATAAAAAACATTGAAAAAGAAAACAATTTTTTTAATTTTCTATCCGGCTTGTAGACTCAACCCCTTCTACGCTTTTTAATTTTTTTTACTTGTTAACCAAATCCTGGGTCAGAAATCGAGTTATTTTTTTCTCGCCTACTCTTTTTTTGTCATCCTGCTTCCCACTGCTTCCCCAAACTCACCCCTCCTCCCTCCTTCCTCCCCTTCCCCCTCCTCCCTCCCCCCTCATATCATGTGGAAATAGGGGAGAAAAGGTCAAAGCTGAATGGCAATACAATTCACTAATGTAATTGTTCTTCTTTTTCAGATTTATATGCACTTATTTCGAGAGACAATCCTGTATTTTGGACAGTTCTTATTTCATTACTCCTTCAGCATGAAGTGCTTTAAAATGAGTTCCGACAACGGCATTATTCACCGATCGCCATAATTATCTCTTTTGTTCTTTTTATTTATGTATTTATTTATCTGTTTGTTTATATATTGATTGGTCATTTTGCTTTGAAGGATTTGTCGAAATAAGAAATGAGCTGAAAAAGAGCTTTATTGGGATAATGAGGGAAAGTATACAATAAAAATTATAAATATAGACTCACCGTTCTACATGAGTATAAGTTTATGAGGGTGTGAAAACAAGGACGATTTGGACAAAATGCTATCAAAATATGTAACAGAAACCATAATGGTATGTGTCATCAATAAAACCATAGCCGATCTTTTTTTTTTTTTTTGGCTGTGACTGGGATTTTGGGTGTTTCGGCGAAACACTATCTTCTGATAATATTGGTATAAAGCAACAAATTTGCACATACACTTTGGCACTACCACGTACAACAACAAGGCATGTCAACTTCTACTGCCCAATTTTGATTGATTGCAAACATTCTTCCGTATTTATAATATTAAGCTCTCTTGACTCTTGAGCTATGTCTCCTGCTTTAGCTCCTCTGGATATTCTTTTTTTTAAGACACTGCGGTCGTACGGGTGTGCAGATTATTCTATCCTTCTGAACATCAGTGTACCTGGATATCGGTGGTATTAATCAAAAGTTAAAGCGTATTAAAGTTTGGAGACTTCGTTAAGGAGCTTAAACAGTGGTGAAACAGGCTCTACTCGTGGGACACCCATAACAAAAATATTACCATGACTGTAAAACTTGTATAAGACGATGATACGAGAGGCATGTGACCCCCATCCCATTGGCTGCCTCCGCCAGTGTTATAAGTTAAGCAACGTCTGAAATTCCATTTTTAATACAACATCTTTATTTTAGCACTTGTGAACAGATTTTATTAACTAGCCGTGATCGGATTACAAAGAAGTTTTCAAAGTAAATTGCTGACAGACGTACACATACACACACAGATATATATATATATATATATATATATATATATATATATATATATATATATATATATATATATATATATAAAATGTTTTCTCTACTCGTCCTTTTCTATTGTTTCGTTCAACGCTTCAAGTTCAGAATACTTTACAACTGAAAAAATGAAGGGAACAGAGTTGTAATCTTTCCAAATTGGTACGTGGTATTCGGAATCCCAGACGTCATATTTAATGTCTAAAAATACTTTTTAGACTAAGCAATTTTATGCCTATCATTTCTATTTTAGAAGCCTTTTCAAAAGTTTACTTTAGTTCAGGAGATTAAGGATAGTTACAAAATAAAAAAGCTTTCTTATTTTCTAAGAATCGTCACATGATCTTCTTGTAAATTTTTTGCTTTAATCTTATGGCGTTTCATGTTATTGCCATAAAACCTTGTTTTGGTGTTTTCGAGTGAAGCGCTTTCAAAGATGGGTAGCTTTTTTTGGCCTTTTTTCTCCGTTATTAATATTATTTTAGATGAATTAACATGACTGCAAAACAAGAAACAATGGAAATGAGTGTGATTTTGTTAAGTTGAATGGCCGTATGAAATCCCAAAACCTTCCGAGATAGCTGAATCACTCAGTTTCAAAAAGTACACATACATATTTTAATAATATGAAGTCTGGTTCAGAGTCGCCGACAGTGGGGTTTAAATCCATAACAAACTGAATAAAATTGAACCAGGGATGGGAGTGGAGTGATGGGGGAGGAGAAATGAGGTCGAACTAAAATACGGTTGTTTTCACTGACTACAACTGAAAAAAGCAATTCTTCATTAGTTTTTGAAATTTCAATAATAACTATTAACAGTGACATTCAGATCTTATATTTCCTCTTCGACGTTTCTACATAAAGTTTACAGGTTAGATGAAAAAAAACTTTTACATCATAAAATAGGGATGCATAAATCAACATTTATTATTACTCCAAAGCAACTATAGTTAAGCTGGACAGAGGTTGGGATGACATATATTTTTTACTTGAATGGATCTTTATCTTCCAAAATTACTTTTTCATAGAAAATCCAAAGTTTTTATTCAGCCCGACATCTAATTTGACAGCTCGATCAAGGACTTTTATTAAGGTGGCCTTTGCAACCAAAAAAAGACACACAAACTTTTCAAACGGTCTATAAAGTACAGTGATATGAAAGGCCGGGCATAGGTGGCCTTGCTCTAATAATGGTTTTTGGACATTTTGCCATTTTAAGACACAGCATCTAGACGCGTTGATTTTTTTTCGTGAATCTAATAATGAGGCCAACGTAATGAAAAGATGATAAGCTTATGAGATTAGACATGAGATGGCTGTTGCCATCTATGAGGAACCTATGGAGTAACAAACGTAAACTCGTGTATGATAATGGTATCGGTGACATCGGGGACACATATAATTTTTCTTTAAAGAAATGCCCGAAAGAGTCCGTGTGTTAATTTCGAATTCCGTGACACTGCATAAAAATTTAAACATGCCATGTGTGATTAAAATCTTAGATTGGGAGAATATCACTTTGATTGAACGTCTTGAGCCCTTAAGGGTGGAGTTTGATAGGGACTTATTAGCCCAGCTGACGTCTTATGTAATCTGGGGTGTTGCTATCAATATGCGTCCAGTATCTGCCAGTTAGATACTGGCTGAGCCAGTAAGTGGACTGCCATTCAAAACGTATCCCCTCCAACAGTTGTTCTTCTATCATATTCAAACTTTTTATTTTCTGTCTTTTTCGGGGGGGGGGGGGGGTTGGTTTCATGACCTCACAATTTAGGCTACCGATGACGATTAGAACTACGTCATATCCGATATATTACACCAAAAGATTCCAAATCGATTCGAATTCGGTATACCGATGTGATACCGGAAGTACTAATGCAGAAACGGCAAAAATACCGTTTTTAGCAATCTGGTACCCATGCACCACTGTTTGGGCATATCGGCGACTTTGATGTCGATGCAGCAGATTGTCGAAATAGGTATTCCCACTGAATCACATCATTTACGTGATATTTTCATTGCAACACACGGGCATTAAAAAAAAAAAACTGTTTACACAAACAACCAATCACTAACTAAATTAAGTAATTATCATTTTTTTTATCTTTCTATTCACTAAACTATTTTCTGTTCACTGAAATAAATATCGCTTACCGCGGCGATGTCGCGACAAAACGAGAATTATTTTCATAGAGACTGTCGAGTACATCTTTTTTCTGCCTGGCTCTCTTTTCATTGCCACCAAAATAATTAGATCATACGGGGAAAGGGTGCACGTGATATCAGTTCCAAGTATGATGACATCATTACATGCGTACAAAAAGGGTGCAGACGCGTTTTCCCTATACCCTGGCCCTAATACCCATGGGGATTAAATGGAGGCCAATGCATCGAGGCTCCTGGAATTGCACTATGATTCATATACAGATACAGGATCAAGTAATGGCATTTCTAGGACAAATTTGTACACAAAAGCCATCAGTGAGTAAATACTCTTACGGAAATTGAATTTGGCCGTTTTTTGCCCCAAAGTTACACTTTTGACATAGACGTATCAGTGTCATCGAGCTCCACATTTTGTATAATGTAGCAATATGGCAATATTCTTATCAAATAAAAAAGGGTGCATGTAAGGTCACAGACATCCCTAACGGCATACTCCCATGCAGACATTTTAGGTCATATACTATTTTTAGCATACCAATTAAGGTAGAACAGGTCCATGAGGGAACACAGGCAAAGCGAATTCAACTGGTTCCAGTAATGGCTTAAATCTCCAATATCAAGTCAACGCTATTTTTTTTGGTCAGAAAGGGTTTTTAGTACGGCGTTTGCCATTGTTAATTAAAGTCCGACGATAATTTTTTACTTAATCATTATCAGCGCAGCCGTATTTTAATAAAAAAATATTAGGGCGCTGTAAGCAGGCATGTTTCTGTGTATTCACATATTTGGACCAACCATACGATAACTGCCTGTGGAACAAGGAGTGGAACAAGGAGTGGAACAGTGTCAAGTCTTCCCTCTCGACATCCATTCTCACTAAAACACACACGGGCATTATAAAAAACTGTTCACACAAACAACCAATCACTAACCATATGCAGTAATTATCTTTTTTTTACCTTTCTATTCACCAAATAAATGAAGAAAAAAAATCAAGGGGTACGATTGATGACTGGGCCTAGTTCCTCCACAAACGGAAAAGCACATGTGTGGTCTGACTTGGCCTGATAGATCACCGAGCCTTCAAAGCCACCACCGATATTCACGTTTTGTAGTGACCCAGATTTTTTTTCTACATCGAAGCATTTTATTAATGGCAACGGTACAATGCAACATTATGTTTTGGCTTCGGGCGACCCGACTCGTCATTCACAACTCAATGGAACGCAGATACAATGTGACGAAGTGACCAAAAATTCTGTTGTATTCTATTTTAATTATCCAGCACAGCCAAAAGACAAATTACTTGTAAAAATAACATCATAATGGTAAAAAAGAAAGGCGAAATGTTATTTTTAAATTATGAATTTTTGTCTATTCTATGCTAACTGAAGCCGAACTAAACTGTACTTCCCATCTCGTCCGTGTTATTACTTTCATTGTGTAGTAACGCCTGGGAAATTTGACCTAAATTTTTCCATTTAAAATTTAAAAAAAAAAGGACAGGAAAAAAAAAGACGAAGTACTTGTTATAACATTATTTTTCATCATTCAGTAAAGTGTTTATTTCAGAGCTTTGTAAAAATGAACAAGACATGAGAAAATTTCTGGCGTTCAACTTCTAACATGGTGAAACCGAGAGTATGTGGGCTTTATGTTAGTGTTTATTTTTCAGTACACTTCATTTGGTGACACACAGCGGTGGTAAATCCCTGCAAATGCTGAAGACACTCTTTATAGATGGCATCAACTGTGAGAGAAGTTGCCCCAACACCACTTTTCATTAAAAAAGAACAACAACAACAACAACAACAACAACAACAACAACAACAACAACAACAACAAACCGGCGGCAATGTGACCCATTGTTGTATGTGAATTGTGATGGGAGGGACAAGAGCAATGTGGAGATATCCATGGAATGTCCTCTTCAAATACAGACCCCTGGATGGAACCACCTGTCTCAGTAGCCTTCTTTTATGCAGAACTATACAGATAGGACCACCTTGAAAATCTTGGCTCAGTCCTAACTGGGGATCACAGTGCTGGGGTTCCACTGTGTAGTCATACATTAAAAAAAATCGTTTTTAAACATATAATTCATCAAAGATAAGCGAAATTTAATTTGTATCATTGATGAAATTACTTATGATATTATTATTATTATTCACAGTTGTATTTGAAATACTGATATGAGTGACTGATTAAAGACGTTTTTATATATATAAGTAAATGTTTTCTGATAGAGATTCTTTATTAAAATTCACAACTCTTCTCTACATAAAGTAATATAAAAACATTCTTTACCTTTTGAAGCCAATGATTACTGTCACGACACAAACCACTATATCTTATAAACCAACTACCTCCCACATTTTCTAATATCGAAATTATTTTGGAGGGATTGTCTATTTGTTGGGCGTAGAGACTGGATTGTTGTATGGATAGGGGCTGGGCGGAGGGGGGGGGGGGAGGAGGAGGCGCCGCATTTAATATCACGTGTGTTACCATGCGTCTCAAAAAAAAAACCGTGGAGGAAGGGGGTAATTTTGAGGCTGGATGTAGGAATGCTAATTTCGTTAACAGGGAGGGGGTAACTTCATTCAGAGTACTTTCTTTCGGAAATGAACTCCGTGTTTGGTTAAAACGGGGACATTATTTCAAACTTTGGACTTTGCATTGAGAGGGGGGGGGGGTTAAAAGTCATCGACACGCATGGTAACCAATTTGAGTGTGAGTGGACGCCTCCCCCCCCCACCCCCCCCCCCCCACCCCCCGCACCCTGGGTTCTCTTTGCACACAAATCTGTACATTGGGAGATCTGCATAAACGATATGATTGTGTGGATTTTAAATATAGCAATTTCTTCCACAAATGTGTTGAATAGCCCAATTGGAACGGATAGCCAAGTCCGAAGTTTTCTTCCATTGCAGCCTGTTACGAACATAGACTGCATTCAGGGCTGCAAAAAGTAAAAGGCTTAGTGCATCTCGACGTACACATTACCGGGCGCAACTGCACTAATTGTTAGCAGTGACAGAACTTAGAGCCGAGATTCGACTAGATGTAGTATTTTTAGCATTTAACAGAGGGTATGATTTGAAAAGTCGAGTGATAAAGGAGAAAGAACACACCTAACAAATGCCAATGCCTTCTTTTTAAGCGCATATATGTATGAGATATATTTATATAAGAAATAGAAAGGTCAAGTAGAATTGTTCATTAGACACTGTATGATAAAATACAATATGTCAAATGAGACTGTGACCACACACTGCAGTCCTTTAAAATGTTATTTAAGAATCATTTTTCACATCATTACGGATCTTCTATAGAAAAAGAGTTTTTAGTACAAGGTTTTCGTACTACCGGCGACATCGTTTAGTACTTGCCCTCATTTTTAGGTTTGTTTCTTTTTAACGCTCTCCCACCCTCACCCTTGTTGCCCCCTTTTTCTTCTCAATTGCTGATCTGCCAAATAGGTTCTAAATTCGGTGGCGATTTTAGGAACACAGCGGGACACTTAAAAAAGAAACTTGGTGAAATAAAACGAGGGACTCGCTCTGTTTGTACCTGTGATAAGGGGTGACAGGTCAGTGTTGAAGGGAGATCTTTCAACCAGTTGATTGCTCTTTTGACAATGAATTATTGCCCTTTTCTGGGAAATAAGCCTAAAAACGTCAACTTTAAGGTGAAGGTTATAACCTTCGTTCTCACTGTCCCAAAACACAAGTAACAGGTCTGAGCCAATGACAAGATTCAATGGCTGAACAAGTCTGAAAGGCATTTGTGTAAACCTGTCAAACACTTGCTCAAGTGACTGACGAAGCAAGACACGTCCCTACGTCAGCCTGTCAGACACTTGCTCAAGTGACTGACAAAGCAAGACACGTCCCTACGTCAGCGTGTCAAACACTTGCTCAAGTGACTGACAAAGCAAGACACGTTCCTACGTCAGCCTGTCAGGCACTTACTCAAGGGACTGACAACGCAAGACACGTCCCTACGTCAGCCTGTCAGACACTTGCTCAAGTGACTGACAAAGCAAGACACGTCCCTACGTCAGCATGTCAGACACTTGTCAGACAATGAACACAAGTGTTTACCTATGTATAGAATGTTACTCGGATGCAATAGCCCACGCGCGTTTCAGTTGGTAAAAAATATTTGAAGTATCCCCTTTTCCCCCAAGAGGCACCCCTCCTCTCAACAAGAGAAGATTTTGAAGGGTTTCTCTGACGTCATGACGTGTCTCCAGATCTCACAATGTTGTTTGACGAAGCGCTGTGCAACGTTTAACAATACCTGCCTTCTCACCAGGGTAAATGTGAATCAGGAGAGCCCGTCCGTTAAACACGTGACCCGGCCATCGTTTGTGATCATTTATCAAATGTAGCGAGACGTAAATAGCAGTAAATTTATGTCACTGAGGAATTTACCGAATTGTAAAATAAATGAGATGATGTCTTCTCCTGCCTGCTGTAAGTAATTCGAGTCAAGTGTGCTTATTTGGGATAAAGGAGTCATACTTAGGAAATAAAAACATGCTTGTTTCGCCCATTAGTTTAATTTATCTTTAGTATTCAATCTTTAACGCTCGCGTCCCAGTTTATTTTAAGCTACATGCAATTTGAGGTAAAGTACTTTTTTTTGCAATATGTCTATATTATTGATTTAGAGTGATTTGCAAACATTTCTGGTATTTCTTATGATTTTGTGTTAGCAAATGTTGTGTAAATATACTTAAACTTTGTTGCTGCACACAAAAATTATTACTCTGACTGCAGTTACTCAAATAAACTACTAAACTATTCATTTAAACACCTCGATCTTTACAAAAATTATATATCTATTGTAAAGCTGAATCTCTGACACTCCATTCTAAAATACTCAGTATAAATTAATGTATGGGTGGGGCTGGAAATTAGCGGTGGCCCTAGCTTAGGTGACTTCGGGTCTGCTCCACACCCCCCCCCCCCCGCCCCTCTTCTGAGGCTCTGGGTGGCTCGGAGGGCCTCCGAACATTTCATTGATTATATATATATATATATATATATATATATATATATATATATATATATATATATATATATATATATATATATATATATATATATATATATTCAGGGTTCGTGTTGGCGGGGTTTTTGCCCACTTTTTGGGCATTTTTTACGAAATGACTCCCTTTTTCGGAACCCACTGAGTTTTTCTGGACCAAATGAGTCACACTTTCCTTTTTTTGACTCACTTTCCAGAGAACCCAGCGCAAACCCTATATATATATATATATATATATATATATATATATATATATATATATATATATATATATATATATATATATATATATATATATATATACATACATATATATATATATATATATATATATATATATATATATATATATATATATATATATATATATATATATATATATCGGGTCTACACTTTTCGCTCGGCCTACTTCCATTTCTCCTCCAGAAGCTCGGCGGGCCCGCAACAGAAAAAATAATTTCTAGGTCTGCATGGTTTAAAGGGTGCTGACTTTAACATATGGAATGTCGTTTTCACTCTTTACGCTTTTTTTTATTCATTATAGTGTTCTGTTTCTGGGAAAGTTTCAATATGTGATGTAAATGATTTGTGCGCCTCATCACATAGCCAGGCTGTCTGACCTTTGATAAGACATAATAAGGGAGCTCTTGTATTACCCCTCTTCTCCCCCCTCCTCACCCCCTTCAAAAAAAAAACGTAACTGATGGTGTTATTAGGCCAGTAGGTAAGTCAGTGCTTGCAACGAAAATGAATTAATGCTTACCTGGATGCTAAAGGCTAGTCGTATATTAATGGTAAAAAGCCAATCTAGATATTTCCACTCAAGTTGATCAATCAACAAGTGAGTTAGCGACTGAATCCGTCAACCTCTCTCATGCTCACTATCAAATCCGAATACCTGGAGTTGCATTGTTATTGACCAGTCGAACGTATACAGACTGAATGATAAGTGTTTTGTTTATTAGCTGTTTTTTAACTGCATTGGATAAAAATCCGCAGAGCAATGGCTATGTATTTAGACTAAATAAAGTGCTGCAATTCATATAACTTTTGATTGAAACCTGGACGAATTAATTATGACTTCACAAAAATAGGGCATTGAGAAGGTTAATGAGATCTATGCTTGTAAAAGAGTGTTATGATATGAAATTTTTGCATATTGCATAGAACTGCCATGTCCTTTCATTTTATAGGCTTTGGGGCGAGGGGGGGATATTTTTTCTGATACCAACGCACTGATACACACACTGGCATGGCGTTACGTGGCTGCGTTGTGTTGCTCCTCGAACCTGTAACATGTTACGCTAAGAACCACGTGAAAAGACCGCCCCGAAAAGAGCATCACGTCACAGACCAATGTTCAAAACGCCCATTTTAGTTATCTTTCATTGTGAAGAACTTTGCAATGAACTAAGCGAATGACTCGGAAACCAAACCATTTTGGTGATCCAGTTTGGAGTGTCACTTATTTTACGGTCATTTCGTAGATTCAGTTAGCAGAGGGTTGAAAAGGGGTTGGCGTCCTGTTCCATTTCAAGCGACTCTCTTTCCAGTTCTCCAAAACATAATAATAAAAACGATTCGAAAAAAAAGAATTATAACTTGAGATGATTTCTGTGTAATATTTTTCCTGATATTAGAAATTACAGTAATTTCATCAGTACAGTTTGAAGGATATTTTCCCCAATGAATTGAGGAGCAGTGAGTGTAGACATTTAGGCTCCATTCTAATCTTGTTGGGGGCATTTGTTCGGGGGTAGCATGGCTCACATCGATCTGTTAAATTATGCAACTCTCATTTTTATTATTATATTCGTCCTAGTCTTTTTTCATGAAAAGGCATTCTAATTTAAGGGAATTCATTTTTTGTCTAAGAGGGGCACAAGGGTATTCATCCATGGTATCCGAAAGGACACGACATGATGTCGTTAGACGCAACACAACATGACTCCGTACGACACAACACGACATGACTCCCTATGCGACCACATGACTCCGTGCGACACAGCACGACATGACTCCCTACGAGACCACATGCCTCCGTACGACACAACACGACTCCACACAACATGACATGACTCCGTACGGCACGAAACAACGACTACGTACAGACCGAAACGACAAAACACGACAACGTACGACACGATGCAGGTCCTCACGACACGAACACGCAGACGATACACCCTAGCATTTTGTTTCATTCACATCAAACCTGACAAGTTCTACAGCAATTTCTGAACCGATGTCTCCTTAGAACACTTCTGGTGGTTTTTACAACGGTGTTTAATACTTTAAGTGCAGAAATGTTGACATACAACTATTTTAATAGGTAAGTTAACAAAATTATCACTTCATTCTTTAATGATGTTTCATATTGTTGCAAAAAGCTACTTTACATGAGTGAAGAGTTTTATTTGGGGGGCACACATGCTCGCACCAGCCAGTATATTTAACTGCCGTTTTGTGCGCTTTACCTTATAAGTTCTCCTTAAAAACGCTCCAATTGCTGTAAAAATCGGATCGTTTCTGTTAATTATATTTCAAAAAACATTTTAATTACAACCCCTGTCTGCGCTTAAGATAACCGGAGAATGACGAAAGGCTTGACATCGGCGGGGCTGACTGAGAGTGTGGGTGCGCGGGGTGGGCGATGGGCCAGAGGGGCGGGGGCGTGAAGTAATTTCTGTGTCAGTTCTTTACCCTTAAATATTTGTTTTATATTTGTTTATAATCAGCCAGGAGGGTATTTGAAAATTGCCGTTTTCGCTTTACACCGAATAATAACAAGTACCGCGTGATAGATGTACTCTTATAAAGAAATGACAGGGATCTTCTGATCGCAAACCAAAACTCACGATGCCATCAGGTCAGGGGGTTTAAAATCCCTCACAATCCACCACGGATCGCATTCGAACCCATGACCTTGTGATTATCACTCCTGCACTCTGCCACTCAGCTATAAGCTCGACACCCACTCCACACCCCCAGCTCGAATCTCCACATTTTGAAAAAAAAATAATATAACTGTTACATTTAAATCTAATGCTGTTAAGCTACTGACCTGAGCTCACATTTTCCTTATGATATGACTATTTTGTTGTTCATAGTTAGGTAGAAACTTTTTTCACATGGAAATGGTTGCCATTTTGTGATGAATGGTCTTTTCTTGCAAAGTATGTTCATTGAATTGAACCAAATTTAGCTTGAAGCAGGACAAATGAACAGAAAGATGCAAAAGGTTACGGAAATAGGCGTTTGCAAGTCAATGGCCTAGATCATATTTACATCATTCTTTCCTCTTTCAGCTTCCATCTCAATCAGAACTGCATGCAGCAAAAGAAAAAAAAAACTGTGAAATGCGAGTAGATTTGACAGTTGTTTCTCAAACCAAAAGCCAAAATTGCTGGGTAAATATTAAGTTATTATTTTACCAAAGCGGTAACCCATACGACGTCACCAAGAAATGCCAGAGATACATAAGATGTCTCTCTATGGTTCCACGAATACGAGAGATGACGTTGTTGGAAAGTAATTTCCTTCACCGTTAAACTTAGACGTGTATTTCCGATATGCCTTATATTTTGGCATGCCCTAGCCTCGGACATGACCGCAGGAAACTAAGTGCATTCTACCAAAAGAATCTAAATATTAGCATTAAGGTTTTTTTTTTCAATAGCGAGCTTATTAAGTTAACATCGTAACCTGATCGAAATTGGTTTACCTAATAAACATTTACCGGTTTGGAAACGTTTTGAAAATTCGAAACGTTAATGGATAACGATGAGGAATTTTGTAAAGACGTTCTTCAGACGTCTCGTAAACGATATTACTCGCTACATCAATGTTTTACTTCGTAAAAGCTCAGGATTCGCTTATCTCCACTTTTATACGGGTTTTCTCGCAAAACTCTAAGAATCACGCACTCAGGAACTGAAATTTTCTACTAGTGACTCGAATAGTCCCGTCGTTGGTCCCAGCCAATCAGCATCCTTGGTCACTGTGACCAAGCCTCATTCTCGTATTGCGTGCGGTTACCAACCACACGCGTTTTCTAGACTGGGAAAATTTCTGGTTTTCCTACCGTCAGTTTAAGGTAATTTTCTCCAAATTATACGTTTTCAGTTGCCTTATTCAGTCTTTTTTGGTTGTTTAGAGGCGAAGGCTTGTTAGCTTACGTATTCGGGAGTTTTTTGCCTTCGTACGCTTCTGCTAGTTTTCTGAGTTTGCATCACGGGGGTTTCGAATGTTTTTCCCCGAGAAGTGTTACTCGTTGTCTCCACGTTTACTAGTACGAGCGTACACCCTTGACCCTTAGGGAGCGCAGGTCATTTCAGTTGCTGAGTACTGTTCTGTTCCTGAGCTACTTCAACGCCTGGTTCCTAGCCAGTCCGGGCTGCGTAGTGCATGCTTCCTAGCAGGCTTCCAGCTTCTCCAGTTCAGTGTGGAGTTGCTTGGAACCGCCTAGCGCAGAGGGGCTAGTGTTCAGCCTCTGGGTCACCCCCCCTTGCTCTACAGAACTTCTGTTCTTCGCTCTGCCCAGGACGTTCTGCGTTCTAGGCTTAGCGACTACGGAGTACCATCTCGGTGCTTGGTCCTGAGCAAGGGGGCTGGTTACCAAGTTCCATCTTGGTGCTTGGTAACTCCCAGGTACCTACGGCTTACCGAGCGTCTAGGCTTGGTAATCCTGGGTCAAGTCACCAGGACCGAAGCGCCTTCTGGGTCCTTGGCTCCTGGTACTTGTTCGACCTGGGTACTCGGTAGCTGCGCACTGCGTCACCCCTGCGTACCTACGCACTCGGCAAGCCTAGGTATTAGCTTGAGGTTACAGAGCTTGGTTCAGTTCAGTCCTCAGCTCTGGAAAGAGTGTTTTTTCCTTTTGAGATTGTTACTTACTCTCGTTTATTTGCTTTCCAGACATGACGGAGGCCAGTCTGTACCACAGCACGTCACACATCTCCTGCGTCCACCCGGCGTCGGCTGCCAATCCTCACTCGCTCTGCGACCGGTGCAGGAGAGATAGGGACATTCCGCTGTGTGATGCTCTACACACCTGCAAGGAGTGCGCACACCTTTCCCCCCAGGACTGGGACGCTCTGGAGAAGGTGCGCGCCAAGAATATTAAGCGTAGGGTGCGTCGGAAGGTTCAGTCTTTATCCCTGGACATACCGAGAGCCGGTTCAGTGGTGGCTGGTCCGGTGTCTTCACCAGTGCGAGCAGATAGAGATGTGGAGTCGGATTTCGACTTGCCTCGTAAGAAGAAGAAACTCAAATCTTCAACTTCGAGATTGGTGTCCGAGCTGGGCTCACCAGGTACAAGCGCGATCACCGCGCTGGATAAGACTTGGCCATTTGCACTCAGAGGGAGGGGTAGACTGGTTTCGGAAGAACCTCCCCTCGTGTCGCCCCCGTCTGGGCCCACCGTGAAAGAGAGTGTTACCATCACCCATGTTAAGTCTGGGGCATGTTTTACCAGCAGTGTGGGAGAGTTTGGCATCCCTCCGCGCCCGGACTCCGACCCAATACAAATAGCGGACACATCTCCACTGCCTCCAGCTGAGACCTTGAACATTTCTTCGTTCCTCGCCATGCAATCTCAGCTACAAAGACAGATCCAAGACCTTCAAGAGGCGCTGCTCTCTAAGCCAGAACAGAGACGCAGACTTGCTCCCTCGGCGACCATCTCTCGCCCACCAGATGATCCTCCGGTACTCTCGGTGTCTACCCCTGCTCACCAACAGGAACCAGACACGAAGGATGCTTTGGAAACTAATACCCTCAGCGAGAGCGAGTCTGGAGACATTCCCCCATCGGGCCAGATCTCACTTACGCAACACGCAGAGGAGGACGAAGAACTCGCACCGTTGGACACTTCGCCTCTGGAAGCCATACCCAAGAACAGGGAGAGAGCTATTTATACCCCGGTCCCAGGCGTAGCCGTGAAAGAAGAACCGGAGTTATCGGCGCAGGAGGAGGGGAGTTCGGAGGATTCGGGAGCAGATGGCGACGCGGAAGAGGAGTCACCAAGCAGTTTTTTCCCGTCAGTGCAGTTTCCCCTCCGTTCCACAGATCCCATTCTTTCCCCAGGCAAAGGACAGCGTCTGTGGAAAGACCCAGCCGCAGCGGGGAGACGTCCGATTCGTACCCCGTCCCCACCCGAGTTCTGCCAGGAGCCAGAGACATCTTTTTCGCCCCTAGGAGAGTCGGTCGCCCCTGAGGACGTACCGTTCCGGGATGCGGTGCAGGAGATCGCCAGGCTAGCGGGAATAGAATGTGGTCGCCCGGTGTCAGACAGAGAAGACCCACCTATCAGGATGACTTCACAGGCCTCCCTTCCTCAGCCGGAAGCGTTTGTGGCTCTTACGACCAGCGAGGGAGTGGCAAACGCGTTGTCGGTGCGTTGCCGGGAGTTCAAGCGTCTAGATGCCTCCGAAGGTCGTGTGCTGTCACGTCTCCACCCCTCCAAGCACTGTACGGTGAAGCAGGGTCCCTACCGATCCTCAGATGACCTCATACCCCTGGAAGCCCTGGAGCAACCCACTAAACGTATGGTATGGATGCCCTCGGTGCGACAGGACTCGGATATCCCGCTGGTCGAAAAAGACGCGAAGGCCATAGAAGGTTCAGCTAGACACGTTTTGAACATTATGTCTTTCCAGGACCACACCCTGAGTGCCTTGAAGAAGCGTTTGGAGGACCTGAGCCTGTCAGACCCGGTAGCACTTAAACTCCTGGAGTGCTTAGCCTTAGCGACCAGGGATGTGGTGAAACTGGCTACTTATCTGACCTCCTCACTAGTGTTCCTGCGACGCGATGCCTTTTTGCTACACTGCTGGTCGAGTGTCATGGGCCTCCGTGACCTACGCCACGCCCCTATACTTGACCAGAAGGAGCTGTTTCCCCCCGAAGAAATCGAGAGGGTTCATCAAGAGAGCAGGTCACTGTCACAGGACCTAGCTCTCATGGCTAGAGCACCGAGGCAGTTTGTGCGTCCACAGAAGCGCCAGTTCTCGCAGCCCCCGCGCCGAGACAGGTCGAGGTCGAACAGCAAAGCCAGGTCTTCTCCCCCGAAGAAGCCGAGGCAGCAAAGCAACGGCAGGACCCCTCCGAGGGCCTCGCCTCAGTGCAGGTAGCAATCAATCAAAGTATCTCTCAGAGGGGAACGCCTCGTCTCTAAGAGATACTTTTATCAGGTCAAAAGACGAGGAGGGCTTCCAGCCCTTCAGCGACTGTTTGCTCGTAGGAGGCAGGCTAGGCAGATTCTGGCAAGCTTGGCGGGACATGGGTGCTCCGAAGAAAGTAGTGCGTTGGTTGAGAGAAGGTTACGCACTCCCGTTCAAACGGGACCGACGCGGCCACGTTCCACCCATACCCCTTCGCGATCTGGCCCCGAGCTGCCTGATCGCCTCCTACGATGCAAACTCACCAAAGCACCGAGCCTTACGCTCGATGGTCGAAGACTTAGTGAGCAAAGGGGCCGTAGGGGAAATGCCCAAAAATCAGAAAGGGTTTTTCAGCCGGGTCTTCCTGGTACCCAAGAAGTCGGGGGGTTGGCGTCTAGTCATAGATCTATCCTCTCTGAATCAATTTCTCCATGTGACGCCGTTTCAGATGGATACGGCCCAGGTCATAAAGAGTTCCCTGGGGAGGGACATGTGGGGTACGTCCATAGATCTATCAGATGCGTACCTGCACGTACCTCTGCACCCCGCCGCCAGGAAGTACCTATGCTTCCAGGTAGGGGAGAAAAGGTTTTGGTTCCGAGCCCTCCCATTCGGTCTCTCTACCGCTCCCTTTGTCTTCACCAAAATAATGAAAGTATTAAAGGCGTGGGCCCGAGTTCGAGGTATGTTGGTCTTTCAGTACCTAGACGATTGGTTCGTAGCCCATCGCGACCGAGCCACGGTGAGTCGGCAAACGCAGGCCTTGGTCGACCAGGCAACGAAGGTGGGTCTCATGGTAAACCGAGACAAGTCGGAGCTAAATCCAAAACAGGTAATGGTATTTTTAGGGGAAAGATGGGATCTGCAGCTGGCAAGGGCTTACCCCACTTCCGAGCGGAGGGAAAGAATCCGTACCAGTGTCGGATCCATACAGCCAGGTTCCAAGGTGAGTTTGGTAAAAATGGAGTCCCTGCTGGGCTGTCTAGTAGCTACAGAGAAGACGGTCCCTCTAGGGAAACTGCATTACAGGCCCTTCCAGGCGGAGATAAGGCGCGCTTTACGCCAAGGCAGACACCCCAGAGCCGTGATGTCTCTGTCGGTAGAAGCCCACCAAGAGTTGGCTTGGTGGTGCGACGACCGAGTCATGGGCGAAGGGATGCCCTTCACAGCCCCGCCTCCGGAAACAGAGGTACAAACCGACGCTTCCCTATCCGGCTGGGGGATTCATTTCCAGGGCAGAATGTGGCAAGGTCAGTGGCCACAGCAGGTAAAAAATCGCCACATAAATTGGTTAGAGTTGCAGGTGGTGTGGATAGCCGTACACGACCTCACCCCTGCCCTAGAGGGTCGACGTGTGGAGTTCCATCTAGACAACTCCACCGCAGTGGCATACCTAAACAAGCAAGGCGGTACCAGGTCCCAGCAACTCACGAAGCTCGCTGGGGACATTCTGAAGTTCGCCCGGGAAAAGAGAATTTTTCTTTCAGCCCGACACTTGGCAGGGTCGCTGAATGTGTTGGCAGACCTAGCTTCCAGGGTCGGTCAAGTTATCCACACGGAGTGGTGTCTGTCCCCCCGCTCCTTCGAGTGGGTGACCAAGCACTCTCCGTGGGGGAAGCCGACCTTGGACTTGTTTGCGAACGCCCTCACGACGAAGTTACCAAGGTATGTCTCCCCATGCCCCGATCCCCAGGCCTGGGCAATCAACGCCTTGACGTGCCAATGGCCGAAGAACGAGGTCCTGTATGCCTTTCCCCCACAACCCATCCTGCTTCGGGTGGTGCAGAACTTGACATCGCACAGACCTTTTCGCCTCCTTCTGATAGCCCCTTGGGCTCCCGAGGCTCCTTGGTTCCCCCTCCTAGTCAAATACGCGACCAGCCCCCCGGTAAGGCTACCTTGCCACCCGGAGATGCTAGCACAACCCCACTGGCTGTACTTCCACCCGAGCCCCCACCTCCTGGACCTGCACCTGTGGTGCCTGTCCCTTCTCTGTTAGAGAAACAAGGTTTTTCCAGGGGAGTGAGAGAAAAAATGTTAAACAGCCACAGAGAGTCAACGGCGAGAGTTTATCGTGCACAATGGAACAAATTCGCTAACTGGTGCGCCAAAGCCCAGCTAGACCCGTTCCAAGCCACGCCAGCGGTAGTGGCAGACTTCCTGGATCACCTGTTTACGACCGAGTGCCTGAAAGTGGGTTCGATCGAGGGTTATCGTGCCGCCATAGGCTCTAGGTTGAAAACCGCAACAGGTTACGATCCAGGGGAGGATCCAGCCCTATCTATGCTTTTTAGGCACTTCAAGGTAAACTCTCCTCCGTCAAACACCAATATAGCCCAGTGGGACCTGTCCTTGGTCCTGCGTTACCTTCAGAGAGCAGATGTGTTCGGAGAGGACGTGATCACTCCTAGGGGTGCAACGGTAAGATTTGTTTTTCTATTGGCGCTGGCCTCGGGCAAGAGAAGAGGGGAGATACACGCCCTGGACCGCGAGATACTGAAGGAAAATGGTGAGTGGAAAAAAGTCTTTCTGCGACCGAGGGCAGGCTTCATGGGTAAGACACATATCGCTACCGCAGGCCTTGGTACCTTGGAACAGATAACGCTGCCAGCCTTGGGGGTAGAGGACGAGGACTCGGACCGGGTCTCCCTCTGTCCAGTCAAAGCTTTGCGTAAGTATCTCCAGGTGTCCGAGGACTACAGAAGCGAGGGGCAGAAAGCTTTGATCATTTCCTTTATGCCCAAGTTTCATAAAGATATTTCTAAACAAACTGTCTCTAAGTACATTAAGGCGGTAGTTTTGGAAGCTTATGAAAGAGCCCAGACAGAACCCGAATTCAGAGATCTGTGTAAAGTTAAGGCCCATCACGTAAGGCAGGTAGCCAACTCCATTAGGGCACTGCGTAGTGTGTCTCTAACAGACATTCTGAAAACAGGCTGTTGGTCTTCACCTAATTCATTCATTAAGTATTATCTGAAGGACTTCTCTCAGTGCGAACTTTCGGGTCTGTATTCGTTGGGCCCTTTTGTGGCTGCCGAGTCAGTAGTTTCTATCTAACGCTTGTATGTTTGCAGTGAACAGTCAAACAAGAACAAGGGCAGGTTCAAACGCAAGGACTCCGCCTTTCAACGCCCTGGTAACGGTGCAGGCAAATTCAAGAAGACTCAGAATCAAGCCCGCCGTTAACGACACCCAGACGCGTATCAATGAGTTAGTTAGAGAACTCTCCACGTTACAGCTTCAGTTCAGTATTCAAACTAGTACAGTATTCTGGGAGTCCGCGCTCCCTTGTTTGTTAGCACCGGTCTCGGTGCCTCACCCCTGCGAGTCCGGTACTCCATCTTCCCTTGGAAAAAGGGGGGGGGAGGTGAACACTGCTTCGCACCACGCGTTTTCCCCTCGGTGCGATCGTCGCTTCCACTAGAGTCGGCCTCGCAGGGATCAGGTACCTAGCCCGGCTAGGTTCATGTACCAGTGACCGAGGTTGAACATCGGCACATTGTAACGCGTGTTGTGTGTGTGACATATTGTATATAGGTGTTGAATGGGCTCGTGTAAGTGCGTCACCCGTTCTGAACGGGTGCGTAGTTTCCAGTCAGTGTTCTGAATGGGCGCTTTGTAGTGTGTCTGGTTTCAGTCAATCGATATTGTACAATAACACACGGTCAGTGCGCTCAACCCTGAGTATGTGGGAAACTCTTCTCACCTGCTACGCTTGAAGATCGCTGCATTGGTTCGCTACCCAGCCCTCAGTTAAGCTGGTAGCTTAAGGTCTTAGTTGGGTTATTCCATATTGTTTTAGTAATGTTCGTAATTATGAATTGTGAGTTAGTTAGTAAGCGACCAAGCCCGGTCAGCAGTTACTTGATCGTCTTACTGGGTACGCGGCCTTGGTTCCGCGATCGTGTTTGTGACAGTTCAAATAAAGGGATAGTTAAATGTTTATGTGAACTGACCTTGTGGTTAGGTTGGGCTACCATCTTGTGGGAGGATGGAGGGAGATGGTATTAGGAAGGTGTATGACGGGGGTAGCGTAGTCGTCAACACGTCTACTCCACGTCTTGGTTCTTGGTTCGTTCGTCCTTCCGTGTGCTAGAGTTGTTTACCAACTCGATTATATTCTGTTCTGAGGCACATTAAACACTTTGAATTTTCTCTACAGTGTTTTATTTACGTCTTTTTCTCCCGACACGGAAGACAGCACGTTTTCTTTCGAGTAAAAGCGAACTTTGAGGAAATTTTCTAAGTTTGACTCGCAACGCAGGTCTCCCCGTCTCCGGTGTTAGTCCCGTATAAAAGTGGAGATAAGCGAATCCTGAGCTTTTACGAAGTAAAACTGACGTTTTATTTTCGTAAAACGCTCTTTTACGAGTAAAAGCGTGATTCGCGTTCTCCACTTTTATCATAGCTTCCCACCCAGCCACCCCGCAGACCTGGGTGTGGTTGGTACACTGGGGCAATACTCGAATGAGGCTTGGTCACAGTGACCAAGGATGCTGATTGGCTGGGACCAACGACGGGACTATTCGAGTCACTAGTAGAAAATTTCAGTTCCTGAGTGCGTGATTCTTAGAGTTTTGCGAGAAAACCCGTATAAAAGTGGAGAACGCGAATCACGCTTTTACTCGTAAAAGAGCGTTTTACGAAAATAAAACGTCAGTAATACACTCGTTCGTATAGACACCCGAATTTCCATTGATATTCTTTAAAATAATAAAAAGTTCAAGAAAAAGAACACTTTAATAAAATAAAAACAATTATTCAACGGTTCTCTGCTCAGAAATTCTAGCAAACAAGAAGCAATGAGCAGTAAAATACTCGGTCTGGCTATGCTCAAATAACGGAGAACACGTAAATAACCCCAGTCATACGAACAGAAAGCAAAAGGAACAGAGTGGGGTATGTCATGACACTGTTGAGGTTACAATGACACCCATTAACAGCAGAAATGTGGGATTTTTGTTCAATTCAGCTTGCAAATTGTTGCAAGGATAAAAAACCCAAAATTGATGATAACAATGTCATCGTAGATTTCTAAGTGCTGTGGATGAGTACATAAAAAGGTACAGAAAAGACTGATGGTTTGCCAAGGTGTTTATGCAGCTCGTTACTTTATTGGTAACTGTTGTATGTCAGACTGCCTGACCAAATGTCAAAGGAACAAGGCACGAACATGTGCCTCCTCCCTCATCCGGTACCTAGAAGGTAAAACTAACGAGCCTCTGATGCCCCGCTCACATTACAGTTTGAAGATCTGCAGTCGTGATAAGACATCGAAAAAAGGTAAAATCTCAGCTGTAACTAGACCGAATTCCACTAGCTAGCAGAATGGCCCACTTGGAAAAACCACAAGACATATGCCGAAGTTCAGCGAATCGTCTAGTTCTATACCAAAACTTCATTGCCGCCCCCACTCCCCCAGTTTGTTTCTATGGTATAGAATTCTGCAGCTATTAGCAATTAGTTTATCATACCATTTTGATAGAATCCTGTGTTGCTGACGCGAAGTTTTGTGTGGTTTTCAAATGTAGTGCAAAAAGCACCATTTATTTAACCTGACACAGACAAATGTGGATAGTTGACTGATCTTGTACCTCATAGCGGTTGCATAGCGCATGATTTAAGTACCCGCTCGTTTAAGCTCCAAGTACTCAATCATGAATTGAGTATCGGTTTGTGACCCCCGAACACTTGCGTGGGATCAAGGCACTGACACAAGCACAAGTGTGTCACCCCTCCCCCCTCCCCTCTTGGCCTGCCCAAGTGCACGTTTGTGAAACCACGGTTTGTCCGGGTGTGACCCACCAGGCATAACTTACGCACCCGTGACGTCATGATCTCAAGGCCATAATCTATAGCAAATAACCCACGATTTTTAGGACACCTACAATGGTATCTTTTTGGCTGCAGAGACGTCGACACTATCTTTTTGTACTGAATTCGGAAGCCACGATATAACACCAACACGATGTTTCGCCTTTCTCTAAGACGCAATCACAAGTGTGCGTGTCTTACACACGAAAAAAAAAATTAGAAAAAAAAGAAAAGACTGTTATGTGTATTTTCATAAACCTGGAAAACACCAGGCATGCATATAGACACTACATGCAAAAGCATGCACAATTTAACAAAAAATAACAATAAATATTAAAATAATAATTATTTGAAACTATGTATTTTTACTAAGTACTTCAAGTGAAAACGTATTACCAGACGGTGTTATCAAACTGATTGCCTTCAAAAACGGGGGAAGGGTAGGACCCCGCCCATCCCTTAAAAAGTGCCTTGAGAAGATTTATACCAGTTTTTAATGGTAGTAGTAAATGGTGGCTTCGACTATTGCATAATGCCTTCATGTACACTTGTTCGCAGTAGTGCTAAATATACCAAAAACAAAGATGTATAATGCATATCCTTTTTACACTATTTTTATTTGTTGTTTAAAATTACTTGGACTAAATTAAAAGTGTAATTTTTAAAGAGGGCAGAGGGGGGATGGAAATGAGTGCTCTGTCTTTGATAGTGAAATGAACAGTTCTGCTTTGCTGCCTGCTGTGAAAGTGGTTATAACACCGATATTACGGTCTGTGATAGCAATGCGCTGTTCGAAGTGAAAAGACTCCCGGGCTTCCTGTTCTAAAACTATTATTTTTAAATTCTTGCTCGCTCTTAGTTTGTGGACTCACGTAGACTGTGTATTTGAATTTGGGGAGGTAGTGTAAACCGGACTAAACGACGCCGGATCGTGCTTGGATTTGGTCCATGGCACTGTGCACTCAACGGGCTGGCAAATCCATGACGTCAGTCCACCCTCTACTCACACATTCCCCACAGCGCGACACAGTGATCAGTGATCAGTCAAAGCTTTTGATATCAGATTACACCAGCAATTAAATATAACCCGAAATGAATACGGTGCAAGTTTCATATAATTAGATCCTCCCCGAAGACGCGAACTTTTATGCTTTGATATGGCATTTTGACCCGGTATACTTGCATTTGTTCATGTCGAGGTGTGGGGCCACTTTTGCAAATTGTAAAAAAGCCCCCTCAGTGCAGTGAGAAAATTAATATATCATTAATATTATTACTGATCTTGTTATTTTTATTATTATTACTGATTTAACTATTATTATTACCACTACTAGTAGTATTGTTTTTATTATCATTATTATTATGTTTACTGCTATTACTGCCACTGCTACTAATATTTGTAATATTGTTATTATCATTTTTTGCTATTATGTGGTGTAAGGTGGAGGTAGTAGGTGGTGTGAGGTGAGGGTAGTAGGTGGTGTAAGGTGGGGTGGAGTTGACAGCGCTTGCTGTAAAACTGTACAGACTAAGTGCATCTCCTGATGTACAAGCTTCCAGTGCATATGTTTGTCTTTGAAAAAAAAAAGACACGAAAAGAAACACACAGTCTGTCTGGCAGTAGCCTCTTGTATAACAGGGTTTCCTCACAATAGTGTCGAGTCAAACGAGTGTAATATAATATGCATATCCTAACATTACTATAAATAAGTAAATGACAGCGTGTGACTTGGTCGCGAAACAAAAAAAGATGCCCAATTACGTGCGTACTATTTCAAAGATGTAGAGCATGAGGAAGGGGCGTCTGGGTACTGGTTGGGAGGAGGGATGCATCAGGTTGCTAGTTGGGGTTAGCACGTGCTAGGCTTGGGGTTGGGGAGGGGGCGGAGATCACTTGATAGCAGACTGGATTCAGCCGATAAGGGGGGTAAGGTATGGGGAAGGGGAGGGCTGCTGGGTCGGGGGTTTAAGTTTTGTGGTTTGGCATTGGTTCCTAGTAGAGAGGGCTGTACTTGGTAGGATCAAGGGAATAGTCTTTGCAGCGGAGGACGGGATGGGGAAGGGGGTGGGGGGGGGGGCTAGTGGAGGGGTGTCTGGTGGGAGGGAGTATTGGGTCGGTGGGGTGAGTTAGGTTTAGTGGCTAGGCATTGGCTCCGTGTAGAGAGGACTATACTTTGTAGGGCCGAGGGGACCGCATTTGCAGCGGAAGGCGGAGGGGATGGGGGGGGGGAGGAGGGGGCAGTGGAGGGGAATCGGGTGGGTGGGAGTTAATCCAGCTCCGATTAATGGAGGAACGCGTAGTTTTAAGGTGTCCCTGCTCATTGTGCACCCAGCCTCAACCCTCCCTACTAACCAACAATAACTGTGAGTAAAGTGAATAGGTTAGTTATGAAATAGAGCAAGCATTGGTATCTTCAGACCAGTAATTATATTCAAGTGTAAGTACTTATAAACACAACAATTTGCTAAAGAACGGGAATAATTTACACGAAATAAGTTCGTTCTAAATCACATGTTTTCTTGTTTGGTAACATGATTCCGGGAAGAAGGTAGGGGTTAACTTCATAAAATGAGGTCAAGTTACATAAAATATACGGTTAGATGATACCGTTTTTTTAAATGTTCGAATAAAGCACGACTGTTTTGTACTGCAGGGTATGCAAAAAGTTTTCTTTTTCGTTGTTTCATTTGGTTATTGGCAACACGACATAAAATGATACAACGTTGTACCAAAGGCGTTGACGCTGACGTGGGGTCTTGGATGCGATCAAAAGCAACGTCTAAAAGCGCTGCTTATCAAATGTCTATTCAACTTGTGTCAAAGACGTTCATCAGATCGATCTATAATCGTGACAAATTACAACCAGATTACAACCGTTTGTAATGCTGCGATTTGGTTGGATCGCCTTCACTTCCTCGTATCGACGTTGCATCGGCGTCGGAATGTTTAATGTGTATTTGTCACGGCAATAATTGCATTAGGTGTTTCTTTGCTCTCTGCTCGCTCCTTTTCTCCTTCCCTCGCGTATTTTAATATCAATATTTCTTTTCACAATAGCATGATTGACTTTAATTTAACACGGACTCTCTCCCGTTCTTACCATTTTCTAGAGAGTCTTCTATGTTCAAGACCCCTCATGAAAAGAACTTTGGAAACTTAAAAATTGAAAAACAAAAAACTCTCATAAACTCTGAAATCTCAGAGATAAACTAATAAATTCTTCTATGTCAAAGAAAAAAAAACAGAACTTTGATTGATTGATAATAATTACTTCCATCTATTAATCTATGGTGTGATATTCAAATAAAAGTGGAATTGCGTCAGTTGCAAAAATCCATCTTTGCTTTCTTCAGAGGACGGATGGGAGCGCATAACCTGATACATTGGGAGTTTAAGTCTATTTCAGTCTGATTTACATTACACTGACATAACTGTCAGACAAATCAGAAGAATTCCGGTTTGACACAAAATGTATTGACGCGATTGCCAGTGCAAATTGATCAAGAATGTCGCTGTTAGAAAATGACGAATGTGGCGGAACTTAAGAGCACACCGGGATAAGACCGCCTCGGACTAAAGACTACTCCAGAAATAAGACCAGTCATGAAATAAGGCTAGAAACTAAGACAAAACAGGAGCGCCTTTGACCAGTCCTAAAGGTGGTATGTCTGCAATACTGCAGGGGATTTTGGATAAGAAGTACATTTTCTTATTTAGGACTTAAGGATTAAGATTCGCGGAGAGATCCAAGTCCGGAGTTAGGAAGTAGAAATTACGAATTAAGAAGTAGGAACTGTGATAAGTGGCAAGTACAAAGTGAGAATTAGGAATCAGAAAACAGGAACTAAATAAGTAACCATTACCGTTCGCTCGTAGAAAACCGAACTTCGTTATTGTATTGTTTTGTGTAAACCCCCCCCCCCCCCCCCCGCCATCAGCGGCAAAGCCTAGGAAAGTCGCACAAAGCTGTTTTATTCGGAAATTACTAGATAACAATGCAAAGCATTTCAAAGGGCGATTAGAATAACCGGAATACTAGGGCACTTCCGATTTTGCCACGCTTCACATGAAAAGTCAGTTCCTATGAATATTAATCAAACAAAAGCAGTTGGTTAAGAATATCCTTTGTTTGGTACTTCTTAAAAAGGTTTAACACAGTTGAAAACTATTTGTAAAATTAATATTGCACTCACGCCGCGGTGGAAGTGTGTATCACACTCGCTGGTATTAGACGACCTGCACCCGAAAGCACCTAATAAGAACTTGCCGCTGTGACTTTTGTAGGGGGGGGGGGGGTGGATTGTGAATATTCCAGTCACCTGGAATCGAAACGTCGAATGCTTACCTTCAGTTCCCTACTGTTCTAATATAACAAGTGCCTCACTGTTATTTTTAATTGCACGTTCGATCTGATCTTTTCCCGCCCCCGCGCCCAATTGTTCTCTCACCCATTGTTTGTGAAATACAGTGTTACTGTGTTCAATGCGTTATTTAATTCAAGTGAGAAGGAGGGCCTTAATTCGTCAATAATTTGCCATTGTTGCAGTTACAACTATATATAACCAGGTGCTGCGTCACTTTAATTAAATCTGACACATGGCCATTGTTAAAAGTCAATATGAATGACGTAAGCCTCGGTATCAATGGCGGACAAAGCGACGACTCTGATTGCGATAACACTAGCGGCTATATATGGCATCATAATTGCTTAATATTAAAAAAACTGGGTCAATAAGATTAGATATAACTATTTTTGAGTTGGGTCAGAATACAGTTTTGTTTAATTGTACTTGTTTTGTGGTGGGGGCAGATAAATACGAAACAGAATGTATAATTGGAAATTATTTCGACGCGACACATTGCCATCGGACTTTTGACATCATTGTAACTTAAATTCGCTCACTGTTTTCCACATCTTCGATTACTTCCTTCCTTGCTACTGAAGAAGCTGCATTGTATTGGAGACGGGTACAGGCATTTTGACACCATTCACTTTTATTAACTAGTTGTACATCCGGGGCCAGGGATAAGGGAGAGGGGGAGGGGGAAAGTAGGATTGGTAGCGCTGTGTGTTACCCCACACTCATCCCCACTTTGTTGCTATCAGTTATACAAATAATTTTAATGTTTTAACATGCTTGGGTTATAACATGCAATTCCACAAAGCGAACCGACCAATACATTTTTAAACTAGACTGATTTCCGTCGGATGCAAAAATGACCTGCCTGGACAGATCACAACAGAAATTAATTTCTTACCTTATACCGTATGTGGTGTTTTGATATACAGATGTCACATGACATAAAGTTAAGATCGCGGCACAACTAAATATCCCCTACTCCACACTGTTTATGGGTTGGAGTTTCTGTGACTGTTTTCGAGAGAATGGTCAACTTCCGGTTTTTGGTCTTGAGCATGACCGATGAAGTCGAGGTGATTCAGGTACCTCTTACATAACGTCTTTTAGGCACAAAGGATCGAAAATAAGCTCAAAGTCGCTCTATCTGTAATCTTTTTCGAGATAATGGTCAACTTCCGGGTTTTAACATTGACCATGAGCAGGAGGTCAAGGTAATTCAGGTACCTCTTACATAACGTCTTTTAGGCCCAAAGGGTCGAAAATAAGCTCAAAATGGCTCTATATGTAACTGTTTGTCGACATAATGCTTAACTTCAGCTTTTGAACTTGAGCATGACCGAGGAGATCAAAGTCATCGAGTTACCTCTTACACAACGTCTTTTAGGCCTAAAGGATAAAAAATAAGCTCAAAATCGATCTGTCTTAACAGTTTTCGAGACAATGGTCAACTTCCCGTTTTGACCTTGACCATGACCGAGGAGGTCAAGATGACCGAGTTACCTCTTACATAACGTCTTTTAGGACCAAAGCTCGAAATTGGTCTATCTTTAACTGTTTTCGAGATAATGGTCAACTTCTGGATTTTGACCTTGACCATGCGAAGGAGGTCACCGGGGTTCGTTTTACGTCACGTCGTTTAAGCCAAAAAATTTTAAAATAAGCTCAAAATCGCTTATCTCTAACCGTTTTCAAAATAATGTTCTACTTAAGGGTTTTGACATTGACCATGACCGAAGACGTCAATGGTCATCGCGGTACCTATTGCATAACGTCCTGAAAGCCAAAGGGTCGGAAATAAGCTCAAAATCTTTCTATCTCTAAACCGTTTTCGAGATAATGCTCAACGTCCGATTTTTGACCTTGAGCATGAGCGCTGAGTTCGGGATCATTGAGGTACCTCTTACATAATATTCTTCAGGCCCAAAGGGTCGAAAAAAGCTCAAAATCGCTCTCTCTTAAACATTTTCGAGATAATTATCAACTTCCGTTTTTATTACTTTGACTATGACCGAGGAGGTCAAGGTCACCGAGTTACCTCTTACATAACGTCTTTTAGGTCCAACAAAATAAAAAGAAGCAGAAAAATCGCTCTATCTAAGCCATTTTCAAGATAATAGCTAACTTCCGGGTTTTGACCTTGGCCATGAGCAGGAGGTCAACGTCACCGAGGTACGTTTTACGTAACGTCCTTAAAGCCAAAGGGTTAAAAATAAGCTCAATATGTTTTTTTATATACAGATGTCAGATGACTTATGGCATGAAACTCAAGATCACTGCATAACTAAATATCTCCTACTCCTCATTGTATACGGGTTGGAGTTTCTGTAACGGTTTTCGATACAATGGTCAACTTCCGGTTTTTGAGCTTGATCCTGACAGAGGAGGTCAGGGTCACCGAGTTACCTCTAACATAACATCTTTTCAGCCCAAAGAGTAGAAAATAAGCTCGAAATTGGTTTGTCTTCAACTGTATTCGAGATAATGGTCACTTCCGGGTTTTGACGTTGACCACGAGCAGGAGGTCAATGTCACCTAGATACATTTTTCTTAACGTCTTTTAAGCCCAAAGAGTCGAAAATAAACTTCAAATCGCTGTATCTGTAACCGTTTTCGAGATGATTGTCTACTTACGGTTTTGACATTAACCATGACCGAAGACGTCAGTGGTCATCGAAGTAATTCTTGCATAACGTCCTTAAAGCCAAAGCGTCGGAAATAAGCTCGGAGTCACTCTATCTCTAACCGTTTTCGAGAAAATGGTCAACTTTCAGTTTTTTACTTTGACTCTGACCGCTGAGGTAGAGGTCATTGAGGTACCTCTTACATAATGTCTTTTGGGACAAAAGAATCGAAAATAAGCTCATAATCGCTCCATCTGTAACCGTTTTTGAGATAATGGTCTTAATGGTCTACTTCGTGTTGATAGCAACTGATCATTTGACGACATCTAACATGTGATCATTGGTTCAGAGAATCTGAGCATCTTAATATCTGATCACTGAGGTTCTAGGATCTGAAAAGATATTCATTCACTACATAACGGCTGAAATATTGACCATCGTCCATACTCATCTGCTCACCTGGTCATTGAGCATTTCATAATTTATCAGTAGTGTAGAAATGGGTGTTAAAAACAGGAAATGACGTCATAATGACAGCAAGGGTCATGTGACCAACCCCCTCCCCCTAGGCGGCATAACCCTAACCCTAGACCATACTATGTGTGGAACACATTATGGCGTCATAATAGGCGGCGTATTGTGAGGAAGTGAGGACCCTCTCACATCTATTTTTAGACTGGGTAAATTTTACAACATCTATTTTTAGTAACTTTTTAAAAAAAAGTAGATAACTTTCGTTATGTTCAACCGATTTCAATAAAAATTTTACCGTTTGATCCAGTTTTATAGCTTTTACATAAGGTTGTCACAGGCTATTTGCATATGTGGCTATAAGCAAAAGTTTTACATCCTAAAATTTAAACTTAAAATAAACCCAAAAAAGTAGATAACCTTCGACATGTTTAACCGATTTCAATGAAAATTTTACCTTTGGATCCGGTTTAATGTATAGCCTTTGCAAGTTGTCATAGGCTATTTACATATGTGGCTATAAGCATAATCTTTTTCATCTCAAATTTTTATGTTAGTAAATGTTTAAAAAAGTAGATAATTTCGTCATGTTTAACCGATTTTAATCAAAATTTTACCGTTTGATTCAGTTTTATGTCTAGTTTTTAGCATAATGTGTCGCAGGCTATTTGCATATCTGGGTATAAGAATAATTTTTTTGGGAAGAGCACACCATTCAAAGACGTGTTCGAATGAGCAGCCAATTCAAAGACAAGTTCGAATTATCTTTGGAACATAATACGCCATGGTATTGTTCAACAAGTTGTTGTTCAACATGTTGTTGTTCAACATGTTGTTGTTCCACATGTTGTTCAACCCGTTGTTCAACAAGTTGTTCAACAAGTTGTTGTTCAACACGTTGTTGTTTAACATGTTGTTCAACAAGTTGTTGTTCAACATGTTGTCGTGCAACATGTTGTTGCTCAACAAGTTGTTCTACAAGCTCTTGTTCAACAAGCTGTTGTTCAACAACGATGACAACATGTTGTTGTCATAGTATATAAAGCTTCGTTCAAAGACCTTTTCATCATTTGAAAAGTGTACGTTGAACCGTAAGGATGTATCAATGCAACATTTGTTCGAAATCTCACAATTGGTCTCAAAGTCTTATAAGACACTAAAAGGATACACACGCTTCAGAAATGAATGAAGAATGGGAGATGGATATGGAAAACCCTATGAAAACGCCTTTCACGGAATCTTTGGATGAATCTTCTATGGAAAGTCAAAGTGTCAACATGACCGAAAAGAATGTACATGCTTGTACAGAATGTGGTGTGTTATACAACAGTCAAGAAGCTTTGTTAAAATATATGAACCATTGTGGTGAGGGTGCTGATGACAGCAGTTCAGACAGCAGTTCTGACAGTGAATCAGAAATAGACTCTATTTGGTATGATATGGTCCAAGAGGTCTACGATGACCATATATCAATAAAACTGTTCAATATATGTCTTGCTTTTTCTAAACTAGCTGTAATTGTTGCATAAATTCCTTGAATAACAACTTGTTGAACAACAACTTGTTGAACAACAATTTGCTGAACAACAGCTTGTTGTACAACTTGTTGAACAATAACATGTTGAGCAACAACATGTTGAATGTTCAATTTGTTGAACAACGTGTTGAACAACTTGTTGAACAATATGTTGAACAACTTGTTGAACAACATGTTGAACAACAACATGTTGAACAATACCATGGCGTATTATGTTCCAAAGATAATTCGAACACGTCTTTGAATGGGCTTGCTATTCGAACACATCTTTGAATGGTGTGCTCTTCCCATAAAAAATATGCTTATAGCCAGATACGCAAAAAGCCTGTGACCAATGATCAAACGGTAAAATTTTGATTGAAATCGGTTAAACATGAAGAAAGCTATCTACTTTTTAAAAAAGTTACTAAAACAGATATTGTAAATTTCCCCAGTCTAAAAATAGATGTGAGGGTGAGGGGGTCTTCACTTCCTCACCATGGTTATGCCGCCTATCATGACGTCATAATGTGTTCCACACATAGTTTGGTCTAGGGTTAGGCTTATGCCGCCTAGGGGGGAGGGGGGTTGGTCACGTGACCTATGACGTCATCATGACGTCATTTCCTGTTTTTGAACACCCATTTCTACACTACTTTTATCATCTAGTTTTTAGCATTTCATTATTTATGATGTAGTGGTATTGACGTAGTTTTACCCGTCATCATTTGTCTGGCGATTTGTGATGCTATAGCGTATGAGCACTTGGATATTCATGTTATGGCGTTTGAGCATTTGGATATTCACGTCATGGCGCTTGAACATTTGTATATTGACGCCATCACGTCTGAAAGCCTTATGAATGACAACATAATGCCTTTAAAATAGTCCTGTCTTAATTTTACTTTATTTTTTCTATTTTAACAGTTTTGTCGATGTGTTAAAATAATAATAAACAATGATTTGTATTTTTCATTCAGAACTAACATAACATATGTGGGGGAGGCCAACGAACCCGCGTCGTTGCAGGTTCACTGGCCCCAACAGTGGTTGAATTTACTGCAAATTACCTCACCCCCTGATCTTTCTCTACCAACAATAACTATAAATTTGTTCTTGAAAAGGCTCGCGCTACACAGCGCACACAATCGTGAATTTTTCTGTACTTCGGGCCCACCACTTACAATATCAGGGAAAAGGTCGAATATCAATTCTCTCCAAGCAGCAAAAAAGATTAGAAAGACAGAGCATATTGTTTACATTAAATCTTAGGGATCATCTACGAAGCACGCGAAATTTTTAGTCCTTTTGCTTCCTGTTAACCCCTCAAATACACTCGAAATCTGTGACGTCATCCAGTGAGAAATGGATGGATGGACCGCTTAACCATCTACTCCACTTCCTTCCTCCACATAGTGTCAAAAAATACTATAAAAGGCACATCACTATAACTATAAATCACTAACAACGTTAAACATTTTTTTAATTACCAAAATTTACCTATTGAGGTAAATTTATCTATTTTTTCCTTCTTCTGCTAGATTCAACATGGTTTTCACCAAGGGTTGCTCTTGACCTCACAAGAAAAGAATAAAAGAATGTCACCCGAATCTCTTCTCACATTTTGCAATTTCAAGTGCGGATAAGACCCATTATTGGCATGCAATGTCAAAAGATAAAATGCAATGTTCTCCAGTTAAAAAAAAAAACAACATTATATGCTCACTTAACCAAAATGGTAACTGCTACGTTAATGTAATAGAACTCTTTTTTGCACACTTGTGAAATTTTAAGCACATAAACTAACTTATCCCCTTGATTATCGAGTGAAGCTCCTGGGGTGCATTAGTCAGGAATATTTGCTCCAATCACTAAAACTGGTCCAAGTTGGTCCGTGTGTTGTACACTTTGTTTTTACTTCGCAAAAGCTTTGAATTCGCTTATCTCCACTTTTAATGGGTTCCCTTCCAGTAATATTTACCACGCAATATAAAAAAGAACTTTTTGAGGTACTGTTCAAGATACTCTAACCCTTCCATCCATCCTATGGCCAATCAGAATGCCCGAGACGTCGTCTGCTAGTCTCGTATAAACGACATTCCCTTTTTGCGTGGCGTCGATACAACACGCCATTCTGTGTGCTGCCGGTTTTTTGCAGCAAGGGAACTGGTTTAAGGTGCGAATTGCTTCATTTTTTACTTAATTCACTGCCTAATGGATTGTTTTATCTATTATTGTGCGTTGGGATAAATTTATGGAGCCGAAGTGTGTTTATTCGCCATCTTACTCTTCGGTCTGATTAGGTTGAGTTTGCACGATCACGGAGACACTTTCCTAGTCCCGAGAAGTGCGCCTCTTTCTCCACTTTCATTCAGATCGAGGAACTTACCAGTTCCACCTCAGTTCGTCTAGGAGTAGGATCTTTTCAGGCTGCTGGACCTGATCAGACTCCAAGCTTTACCAGCCAGCTGTGTCATCGCGGAAATGGCCAGTTTTTGCTTAAGCTTTACTCCATGGGTCGCTTCTCAGTCTTTGTAGAGCAGGTTCTGCAAGTCTGACAGCGTTCTCCGACGAAAAGAGACGTTTTCTGTGACGTCTGAGGGTCATTTTCTTTGCCAGGACCGTTTTCCCTTTGTGGTCTTACGGTCACGGGTGCGAGAAGACCATTCTGGTCCAACGGGATTCACAAAACCCGTTACGGTCCGATGGTCCCAGGTGCATCTGAGGCAAGAGAGATCCATATCCGACACGGGTGGTGCCATTACGGTCCAGCCCGTTACGGCCCGGGAACGTTATCGTTCCGGGAAGCATCTCTTTTCGTCTTTCCTTAGACCCAGCGAGTTATTGCGGTGTTTAAGCAATTGTAAACACAGCTTGGAAGGTTAAAGCTTGCAGTTGAAGCAAAGCACGGAGAAATGTAGTTTTGTGCGTTGTTTTATACTACATATTCTCACCGTTGTTTTTCTCTGCTTGCATTTCAGATATGACAGAGGCCAGTCTACATTCTCCACCGTTACTGCCTCAGTGTATCCATCCTCCAACCGCGTGTAACCCCCACTCCATCTGCGACCGCTGTAGACGGAATAGTGGAATACCTCTGTGTGAGCCAGACAGCCAGTGTGGCGAGTGTCTACATCTTTCTCCAGAGGATTGGAAAGTCCTATTACGGAATAGGACCAAGAACGAGCGCAGGAGGGATAAGCGCAAATTCCTTTCGTCAGCTTCGTTTGTTACTCGTGAATTTATTCGTGATACCATGAAGAAGGCTAGCTCCGTTATTCTGGGCCAGGTCTCCACCCCCGTACACGTAGACACTGGTGCAGAATCGGAATCCGCTACGCCAGTTAAGAGACATAAAAAGTCCAAGAGTAAAGGACGTGCATTTTCTGAGACTGTAGCAGAATTGGACATCCCGGAAGGGCAAGAACGGGATCGTCTCCGCGAGGCATGGGCCTCACCTCCTAGAGTGAAACCCAGTGGCAGTCCAGGAGGGGCGTTTAAGTCCCCGTCTGAGGAACAAGTGACTTTAACGCATAAGGATACGGGAACAGTACTTTCGGCGGTTACAGGCCAGTTAGGCATTCCCCCGCGAGAGGACTTATCCCCCCCTCCTCAGCTGCAGCGTCTCCCGAGTGAATTTTCAGCGTTTTTGTCTATGCAATCGCAACTGCAAAAACAACTTTTGGATTTACAGAGTCAAGTTCAGAAGCAGGAGAGTCTGCTTAGTCAAAGGCAAAAGCCTAAACCATCAGCTACGGTTTCTCGTCCTCCTCCGGAAATTCAGTCAGTGGCAGCGATATCGGGCTCGCCTGTACCTCACCTCCCGCTGGACTCTAACGTGGATATTCCCGAAACGGTCACCATCAGCGAGGAGGATTCCGTGGGCGTGCCCCTTTCGGGCCAAGTCTCCGCATTGCTGGAAGATGATGAGGAAATCGGGCCGATGGAAAATTCTCCCCTAGCAGCAGTCCCAAGCAACAGGGAGAAAGAAATTTACACCCCAGTAGGGGAACCCCACATGTCACATTTTTCACAATCCCAACTCCCAGAAGCAGCATCTGATGAACAGGAGTCGGAGGTGGAAGACGGGGAAGAAGAATCCGAGGGTACGTCAGTACATTCCCGTTGTCATTTACCGTTACGGGCAGTGGAGCAGGTGCGTTCTCCCGGCCAAGGGCATCGACTTTGGAGAGATCCAGCGGCAGCGGGCAGACGGCCCATCCGTACTCCCTCTCCACCAGATCTTGCCCCATCGGTCGAGGACGCGGCCCCCTCGAGTTCTGCTTCTACGATTGCACCAGAAGACGTGCCGTTCAGGGATGCCATTCAAGAGATAGCCCGCTTAGCAGAGGTCTCCTGTGGCTCCCCAAATTTAGATAAGGAGGATCCGCCCATTCGGATGACATCTCAGGCAGCTCCACCACAACAGGACTCGTTTATCGCACTAGCCACCAGTGAGGGCATTGCTCATGCTGTCACGGTCCGCGCGAAAGAGTTCAAGAAGATGGACGCCGGTGAGGGTCGCACGTTGTCGCGTTTCCATTTATCTAAACATTGCTCAGTACGACCAGGACCATATCGGTCAGCGGATGAAAAAATTCCCCTAGAGGCACTGGAGCAGCCCGTGAAGCGTACAGTCTGGATGCCCACAGTGCGTAGTGACTCAGACATTCCATTAGTGGAGAAAGACGCAAAGACCATCGAGGCGTCTTCTCGCCACATCCTGAACATTATGTCTTTTCAAGATCATGCACTTAAAGCACTAAAGTCGCGTTGGGAAGAACTTCGCCTTAGTGATCCCGTGTCTGCTAAATTGATGGAATGCCTGGCCTTAGCTACCCGAGACGTGGTCAAACTTTCCACTTTTTTGATGACTTCAATGGTCTACTTACGTCGAGATGCCTTTCTCCAGCACTGCTGGTCTAGTGTCAAAGGTTTGCGGGACCTGCGTCATGCCCCTATCCTGGAGGAACGAGAACTATTTCCTCCCGCCGAGATAGAGAGGGTGAACCAGGAAAGTCGTTCGCTTTCGCAAGATTATGCCCTGATGTCCAGGATGTCTCGCTCCTCCTTCAAACGTCCACTGAAGAGGAAGAGACCACAACAGTCCTCTCCAGCACCGTCTAAGCCGAGTGCGCAGCTACAACAGCCCCCTGTCAAGAAACCGAAACCCAGCCCCGGCAGCAAGACAGAGGGTCCGGCTCCACAGTCGTTCAGGTAGCAGCCAACCAAAGTACCGTCACGAGATTCCCTTATCTCCTGGCGATACTTTAGCAAACTTAAGAGACTTGGAAAATTTACTTTCCTTAAACGCCTCCTTGCCCGTAGGAGGAAGACTAGGAAAGTTTTGGCAGCAATGGGCAGAAATGGGGGCGTCTCGAAGGGTAGTACGTTGGTTAAAGAGAGGTTACTCCCTACCTTTCAAACGAGACCGGAACGGGCTCAGGTGCCCTATTCCCCTAACCGCCCATGCGCCAAGACAACTAGTCACCTCTTACGCCAAGGGGTCAGAAAAAGACCGAGCTCTCCAAGAAATGCTACTGAGCTTGTCTCAAAAACAGGCGATAGAGGAAATGCCAGAAAATCAAATGGGTTTTTTCAGCAGAGTTTTTCTGGTTCCCAAGAAATCCGGAGGGTGGAGGCTGGTAATCGACCTTTCCCCCATAAACGGTTTTCTCCGAGTGATCACCTTTCAGATGGACACGGCCCAGGTGATAAAAGGGTCATTACGGGAAGGGATGTGGGGTACCTCCATAGATCTCTCCGATGCTTACCTCCATATTCCTCTCCATCGCTCGGCAAGAAAATTTCTAGCCTTTCAAGTAGGGAAAAGACGATTTTGGTTTCTGGCACTTCCCTTCGGTCTGGCTACGGCCCCGTACGTTTTCTCCAAGGTCATGAAAGTACTGAAAACATGGGCACGGCTAGAAGGGATGTTAGTCTTTCAGTATCTGGACGACTGGTTTCTGGCGAATCAAGACAGGCAGGTAACCGAGAATCATACAATGTCTTTAGTTCGCAAGGCACTAGAGGTAGGTCTAGTAGTAAACCTAGCCAAGTCCGAACTAACCCCCAAACAGTCCATTACCTTTCTAGGGGAGTTTTGGGATCTGGCAATAGCAAAGGCGTTCCCTACGCCAGAACGCCGCCAGAGAATTGCAGATGCCATAAAAGGTATTTCCCCAGGAAAGAAGGTGAGATTACAGGCCATGGAATCGCTCCTCGGCCTGTTAGTGGCAACAGAGAAGACAGTCCCCCTGGGCCGTCTCCATTACAGGCCATTTCAAAGCCAGGTAAGATGGGCGTTGCATCAGGGTCGTTCACCCGCAGCGAGGATGCAAGTTTCACAGGTAACCCTACAAGCCCTACAGTGGTGGTGCGATGTTCTAATTATGTCCGAAGGAATGCCATTTCAGCCCCCCACCCCGGAGATAGAGATTCAGACCGATGCGTCCCATGCGGGGTGGGGAATTTATTGGAATGGTCAGGTATGGAAGGGCAAATGGCCACCCTCGCTTCAGTCCTACCACATAAACTGGCTGGAGCTTCGGGTGGTCTGGATTGCCCTAATCAAGCTGACCAACCAACTCAGAAACAAGGCAGTCCTTTTTCGGTTAGACAACTCCACAGCCATAGCTTACCTCAACAAGCAGGGGGGCACCAAATCACGATCCCTGTCCAAACTTGCATTCCAAATTCTTTCAAAGGCCAGGGAGGAACAGGTGACCGTTTCCGCCCGTCACCTGGCCGGGAAATTAAACGTCCTAGCGGACTTAGCCTCCAGACAGGGTCAAGTTATCAACACCGAGTGGTGCCTATCCCCTCGGTCCTTTCAGTGGGTGACACACCAATCCCCATGGGGTGCCCCGACTCTGGATCTGTTTGCAAACGCGATGACCACCCAACTTCCCCGGTACGTGTCTCCTTGCCCGGACCCAGCAGCTTGGGCAGTAGACGCTCTCAATTGTCAGTGGCCACGGGACGAGGTACTGTATGCCTTTCCCCCACAAGCAATCTTAGGGCAAGTCCTGCAGAGAGTAATCGAGTTGAAACCACCGTTCCTATTACTCATTGCCCCATGGACACCGGAAGCCCCATGGTTCGCCCTCCTACTCCATTGCAAGGTAGTAAGGTCGATACCGATCCCATGCCACAACGAGTTGCTATCACAACCCCATTGGCATCACTTCCACCCCTCCCCTCGCTTACTGAACCTCCACCTATGGTGTCTGACCAGTCCTTTCTGAAAAACAAGGGTTTTTCTAAGCAGGTGAGAGAGAAAATAGTAAACAGTCACAAGGGTTCAACGGCCAAAGTTTACAGGTCGCAGTGGAATAAATTTGCCGCTTGGTGTAGCACTTCTAAGCTAGATCCGTTTCAGGCTAGCCCAGCAGTGGTAGCGGATTTCCTCGATCACCTTTTCACGGAGGTGAAATTAAAGGTAAGTTCCATCGAGGGCTATAGGGCCGCTATAGGGTCAAGACTCAAAGCGTCTACAGGCTACGACCCGGGCGAAGATACTTCCCTATCACAGCTAGTAAGACATTTTAAAGTAAGCTCCCCACCCTGCCCATCCAACATAGCGCAGTGGGATTTATCAATAGTCTTACAGTATCTTCAGCGCCCAGATATATTTAGTAAGGACGTGATTTCAGCAAAAAACGCAACATTAAGATTCACGTTTTTATTGGCCTTAGCTTCGGGCAAAAGAAGAGGCGAAATCCATGCCCTAGACAGAAAGGTAAATAAAGATAAGGGTACATGGGAGAAGGTCACCCTAGTCCCTAGAGCAGGATTCATGGGAAAAACCCACATCATGACCCAAGGGATGGGAACGTTCGATCACATTACTCTCCCATCCCTACCAGATGACCCCGACTCAGACGGTCTGGTCTCTTTGTGTCCCGTCAAAGCGCTGCAACAGTATTTGGAAATGTCAGAGGCCTACCGATCAGATAATCAGAAGGCTCTCATCATTTCGTTTATGCCGAAATTTAACAAAGATCTTTCGAAACAGTCGATCTCAAATTATATTAAAAGGATCATTTTGGCAGCCTATGACGATGCACAAATCGACCCTAACCCGTTAGGGGAATCAAACATCAAAGCCCATCAGGTAAGGCAAGTAGCCAATTCCCTCAGGGCGGTACGCAACGTGTCCCTTTCGGATATATTAAAAACAGGTTGTTGGGTTTCCCCCAACTCGTTTGTTAAATACTATCTGAAAGATTTTTCTCAAGATGAATTGTCTGGCTTATATTCATTAGGACCGTTCGTGGCTTCAGAAACGACCATTACAGGCTGAGTGTTTCTGTTGTAGGAATGCTTCTCCCAAGTTTAAGAACAAGGGCAAGCACAAGAGTAACTTCTCCAAGGGCCGTAATGGGAACAGTAACAACAGCAACAAGCCACGAAAGTAACAACCTACAAGAAGGTCTTTCCTTCTTACTCTGAACATTTCGCCTTTCGCTCAGGTCCTTGGGACCATTTCGGTTCGTGCTTATATTAAGTTACGGACGAACGCTGGACGGTTATGTTTAATTAAGCATTTATTTACTCCGAAGTGTTCAGGATCGCATGTGTAATGAGTACAGCCCAGTCTTCGGTCTTACGGCTACTCGGATGCTTAAGTTTTGATCTCCTTTCTTCATGTTTTTCAGAAAGAAAGGGGGGGGGACCATGTCGGTCCCAGACGTACCCAGTGACCGTACACCCGTTGTAGCCGGAAGGCCGAAAGCCGGTTTATGGTTCATGGTATGAGGTACCATAGTATCATTATGGGCTTATGGGACCATAACGGCCCCATATAGGAAAACAGTCATAAATAAGCAAAATTTTTTCTGTTTTTCATTTTATGACGATTTACAGTAGTTTTAGTACTATCTAGTCAATCGCTATGAGTTTATTTCAAATAAACGTGGTAATTTATCAAATGAGAAGAAGAAAAGTTAGACAGCGGACTCGCTTTCTTTTTCAAGTTTGAATTGCATGTCTTGTAAGACACTTCAGTCACTTTACTAGAAGTGTCAAAGAGTTTATTTGCGTAATTCCTATGGATTTACGATCGTTTTGTAGTACTTCTAAATAAACCTAATTGTTCATCAATACATAGCAAGTGAATAGTGAGAACTTGAGGAAGGGATCCATCCGGTGGGCGGTTGGAGGGGGATGGTGATAGTTCTCAAAAAAGATGATGGCATGGTTGGAAGCCTTCTCATCTCAACTGACAGTTGCTGTGATATTTTTTACTTTGTTACGATTTACCTTATGTTGAAAGACCGGAATGGTACGCCTCCGGACTTTATTTAGGAAATCATTAAAAGAATTGAAACTTAGCTGACAAGTTTTATTTCTTCTTTGCGTCGAGTGCACAGCACTCCTCGCCTATATGCAATGAGCTTTTACAAGCCATAGTGTAATTCGCGACCTTTTTGGGCAGTTCAAGAATGGCAGGCTCCCCTGCTCCGGACTCAAGTCCCATTAAAAGTGGAGATAAGCGAATTCAAAGCTTTTGCGAAGTAAAACTATCGTTTTATTTCGTAAAACGAGCTTTTACGAGTAAAAGCGCAATTCGCGTTCTCCACTTTTAACTTTGATTTTAACCCGTCCCATCCATCCCCAACTAGCCTGGGCGTGTTTTACCGCCTTTTGGGGCTAAAAAGGGAATGTCGTTTATACGAGACTAGCAGACGACGTCTCGGGCATTCTGATTGGCCATAGGATGGATGGAAGGGTTAGAGTATCTTGAACAGTACCTCAAAAAGTTCTTTTTTATATTGCGTGGTAAATATTACTGGAAGGGAACCCATTAAAAGTGGAGAACGCGAATTGCGCTTTTACTCGTAAAAGCTCGTTTTACGAAATAAAACGATAGTTTCATACAACACAAGTCTATTACTTTAACGCAAAATAAGAAGCCTAATATTGCATATTTTCAAGTTCTAAAAATTCTTTTATAAAATAAAATATTAGATAATAAAAACAAATATTTATTTGAACAGTCGAAGAAGCGCAAATTGCTTGAAAAGCTTGTTCCCATTTACCCACACCAAATTTGGCTCTTCAAGCTACAACAATGTCAGTTTCATTTTACATGACAAAGCCAAATTGGTCAATGCTGACTGACCATCATGGAAAGGTTAAAATAATGCCTCTAGATACGACCGTGTCAAATGCACTGCTTGATATGGTTGGGCGAAAATGAGTGCCCGGTGAGTAACAAGTGTTCCCAGCGATCAATCGGTCGTTTGACGACGTGAGTGCTGCGTCTTTGGATTTTAAATTAAAAAAAAAATTAACACCTTTCTTGTGTTTGGTGTTTTAATGCAAACCATTGTGATAAACAGAAATGGATTTAATGAGACACCAAATTTCTCTGTTTGCTTGTGGTTCTGTGCTTGAAATGAAGTTGAAATCCTGCCTTGCTTGTGGAGAGTGGTGAAAAATCATTGACTGATCACGTGATTGGTCACGTGCTCAGTATAAGCCAGTGTGACGCAGTTTTTGAAACCTGTTTTTTTTTTCGGCTTCGCTGCAATAAAGTCAACTGTACAAGGAGGTGAAAACATATATCTTTGTCAAGTTCAGAACAAGCATACTTATTAAGATCTGCATTATCATTCACAACATGGATGTATCGAATAGTTTCAACCACTGTTCTTATTTTTTTTCAAGGCACCGCATATGCAGTCATATATCAATTCCGCCAAATGTTTTCTACTTTTGTTCTCCACGGTGTGAGGTGAAATTTAATTCAATTGGCTATGTGTTGTAATTAGGATGGAACACCATACAGGGTAAATTTTTGTGTAACCCCCCCCCCCCCCCCCACACACACACACTGTTAAAACTGAATATTGGTGAACTCAAAGTAATTATCCAGGTTCCAATGATATGGGCTTGTCTGGGATCCACTATATACACTATAAGATCAAAATAAGCCAAAAATTCATTTTTTAGCTTTTCCGAGTACATTCGGACACTCTATAGTTACCCGCTGTCACCCTCAAACACATACACACAGACATATAGACACACATACAAACACACACACACACCCATATATATATATATATATATATATATATATATATATATATATATATATATATATATATATATATATATATATATATATATATATATATATATATAAATATATATATATTTATAACAAAGAATTTTATCCGCACCACTTGCATATGCAGTACAATTAGATTCGCGCTGCATCATAATTTACAACCTGCTGTGGTTAGATGTGTGTCCGAACTGTGAAGAGCGCCGGCGTCTTGCCAGGAATGGACGTCGGGAACGGACGCCGGGAAAGGACGTCGGGGCTGAGCAAAGGGCGATTGAAAGCAACTGAGTCTTTAGGTTGAGATTACCATGATATCAATTTTCAAAAAACACCAATAAGTTTAAAAACAAACATTATTTCCGAATTAGTAATATATCGACAGTCATTAGCAATTTCAAATTTTTCGGAAATTGCCAAGATGTTTTCTTACAACTAGACACCGAGTCCTGACCGACTTTCTTGGACTTCTATATAATGTCGAGCTTTCGTTCCCAACAACTACAACAGTTCTTGATTTAAACTTAAGATATGTTCATCACAACGGTAATAAAATAGCTGTTTACGTTACTAAAATAAGTCACAACTCGAATATAAAACCATTTTCAGCGATTTGGACCAACCAAACAAGGATTTGTTGTGTTTATGAATGAAGTCGGAGGTATTGAAGAACAGAACCTTTGATACAAAATTTCCTTGTAAAATATTTGAAAACTGTAATGTTAATATTTTTGAAGTGACAGACACATATACACACAAAAATCTTTGCAATTGTGAAGGACCGGGTTATTAATTGTGCAACGGGGACCAGGCAGGATAATTTTAAAGATGCACTTACAATGTAAACAACATATTGTAAAGACACTGTTCTTGCATTTTTTTAAATATAACAGCAGCACATAGAATTTATTTAAGAATAGGAACGCAATCCCCCTAGTTCGTTATCTTCTATTTCAATGAAGTTACAGCCCAGAAGAAGGCACAGCAAATTATTTTTAACTTCAATCATAATTAGCTTCAGATAAGAAAATTCGGCTACATAAGACATGCATATCGGAAAAATACATGATTCAGGCTTACCTATGGGTGGAGAACCCACACTAGCCTTGACTGTAACCGTGTCGCTGGCTGGCTTTCCTACAGCTGTCGTTGTCTCGTGGGCTGTTTGATTTATTTGGGCAATACAAGCAACTGCATTTGGACCTTTCAGACATTCGTAAATTGGTGTGGGTAGTACTGGCGGTCCATTAGGAAGACCTAGTTTTTCCAATATAGCGCGCCGGATTAGTTCTTCATGATATTGTTTAATTGTCAGGCCTGTATTTGAACGCTGTACGCTACATTCTGGAGTCGTACAGGATTCCTCATTGCCATATTGTTCTGTTGGATTTGCTAGTCTGAAGTCCTGTGCCCCAGTGTGCTGCAGTTGATTGTATATAGTCACTATAATCATCGCTAATCGTATCCGATGCAAATTGCAATTTTTCTTGTCCTTCTGGGTAACCCCTGATCCGGATGCTCCGTGCATTCTAGGCGATGACGGCCGCTTTACAAGGCGACACACGCGAGCTACCAAGGATACCATGGACCAACTTGTTCTACTTTTTTGTCACCACACCGGTGCTTTTGATCTGATGCACAGGCCAATACAAGACGCACTTCAACGTCAGTGGGCCCTTTAATATGCCTTAAAGTGCAAGGTTGCTTAAGTCTTATCTTGTTAGCAGTGCTATATCAGCTGTTCAAAACTACTGACATGCCATTTGTCGAGATTTTGTTATTGTACTCGTTGAATATTTGGCCACAGTTGACGCACCGATTTTTTTTAAGTAGACTAATTGTTCTTTGTGCGTGTTTTGTCTGATGACAATAAGTGAAACTATATCAGTTCAAACTTTGCGTTTTATGAACAATTTGACGTGTTTCTTTTAATATGATGAAAAAAATTACCCACCTAAGTATTAATTTAACGCAATTTATTTATTTTTTTTTTACCAATTCCAATAAAGTCAAGGCAACTTTTAAGCATTGAAAGCAAATACAACACGAGTGTAAGCAGATTGATGGTCTTCCTATGTAATCCCAGTTAAAAAGTAAATTGTTCGTTGCTGTAATTGACGACTGTTATGTTTAAAGTGTTCCTCGTTATGGCTATGTGAAGAGCTGCTATTTCGAATAGAATTTAGATGAAAAACTACAGCAAGCATGCAGTGCTGGTTCTATCCTTAACAGAGTAAGAATGATATTCTTTGACGGGGTTATGCCTTATATACCCCCTTTCTTCTCGCGCCAGAGAAATCGATGAACTTGAAGTGTATCAACGCAAAACTTGTGTGACGTTTTGGTCAATGTGCAATTGCAAGTTCAAATCTCCGATCTGCATCGCTGCATTGGAACATCCCATTTGATTTAAAAGAGGGATTTTTTTAACACTTGACAAGCCTTTGGCTTGCAAGGGTTATATGAATTTGTGCGAGCAAAATTCGTCCTTTTTTTTCTTGACACTTTTCCCGATTTTTTGTGTCTTCTTCTTCTCTGACACTATGGGCCCTACGACCATGAAACTTGGGACTTATGAAGAGCTTGATCTGAACATTGCATGTCACTTTTTATTTTCGTCTTTGATTTCGTTTTCTTTGTTAAAACGCCATGTGAAAAGAGGGTATTTTTTGCAAGTAAATGCGTAGCATTTAACGACAGCAGAGAATACACATTTGCTCAGTGAGCTTTGTGCGATCTCTCACTGCGTAAATAGATAACAAGGCGTATGCCTGGTCAGTCAATAAAACTTTAAATCAACAACAACCAAACACTACTCGGCTTATAAGACGTATTTAAGCTGTGTTGTTTGCAATATATTATTCAAGAAATAACCCATTGAAGGAAGTATTTTTGCGTTTTAATTTTGTCAAGTGTTTAACATTTCGCTAGCGGAATGAACTTCTAGTTTAAAAATTATTTGATTAGCGGGGTGGTCTGCGGAATGCGTATTAAATAATAGATATAGTCATGGTTTCTCCGTAGGCACGTCTCAACTTTGTGTAGCGCTCGCGTTGACTCAGGAACACCCATAAAGTAACTATACGAGAAGGAAAGGGGATGTGGGGGGGGGGGGGTGTGGGGGGGGGGGGGAGGGGCGGTTGGGTAGAGGCGTCATGAGCTCGCTCTGTTCTATGTGATGTGTGCACTTTATAGATAGTCCATGTTCATGTTTTATGTTTTAGGCACGACGCAAATATACACACACACAGATATATATATATATATATATATATATATATATATATATATATATATATATATATATATATATATATATATATATCTATATCTATATCTATATATATATATATATATATATGTTACAGGCAATTTGTGTTTTCAGGCAATTCATGAATTGCCTGAAACTTTCAGGCAATTCGTGAACTGCCTGTAGGGGTCAGGCAATTCGTTAATTGACTAAAATTTTCAGGCAGTTCGTGAATTGCCTGAAATTTAAGGGTTCCTTGTTCACAAATTGCCTGAAGACGTTTCAGGCAATTTGTGTATCAAACTAGACCGAATTTCGCTACACGTAGCGAAATGACACCCACTTGCAATGGTCAAGGTCACCGAGGTACCTCTTATATAACGTCTTTTAGGCCCAAAGTGTCGAAAATAGCTCAAAATATATATAGCTTGCGTATAGAAACAGCCTAAATGAAAAGGGAACAGATAAAAAGTGCTTTGACGATTTAGGGTAAATGTCGCTACATAAGTGGTAAGATCAAAGAGTTCAGTAGAATGCGGAAAAATGAGTAAAAATCTTGATCTTTTCTTTTTTATCCAGATTACATACAGGTTTTTGGGTCCCCTTTCTCAGCATTTTTTATTGTTTAGTGAATTTTTGTGATTTTTTTTCCGCAAAGTTTTGGGACTTTGTGTGTTCCATCTCCCCCCCCCCCCCCCAAAAAAAAAAAAATCTTGGAAAGAAAGCGGTTAAAAGCTTTAGCTAGTGGGACATTTAACAAACTGAATAAGAATCCATTTTGTCAACATTCTGTAAAGGCAAATGCTGATGAACATGAAAAGCAAATATTTACAAAGCACTTATTCTTTCTTTGGTGGACAAAAATGATACACGCAATAAAAGACATGTTATCTATAGAAACCAATTCATTGGGCTTCTCATAAAAAAAAACCAAAACAAAAACAAACAAAAAAAATTACTGGCGTTAAACTGGTGCAAGGGAAAACTGCTGTGAACAGTGACGCAAGTTCAGCAACACATGTAGAATTCATCACTATATCGGGCCAACAGACTCCTACTTTCATTAATTTGGTCCCGTTGCTCTAACCGCCACCCCCTGCCCCCTCCCTCTCTTGTGATATCTGTATTTTTTGTCATGTGTCGTTGAAGATGCATGTTTATGTCAACACCAGTCATCAGACACCCACGATACAGGATCTACATCATGTGATTCGGTAAATGTGTTGTGCTTCATGACAAGAGGTGGGGGGGGGGGGGCGGGGGCGAGGGTGGAGGGGGGGGGCACTGCAGCTGTATCATAATGCAAGTATGTCCCTAATATCCGCCTTTATTTCGACTGCTTTAACGTTTAGGCATACAGTCAGATAGTTATGAGGCAATAAATATGTCCGTAACCTTACAGTCAGATAGTTATGAGGTCATACCTATGGCTGTAACCATACAGTGGGATAGTTCTGAGGCAATACTTACGCACATAACCATGCATTGGGATAGTTATGAGGTCATACTTATATCCACAACCATATAGTGAGATAGTTATGAGGCAATAAATATGCCCGTAATCATACAGTGACCATACAGTCAGATAGTTATGAGGTCATACTTATGCCCGTAACCATACAGTAAGGTAAATTATTAGGCTATACTTATGCAGACAACAATTAAATGAGATAATTATGAGGTACTACTTATGCACCTAGCCATACAGTGAGGTTGTTTTGAAGTCATACTTAGGCACATAGCGATATAAACTGGAGCACTTTGTCTGTGACTGTGTTTTTGAAGGATGTGTAATTAACAGTAGAAAATTATAGCATCTACAACATCGAAATATGCCTGGAATTGTTCATCTAGCAGTTATTTATCATATCACCTGATATCCTGACACTGCAATGGCGTCACCTATAAGCACAGTGATAAGGCTATCACAAGACTGCATATCATGCGTAACAGATGAATTGTGCCTTGGCTGGAGGACGTGAGATATCTGCACAATAATTGTGTCACATGTGTAGAAAGCGATGTGTCCGCTGGAAGACTTAATTGTGCAGACTACTATTGGTTGTTCCATTGGACGAAAGTGACCTGGCCATCGCACGTTGTTGTCCAACAGCTAACCTCTACGACGGTCCGCTATGTTCGGCCTTATAGCTTTTTGGTCAACCGACTCGATGCGGATTCCGCTTAATTTAATAAGGAACTAGGTTAAAAAGCAATCCGCGTTGTGTTCATGCATAACAGATTTATCTCCCTCGGGATCAACTATTTCATAATAACGATCTATCGTAAGACACAATACTAAAACCGAATAATGATGCCCCAGAACAGTAACATAGGGATATCCCCAGGCATAGCATCAGATCCCCCTCTTCCACACGCTAATAATTTATGCACGACCCTTTCTCATTCTGGATAAACAGCAATTCATCTCTGATACGAACATTTGCTCTAGAAAAAGAATCACAAGGTCAGATAAAGAAACGGACTTACGCAATATTCTTTTGCTACACTTCAAAAATTCTAAGTACAATGACGATAAAATTATTCTAAGCGGGATAATCTGTAAGCTTAAAGGGCAAATTATTTGATGCAATCCATGCTGAAAGCTATAACCTCACAGTTGTACATCTCATGTTAGTGCTATTAAAGTCTCTTGTTTCTTTTATCCCAGTACTGTGACGTCAAATGGGGTGCATTTCGATGAGTAAAGCCAGCACCTTATCCTCGGGTTTCCTAGTATTTTATTTTTCCGTTTGTCTAGCCATTCTGTCGCCGTCGTATCAAATAAAAGAAATAAAACGTCTACTGTTCAAAACTACAACCCACCATAGAAGATCAATCAAAGTTAATAGATGGTCCAGAATTTTTCACAAGTAACATTTTGATATTACGCAATACATCTCCAAAATTTCACACAAACATTTCCCCACTAGAGGCCTTTCATATATATGTATATAAAAAATACTGACCAAACTCGGGAAGGCAGGCAGTACGACGTTTTGGTTTTTAAGGAGATGTTGATGCACTCTCCCTCATCAAATCACGAAAAATATCTTTTCAGTTCACGGGGACTGTGAAACTGAACACGCCCAGCCTATTCGCTAATAAAACAGAATTAAACAATTTAAATAGTAATCTACCAAATCATTGAAAGAAAACGTATTAAGTACAAACGCCCATACCAGCGATAATAGGGTTTCTATACACCCGCTGTCTCCAGAAGGAGTTAGGAATCAGGAAGTGACTGAAATTAAAGTTTATGTTGTGCGACATTTATCAAACATTTATTCACGGTCTTTTTTGGTGTGATGTACCGTGTTAATCGCAGTTCAAAAAGCACTGTACACCAAATGTTTTAATGGAAGCAAATCTTAGTATTAGAAGGAGTTATTATCATGAGTAAGAGCACCCTAATGACATGAAAACCCATTATTTAAAACATCTGTTTAAAAATTTGTTACAATGTTGCGGTGTTGATCCGAGAGATCTATCTGTTATGTATAAACACAAAGCGGAGGGATATTTTAAAAAGTAATTCCTCACACTTACGAGTACTTTGTTTGTTAATTGGAAGTTGGCTGCTGACACCAAACGGCAAGGTTGCCGACGTGTATTATATATAGGAAATCAGTTATGTGAGTATATTCCACAAGTCTGACCATTGGGTTATATTACTAGGTAAGTAAATTTCTGAAATATTAAGCTAAATAAATAAATAATAAGGTAATTCAGTTATGCATATAGCTAAAGCCTAACCATCTTCGCTATGTATTCACAACGCAGACACACACACACACACACACACACACACACACACACACACACACACACACACACACACACACAGATATATATATATATATGACGACATCATTAAAAATAGTACAACTGTGTGGACACATCACAATAAGACTGATCCGGTTTGCAAGATATAAACTGCAAGGTGGAGAAGTTTATTAAAGTAAATGCAAAAATCCAGAACGCTCTGACAATGCAATTGACTCCACTGTTGCTTCTTTTCCACAAAGCAATCAGATAAATATCTTCGATAAATTGAAATTCTTTCTCTGGCGATAACAGGTTCCGGTTGGACAGTAACAAAATGTTTTTGATACCTGAAGGAGCTGGATATTATTTTATGCGTTTGATGTTACAACAATTCAAAGACACTCAAAATATTTTCTTATCAGGGATTTAAAAAATGAACTTATAAACTTAAAACAAATATGATTCTGTTTCAACTTCATCAATTGGTCGATACTTTTTTCGTTGTGTTTATTATCTATGCTATGACGTTAACCTCCTCCACAAGTTACGCCTTTCTATTTATCGCTCAGCTGTTTGCATACCATAACATATCTCAATGTTGTTCTTGCTAATTATGTCTATAGAACAAGTATATCGTTGACATGATTTAAAGTCGATCCATTGACACCTACTTGATGAAATATTGCAAAACGAATATACATGAAACGGTACTGTATGTTTTGTTTAAATACTTCAAAACATTTTGTACTGAGATTCTGGATTTGCATTATTGTCTTTCGTTTAAATGCGCACAAAGCGAGACATACAGAGTTTGATAAAACATAAAAAAGATCTGACTTGAAAGTGAGAATTATCTAAAAATATGCATATTAAAGTCATACTTGCGCCACAGGAGTTTAGATATGAATCAAAATATCAATGAGTGACCCAGAAATTCAACTCGAGAATGTCGATGACTTGCAGTCTGCGTTATCTTATTTTAATACACAGCAAACTGGTTCTTGTTCTGACTGAACCCTTCCTATCTTACCTATTCTATACGTTCGATATGTTACGTCAAAGCACAAACTAAAATCTGTATCAATGACATATTAAGTATACACAGCAACATGCACGAATTCCTTGTGAAAACCATATTAAACTTTTCAAACGTTCTTTTTCCAAAAAAATAAAATATTATTTACTCATTCACTCAAATGCTTACGCGACAGCCTCACATATATTCACATCAAGAATAACATCTAAGAAGTTCGGTCACCTTAGTTAAATGCTTACTGATATCTTTTACATTATTTTACTTTGTCAGTTTAAAACCATACTTGCAATAAGAGGTGAAGGCATAGCTATCAGTATGATACAGAAATATCAATGGTTTTAGCACTCCTTCAAAGTTTTTGTTATGTTGCCTAGTGTTCATACAAGATCACTCTCGAGAAAAAAGATACAACTGTAGCTATCATCTTAATAAACATTGTCGCTAATTAAAAATCCTTATGAAGCCGGACCGAAACCAAATGCGTGGGATGAGATGCAGAGTTAAGTGTGATGTGCACTAAAACTGGTTTTTCTTAGATTGCCATTGTAAAATAATAATAGTTCGAAGTACAAAAAGTGATAAGCTCGTGAATGACATTTGTTCTCTTTTTCGAGTCCAGCTTTTTCATAAATCAACTTCTTACATGGGTTTATATCTGTCATCAAGTGTTATAATGTCCTAAAGTAGTGTAGTTCATCGAGTTTACATTGGGGTTTACAGGCTGCAATCAATCAGTGGTAATTTATATCCTCAAGTGCTAACTTTACTGAATGACGTTACTGACTCCCACGGAACCAAATTCTAATCAAATTAAATTAGCAAAGGGTCCACAGAAACTGGAAATCTGCATTTAAGGTGAGAATACAGTAAAATCTCATTCTGGGCAAACCCTGAAATACCGGACAACTGCCAATACCGGACAAGATTTCTAAGTCCCGTTTTTCCCATTGGTTTACAAGACCCCTGAAATACCGGCCACCTCTATATACCGGACACAACCCGCCAGTCCCCCCGTTGTCCTGTGTAGGCAGGTTTTATTGTAAATAGCAGATGTGCGACCTGTACTTCGCGGAACTTGCTAAGGAAGTAAACGTTACAGAACATCATTTGTATTAATTTCTTGATGTGAATAATGGCTTATGAACACTTATGTTATTAAAGTGACACGAAAAATAGTTCGTTAACAAATTCGGTTTTAATGATATATTTAATTAATAATTTCAAGATGATATAGTATTAGTAGACATTAATCATTATTGATATCCGACCCTTTCCCCAAATATACATTTTTTACTTGCACTAAAACAATTTTCTTCAGACCATACTTAAGACATTTTGAGTCTCACCCATTTATTACATTTATTAAAATTTGATAAGTCACTTCAACTTCGTTGTGAAGGTCCTGTATGCGCTTATCATTTTGGTTTTACTTCTTTGAAAACTAGTACGTGGCTACAGCAATTTTTTAAATTAAAACGCTGTAATGTCTTGAATATTCTTGTCATTGTACCAATAGATGTGAAAGTAAAGAGCCTCTATTCTGTCACATATAATATTTAAATAAAAATCAAATAAACCGTTTAAGAGAAATATAGCACAATAGTGTTTATATCATTATCAGCTGGTAATCTCGAGACGAAAAAATTAACATTATGTTTTTGAGAATAATTAAGCCTTTTATTTGATTAAGTATTTAACAGTTTGTCAGCAATTACTGCAGCCCTGTATTGTTTATTGGCCGTACGTGATTGTTATTCAATAGAAAAAGCCATAATAGAACAAGGCTAATGATAAAAGAGTAATTTTATTCCAGTGTTTCAACCCTTTTGCATTTCATGTCATCTATGGCAAAGTGTCTATATGAGGAAAAATGGTATCTTTTGCCAAATTATATTGACCTAGTAAGCCCTTTCATATCAATTAAATTATTTGTTTGATATGGCATACCAATAAGCATTTAAATTAAAGGTGATTTGACAGAGTGCTATTGATTTTTCATAGCATTTGTTTTAGCTAAGTACATATAAATTACAAGTATTTTGGGAACTAGTCCTCAAAACATAACTAAACGTAATCGATTTCAGCTTTGCCGAGATAACAGAAACGAAGTCAGTCCCAATTTTCTGGCTACGTGGTAATTTATATGAAAGGTTGTAAGAAAACAACAAGCGCTCTAGAAATGTACGTACAGTTTGGCAATTTCTGAGATGCTAACCTCTTCCAATGACTTGTTTAACCAGTTCCTTCAAGTCTTTTACAGCGATAAGAACCAGTTTGCTGCCCAAATAGATCGCCGGAAGCATTGATATTGTATTTTGCTTAGCTATTACATCACACCTCCCTCACTAAATAAGACCGACCAAAATATGATAGAAAATAGATTTAACCAATTTCATTGTGTCATGTAACATTTGATAAATTGGTGGCGTTTTGTGCTAAAAACCCACGCTTTCCTGTCTTCTCATTATTGCTGGCGTGACTGTTATATTGGTAAGACGTTCACCTCTTGGGAAGTAAGGCAAAACTTCAGAGATAACAACACAATTCATTGAATCTTACAGGCACCATAAAAACCCCTCCTCTTGTGACAAATTCTCAATTTTGTGAAATCATTTCTGCAAGGTAGTATAAAAATGCAATAAATATTATTCCTTTTATATATTTTTTTATTAATTTATTTCGTTTTGATACTTTTTATTTACTTTCATTGTTATATGCTTAAGATCATTGGTTTGTGATGCGTTTTACTTGCTTTGTTATGATTATTTTCTTTGTGATGCGCTTTAGTTGTTCTTAATTATCATTTGGTTTTTAATTAAATGTTTTTATGACAGCAGGTAACAATTTCACTTGTGTTTTAAGGATAATTCGTATGTATTTTACTGGTAATTATGATATTTGCATGCGTTTTAGTTATTTTTCGTTTAATGATAACCTTTGACTTGTGTTTATGATAACTGATTTGCCTTTTCTTCTATAATAATCATTTTAAAAAAAAACAAACCAGAAATATAAAGTTGAAATAATTTTAGATTTTAATATGACATGTTGCTTGCTAACTGACTGCATTTTGGCTATAGAGATCTTTCTCCTTATCGCTTTCGCAGATGTGTTCAATGTATTAAATTCTCGTAAATTCACAACTAGTCAATATTTATAAAGTCATCCAGAAACGTGACAAGTTATTTAACATACATTTTGATTCACAGGTAGTGCCATAGACTGGGGGCCAAGCAAGTATATATCCCAATCGTTCTGCAGTCAAATATAACAATTACTGTATTCCCCAGTTTTTGTTGCATCGCAGAAAATGCAACGCATCTGGTAATTCTTGAACAGTACTTAAGTATGCAAAGCCACCCATGACCACCATTACATTTATAGATATATAGAGCATTAGTCTAGGTATTTTGCATTCGATTCGAAGGTCTGTGCTTGACCCACGCAAACTGTTACAAGTATCTGAAGCCGATATAACGTACATCAGCTCCATGATCTATCACTATTTTAACGCAGGATCGAAATATATGTTGCTGGCACCTAATATACAACATTCAATATTCTCTTTAAGTAATATTTCACGACATTTCACCCTCAAATGTATCAAAAAGTAACGTCTGTTTCGTTGTGATGAAAGTCTTTCTTACAAAACGTCTGCCAGAATGATGTTAGTTTTCTTCAATAGTTGACAGTGCACGTATTTAAGAAAGATCAAGTTTTTGCAGCATATATCACCCTCAGATACGCTTAATCGCTTAATCCATTCTTAAACATCATAAACGTTGCCTTTTGTATATCGAAACTGTATTGTATGTATGGTGTAAGGAAATACTTGAAAATATATTTGACAAGTACAAAACTGCATAAATTATGAGAGATTATATATAATCTGTAATATATAATATAATAAAATACAATATATAAAACCACGAAATAACATAAATTCGATATCACCTTTGGACTGGCCGACTTTTGGGCTCGGGTTGCCAATGCTACAGGCAACGAGATGAATTTTGTCAGTCCACCTGTTCATCTTTTTAGGATTCTCTGATTTTAGAGTTCTCTCTGGCTGCGTGCTATAGTGAAAGGTAAATCAAACCGTAACTGATCTAACCAGAGAAACAGAAATGCTATAATGAGGTCAAAATCTCGTAGGCAATTATGCACTCAGTATTTGCGTCATTCCTGCCAAGTAGTTGAGGAATAGCTGTGTTATAATATGTTATGAGCACACCTTGCCAATAATGTGTGTACACTTAAGGCTGACGAATAGTGTGAAGACAAATAAATGCAGGATTTAGTGGAGTTTTAGTTAGATAAGAGGCATTGCACCTTGCAATGTGTAGGGGTTTTGAGAGAAGCGCAAACACTGCATAAAATTGAAAGGTTAACATTCAACATAAACATGTTTACCGCTTGCTATTGTGAATTGGTTTTCAGAAATAAATTGACTATAATTATATATTTTCAGTAAATTTCTCAGCACTAGAGACATAGAACCAAATATGCAATATTGACATTGATATCCACCCGAGTACCAGGATTAATTTTGCATTTAGATTGCCATCAAATTTTTATGGTCCTTTACGGCTTGGTAGTAAAATTTTAAAAACCTTTCACTTCTGAAATGATAACATTTCAGAGATTGGAAGTAGAAAGAAATCAAGCCATAGCATATAAAGGAACTGCAACACTCGCAAAAACAACCGAAAGCATTGTCGGTAGAATTGCTATAATCTATCTTGTTTTGCAGGGTCTTTTAAAGAGTGTCTGTAATTTCGTGCTTTGTGCAGGCGCCTTTGAAAGTGCTGGTTCAAGTTATAGGTATTGCAGATCAAATTTGTGTATTACTGTTAAACAAACCAATGGCTTGTTTATAATTTTGGTTCCTCTTAAAAATGGGATTGATCCGTGGGTTTAATAGCCTCATATCAGCTGGCCAGTAAATGGCATGCTTTCTGACATCTAATCGTCTGGCAAATTGTCGCATTTTCGTTTAATACTTTATTGCATTAGTAGACTATTTTGATTCTTTCATGTAATTGCTCAAACCACTGACAGGAGACAACAACGGATCTAAGTTGTGTTTGATTCTCGGGATGACAATGACCTAACATATTCTCATTCCAAAAAAACCTTTATCTTTTGTATTAAGGTAGCATCTAAGTAGTCGACTCGGAAAAGTAGTCTGTATTTCATTTGGTTATTTGATGTGTATTTAAGTTGTGGTTGGCGTTTTGATCTTAACGTCTCTAATATGCAGACTTATGAGTTTATAATGTTCGCGTCATTTCAGCCAGCATTAGTTTATCAGCCTTATATCCGCCTTTATACTTCTTGATGTTTTGACTATCGATTTTTTATTAGCGGATAATTGACTTCAGTGTTTTGACCGTTGACCTTTTATCTGCTATTCATAAATTAAAGGTGGTGGACTAATATTTCGTGGATATATATTTTCTACTTGATATATCCATCAAGGCTTACGAAAGCAGTTATTTTAAATAGAATTTCACACGTTCTGTGGATCTAATGCTCACCTTCAGATGTGAAATTCTCATGCTCCACCACGACATAATTTATCTTGTCTGAACACCAGAACACAACACAACTTGATAAATGAGGTTGAGGAAACCTAACTTTCCATGCTGATTTTGGGATCTCGAAATTTATCAGAGCGACATTTAACCGCGCGACATTTCACTGGCACCTACAAACATTTAATCAAAATTTGTAATTGTGGTGAAGTAATTTGGTTTGTGATCAAGAGATCAGATCTTTCAACCAGATCTTCCGTTGAATTATTTATTGTCCTTACATTGAAATGTATTTGCTGAACTCTACCAATATCTAGGTTCAAAAATACATTTGCAGTCAATCGATCAGTTGTATCAGTGCTACGTTGCTCTGCTGAAAAGTTAAGCCAACAAATACACACAATATCGTTAAGAAGCTATTACTGTTATTTTCGTCGAATTGCAATTGGTTTATATTTTATGTAATATGGATTGATTTTAGAAAGAATTATACCACTCATATAATAGACCTCACCCAGTTTGAATAACTTTCGACTGAATGTTTCGCTAAATGACGTACCACCCTGAAGTTAGCCTTGGCTGTGCACGTTTAAGAAAAATATCATGTACTTAAATTGCTTGTGATCTGACGCAATACTCTTTTATCTCCAGGAGGAACAGGATGAAGGTATTTTATATTGCATAAGCCGTTGCAGCTTTTCAAGTTAACCATAAGTGAATTTGGACAAAACCCAAAGACACATTATTTGTGTTATAAGACATAAAATTTTGATAAGACTAAATTAATGGTTTGGTTATAAATAGCAAATTAAAAAGATTAAGCATAGTACAATTGTCAAAAGAAGAAATATGTCATGCAAAAAGGAGTGATCGTATAAATTAATAAATCTATTTTTTTTGCATCATTCAATTGTAAAATGAATAGATCACGAGACTTTTTGCATGTCATCAAATGATACTTAGTTATCACATTGTACCAGTCAAATCTCTTTGAAATTCACTTAACATTATAAACATGAAATGAAGCATTTGGAAATGTCATTTTAATGATAGGGCCCCCTCTTTGATTTAATCACTTGAAAGCAAAGGAATGTGTGTCACCCAGAGTGTATATTGATTTATGATACTTAGCAGCGTTAACAGTAAACAAACAATGCTCATAGAAACTTTATAAAACAAATGTGAAATAGTTTTTATGTGACAGATACCCTTATGCACCGACAAGTTTTTGCACCTGAAACTTAAAGAACCAAGCTATTATTGTCTTACAAGCGAAGCGAAAGTGCATTTTTCCCTTTATTGCTTTTTTCTCGCTTGTTTTGTTCGGCCATCTAAGGTGGGGCGCGCAGAGGTATTTTCTATTCTCAAGCCTGCAGTCATTTTCCGCCTGTTCTGATCAGGTGCGCACAATCAAAATATGTCCTGATTTCGTTGCAGAAAGGAAGCGAAAGAGCACAGGTCGACAAAGGTTCAGAGTCGGAATTCGAAGTCAAAGCTCATTATGTATGCCGGATTACCAACCCTTTAACAACTTTGGTTAGCGTATCTTAAAGTGAAATGCTTAGAACAGATTGTTGAGTCTATCCAAACGCCTCTATCAAGTATTCTTTAAACGAGTTTTAATAAAATGAGTTCACACGTCTGTATTCTCTGTGCCCTTTTTTACTGCAGAGGCAGTTTTCTCGAAGTATCCCTTGCCTTTCAGTTGTAGAAGTTCTCCTAACATTACTAAGGGCTAAAATAAAGAGGAGGATTGTGCTGTTAAGTCAATTCATATATTGTGTTTATTGTAAGAATTACACAATGTACAAGAGGTGTCGGGACAAATACATATGAGACTCAAGACAAAAACAGACAAAACCACAGACAGTACACATTGAAGTGTATTTGAACATAACTACGCATACAGGATATTACCCATATAGATCAAGTAACTAAAACTAACGCAGTGTATGGTAGGCGTGTTGGGAAACGCGCCAAAGTTGTGAATTTACAAAATTGGGTAAGCAGCCTTAGGCAGCATAAGTCACAAAAGAAACTGCGGTAAGAGATACCGGGGACATTAGACTCCTCTTTCCTATCCACCCCTCTGTCAGACCATATCTCTGCTTCCGCGGATATATTTAGTGCTTAAACACTTCTGGTTTATGACATTTTCCTTAGGCCTATCCAGAGCTCCGTATATGTTCATGAAGGTCATGGAGGTGCTGAAGTCATGGGCTAGTCTGCAAGTGTTCCAGTATCGAGACGGCCGTTTTCTGGCGCGTTTACCCAGAGTGACAGCCAAGTTGCTCATAAACGCTATTCAGGTAGATTTTTGGCCAATTTTTTAAAAATCCGAGTAGCTTCCTAAATAAAGCATAACCTTCTGGGGGAGGAGGGAGTGTTGGGGCTTGAACATTGCCCGTTGCTACCCCACGGCGGCCCGGGAACAGAGGATAACTCAATCTATTCAAGGTGAATCTCAAATCGATGGAATCTCTCCGCGAGGACAGTACACATGGGACGCTTATACTTCAGGCCATTCCAGAGGCAGGTAACTGTAAATTTGTTGACCTACCTGGCCTTCATAGTAGGCCAAACCATTCAAACAGAGTGGTGTCTTGCAAAATCCCATTTCTAGTACGCCAATCTTTTTACAAATTCAATGACACAACAGCTTTCTAGATTCATTTCTCCGTGTCCCTTCCTTCCACTGACGATTCTCCGTGATGTATTGCAAAGGATAATCGATCTAGAGCCGCATCATCCGCTTTTTGTGGCTCTGTGCAGACGTTGTTTGGTTTGCACTGCTACTTTCATGCAACACCGTGAAGACCGCACCAATAGCGTGTCACAAGAGTCTTTTGAAAAAGCCACACTGAGACAACGTCCTTCCCTCCCCGCACCCGCTCATTCTACACCTCTGGTGCCTGACAATTATTTCTTAGAATGCAAAGTGAGTATCTAAGTGAGTGGAGAAAAAGTTAAACAATCACAAGCAGGCGAAAGCAGTGAAGTGTATCGTGCACAGTGTAGCAGATTTGCCTGTTGTGTGATAAGTCAACGATTGACACTGTCCAGGCTTCCCCAGCAGCGGTAGCAGATTTATGCACTTTCGGTTCACCTAGGGTCATTTGAAGGTGGTTTCAATAAAGAGCTACAAAACTGTCCTCAGAAAGAAAGCGGTGAGTGGAACAAAGTCTTTCACATCCGTAAGGCAGGTTTTATGAGCACGACCCATATTGTAACCTAGGGGATGAGTACACTCAAGTATCATGCTCTGCCTGCCTTACTGGGCGGTCAGGTAGGGGAAAGCTTGGTCTCTTTGTGCTGTGTTAGACCGTTACCTAAAATTTCAGACACATATAGGTCAGAAAATCAAAAGGCTTTAATCACATCCTTCATGCTGAACTTTAATTAATGATCTTTCAAAACAAACACTCTCAAATTATACTCATGCACATTACAAAATAAACACAGTTTTGAAGGTTTTGTATCTTTAAAACTATTTAACATGGAGGAATTTTATTTTCGCTGAAACAAGATTACATAAATGCTCACTAACTGACAAAACAAAACATTCGAAGAGTGGCAACGTTTTGAGAGAAATCAATTTAAAAGAAGGGTAGGTCCAATTTTCACCGTTCACAGTTTCAGCGAAGAAACCAAGCACTTCAATAATGTGTGTGACCACCTCCAGCGTGAAGCAGAGCACCGATCCTTCTTGGCACCGAGCAAATGTTATCCCCCACTGGGGTAGCGGTGCTACTCCTGGATCAATGCTTGGCGCAGTTCGGCATGATTTCTCGGAGGCGGATCCCGTTATCTAACATTCCTATCCACGTAATCCCAGACATGTTCTATGGGGTTCATGTCTGGGGAGTAAGGTGTCCACGGCAAGATGTCAACGTTATTGTGATGCAGGTACAGTAAACTGTTTCGTGTTATCCTGCATAAAGATGGCGTTGCTGTTTTGCTGGATGTGGGGGACCACTTGGCCTGCCAGTACCCACTCCCGTCTAAAGAGGCGTCTTCGTGCGTCCAGTACCACGCCTCGATAAGGTCTGCGAGTACGTATCTCGTGTTCCGCCAAACATCTGGACACTGTCATTCGGCTTATCCAGTTTTTCCGTCTGCCTGGTGTTATTGCCGCCTTTTGCGTTGCATTCTGGAATCTGCTGCGTAAATGCACTAAACGAATGTGGCGATCCTGCTGAGGCGTCGTTACACGGGGTTGTCCGGGTCGAGGTCGATCATGGATACTCTCCTAAATAAACCGTTGCTCGGGTACACCCAAATCGGTTAGCGACGTCCTGTACAGAAAGTTCACTTTCATACACGCCTAAGACCCGGTACCTCTCACTTTCAGAAAGCCGTGTCATTGCGTCTTTAAGTTCCACACAAAAATGCTCAATGAGAAACCTTAATGTATTTATCTTAACTTTTTCGTACCACAAGAAATTTCGTGATCTACTGCGTGTATATTGGACACTGAAACAATACTACTTGAACTGCGCCATTAATCAGTACCAAAGTTTTAATATTCATAGCAAGGTGTGAACAGCAATAAATGTGTACAATAAACATCCAAACCAACATGTGGAATTTCAAAACTGAAGCTTAACTATTTTCGGAAATATTCCAAAAATTGTGTATACTTTCTAAAGTGCATAAGTATACATTAAAAGGATTATTTTGGCAGGGTATGACAAGGTATAGACCAATACTAGGCCACAGATGGAATGCCAAATGGCACAGCCATGCCAGCTAATTCTTGTCAGCCAGTGACATGCTCACTGACATGTTTGCCACTAGCGTGATGGCACATAAGTATTCGAATATACATGACCATATATCATCTGCGAAAATGGGCCCCATAGGTGTCCCATATACGCAAAATACGGGTTTTGAGTGAAATATTCACTTTTCGAGTTTCAGATTCAATTAGTATTGACTTATAAACTATCTAGTCGTATTTTTACGGGGTTCGCAGGAAATACCTGTTGTTTAGTTGCATTTTATGGATGGGCTGTAAGGTTAAGTTCCCTATAAGCTAGCTCGGTTCGCGTTATGTAACACTGCCCGACTTGTACTTTGTGAGCTTTTCAGTTGCATATCACTGAAATATTTTTTTCATTTCGTAAAGTTTTTGGCTCACGACCGTGTTGTAATGAATTGAAATAAACACTTGATTTTATTATGAAGAATACTCGAAAGGCTTGAGTGTTGAAGTTGTGGGTCATCCAGTGGGAGGAAGGAGTGGGATGGACTCTTTCAATCAGTGGGAGGTAGGCGTGGGATGGACACTTTCAGTCAGCCTCAGTCAGTCGGTAACCACGCTGTTCATGCTGATTATTCGGTTATTTTCTACAAGAGAAAAACAAAAGTGTTGTGAATTCTCTGCACCAAATGGTTGATAGTGATCATTAAAAGCTATGCATTTATCATTCGACTTCAACTTCCGCCCGTTCACTGCGTTACTTCATCAATGATCTTTAACGTGTAATATCGTATTTCGCAACCTTTTTCGTGCAGTTCAGAATGGCAGGCTCCTCTGCTATGGACTTTAAACCCATCTAGAAGTTTAGATAAGCGAATTCGAGTTTTAAAAGGTTTTTTTAAGTTTGCAAAGTAAAAATTTACTTTTATTTCGTAAAACGAATTTTACGAGAAAAATAAAACGACAGGGGGCAAAAAATCATATCTGACAGGAAAGAAACACACTGAAAGGCCATTATTTAAAATGACAAAGCGTATTGATATATTATATAAAATTGCAAGAATTAGACAATTGTCAAGAGACGTCTAGACAAAAAGTAGGCCCCAAGCGGAAAGATCCGACACAGAGAGGGACAATGCCACAAAAAATAAATAAAAATAAATAAATAAATAATAAAATAACAATGATAATAAAAAACATCTTCAACTAAGATGCGTCATGTATGGGTTATTGAGTTATTTATGGATTGTCATGAACTCCATGCACACAGCAGATGTGAACAGATTGAGTTTTTGATAAGGAGCGTAGAGAGGGTATTACATCTTTATCTGAGCCAAGAATATTCAAGGAATATAGAGATCAGAGGGATATGTATACTTAAAATGAAAGTCACACAGGTAATTAAGAAATAAGAAGTTAAGTGGCCGTTGAAGTCGTTTGTGAGGAGCACAACTGTTGATAATATTGTCCCGTGCTAGTCAGTTACCATTGAACATAATGTGGGTTAATTTTATTATTATATTAAGCTGGTTTTTTTATCTAACGGAGAATTTTTTACGCAACACCCGACTTATACCTCATTTTCTTCTGGGGTTTTGTCATTTTTTCCATCGCATATTTCTGTAAAAAAAAACTGTCATCAATTAGATTGTGAGCGCGATTATGGCACAAGGCTTGAAATCATGTGATCGACTGCTATTTTTACCGGTCATGTGACTCCTGGGAGTTTACCAGACGATGTACATTGCACTCAGATCAGCTAGAAAATCCAATGTGACAGAATTAACTGCCAAGATAAAAAGACAGAAAGGATAATTGGGCCGAACTATCGGAGCAACTCCCACCCACGCTTCAGGGCCGGAAGTGGTTTAAAATATACGCCGAATTGGGAGGGGAGTGGCCTTAGGTTTTGATAACACAAGGTCACCAAAAGAAGAGAGAAATAACATAGTTACGAGGAATATCTCCAGGCCCTAGGAAAGAGAAGTACTGAGTGTGAAATCTCCATTATTTTGTCATTGGGTGTTATCTGTCTCCTACTTTAAAATAGTTTAAGTTTGTTTAGCGGCGATTTAGTTATTCTTCTTGCACTGTAGTGCTTGACAGCTCTTGTGGCAAAAGACAATGAAATTAAATGTTATGATCTACTCATACACCCACGCTCTCTCATAAGCAGCATGTCACCTCTCCCTCCTCCTCACAACCCCTCTCCCGCTCCCCTGCCCTTCCCCTCCGAACCCCTTTGGACCCTTCTTCATAACAAGTTTCATGATATCACTGCGCCTGCACCTGAACGTCTATCCGAGGCTAATAAATGTCTGCTTTGAGAGTAGTTTGTCGCAAACTACAGACAGAAATCTGTTAGCCATAACCCGAAGGGGAACTTGTCTGGTTATTATGTAATCCAGCTCTCGCCTTAGGACAAGCTATTTAATACCAAGTGTAAATCTGTTTTGTCTTTTAGATATTTTTAATGTTTAACTGAATTATGTGTTCAAGTTAGAAACTGCCAGATTCCATTTGAACTCCAATCAGCATTGAGTTCATTATCTTGAAGAACTGTAAATAGTCTAAAACGAATCACTGACCGTGATAACCAGGGACAAGACAATTCGTCGAAGAGGTTTTACTTAGAAAATTTAAGTAATTCCTACATAAGCATAAATAAATTATGCATTTATGAGTTTATCATAATGAAGTTAAAATCATCCAAAAATACTCTGACGCTTTCGTTTTTTGTACCATTCCAAATAATGGTTTTCATTATTGTCTTGATCGTTGAGTTTCTAGAAAACTTAATCTTGTTTCATAAATTTGCAAAATTTAAAATTTTATCAGCCAAAAAAAAAAAAGAAGAATGTTTTTAAAATTAGTTTCAAGAAAATCAAATCATATAAAATGAAATATTATCATTTAAAATGAAAAAGGAAACGGGAACTTTTTTATACAGGGCACAATTTGTCCTTTACAAACTCCTCAGTATTTAGACGATTGCCATTACAAGGCTTATACATAAAGAAAATGACGAAAGTAATAATAAACTGTGAAGGGTTTATCTGTTTTGTACCGGTTTGACGTGAAATTAATTATGAATATTGAAACAGAATCAAATAACTCTATTCATTTTTCTTAACAAGAATTTCCTTAAATCTCAGAGTCATCTGAGGAATAGTGAATATTTTCATGGTATTGTTGTTCTATTATGAAAGTATGTTTGTGTGTCTTTAAATTTCACAACGTTTCATAAAAGTCTATGGCAAAATGTAGAAATTTTTACACGTTCTAATACTTTATTGACTAAAAAAAAGTTAATAATTTCACATCAAATGAAGACAACATAAAGATTTCGCACATTTAACTCGTCAAAATAGCATTCCAATAATTCCGCATCCTGACGAGTAGTTAGAAAACGGGGGTTCTACCCCAACCCCCCTAGAACATACTATGTCAGCTCCCCCCAAGGACATACTGTGTCAGACCCCCCATATGACGTATATACGTGTATACATATTACGTGATGGTGTGTCGGGATCCCCCCCCCCAGGGCATAGTCGTCAGATCCCCTTCCCTCGGTGGGAAAATTATGTGATTTTTGCATATTTATCCGTTTCAGACAATTCTGCACCTTTTTGTTTTTTGACCTCTCGACCCCCCCCCCGTGGGGGAATTTTGTGATTTTTGCATATTTATCCGTTTTAGACGATTCTGAACATTTTTGATTTTTACCCCCCCCCCCAACACTAGGACAGGAAATTTCAGTAACATTTTGTCTTGGATTACATATTGTTGCTGGTTGCTGGTTGTGGTTGTTTTTTTTGTTGGTTGCTGCTTGGTTGGTTGTTGGTTGCTGGCTGTTGGTTGGTTTTTTCCTTGTTGGTTGGTTGTTATTGCTTGTTGGATGTTAGTTGTTGGTTGTTAGTTGTTTGTTGTTGATTTGTTGTTGGTTGGTTGTTGTTGGTTTTAGGCTGGTTGTCGGTTGTTGGTTATTGGTTGTTGGTTGGTTTGATATTGGTTGTTGTTGGTTGTTGGTTGTTAGTTGTTGGTTGGTTGTTGGTTTTGGTTGTTGGATGTTGGTTGATTGTTGTTGGTTGTTGGCTGGTTGTTGGTTGTTGGTCAGTTGTTGTTGGTTGTTGGTTTTTGTTGATTGGTTGGTTATTGGCTGCTGGTTGTTAGGAGATGGAAAGTGAAAATTTCAGGTAAGTGGCATTCTTTGTTATGTATGTTTAAACATCAAAAAATTGTTATTTAGACATTCAAAGCCAAAGTCATATTTTGGTTAACACAATTTTTATTTCAAATGATTTCCAGAAAAATTTAGTGTGCCTTTCGAGATTACCATGGCCTCGCTTAAACCGCATCGTTTTAACCTTGACCTTGACCGCACATGGCTAGTAATTGGGCTCAGACCCTTCAAGCAGATATACGGTTTGACTAAGCGTAACCTCGCGCACTGGATCTTGACTTCAAAAACGCTCAGAGATAGAACTTAAAAGGCCTTACAAAGGGGTCTCGGGGTAATCTTGACTTTGTCCGTTAAGATCAAGGTCGCAAACCTGAAGTTGGCAATCATCTCGAAAACTGACAGAGTTTTTGTGAGCCAATTTCCAATCCTTTGGGCCTAAAAGACGTCACATAAGAGGCATCAAGGTGACCTTGGTCTTGTCCGTTAGAAAAGTTTGGAAACCGTTACGTTGTCTCAGAAAAAAAGGATTAGAAATTACGAATTTTTTTGGGCCTAACAGAAGTTACATAAGAGGGACATCAGTGATTTTGACCTTGATCTGAAAGACTTTGCATTGAGGTAGCTAGGGAACCTTGGTTGTCACAACCAGCTATAAGGCCAGAAACCGGATGCTGCCAATTATCTCGAAAATGGTTAGAGATTTTGAGTTTTTGAGCTCATTTTCAGCCTATTTGACAGATCCACTGTAACAAATATACCACAGATAGATGTAACTATTCAATGAAAGAAATAATTGTTATAACTGTGACGCATGCAGTTTGACACCTCCCCACCCCCCAACCCCCCATCCTCCCTCCCGGCACCGTACCAGGAGTGTTATTTCCTCCTTACCAGAACCCCTTTGCATTCCATCTGTCCCCACACATGATGGAAAACATCTGCAAGGTTTATTTCGGTTCATAATTATTCTCTTTTTTTCTAATTAAGTTTCAAGAAAAAGCCTGCAAAGAAAATATACATTTACCAGGCTTGAGCTGTAAAATGCCTTTCAAGGCAAAAAGAAGTTTGAAATTTTAACCTTTACCGTTGAATTATTGACTGGGATTCTTAACGATAATTTTTTATAAAAATTAATTTACAGATAATTAACTTATGCGTTCTTATGTCTGGTATCTGTTACCAGTTAATTACAGTAATTGATTTTATAAATAACTTCATACATTTTTATTCGTTATATGCGATGTTTGAACCCAGGAAACATTCAAAGGCCGAGCCAGCGTTGATTTGAATATGCGACGTCAACCCGACCAAATCGCAACATTAAATATGCTTGTAATTTGGTTCTGATAAGCCTCTGATCAATGTCTTTGTCTAGTTTGGCCATTCTGAATTCATATTTTTTTAACGTCTATGCGACCTCGCTCTCCCGACGTCTGCACAAGATCTTGAGAAAGACAATGCTTCGATTTTCATTTCAGTCTTCTTCCAACGTTGATTAAACGTCGCATGTCGAGTCTATCTAAACTTGATGCAAGGTCATAATGTTTACTGGGACTAGTTCTTAGAAATACACATTATTACGTTTTTCATTTATATTTGGCAAATAAATTATGTGTCATTGCTACAAAAATGTTTATTATAGGGATATATCATGGGGCTGGGTATTTTGTATTCGATTCGGGCATGTGGGGAAAACCTGTAAAAGAACCTCGATTGACTGAACGATTGACAAGACTGAACAGGGCCCTTCGCCTGACATAGTGCCTCGGATGAACAAAGCTCAATACCTATCTCCTAACTCTAACAAAAATGCATACTGTACTTGTGTTCTGACAGTGTTCTTTTTGCATTTCAGGCTCGATTTTTCTCTATCTGAAGCCGGGCTTTTCCGATTTGAAAGGCAAAATTCAGTAAAAGTGGCATGCAAATGACTATTTATGTACTATAGTGACTCATGTATTAACAACAATGACCACTCATCCCAGGGGGAGGGGCGCACTCAGGTTCCAACTAGTTATCATTTGTGTCCTTTATTTTTAAACGACCCTAAACACGGAGTGCAAAGCCAGAAACAATACCCTTTTTTCAACCAAATGCGGGGTACAATTCTGAAATAAACCCTCTTTTATGGGAAACTTCAAAATGCTGAATGAAAATTATCCCCACCCCTTTAAAAATGAAATTGGTACTCCACACAGACCGCGTTTGACCTCACAATTACCCTCCACCTTTCTCCGCGATTTTTTTGGACACGCATTGTGACATATATGATACCAAGTGCCCCCCTCCCCCCCCCCCCCCGCCCTGGGACGTTCACACTGTAGCTTTGGTCAGACTTGTCGTTTGTGGTTTTGCCAACGTTTTATAAAAAGTCAGTCTCAGAAGCTCCAGGTGTTATTAGAACGAAAATGCGCTGTCATCCAGGAAGGGAGTGGGCTGTGTAGCGACTGCACCCCCCCTCATCCCCCGAAAAATTTTCATTATCAAGTAAACATTGCAACGTTGGATCGACGTTGGATTGACGTCTCACCGAAAACGTCCAATTTTGGTTGTTAAGGGAAGTTGAAACAACGCCTACTCCCGGCGTGGGATAGACGCTGATTATCCGAGTAGAAACAACGCCTATCTGATCATATTTCATGGAAAGCTACGTTGCAACGACGTTAGGAAAATAATAACCTGGAATCGCCATCTTGACACCGACACTGACAGTGTGATAAGTCCTCCATTACAGAAAAAACCTGCGGGCTGCTGATATTCTCATATTTTACGTCCTTATTTTTTGGTCTTTTTTCGAAGCGATCTGTCATGGCTATCATTTTCGGTGAGCGATAATATAAGGAAAAAAATGTTTTTTGGTTATGGTTCGATGTCAGCACAACATCAGTTCTCCTAGTTCTATTCAACATTGCATCAAAAACGTTGATTAGACGTCGGAGAAAGTGGGGTTCTGGTTTCGACCAGAAGCAACATTTAAACAACGTTGCTTGTCCCACATCTATTGAACGTTGTGTCAAAGAAGTTGATTAGATGTTCATCTGTGTTTGTGATCAATAACAACCAAATTATAACAAGATTCATTGTTACAGTTTGGTCTCGTTTGCGTTGTAATCTCAAATCGGGGTTGGGTGGACAAGGGTAGGGTGGAAACTGGGCAAGAATTTTAGGTGTGGGGCTTTGGATTTTAAGGAAGGTGATTATGACATAGTATCCCATGGATTTTCTTCCGTACTTAAGGGAGATTGCAAATGTAACGGGATCAACTAATGTCACCTGAGTGCTGCAAATTCAAAGCTACAGCAAACAGAAATATACTATTAAAAACGAAAAATAAATAAAGAAAACAACATAGGAGTGCATTGGAAATTTCTAGTAAATAACAGTTAAGCTGAAAGAAATATAGCCTTTGTATTTAGATAAATTGATTTAAAAAAACTGACTGGTTGTAACCTTTTTCTTCAGTTCCGGGTTTTAAGAGTTCATATACATTAGATCACTTGAGGCTGTGTTTTTGTTCTAATTCTTTATGTATTTAACTCATTGACATTGACGTTGGCACCGATCTATAGCAGGAGAAAAGGGTAGGCGGAATGGGGTGGGAGAGAAGGGTGGGGTGTGGAGGGGGGGTTAATGCCTAGCCTTCGACGACCCAGATAACGCTCAAGTCGTGCGGTGCTCTGTGCTTTGGGACGTTGTTTTCTATTACCCACTGGCAGCCATTATACCCGCTGGTATCCGCACTTCCACCCACGCAGGCCCTACACCAGTATATGCACTGATACCCAGCTGCACTGAGGCTTCTTGAAGCTTTGGCATCCCATGCGTGAAGATATAGCCCCATGACACAATCGTAGATTATCATATCGGCCCGATTTAAAATCATTTTCATTGAAGTTTCACATATGAAGTAATCTTTTCAGCCTGGATGCACGTGTGTATTGCAAAAGGGTCTACACGACCTTACAAGACAAGTCATAGCTGACAACAGAGAAAGGGGAGAAGGGGTAAAGGAAGATCAAGAGGGGTAGAGGGGGAGGGGTTGTAAAAATAACTGACGACACAAGTTTTGATACGGGGAGTACCGTCAAAGTCACGAACATGACGGAGAAGAAAAATGTTACGAATTAACCGAAACATGGACATTGTTAACTGGCGTGCTTTTTTAAAAACAGAGAACCAAAAAATTACACTTGATTAGAGAATTTGCTTGTCACACCCTCCCCCAACACAACATATTTGGCCAGGGTGAGGCCTGTGAAAACACATGCAACCAAAAGCTATATATATATATAAAATAATATTCACATTTGTGTGGGTGGAATGACATATTTCTCAGGAAGCAAGAAAAACCTAACTTAGTATGTTCACGCATAACTGTGGGTTCCAGGGAACAAAACTGATATATCTTTGACGACGTCTTGATGACGTGGAAATGTCATTCATAGATCAGTATGTGTGTTTTGGAAATGCCAGCAGTAATATACAAAAGCAAAACTGACATTTTCTTTTAAATTATTTTTTTTCTTTCTTTCTACTTTTTCTTTTCATAATGCGGACATAATTTTGAAGCCTTTTCAATATTGCGTGATTTACATCCACACAAATAATCGAGCCTTTATTTTCGCCTTTGCTTAATACGAACTTAGATTGATAAAACAAATTAAACAAAAAGTGCAGGAACGGGTTGTGCTGGTTTAGGGCTCGGTCGGAGTAAATAAGCATTTTTTCACTAATTTTATGTTGAGGGGGGATCACTTACGTCATTATTTCCGAGTTTCAACAAAACTCAAAACATACCTAACAAATTTGTGAATGTCAAAATTTTAAATGGAACGAAGATTGGGGGCCTCTAGTTCTCATTGGCAAATTTCTTTTCCAAATGGAAATAAATCTGTGATTATTCTGGAAGTTTCTGCCTTTTATTTCCCTTTTCCTGTTTTTTTTTCGTTGTGATGTTTACAGAAAATTTCTACTTATTTGATACAGGAATTTGGCCCACAGAGGATGATAAAGTTTCGCCGAATCCACAATTTATCTTACCTTGTACATCAAGGTCATGGTCAAATTGAGGCCAATATTGCTTTTTACCAACAAAAAATAATTTCCATAAACCTCCTTCTACACTATTAGTCGTAGCAGCTCCAAATCTGGTTCACCTATAGGTGGTAATAAGGTTTCTTTGAAATCGCAATTTTTACTTTTACCTCCAGGTCAAGGTCAAACTGAGGTCAAAACAGTTCTCAAAACGCTTGTCTTCACAGAATGGCTAATGAAATATGGCTCAAATCTCACTAGGAACACACATCCGTTTTGAGTATGGAATAACTTCGCGACCTGAATCTTGACCTTGAGGGTCAAAGTCAAAAGTCACGTGATCTCATACACCGTTAATGGTTGGACGACTTATTAGAAAACTGCAAGAAATAGGACGCTTCTGAGCTCAATTTTCACGTTTGGCCTGTAAGACATTAGTTCCGTCAACTTGACCTTATCTGTCATGGTCATGGTCATGGTCATGGTCATGGTCACTGTCGTAAACAAATTATCTCCAAAAAGGGCTGGAATCGTGACATCTTGGGTACTTCGGTCAAGGTCCGATATCGGAAGATGACCATTATGTCCTGACATGGCATATGCATTACGAAGGCCGTATATGGTATGTTGTTTTTTTTCAAGTGGAATCTCTGGCGGATTTAGGTCTAGTTGTATACAGATTGAGATGGACTGAATAGGCGGATGCGATCGCATAATACACAGCTTGTTTTACATTTCTGCAGTAGCGGGTAATAGTTATCCAAGGAAATGCATTTGGCCAGAGTGCAATGTAATGAACTAAAATAGAAAAAAAAAATAATGTCCAATATGTGAAAACATCTGTCTTATTTTTAGTAAGGGTGTTTTTGTTGAGTGCAGCAGGAGTGTAAGTACAAGGTAAAAAAAGAAGAAGAGTAACAGCAAATACTGAACTGAGTAAAACTGACACAACCTGTGTTTGATTCATCCGAAGTAGACGATTTTACATATATCTGGAAAACACTGAAATTGAAACACTGAATTTCATCCTGCACATATGTGTTACAATATGGCTAATTTTAATAAGCTTCTTAATCAAGAATTTGTTACTAACCCAACGAAGTTTGGGTAATTTGTCCAAAAGCAGTAAATTAGACTTGAAATTGAATTGCTCTTCGGTACATTTTCAAGATTTCACACAATTTTATTACTCGACAACCAAATAACCTCCTGCCACAGCCAATTTCCTGTGCCCAATGGAATTTCAGTTGAGAAAAACACATTGCCCTAATGCGTCGTTTGTTTTGGTCGTTATCCTTGTAATAACACGAGTAAATATGCTTCATCACGAGACTATCTTTAGTAACGGAGCAGCTATGAAAACACTGTACAGGCCCCTCTTGAGAACTATTTTTTCTCTGTGCGTAGGTGGCTAAAAAGCAGCTGTTGTTTGTACCACGGTACGCGGATTAATTGCCCAGACCTAACAACCAGGCCCTCCTTCTTTTTATTTTATTTTGTTTTAATTTTTGTTTTTGTTTTTGTTTTGCTTTGTTTTGTTTTTGCTTTATTTATTTTTTTATTGACATTCTTACTTTTAACAAATTTACGGTAATCGATTGATCTTTACTGAACGCCTTTGGCTTAGAATTGTAAATCCTCCCGGACTGCTTAAAGAAAAATCAAAAACAAACAGACAATGTTTTAAAGGCGGAACTTGTTAAATGGTATAAATAAAACCTATTTGCCAATGTTTATATTTTAAGATTCTGGCAGTGTTTCAGACCAAATATGCGTCACGATCGATTTGGAGCAATATGTGGATTTGACAAATGCTAGATGGAGAAAAAAAATGCAGCATTTACGCCCGACTTTGTAAACAATTTATGAAGCAGATATCTTGTGTTGTGTTTCCATGTACAATGTTCACTGTATAGGTCAGCTTTCTGACAACCTTAAATGACCAAAAGAACTGTAAGAACTTCAACCGTTTCATGGCAATTCACTTACATTTTTTCTCAGACTGAACAGAACACCTTATAAAAGAAACCAGGATAAGAACCCATTTGTAGTAATGAAGTGAGGAATAAGCACTTACGCATTTTGTTCTTTCCAATTTGGGTTATTTTGGAATGATGTGGCTCTTTTTTCTGTCCGTCCAGGCAACAAATGGGGTTCCCCTGTCAGAGACAGTTATGTTTGAAACAAACCAGAGTATCGTAAAAAAAAACTCTCTCTATGTTTGTAAAACATAAATTTCTACCTTCTTTCCCGTGGAGGAAGCATGGTTACGCAGACTGAGAAGTCATTTTGAGGCCTTTCTAAGGTGTACTCATTTCTGTTAATTTGTTTATCAAACTAAAAGGTATAGTTTTATGTAATCAAATTTATTTTGATGCATCTCACAACGAAGCTGTCAGCAAGTTACCTTCCCTTTCATCTTTTTTAAGCAATGTATATTTTTTATTTATTTTTTTTTAGCGACACAGGCATGTCAGGCATTATTACGTATTTCATGAATGGCCACTAGGGTAGAAATAGTTCGGGTTGTTTTTTTCCTTCTTAAATTCCACCGTTAATGTCACTCATTAAAATGCAACAAGTTGGTTGAAGGCAATAACGTATGAAAATGGATGCCTGAAAGTGTAGTAGTTGCAAAACAAGTTAATACCCACCTACACATTGAACTTTTTTCACCTGTTTTTACGCCTTATAGCGGTTAAAAATAAAATGAGGTTAAGTCAGGGATAAAACTGAAAGCCTACGAGACATGTGCAAATAATGCCAAATACCTAAATACGTAACTCCAGTGTATTTAGACGTAGCGAGTCGGTGGGGGGGGGGGGGGTCTGGGGGTGCAGAGTGGTGCTTATAATAATGTCGTCAATTTTGCAAAAATGCTGGCGCTTTCTCAAGGAGATGCTTGAAATATATCTGGTAATAATATTACTAATAATAATTATAATAAATAATCAGACTGGATCCGACGATTTGGGGTTGAGATCCGACCAAACTGCAACACTAAATCTGGTTGTAATTTGGTTGTGATTGGTCGCAACCAAAGATCAACGTCTAATCAAGGTTTTTGACACAATTGTTCCGTTCTGTTTTGTCCACTGTACTGAAATGTCCGCTAATTACAAACTGTTCCAAAATGTCCGCTAACCCTGTCCGCTGTACTGAAATGTCCGCTAATCACAAACTGTTCCAAAATGTCCGCTAACCCTGTTCCAAAATATCCGCTCGTCCCATATCACGATCCTAGGTGGGGGGGGGGGGGGGGGGGGGGGTTCGGTACATAGTATGTCCTAGGGGGGAGGTTACCATGGGCCAGAACTGTCATTTTCATACCACTAATAGCCTGGTAGGCGAATCCTTGGGGAACATCTAAGCGATTGGTGTAGAACTGTAGGAGGAGTAGCATTTTAAAAATGGGTTAAAAGGGCCCCAAAAGTGCCACTTTGTCAGTTTTTCGTCAATCGTCAAACAATTTAAAAGCCAGGTGGGGGACCACCCAGCTAACATTCCTGCATAACAGGAGTAGCATTATAAAGAGAAAGTTTAACATACGCACATACGCACATGCGCACATACATTCAAGCCCCCTGTAGTGATACGACTAGCCCAGCCCGACAAAGTCGGCCGGGTTAAAAATTGAAGATTTAGCGGACACTACCAGCGGATAAAATGGAACGGGGTTCGCGGACAAACCAGGACGAGCGGACACTTTGGAACAGGGTTAGCGGACAATACGGGACGAGCGGACACTTTGAAACAGGGTTAGCGGACAATACGGGACGAGCGGACACTTTGGAACAGGTTTAGCGGACATTACGGAACGAGCGGATACTTTGGAACAGGAATTAGCGGACATTTTGGAACAGTTTGTAATTAGCGGACATTTCAGTACAGCGGACAAAACAGAACGGAACACACAATGTTGAATAGACGTTTGATGAGTAACGTTGTTTAGACCTTGATTATGGTGGCAATCAAAAGTTCTCTTTCCCAGACGTCTAACCAACACATTTAGTGCAACGTTGAATATACGTCGAAAATCAGCGGTGTATGGACATTAGAGTCACAGCCACACACTAACATACCTATCTTGCGTTACCGGATGGCCCAAGGATTGAGATGGTTTGATGGAGGTACCACACCTTATGATTTTTACTGTCTAGATAGCAATTCTAGATTTATATTTTCCGGACATCTGTATAACGTCACTTTCCCGACGTCTATACAATGTAGGGAGGTAGGGATTGTTTCGACTTCCGTGTGCTGCCTTCTTGCAACGTTTCGAAGAAGTCGGATAATTGACGTCTATCCTTCGTTGTCAGTTGACTTTGTTTCGATTTTCAGTAACCAAAAATCAAACGTCTACCCAGCATTTTTCCAACGCCACAATATTTACTGGGCATTTACATTGCAGACTGCGCTTTTGCATAGTCTTGCGTTTGTGTTCTTGTGTTTAATCTTGCCTGGGACTTTTTTGTTGTCAGCCTGTTGCAATTACACAGATTTCTTCTCACCATCCAACGCCTTCAGACTAAATAGGACAGCCGAGCAAGAACCTGTCCCGTGAAGAGAAGATACTATTCACATATCGCATCGGGGAAATCGGTGATTGTAACTTTACGGGGTGACGGTTAGTTCAGCTGGGTAGAGGTTCCGGAGGGTGGAATCCGTGGAATCCGACCACGTGTGGTAAGCAAGGGATTGGTTTTTCGCTCCGATTGCCTCAGCCAGGCGAATGCAGTGGCTTAAATCACCTTCACAAAATTCAAAATTATTACTCATTGGGTCTTACTCCAACCCTTTTTGAAAGAAAAAAGTTTCTGGCGTCACTCTGTTTTTTTTTTTAAAAGGATGATTGATAAGATAGAGACATATTATATATACGACATAGCCGCTGAGGTCAACGCTCGTCATGTACTCATTTTCCACGGCCACATAACAATTCACACATGAACACTTCTGAGTAAGATAGTTTTGCATCACTGTATGTTGGTTCTGTATTTTTTATTGCTTAAGGCTTTATGCACGAGAGATTCGGGAATAATTACATTACTATTGCAAAAATCGAGGATCATGTCCTTCTAACTCTTTCACTAACGACAAAAATCCAATACAAAAACATTGGATTTGATGGATTATGTGTCAAAACTGCAGTATCTCACTTAAGTTCATTTTTCGGGGGCCGGGGGAAGGGTTAAATCCATTGTAAATAAAGAGACTGCCCATAAAAGACAAATCAAACTCTGTTCTTGGAAATCAAATTGAAAACCTTATCACAAGTCAATAGGCTTTCAGAGGATTAGTAAAAACCTTCCTTATCTAAATAGAGCAGTTAATTTTAGAAAAAAGGACCGGTTGTTATCTTAGGAATTTGCTTGTTTAATTGCTTTTATTCGTTGCTTGTTCGTTTCATAACGAAGTGCTCTTAACAAATTTGTAAAATAAAGCTTTATTATTCACCTGTTAAAACAATCGACAGTTTTCCGCTTAAAATATATTATTAAAAAATTAACTGATCTGAATGTCGCTCTTCAATATACCAAAAATACGACAGAAATTCAAGTTTCCAAGAAATGATTGATGTTGCTCAAAGGGGTTGAATCATTATAACCCGGTGTTGTCCCTGGATTATTAATATAAAGAACATTCTCGAAACAAAGCTTTTTAGATGCGGACTTTGGTCTAGCTAGTATATTTCGCTGGATTAACTGTACCAAATCACACTCGAACTCCATCCCCCTTTAGCATTAATTTCAAGCTTGTTTACGAGGCCTCATGCCGCGTGATATAGAAGATATTCTCCTTTATTGAGGAGAGGCACCGTTGTTATAAAACAGCTGACCTCTAAGGAGATCTTTTATATGTATAAACACAGTGAGGATGGATATTTTAAAAAGTAGTTTATCTCTTTTATGAGAACTATTTTCGAGGAATCCCTTGTGAATCTGGGAAGCGAAAAGATGTTTTACACAACGGATTGAACTGCCGTAGAGGTTGGCTGTTGAGCAACAACGAGTGGAGACCAGACACTTTTCAAAGGCGGGTCATACTGACATTAACTCACAATGTTTATTATTTATTATACTACTGTTTAATGCCAAAAACCACATAAATCTATCGCTTTTTAATGCTGGTACAGTAACATTTATAGTATAAGTTTGTGTGTGGGGTGGGGGGGGGGGGCGGGCTGGAGGTGGGAAGCGGTAGAGGAAGGGAGGGGGTGAACTGTCTGCTCCCATCGTCTCGAAGAGTAAAAATAGAAGTGCTTTTGATGAATGACAGCTAAACCAAACAAAACAACACTCAAGATAGCTCGGTACTTTAATTACTGAAAAATAAGTCGTCTATTGTAAACAAGGTTAATATTCTGATATATGTCACTCCTTATTGTGAATTTAAAAAAAAAAGTTTCTTAGCATTCTTCTATGAAATATTCATTAAGAAGGTAATAAATAACATCATACATTTATCTTATTTCCTTAATGAGAAACATAATAGTGAATGAAATGAAGAAATTTTAAGTGAAGAGAAAGCAACAAAAAATATATTACAATAAACTAGAACATGTGGCCATGAAAACACATATGCCCATTTGAGGATTTCTAAAAATGGGATTTCCCTTCAAATACTTAATAATCAGGCTAAATAGAAAATAGATCATTTTGTCTCGCTACCGCCGACCAAGCAGAGCTGTACTACACAATACACAAATTCAGCGTGGTTTTTAGAAACACAGATTAGAAACCCCATCTCAAAATGGCGATAAGCGAATTCAAAGGTTTTGCGAAGTAAAAAGAAATACTACCTAATGAAGAGGGAAGAAGAACGAAATACGCCCCAAGTCAAAGTGTATATTGAACGAACTCGTACACTTGTTAACGTAACTATCGTTTTATTTTCGTAAAACGCGCTTTTACGAGTAAAAGCGCAATTCGCGTTCTCCACTTTTATATGGGTTCCCTTCTGGATAATAATATCACGCAAATAGAAATGAAATTTTTCTAGTGAATAGAATGGTCCCTCTACTCTCCATCCTGTTTTCCCTCCAACTCCAGCCAATCAGCAAGCGAGAATGAGAAGACTTACGTCATTCGAAGACATCAATCATTCCCTTCAAGCCCAAAAATTGGTGACAACGCACCCAGGCTTGTTGCGGGCTGGCTGGGAGGGAAGATAGGATAAAAGTGGAGAACGCGAATTGCGCTTTTACTCGTAAAAGCGCGTTTTACGAAAATAAAACGATAGTTTTACTTCGTAAAAGCTTTGAATTCGCTTATCTCCACTTTTATATGGGACTAAAGTCCGGAGTAGGGGAGCCTGCCATTCTGTAAAATTGCATGAAAGTAAATCTGCGAATTACGCTGTAAAGCTCGTCAGAGCGCATGTCCTTGGACATTTAACGAAGTGAAATTGAGACGAATAAAAAGGCTCAAATTAAGTTCCACTTCTTTTAATTTTCTTCTAAGATATGGTCGGGGGGAACACTCCCGAACTGATGACAAAATCCAACAAAATAAATTGGAGATAACCGAATAGAGAGTTGTGGGTTGTACATAGTGACCACGTAGCCCACTCGACTGAGTATCCAATCCATCCCCCTCCTGCCTCCCACTGGATGGAGCCCAACCTGGGATACTCTACGTTACATCTAAAACGTACAATTCTAAGTGATAATAACATTTTATTATCTTGCAAAAGTTCAACCTAAAACATTAAATCTAAATGATTTATGTAAAAAGTAAAAACTGACACAGGAGAAATTAACTCTAGCTGTGTCCTTAAATGCATGCTGGCTAAACGAACCTGAGTAAGTACACATGGGACATATACTAAGGTGTTGCCCAGAATGAGACATAAAACGAAATACTGTTAAAAATCGTTACATCGTGGATAAAATATTCTCCTACACTCACAGAGTGTAAAATTTATCACAGGAAACTAAAAATGCTGAGATTATCCGCAAATCAAGCACTTATGGGTACAGATCCCGAAAACGGTACCCTAACTACTCCTATATGGTCACTGCCGGATGGGCTCTCCTTCTCATGGGATCAGGTGGTGGTAAGACCTTGTCTATCGGATAAGACGAGAGACCGTACACCTGTCACTTCCCCCCCCCTTCTTTTTTCTAGAGGGAGTCTAGAAAAAGACGAAACACCATGACTGTCTCTATGAGAAGGGGAGCTGCTGCAGTGACGGAACCTTACACAAAATAAAAACAGTACGGGACATAAACACGTCCTCAGACCCATACATTTGGATCTCAAAATACATTCGAAAAAGACGAAAGATCTTGTTCATGGTTGCTGAGAAATAACCAGATCATTTCTTGAATTTGTGATGGTATCCACCACGGCCTTTGGATGAAGGGTCCTTCGGTTTGCCCTTGCCCTTAGGTCTGGGAGTAGAGGGCCTGTAAACAAAAATATTTAGGTTTTAATTGCTGCTTCCGCTGCAATGAAAGGACCTAAAGAATAAATACCCGAAATTTCGTCTTGGGAAAAATCTTTAAGGTAGTACTTAATAAACGCGTTAGGTGAAGCCCAACAACCCGTTTTGAGTATCTCTGATAATGACACGTTATGAATGGCCCTAAGGGAGTTAGCCACTTGCCTGACTTGATGGGCTTTGATGTTTAACTCTGTATGAAGGACGTGTCTGACTGAGATTTTTCATAGGCCGTGACAATTATCTCTTTAATGTACCGGGAAATAGTTTGTTTCGAGAGATCTTTATTAAATCCCGGCATATAGGAGATGATTAGTGCATTTTGGTTAGAAGACCTATAAGCATCGGAAATCTCTAAGTATTGACGCAATGCTTTCACAGGACATAAAGAGATTAGTCCCGTGGGGACTTGTTCTTCTGGAAGGGATGGGAGTGCTATGTGATCAAATGTGCCCATCCCGTGGGTTTTGATGTGGGTTTTACCCATAAAGCCTGCCCTGGGCACGAGGAAAACCTTATCCCAGGTCCCATTTTCCTTGCTCACTACTCTGTCCAGCGCGTGAATTTCGCTTCTCCTTTTGCCCAACGCCAAGGCCAAAAGGAAGGTAAACCTTAGAGTTGCATTCTTTGCAGATATCAAGGTTTCCCCAAATATATCCGGTCTTTGCAGGAAACGAAGCACTAAGGCCAGATCCCATTTGGCTATGTTGGGCGCACTCGGAGGAGAATTGACTTTAAAATGTCTAATTAATTGAGATAGGGCCGAATCTTCCCCTGGGTCGTACCCTATGGAAGCTTTGAGTTTAGAGCCTATGGCTGCTCTGTATCCCTCAATGGAGCTCACTTTCAAGTGTTCGTTAGAAAATAAGTGGTCCAGAAAGTCCGCTACTACAGGTGGGGACGCTTGGAATGGGTCTAATTTAGACTTACTGCACCATGAGGCAAATTTATTCCACTGGGCCCTGTATACCTTGGTTGTGGATTGTTTGTGGCTATTGACTATTTTATCCACTACCTTTTCCGAGAATCCTTTTTTCTTCAAGAAGGATTGGCCAGGCACCATAGATGCAGGTTCAGTAGGTGCGGGGCCGGGTGAAAGTGTTGCCAATGTGGTTGGGATAAAAGACCCTTGTGGCATGGGATCGGAAGTGACTTGACCACCGAGCATTGAAGTAACAGAGCAAACCATGGGGCTTCTGGTGTCCACGGAGCTACCAGGAGGAGAAATCGGGGTTTCAATTTGATTATTCTCTGGAGGACTTGGAGTAGGATTGCCTGTGGTGGGAAGGCGTACAGTACCTCCTGTAATGGCCATGGGCAATTGAGAGCGTCTACAGCCCATGCCGATGGGTCTGGGCAGGGAGAGACAAATTTGGGTAGTTGTGTCGTTCTGGAGTTTGCAAACAGGTCCAGGGTGGGAGGACCCCACGGTGACTGATTTACTACCCATCGGAAAGATGAGCGTGCTAGGCACCATTCCGTGTGGATTACTTGGCCTTCCCTGGAGGCTAGGTCTGCCAGAACATTGAGTTTTCCCGCCAAATGTTGGGCTATGAGGGTGATATGACATTGACGGGCTCGGTATAGGATCTTGAAAGCTAGTTTCGAGAGTGATAGGGATCTGGTCCCCCCCTGTTTGTTCAGGTATGCTATTGCTGTGGAATTGTCCAACAGAAATAGGACTGATTTGTTTCTGAGTAGATGGTTCAGTTTGTTTAGGGCTATCCAGACTACCCGTAACTCCAGCCAATTGATATGATGTTTGTTCAGAGAGGGAGACCATATCCCTTTCCATACTTGGCCCTGACAGTGTATCCCCCCAACCTTTTTGTGACGAGTCCGTTTGAAGTTCTATTTCTGGGGCTGGGAAATGAAAAGGGACACCCTCGGTCATTACGATGGGATCGCACCACCATTGTAGAAGGGATTGTGCCTTCTCGGGAATTTCCGTTTTGGCTTGTGGGAACCTTCCTTGCCTTAGTGCAATCTTGACCCGTCTTTGGAAGGGTCTGTAGTGTAGGCGGCCCAGGGGGACCGTCTTTTCGGTTGCCACTAAAAGGCCTAGAAGGGATTCCATTGCCTGAAAACGTACTTTTCGACCGATGGGAATTGCATTTATGGCTTGAGAAATTTTTAGGCACCTTTCTTCGGTGGGAAATGCTCTGGCATTTTTTAGATCCCATTTCTCCCCGAGAAATATGATGTTTTGCTTGGGAGAGAGTTCTGATTTGGGTAGATTGACCACCAGCCCGACTTGCAGGGCTTTTCGTACCAACCTTACCGTCTGTCGGTGGGCTATCTCCCTGTCCCGATGGGCTAACAGCCAGTCGTCCAGATATTGGAAGACTAGCATGCCTTCTAGACGAGCCCACGCTTTCAGAACTCTCATTACTTTTGAGAAAACGTATGGGGCTGTGGAGAGGCCGAAGGGAAGTGCCCGAAACCAGAAACGTTTTGTGCCCACTTGGAAGCCTAGAAATTTTTTGGCTGATTGATGTAATGGGATATGGAGGTAAGCGTCGGATAGATCTATCGAAGTACCCCACATCCCTGCTTGTAGGCTTTCTTTTATGATTTGGGCCGTGTCCATTTGAAATGTCGTTGTCAGAAGAAACTCGTTGAGGGTGGAGAGGTCTATGACTAGTCTCCACCCCCCTGATTTTTTGGGAACTAAGAAAACCCTGCTGAAGAAAGCTGTTTGAGCTTCGGGCATTTCCTCTATGGCTTCTTTTCTTAGTAGTGATAAAAGCATCTCTTGCAGAGCCAGATCCTTTTCTGAACCCTGGACGTAGGAGGTGGCAAGATTTTTTGGAGCCTGACTGGTGAGAGGTATGGGAACTTTGTGTCCCCTCTGATCCCGTTTGAATGGGAGGGAGTAGCCATTTTTAGCCAACGGACTACCCGGCGGGAAGCCCCAATTTTCGCCCAATCTTGCCAAAATTTGCCTAGCCTTCCTCCTACGGGCCAGCAGTCGTTGTAGGATTGCAAATCTTTTAAGTTTTCTGCATTTATTAAAGTATCGCCAAGAGACCAAGGAATCTCTGGGCGGTACTTTGGTTGGCTGCTACCTGCTCTGCTGCGGCGATGGACCCTCCTGCCTGGTGCCGTAATTCTGTTTCGGCTTCTTGGCTGGGGGCGGCCGAGGCTGCGCGTTGGGCTTTGACTGCTCTGAGCTCTGGTGCTGGGACCTCTTGCGCTTGAATGGACGTCGGATAGAGGACCGAGACATTCTCGACATGAGTGCAAAGTCTTGCGACAGGGAACGGCTCTCCTGATTGACTTTCTCGATCTCAGCCGGGGGAAATAACTCCTTCTCGCCGAGGATGGGGGCGTGGCGTAACTCTCTTAGTCCTTTAACGCTGGACCAACAATGTTGTAGGAATGCGTCCCGTCTAAGAAAAACCATGGACGTCATCAAAAATGTTGCCAACTTGACCACGTCTCTAGTTGCCAGGGCCAAACATTCCAGTAGCTTGGAGGTCACCGGGTCACTGAAGCGTAAATCGTCCCATCGCGTTTTCAGAGCTTTTAAAGTATGGTCCTGAAAAGACATAATATTGAGAACGTGGCGGGAGGTTGTCTCAATAGTTTTGGCGTCCTTTTCCACCAGAGGTATGTCTGAGTCGTTACGGACAGACGGCATCCAGACTGTGCGTTTGGCGGGCTGCTCTAAAGCTTCTGTCGGCAACAAATCGTCCGATGGCCGATATGGGCCCGGTCTCACTGCGCAATGCTGTGAAGCGTGAAAACGGGACAAAGCACGCCCTTCCGCGTTGTCCATCTTCTTAAACTCTCTTGATCGCACTAATATGGCGTTGGCTATGCCCTCGCTAGTCGGAAGTGCGATGAATGGATCCTGATTCATGGGAGCTGTTTGGGAGGTCATCCGAATCGGGGGATCCTCCTTGTCGAGAACTGGAGAACCGACTGTAACGTTCGCCAGGCGAGCGATCTCCTGGATTGCGTCTCGGAAAGGTACATCTTCCGGAGTCATCGTAGACGACGTGACTGAAGGCGTTGCATTCTCACTACGAGGCGCAAGGTCCGGTGGAGACGGGGTCCTAATTGGGCGTCTTCCAGCCGCTGCTGGATCTTTCCAGAGTTTTTGACCACTACTCGGAGACCTGACGTAATCCATCTCTCGGAGAGGAAGTCGAAACTGGGCTGATGGGAGCGCATCTCCCATTTCCTCATCCGGCCCCTCGTCCTCGGATTCCTGATCTTCCGAGCTTTGCGCTGACTCTTCCCTATTCTCCACAGCTTCCGAACGTGAGGGAGCTGCGCAGGTGGGAGTATAAATCTCCCGTTCTCGATTAAGTGGGATCGACGACAGAGGCGAGGTCACCGAAGGAAAAAAGTCGTCATCCTCTTCCCCGGCTAGGCCTGATACTTGATCTGACGGGGGAAACTCCGAAGAACCGGCGTCGCTAATAACTTCTACTTCCGGTGGCTGACTGTTCGGGCCCAAACCAGAAGGTGGTGAATGGGACGGAGATGGATGCGTCTCCGGAGGAGGGCGTGAAATCGTAGCCGATGGTTTACGTTTACGCCGCGATTCAGAGGTCTGCTTCTTGAACTGTTGTTGTAGTTCTTGGAGTTGTTTCTGTAATTGAGTCTGTAACGACAGAAACGCAGAAAATTCACTGGGCAAACGAGGAACCTGAGGAGGAGGGGGGAGTTCCATCTGAGATGGGATCCCCAGTTGACCCGACATCGTCGAGAAACTTGCACCCGAATCCGTGTGAGTAACCGTGACCGGCTCTGGTGTGGGTACTGTCTCCGAAACTGTTTCTTTTTTAGCACCTTCCGTAGGACTAAGAGCCCAAACCTTCCTCAAAGTCTCTTTTTCCTTACCCTCTGGTACGTCTAGTTCAGCTACCGTTTCCGAGTATGCTCTCCGCTTACGGGATTTTCTGCCTTTCTTATCCACTGCGAAGGCATCCGACTCAGAGCCTGTATCCATTCGCACCGGTGTGGAGACCTGTTCTAAGATCACTGAACTGGCCTTACGCATAGTCCCCTCTAAAAATTCTGGCGTGAGGAACGGTGCAGAAGATAAGGCTTTCCTTTTATCCCGCCTGCGGTCGTTGCGAACCCTGTTTCTGTAAATGAGTTTCCACTCCTTCCCCGAAAGGTGGTGACACTCAGCGCACGTATTCCACTCGTCGCAGAGGGGCAAGTTTGTTCTCCGTCTACAACGGTCGCAGACCGAATGAGGGTTAAGAGCTGAGGGCGGATGTGTACACTGCGGAAGCGTCGGTGGGTCCCGCAGACCGGCTTCTGTCATATCTGAAAAACAAGCAGAAGAAAAAACACTGATGAGTAAACTGTACATGTCCCCAGTAGACAGGTAAAGCATACAAGTAACAGATATTAATATTCTGGGCATTTAACGAGTGACAGTAGGCAGTACGACGACCACTCTCTTTCATCCAGACGTTACTAACGTATTTATTGGCGTTTCAGGAATTCAGAACCAGATAAAACGCGAAACGGGACACCTGGGCCCATTTTCGGGATCCTCGGTCGATCCCGAAAACGGGATCTGCCCATGAGCCCGAAAACGGTACCCGTCCTTGGTGCCTAAAGATGGGATCCTCTATGGATGGGATCCTAATCCCGACTTAGGCCCGTCCCCTACGGGGGGGCATAAACGGGCTTCCAGATGCCATTTACGGCACCCTGGTGCCGTTTATGGGCTACAGCAGTCCCATAAACGGGCTAAAACTTAAAAATTCACCAAAATTCGCCAGAACGCCAAAAAACGTTGAAAGTCTGGACCAAAGAAAGTAGCGTCTAGAGGAAACTGGACGAAACTAACTGGTCTCATAGGAGTGTCTGATACAGCAAAAACGGGCCATAACGCGATGACACCTAAGCTGTAGCTGACTGGGAATCAAAGCAGGCAAAGTGGGCTGCAGAGACTCAACCAACTCCGAGGCGATGTGTGCACGAACTAGACTAAGAAGACACGTCCTGTAGCTTCCGAGTGGAGAAGAGAGGCACACTTCCCGGGACAAAAAGTCTCCGCTACGTGTAAACTCAACAACTACCAGACCGAAGTCACGAGTGCGACCGTATTGCTCTAATCCTGAATCAAATTAATCCAACATTACAGAGGATGAAGAATATCCTTAAATGCAATGAAATAGAAAGTTAAAAGCAAAATCGCACCTTGCCTAGTTCCCCTTTTTCAACGAAAAAGTGGAGCACACAGAATTGCGTGTGTTGTCAACACCACGCTTGAAGGGAATGATTGATGTCTTCGAATGACGTAAGTCTTCTCATTCTCGCTTGCTGATTGGCTGGAGTTGGAGGGAAAACAGGATGGAGAGTAGAGGGACCATTCTATTCACTAGAAAAATTTCATTTCTATTTGCGTGATATTATTATCCAGAAGGGAACCCATATAAAAGTGGAGATAAGCGAATTCAAAGCTTTTACGAAGTAAAAATTACTTTTACACACCATTTCGATGATTTCAACACCTGAAAAGAATGAAAATCTCAAAACTAAATACATGTACAGTTAATAAAATACTATTCAATGTTCAAACTTGCAAACAAAATGTACTGACGGAACAAGTTTCAATTGTCTGAGGTTGTAAGCATTGTAATGTTGAAGACAATCCCTGTCTTTCAGCCATATCTTTCTTCTAATACCAAAGAAGAAAGATATTTTGGAGACCTATGGAATTTTGAAGACTAGTCTGCTATTTCTAGCCTGTTTAAACAAACTCATTTGAAACAAGGAAGACATAGAAATTCTGCCAAAATATAATTTACTTGAATTTAAAAAACCATTAAGTTATATTTAATTCTATGTGCATTGTGGAGTGGTGTCTAAAAGCAGAGACAGACACCATGAGATAAAATAGTCAAGCCTGGTTTTGCATGCAGTATCAGAACGAAATTTGGGAAACGAAAATTCTTAAAATACCATTGAATATCTGTACAATATTCATGTTGTTGTTGTATTGTATTGGCGACTCTGTGAATGCCATCGTTTGACAGTTTGTCTTTTAGACGAGTTTTCAGAGTGTATACTGTTGTTATCAAAACAAAGCACACTCTTTTTCTAATAATTTTTCATTATCAATTCTCAATTCAGGAAGGATTCCTCTGTGTTATGCCCCTAATCTCTTCATCTTTTTAAAATTGATGTTTAAACGTTTTCAAGATTACATATTTTATAAGGCCATGACATGACCTGTCAATGTGTTTTGATGTCGTAAGACTGATATCGGAATTACGCAGTAACACAGTAATCAACCCTAGCCAGAAAAAAAAACAGAAAGCGAATCTCTGCTCGAATTCACGATTGCCCTTCTCTGAGAGAAAGTCAGAAAGGGGAATGGGAACAATAGACAAGATTTATTCGAGCATGTTTTTTTTTTTGGGGGGGGGAGGGGGGGGGGGACAGCAGGATGAGAGGTGGGTAGGTATTCACGACTCGAAACTGTCCTTGAACATCGCAACCGCTACTACAAGTCAAAGACGTAATCAGAGGACAAGAAGCTAAAACGACGACACTTATACGCAACAAGAGGGCCGCATGTGATATGCTAGATACTGCCGTCTTGGTTCTGCTATAACAAAATTAACAAAATAATAAAAGTTGTTTAGTTGTAATATGCATTGGACAGTTTTGCTGGAAGGTTTTAATGTGGTCATAAGACCTCGAATTGCCAGGTAGCAATGGATGAACAGAATCGATCGGAATGCGGAGAGAAATTCAGTCATAACATTCAGGCTTGTTGCTATACAATACAGTAAAACCTGTCAATCCGGACAATGTAAAGACTGGCAAAGTATGTCCGAATTTCTCTGGTTATGTTATAATGACTTGATTTCTCCACGCAGACAGATTACTGTCGTTCAAAACTGAAACATCTCACATTTTCAAAAAAAAATAAATTGCATTCGTATGACTTTCAATATGAATTGGCTATATCACTCATTAAAATTCACAGATTTAGCCGAATATTATAAAAAAAATAACGCAAACAGGACTCAAAGGTATACTGAAGTTCAAAAGAAAGCTTATACATAAAAATAAACATTTCCTTAAAGAGGAAATTGCTTTTCTAGAAATTTTGATAAGTAGATCCAATTTTACACCAAATTCTTTTGTTTTATTGTTACACCCGACTTTCAAGGAGTTTTTGAAGGGTTTTGATATGTGGCACATTAATGGATATGGGGGCCTGTCATCTGATTTTTTTGCTTTTTATTTTTTTTCTTAAGTATAGAAGCATTTAATTACACTTGTGTACATGACAGTTCAGTGAGAAAGAGAGCATGTTAGGTCCAGTGACTTTCACAAACCTGCCTCAAACAAGCCACGTCACAGCATGGTTCTTCAATGTTATTGTTGGACAGATACTTTTTCTATTTGCAAACTGTGACGGAGGTTATCATGACACATTGCACACTCAGGAAAGAACTCGAAACTGTCGTCTTGGCGTTACTATGCCTCGTTAAGATCGGCGTATTCGAATACTGCACCTTCGTAATCGCTTTCGAAATGCGACAATGACTGTAGCGGAGACATCCGCATGATAAGAGTCGCTTAAGTGCAAAAATTAATTAGACGCTTCAACTTTTACATTTCAAATGCATTTTTTGGGAAAGAAGATTGTATGTATGTAACAGAGTAGCCTCAAGTCCTTCCAAGCACGTTCAGTGGTCAAAATCTCACACTATAACTATTCAAGCATTTTCTAGACATTTTACTTTTATCAGACAGTTTTAGCAGACCAAAAATCAATTTTCCTCTCTTTAACGAAGTCGGTTTTGTTGTTTACTATTTTCGTAAGGTCTGTTTGATTTTATAAATAATTTTTATTTATATTTAAAATAACCGACAACAGAAGTTCTTGTCAGTTTCGTCAACGTATGCTTATGCAATGGGACATTCTGTGTATGTGTGTTTATTTGGAGGGGATTCGTGCAAAGATGAAAGATTTTAAAAAGTAAAAAGACATTAATTATATATTACAGGTGGGTGAAATTACGTGGTTCAAATATAGAAAATCATCACATTAAAAAATAAATATCATAATTACATCGAGTTTTAAGTTTAATACTAGACCTTATAATTATGAAAAAGCTAATTATACACTACACATTCTCTCCGACATGTTATGATAGAAACAATGTACATATACATTTATCAAATATTCAGAGACAGTCTGACCTTGCACAGAATATTTTGTTTTCAAAAAAAACTTTGCTTTAATGTACTGAAGTGAAGCTTAAAAATTGCCTTTAATGGTTATACCCCTGCTTGTTATTGAAGCAATGAGGCGATGTCTGAACTTTTCAGACTTGTAAAAATGCTTATTTTGACGTTAATGCACTGTAATATATCTTGTAAGGATAAAATTAGCAATGTTAAAAATATTATGTGTAGCGTGATGTTGATAAATGCTTTGCATGCCTGAAACAAAGAGAATTCAAAATTATCGATAATATCAACCTTGAACCTTATATATGGCAGCAACTCCGTCGACGGTAGGCAATTGGCCAATGGGCACAAAGCGCGACATTCAGCGGCATGGCGAAATGGCGACAAGATGTCTGGGGTGGACAGCGTGCGTGTTCAACTGTCGAGAATCTAGGGCGATGAAAGTTTGCCAGTCACAGCCCGAGTTCAGAATATTGTTTCAGTCAATTACAAGCCAGATAAAAATTTGCTCTCTGTTACTTAGACAATGACAATAGCCACCAAACATAATCGACAGTTTTAAACAAAAAAAAAAAACAAAAACAAAAAAAAAAAACAAAAAAACAAAAAAAATTTTTATTTTATTCAAAAACTTTCCAGCCCTGTCACAACGAATAAAGATTTAGATACAACGAGGAAAAATCGCCTGCGTATATGCAAGGAAGGAAGGGGTCTAAGGTTGTGCAACAAAGAAAGATTAACCACAATTAAAAAGTTACCACAAACGAAAGAAAGTGACTTCGAAAGGAACGTTTCTATGAAGTAGGAAGAAATACACTGTTCCCAGTCGGTCAAAGAAAACATAGCTTTGACTTCCATTTTCAACTAAAGCCTGACATGTTTTGGAGTTTTAACGATCGTAACCGGCACTTGGCACAAAAATAATATCCTTGGAAAAGGAACAAAGAGAGCAAAAAGATGTTTTCTCTGTTTTGTTTCATCATTACATTTGCACATCAGAAACATTTCTTCTTCGTTACTTTATTAGGGTATCGCATTTTTTGTCAACATTTTTGTACTTTGTTAGCATGATTACTGGGTAATGTGAACGAGATTAACGAACAATCTTTGCATCTTCCTTAAATGAGATTTCTTAACCCAGATTGGGGCCTTTTTTTTGCAAAAAAAGGTCTAAGTTCAGAAAAATGGTTACAGCATGAAATACTCTGATGCCTTGTATTCTTTTCTCAATGATGTTAGATTGTGAATTTGTAGTTCAATTCTTGATATCTCTAATATCTTGGTGATATTAAAATTTGCACTACAATCAATTCATAGAATGTCTTTTTTTACTTTTGCTTATATTTAATGATATCACTTATTGCCTTTTCATCAAATGAATTTGGAATGTTATGAACTGAATATGTGATATCGTTCATACAGTTTTCTAATATTTCTTTATTTATATTGAGAAATACTGAATTGCCCATAGATAATTATATAATATATGCCGTTTTCATACTAAATGGCAAAATTAGATATCATTAATCGTTTAAAGATATCTTATATTGCGTTTTAGCTATGTTTCGTTTAATTTAAATCTCTCGTTTAAACTGAAATATCTAAGATATCAAAAATAGTATTACTTTTAATATCTATAATGTGCTGCACAATTCAATTAGAGATATCTATAGTTTAAGTTTAGATATCACAAATATGACAAGCATTTTTGATAACTAATGTTGTATTAAACAATGGCTATAAATAAAAAGGAAAAGTTTTTCAATATCTAAATTTGGGGTTTAAATATTTAAATTAATACTTTTGACAAAAAATAATTATGATATCTTGATAATATTACATGTCTTGATTAATTTTCGATATCAAAAATAGTTTTTAGACATCTAATATTGTATTTCAGAAATTTTGAATGCATGGTGACATTTGACACTAAATGTAAAAAGGGTATTACATTTTTCATAAGTGTATTTGACGATATTGCTAAACCGGACGGAGGGCTTCCTGACTAGAGCTCTTCTGCCTGAGCTACCTTTCTACGCTTGACCAAATAATTTACACTGCACTTAATGTAATTCGCAAGTACACGTGTCTAGATCTACCCTGCTAGGTATACCCCTGTGATTTTAAATATATGCAACTACGGTGGGGTTGTATAGGGAGAAGCCCTCAGTCTTTCTACGAAGTCGGGGCAGTAGCTTGATCAGAGGTAACCATACTACTTTCAGTTCTTTGTTGGTTTGATCGTGGATTTTGCTTAGATAGATAGATAGATAGATAGATAGATAGATAGATAGATAGATAGATAGACAGATAGATAGATAGATAGATAGATAGGTAAGTGGGTAGGTAGGTAGGTAGGAAGATAGACAGACGGATAGATAGATAGATAGATAGATAGATAGGTAGGTTTGATAGATGGATAGATTTAGAGTTTTATTGTTTTGATTTTAACAAGTAATTACAATTGTCTTGTAAGAGTTATCCTTGAATGCAGTATCCCCAAAAGGCTGCACCTTGCTGATTCTGTATTCAGAGATAACTTGTCAAAACCAAATCAACTCTAACTGGGACGTGGTCTCTACTAGGCCTCAGTGGCATCAGAAAAACTGACGCCACTCAGGGCTAGTAGGGATAATTCCAGTTAAAGTCATGGATGGGAGAAATAACTTTAGAAATAGCTGACCAGCTCTTTCTACTCTTTCACCCTCGCAAATGCTATCTCTTCACTTTTGGCCTTGGACAATGAAAGACTTCTCGGGGATTGGGTAGACTAAGTTTGAGAACACTAGCATGCTCCTTACTCTTGCCCAAGATTTCAGCACCTTCAAGATAAGCGTGAATACAGAGAGAAGCATGAGAATTTTCCACCTTTTCGAATGATGGGTGTGGTGAAGTACGCATTAAATAGACCAGCGGTCATGCCCCTCATCCGTTTCTCTAATAACTCTGTGATGCGTTGAGCTGTGTGCGTAGGAAGAGTTGTGGTGTGGAGAAAGTTATTCAGGACCTCGTTTTCCGACGGAAACAGATAAACCCTGTTGAAGGGGTTGAACGGTCAACTGAACAACAGCAAAGTGACCAAAAACAAACTCACCAACGATAAAGTGACCAACGCCTTAATGAAAAACCGGACAACTGAACAACTTTTTCAAACATTTATTTTCTGTAAACTACCAAATAAAATCACACTTATCTAAACAATATACATGTCATAAACGACGGATACATGGAAAACATACGCTTTACTCCTCGGTTAACGCCCATCAGTCTGGTCAATAAACTACTACTCTCCAAATCGAACGCTGTGTCCAATTCCGCGAAGAAACTCCTCGAGTATTTTGCGGCCTTCGATGAGCTCTCTCAGCAAAACTTCGGTGCGCTTGTGGAATTCCTCGTTGTGCGCTTCGTGCGTTTCTTCGGTTTCGGAGATACTACATTGGCACTAAAAACTCGGATGCGCCATACAGTTGTAGACACTCGAGGATGATGTGAAAGGGATTATGGGCTATTTCTATGATGTGAGAAACCACTTCTTTGTTTTCGTTTTGGGTGATGTAATTTAGGAGTGCAAGTTTTTTGTGTTCTGTACAGTTATATCTGCAAAGTTGGTCAGTGTCCGTTTTTTTTTTCATTAAGGCGTTGGTCAGTTTACCGTTGGTCAGTTTGTATGTCCCCCCTGTTGAAGTACCTTTGCTGGTTTCTGGCAACTACTCTGTGGCTCTCTTGTCTCCACGTTTGCTGTAAAAAAGAAGGGGTGGGGCGTCTTTTCTAACTGCACTTCATGTCCAACATAAGAACGGGATCCCCTAAATTCTCAGTATAAGTGTCTGTCTCGTTTTCATTCTTTGTTTGCAGTAAGGAACATTCGAACTATTCCTGTACTTTTTATTTATTTTTGATGAAATTCACAGGGGTGTCCGTGCATTGTTAAAAAGTATTTTTAAACTTGACAATCCGCGTTTAGGGTCATTTTAAAAGGTCGTGAAAACACATGGTGACTAACTGTATGCGCCCTCTCGGAAGTAAACCAGACTAAAAATTGGTAGGGCATACCCTTACTCTTTTTATGTTGGAGAGGAGGGGTGCCTTAGATTCATTTAGTAGTGGAAATTTAGAAGAAACAAGGTAGCAACAGGTTATAAACAACCACTAATTGCAGCGATGCTCACTTGAACAGATCCTCGGGAGAGAACACTATGTAAAATGGCAGGCCAGTTCTTGAAGCAAGGTGTCGCTAAAGCAGCCAAAGCTTTCAGTGGGAGAAGCAAGCGAAATCTCTCAATCGGGCATTATTAAATTATTCAGAGTTCGTATCAGGTTGATCAAGTAAAGTTTAGGAAAAACACTGTCACAAAGCCTTTACCACACAAGTAAACTTTGTCACACTGTTTTATACCCATGGATGAATGTGACTGAGGAAGTTTTGTATGCTTGTCATTTCTTTATTTGTGAATACATTGCTGCATGTGCCTCTACCACGTTTTATAACATTTATCGTTTTATAAAGCAACTTGTATTAAACTCGTATATCATATAGGTATTTGGGTGATCTCATAATGCCAGTTAGTGTTTATTATGGCCCCGATTTGTTATGCTCTCCATTCTAAGTCGCTAAAGCTCTGGTACATCACGTAGAGATCGCTTGGTACGTCGCTGGTCTGGGAATCTCAAGATTCCGGGTGGTATGGTTGTGGAAGTCCCTTCACTCCTTTAATTACATTTAAACGTTCGAAACGTATGTTTTGTTCCTAATTAAGAAATTTTTTGAGCAAGATAACATTTTCAATGTTATCAATCCTGGGCATAAACTGTTTTTTTCTGGTAAGTAATCTGGTACTCATATGCTTTACACAGTACAGCCACGTGTTGTTGCTCGGGCTTAATTCGTGCATTTACATATTTGAAATGCCTTGTGTGTTATTTAAATTTTGAAAAAGTCATTGAAACTGGTTAAGTATAATAGTTCAGATGTTAGAGGGTTGCGAGATGTAAGAAAATCGCAGAGAGATCTCACTTCGGAATCAGTGGGAATTTGATATTTATTTCATTCAACAGTCATATTTCCAGGAAATAGAAGAAAAATTGGAAAATTGAGTAGATTATCACTAAAGTGAGTGTAATATCAGCTTCAGCCATTACAATTCAAGCAAGGGAGACAATGACATCATGTAAGAGTTAAATGCAAACAATCGGGAAGGGCGAGTTAATATTAACGCAGTACGGATAAAGAGCATACTTTATTCATGTATAAACATTTACCCTCAATGCTATAATACATATTGAGATGGAAAGATACGGGGCTTACAATTAATCTTGCATTCAAATGTTGATCCCAAATATATACATGTAGATCTTCCCTTTTATAAAGAAAACTTGTGTTTTGTTACTGAATTAGACAGCTAAAAAAAGTATGGAGGTGTTTATGGGACAATAAAGACATAATAATAAATAATAAATGCTTATATATTAAGCAGTGAGATATAAAGGAGTATTATACGTGAAAGATTTATGATTTCGATAGCAAGTTTCTCTATTTATCTAATCTCCAGCAGAAGTACGATCTGAAGAAAATTGGTAAATGCCTTAAGAATACTGACAGCAATAGATTTTGGCAGAAGTCCATGCAGAGAACTACAGTACCCCTTTATTTAAAATACAGGATCTTAATTAAATGTAAGGAGAGTTAAAGATTACAATTATATTTTGATAACGAAGATAGAAGTTTTGGTATGCCTCATCTTTTAGGTGGAGGAAAAGGACAACGAAAATACATGGGTATTGACTCTGTAGTTTAAATTAATTCAAGCATTACTTATAAAAACAAGAGAAAAGAGATTGGAAAATTTTAGGATCAAATACATGTCAATTTTGTAGTGTAAAGGATATTTTAATTCACTTTTTTGTTGGGCTGTAAAATGATCAATAGATGGCTAAGCGTGTTTAAGCTGTACTCTTTGGTCTACAACAAGTGGGATTTTCCACTTGCCCTTGGGAAGATAATCTCTCGCTTTTAATAAGCATCACATTTGTCAACTTCGAGTTCACAAGGAACAGTTTCAGGAGAATGCTTTATTACAAATGTTAAAATACGGTATAAAATAAAAACTCTTCATCTTCTATTCATTGAACTATTTTCCACTGTTAATGTTATCACAGCCTACAGTTCTGTATGCGTATAAATGTAAATATGCCTGGGCGTTACGCCCCCATAGCGCATACTTGAACATGATTGTGCTAACCAAAACTTGACAAAAGGTGTTCGTGCTAAAAAAAACCCAGTAGCAACAGATACAGATACCAAAATTTAAAATGATGAGATCTTTACAGCAGGATTCCTTAATTTTTTTAAATAAACTTCGACGAGACCAGCTATATTCCAAAGTTTTTACTTCAGTTAAGATTGTGTATGTTTTGCTAAAAAATAAGACTTTGGTCAAGTTTCTGAAAATACCAAGATTTAATTCAGAATACTGTTAACTTTATTCCGAAGAGCACCTTTAAAAAAAGAAGTTAGAGCATCGCTTAAGTTTAAAATTCAAACATGTAGTACTAAAGCACCCTGTGAGTTCAGTCAATATAGCTTTTTGACTTTGGGACTCTCCCTGTATTTTTCCTGTAAAGTCTTATTTTTTCGTCAATAAAGCTTTAGAAACTTACAGATTTTTCAGTTTTTTGGCAGCGTCCACTCCATCCAGCATTTGCAGATGGCATACCATCCAGAAGATTATTTTTATCTGTTTAAACTAGAACCTTATTCCGCTAGCGAAATGTTAAACACTTGACAAAAATTAAAACGCAAAAATACTTCCTTCGGTGGGTTATTTCTTGAATAATATATTGCAAACAACACAGCTTGAATACGTCTTGTAAGCCGAGTAGTGTTTGGTTTTTGTTTGCTTAAGGTTTTATTGAATGAGCAGGCATACGCCTTGTTATCTATTTACGCAGTGAGAGCACGCACAAAGCTTCGCAACTGTGTTCTGGTGATGTACGTTAACTGCTCTGCATTTACTTGCAAAAATACACTCTTTTCACACTGCGTTTTAACAAAGAAAACGAAATCGAAGATGAAAATAAAAAGTGACAAGCACACGCTCATATCCAGCTCTTCATAAGTCCCAAGTTTCATGGTCCTAGGGCCCATAGTGTCAGAGTAGAAGAAGACACAAAAATCGGAAAAACTTTCAAGAAGAAAAAAAGGACGAACGGCTGCACGCACAGATTCATATAACCCTTGCAAGCCGAAGGCTTGTCAAGTGTTAATAACTGACAACAATGTTGGGAGTTCGATGAATTAAGTAGTTTATATGTCATCGTTTTTTTCATTTTTTTTTTAAATTTTACCCAGAGAATGTTAATATTTCAAATATCACTTCTTCACTGAAGAAAAAATAATTAAAATAAACAAGAATAATGATTGAACGAACCATGTTCATTATTACTTCTTCGGCTGGTATGTGACGTAAATGAAACGGCTAGAAATACTGAGGGTTTTTTTGTTTTTTTTTTTGCTGAAACGGAAATTTAAACGACGGGTCAGTGCGGTTGTTTTCTGATCTGAATCCGGAATGTAATGGCTATAAATGGACCAATAAGTAATAAGTTCTAGTTTTCAACACGTTCATATCAATGTAATATAGACTGTAAATATCTCTAATGACAGAATGTAGAAGTGATAATGTGGGTGAACATCGAATCAATGTCACCGTGACATTGGCTTCTAGTTATTTGAATTATTATTGTCAATTTACTACATTCCTGGCTGGGCACTTTCTGACATCATTGGGGTTTAGTGAAGGCTAAAAATGATAAAAAAAGATATATGTTTGATCAAAACGACCGGCACTTAATTTCAACAGGAAGCCAATGGGCCTCCATAAAGTACATGCGACAGTTGGCGATTATTTGACAACCCGACATATAGACCTGATAACCAAATTGCTGCCGAATAATGAGAGAAAAAAGCACATGTATGTCACCTCAAGGAACCATGCGCGGCATTTGACCTGATACCCCTCCCTCCTATAAGGACTAAATCAAATAAAATAGAAAATGATTGCTGAGTCAGCATTCATTCAATTAAGAAGAGAATTACAGAGAAAAATTCTCAGTGACAGAAATTGTCATCTTCGCGACAGCTGTCGTCGGGGTAGGGGGTGGGTACTTAAAGTGTCGTGAGTACTTAAGAGTGTACTTCAATTAATGCTCAACGTTCGAGTCATTTATGGCAAATGTAATTTAATTTGTAATTGAAAATATGATAATTTACTGCTTTACTATGTTAATTCCTAAAGAGGTCACTAAAGGTTTACTCGCATCTCAGTTCAAACGTAAACACAGGTTTAAATGTTTATAAAACGACCTCTTATTTGAGAAAGAGATTCCATTCGGATAGTTTTTGGCCAAAAAGACAAGTTGTTGAAGGTATTTTGCTAACGATGATGGCAGCTGCCAAGGACACTATAAACAGTCAATGCCTTTACAATGTTAAGTGACCGGGTATTGGCTTGATCTCACAGCGCCCGAGTGTTGTTGTGGAGGGAAATTCCTGTTGTTGTTCGCACATCATATTCCTCAAAGAATGACGTATCCAATAAAAAAATAGCACTCTCGTACAAAGCATTGATAGGAAGCCTCCAGGGATCTCAAATCAAATGAGCTTGAAAATCAGAGGAAAATCTCAAGTCTCCAAATGACGTCATAATCTGCATGGTCTCTCCCAGTTAACACTCTTAGGTCGACAACGATTAATAGACGGGTAAGAAACGTCGTTTTGACGTTGCTCTTGATCGTTGCAAACATGTAACTTTCTCTGAATCTAAACAACGTTTGTCCAACGACGGAAAATCGATGCTGGATAGAGGTCGAAAAATCGACGTTTGATAGAGGTCGGACTCACAACCACAACGTCGAGTGCGACGTCTATCCAACATTATCCCAATATTTCCTTGGCGGACTAAAAATACACACAAACGCCGTTTCTATATCGGTTCCAAATAAGCAGTGACAAAATACAGGTGTCCCCAGGATGAGACCGTCCCACAGAAAATGGGACCACCTCACAAACAGGATCACATGTTAAAAATCACGTTCTAGGTTCCTTCCGTTAATGAAAAATCCCGCAATGAAAAGACGCTAGATATCGGACTATTTTATTTCAGTCCTGCGGATGGTCCTATTTCCAGGACAACACTATAACTGGATTTTTACACTTGCGGATTTTCAATCCCCAAGTTTTATTGAATTCGTACGATTCGGTAAAGTGTTTGCTTTTTTCCGCCATAACTTTGTCAGGCGAACACCCCTTAAACAGTTTACAAATTACAGTTTCTCTTGCAGTAGATGTGACTTATATCCATTGTGATTCACTTCAGTGGGTAATTTAGTGACACCATATTGCTGTGAAAAATCATACTACCATCATGGAATGCATCACATCTGCTAAAGGGAATCCAAAGATATTGTACCAAGGGCATTTGTACGTAAAGCAAAAAATCTAGCAAATGGCTATGTTTCGTACAAGTGCGAAAAGAGGCGCCAGAACAAATTATCATTACACATTTTCTTTGAGAACGGGGGGATTTTGGGTCGGGGGGGGGGGGGGGTTAGGCCGCCTGGGGGTTTTAGTTGGTGGGGGGGGGGGTTGACGGGGGGGGGGGGTTAGGGCCGGGGGGGGGTTCGGCCGGGTTGGTTCCCTCCTGTTCTCCTTGGGCCAGGTCTTCCGTCATGTCAAGGTCAAAATGATCTCCAAAATGGTTACAGGTTGAGTGATTTTGAGCTTATTTCTTTTGAGCCTAAAAGACGTTATGTAAGAGGCACCTCTGTGACCATGATTTCTTCGGTCATGTTCAATGTCAAAAACCGGAAACTGACCAAAACAGTTAGAGACCGACCGATTTTGAGTTTATTTTCTACGGTGGGGCCTAAAGATGCCATGAAAGATGTACCTCGGTGACCTTGACCTCCTCAGTCATTATCAGTATCAAAATCCGTAAGTTGACCGTTAGTTCGAAAATGGTTAGAGAAAGAGCTATTCTTTGGGCTAAAAGACGCTAGGTAAGAGGTGTCTCCGTGACCTTGACCTGTTCGGTCATGGTCAAAGTAAAAAAGCGGAAGTTGACTATTATTTCGAAAACGGTTGGAGATAGAGCTATTTTGAGCTTATTCGGCTCCTTTGGGCCTAAAAGACGTTGTGTAAGAGACACCTTGGTGAACTCTATGTTTCTGGCTTGTGTGTAGGTATTCTATTCTGTGTTTTTCTTAGATTTTTTTGGTATGTTCCTCTAGTCACTCTGTAAGGTAGTCATTTTTATTACATAGCAGTTTTAATAAGTTGAAATTTTTAGCTTCAGGTATTACACAATACTGATCTCTTCGGTCATGGTCAAGGTCAAAAACCAGAAGTTGACCATCACCTCGAAAACGGTTAGATATGGGGTTATTTTGAGCTTATTTTCGACCATTATGGGCCTAAAAGACGTTATGTAAGATGTACCTCAGTGACCTTGACCTCCTCGTCCAAGGTCAATTCGGAATTTTTAAAGTTCAGCATCGTAATTTTTGCCGCCCGAAGTGCAAAAACGGTCTAGTCTTTACTGAAATTCACTTGGAAATGTGGAACTATTAAGCAGTTTCTATCAGGGAGGGGGGGGGGGGATGGGGGATTACCAGATATGACCGCCTGTCAATGGTTCACCGATCTTTCACTAGTTCACCGGTTTGTCACTGGTTCACGGTCCCTCACTGGTTCACCCTTCGCTCACTGGTTCACCCGTCGCTTAAAAACTTATAACATGGCCGACTTAAAAAGCTTGTCTGGAATAAGCATTTAAATGTATATTCACTTGCTTTGGCCTAGTGGGGAGAATTTACCATTAAACTCCATCTTCGTAACCAGATTAAGACATTTCGATCTGATTGGTTGAGTCAAATTTTATAATGACCCCAAGCGGTTGAAATCTTATCCGAATACATCCAGAATTAAACAGCTTACCATTTCTCTGCAAGCTGCTTAGGAAATCTTGAAATCTTGATGAAATCGCACCCATCTGACATAGTCTCGGTCTCTCAAGAGCACATGGTTACACAATGAAAGAAAGGAATGCGAAAATATTTAGTTGTAATTTATTGAACTGTACCCCTTCGCTTGGGTTATCAGTGACTGTAGATTCGTCATACGTCAAATGTAAATGGGGCATTGGGACTTATTTATGAAGGGTCATCCGTCTGACCCAGTGGAAGTCTTGATTTAAAGCAGTCCGTGGATAGAGCTTGATTTAATGGAGTCAATGCGACTTTCATTGAGGAGTACAAACAAATTTATTCTCAAGGAGTGCTAAGAAGGGGGCATCATTGCAAAATATATGTCTTTGTTAAGTTCAACGCTGTGGGGGTTTTCGTGGAATTGCAGCTATATATTATTATATGTTAAATTAATTATTGTTTAACTATTTAGTGGATAAGCTGTGGCGTCTGAATAAAGCACCCCGTTATGTTTATGTTGTTTTCATAGGCCGCAGTGTTGTTTTCACAGCTCTCTCTCTCTCTCTCTCTCTCTCTCTCTCTCTCTCTCTCTCTCTCTCTCTCTCAATCTTCAATTCTGTCTACTCGCTATCTCTCACCTCGCTCTCTTTTTATTGACTCAACACATTGACGTCACTTTAACGTCAAAAACCGATTGACTACTCTCCCCAAAATACCAATAATATCCTGATAGGTTGGACCCCCCCCCCTCTATCCAAGCAAGACTTGTCGTATTACTTATGTGTGTTTAATGAAAGTAAGAACCACTCGTCATATCGTTTTCAGTCTTGTGTGAAGTGTTTACGTGTCTCTTCTCCTCTTCAAAGAAAACAAAAATGGCAAGTATATGTAGTAAAATTTACATTTTCTTCCTGTGAAATATTTATGCTTATAACTATATATGGGAGGTAGAGGGGGAGATGGGGAGCTAGCTCATACACCCATCACCAGGCATGTTCCTACGTCCATATAGTTGTGTCTCCATTTATAAAGAACCGTGAGCATGTGCTAATCCAAAAAAAAAAAAAACTAATGCTTTTGAAATAAATCGATACTTTAAAGATACCCAGTGAACTTGCGACATCGTAGAGACGTCGAGACCTGACGACGGATCGACGTCGAGATTTGGTTGTATGTGAAAGTTAAAACAGTATTTTTTCCCCAACGTTGGATAAAGGTCGTTGCCGACGTTGGATGGACGTCGAGATAGGGACTTTGTGTAGACGCCAGGAAAGGTCGTTGCATAACAGGAAAAATCGACATTCCTGAGATATCATGACCACCCTTCCATCAAAGTGCCCCCCCTTCCCCTGCCCTTTCGTCACCCTGTGCGTTGGAATGTGTATGAAGTTACTTTTCATGTCCATTCCCCAAGAGCATGCGATAAAAAACTTGAACGTCTTCCAGATTCTGAAGTTAGAATCACCATTTTGATTTATTTCTGAGAGAACTTTATGGTTGCCATTTTTGGAGAAAAAATATCACACGGTTGCTTTTTGGCTGTCCTCGGTATCTATACACTCAAAAAGCAAATCCGTAAAAAAAGCTGGATGAACGTTGCGATTTGGAAACTGGTCGATAGACTTCGCGACTTCAAATAATAGACGCTGGGTAGATGCTGCCATGTTTGTTGGGCCGAGTTATTTAAATCAAGAAACAAACTTCTCGGAAAAAGGAAGAAAGTGGGGGGGGGGGCATGGGGTTGGAGGTTGGGTTAACAACAAAAATGTTAAAGGTTTAAGTACTTTCCCAATGGGAATAAGTGAAAGATGCTGTAACGAACTTTCTGGTCAGTGGAATACTTTACTACACCAGCCAAGTCACTTCACGCGCAGACATATCATTGTTAGGTGGGATTTCAAAGGTTATCTCAACACCAGCGGTATTATGTCCTCATTCGGAAATGATTTCTTAAATAAAAAAAAACTACTGGCAATTCACTCCCAAATTATGACAATAACAACAATAATAATGACATAATAATAAGAAGAAGAAGAAAGAAGAAGAAGAAAAAGAAGGAAAAATATCATACCGCAAAAATATTAATATTTCTGATATCCCCGTGCGGTTTTTACAACTGAACCCTCTCCTCTCCCCCCCCCCCCCCTTCTCAACCTCGCTCACGTCTGCCGTCGTGGAAAGTTATCAGTCCTGATTTTAATTTATCAGTTTCACATGTTCACATGTGAATTAGCATCTGGTGAATTATGTGATTAAACTTCAATGAATTGACCATCTTTATGACATCAAGCAAAACGACATGATGCTCTTGCCAGTATTACAGTTATTAGGTAAGAACTTCATTTTGTCTTGGTTATTGCATTTCTGTTGTAATGCTATTTTCTCCTTTCATCCATATTCATAGATGTAGCTAGAAAGTAGTAATTGACCCTTTTCTCAGATATCAGTTGTCAATCAGAAAAACCCTTATTTAAGTAGAGATATTATTTTATAATAACAAACGTATGTCATTGTGTAAAAATATATGACCTCGCTGAAAGATATTAAAAGTCTGACTAAAATCTCTGACTAAAATAGAGCTGTTTCCGAATGATTTATCTACTTCTCGAAATACTGTCTAGTTAGAATTGCTTCTAAATAAAGGCTAGATGGCATCCGATTGAATTAAAAATACATTCCAATAAATTGGGAACATTTGTTGGGATGTATGGGAACATTTAAGGACCTTTCATGAAATAAGAAGATGAAGCTGCATGTACTTTGTCTATTTGGAGGTAATCCTATAAGGGCGTGGTGGATTCTGCCAAATGCTCTTGCCATGCAGTTAAGGGCCCTCTGTGAAGCACGCCAAAACTATAGGCTTCTTAACCCCCCCCTCTCTCTCTCTCTCTCTCTCTCTCTCTCTCTCTCTCTCTCTCTCTGTCTCTCTCTCTCTCTCTTTCACTCTCTCTCTCTATTTCTGTCACGCTCTCTTTTACTCTCTCTCTCTCTCTCTCTCTCTCTCTCTCTCTCTCTGCGCATCAGCTGTGACACTAAGCACTGTCTAAAACGTTTGCGTACCCCTTAAACTTCACCCCACCCCCTACCCGTCGCGGATGGTGTCTTATTTTTTGCCGTTCCCTCCTCCCCAGCAGCTTGGTTAGGCCACGGTCACGCCTCGTTCCATGCATCTAACTGCGATGGGAACAGGCGAGCGTTGGTACACTTGTTTGAGTGGAAGTGGAATGATATTGCTGCGGAATGTGAAAGATTTCTCGGTCCCCGCGGTTACTGCGGCGTGCAGGTGAGTGACTTCTAGAACACCAGAAGGGAGTCTTTCCACAAACAAGTTTCTTGCTGTATTCGATTTTCTTTTCGATTTGTAACCAATTTGGTCTTCGTCTAAATAACAAACGTATGTCATTGTGTAAAAATATATGACCTCGCTGAAAGATATTAAAAGTCTGACTAAAATCTCTGACTAAAATAGAGCTGTTTCCGAATGATTTATCTACTTCTCGAAATACTGTCTAGTTAGAATTGCTTCTAAATAAAGGCTAGATGGCATCCGATTGAATTAAAAATACATTCCAATAAATTGGGAACATTTGTTGGGATGTATGGGAACATTTAAGGACCTTTCATGAAATAAGAAGATGAAGCTGCATGTACTTTGTCTATTTGGAGGTAATCCTATAAGGGCGTGGTGGATTCTGCCTGTCTAAATTGAAGACAGGCACTAATGAGAAACTATCTTTTTGTTTAAACCACTGCTAAATGTTGTATATTTCAGATCTGAAAACCTAAATTTTAAATTTTTTTTTTTTTGTTAAAAAAATTTCCAAAGAAAGTGCTAAATTTGAAAGAAATATTTTACGAAGAAAGTATAGAGCAGGCATTGAAATTTTATTATGAAAACTACCTGTCCACTTAATGCTGCAATTATGTACTTTCTTCTCGGTTGAATTTACATATTAAATAAATAAATATGTTCTATTCAAATGGACAGGTCTCACCACCGAATGAGAACGTGGTGATCGGGATGGAGGAGGGATCGACGGAGCCGGAACGACCGTGGTGGGAGCGTTACCAGCCCGTCAGTTACATGCTGGAGACGCGCAGCGGATCACATGACCAGTTCGTCGACATGGTGCGGCGATGTAACGACGTCAACGTCAGGTGATGTAGCAGGCATCATTGTATTAAAATTGTATACGTAATTTTAGATACAAAGTGTATAGTTTTTTTTCATAAGTTTACTGACCAAATAGTTCTTAACTCTTCCTTAGCCGGTGTTTTTTGTTACCTTTCGTAACTCTACCGTACCCTAAGAGGTCATCCATTAAGTATGGACACAAAATTTTAGACGTGCTGTTTTCTACCTCCCATGTGCGTAAGAGTTGTGACATCAGGGAGCCCTCACCCCACTCTCTTCTTGCGTGAGAGCCCACCGGATGGCCCGATGGGAAACCATCAGGACTCAATCCGTGATGGTTCCCAGGCTTATGTATGTCACTGTATAAATATTAAAATTGTATCTTGCAAAATATCTGAATATTGTGCGACATTGAAACAAAATCAGACGAAATGATGCGAAAGTTATGTAAAGATTATTCTGAGAAACATCATGCTTTTTATGTCCTTAAGAAAGACCAGAATATGAATTCATTTCTCAGAAAATTCCAACGATTTATCCTCAAGAAATTCATTAGAGTACTTGGAAATTCGTGGAACCCCTAAAGCTTTCTCAAGAACCTACACGGGTTTAGATTTCGCAGAAAAAAAATCACCGCTTGAAACTAGAGTTTAAAATTAAAAGCCAATTTTAATCTGTTAATCTTCTCTACTACAGAATCTATGTGGATGGTATCATTAATCACATGTCAGGTATGGGGAGGTCAGGCCATGGTACTGGAGGTACCGAGTTCGATGCTGACGATGGGTACTTTCCTGGTGTTCCGTATGAAATGAGTAATTTCAATGACTGTACCAACTGCCCCTCCTGCTGTTGTATCAACTCGTGGACCGACACAACTCAGGTGGGAAAGTGCTTTATTGGCTCATAAAGTGCTAGTGTAAAACCCAACAAAACAGCCTACAAGATACCAGACTTTAGCGGGTGCATTATTATGTGTGATGGGGACTTAACACATGTATATTTTTTATCTTATTATTTTTTTTTTAACAGAGAAAATATGAGTGTAGCCAAAATGCAGAGCAAAAGTTAGCTTTGTTTCGAATAAATCACATCGGTCGTTTTCAGTAGATTTTTAAGTCATTTTGCAGCCGTTGTGTCTGCCGATTCTGCCATTTCAGCTTGCGTTTCAGGCATGAAATATTCAAATTAAGTTCTTTGAATTATATAACTATGCAAATAACACAAAAATTTACATGCGTCTTACACAGGTGCGCGATTGCAGGCTGTCTGGGCTGATAGACCTGCAACAATCGAATCCGGACACTCATAATAAGATAGCTGACTATCTTAATTCTCTAGTGGACATAGGAGTGGCTGGCTTTAGGTAATGTACCGGAAGACTGGGTGTAGTTCAACGCCACGTAAATACCTACAATCAAATTCTAATTGTTTATAAAATCTATGCATTTTTTAAAACACCGCTAAAGGTTTTAAAATACCTAAGATGCACATATTTAAATATTTTAAAATATCTCTAATAGGAACGGAACAAAAATATCTCTAATAGGAGCAGATTAAAAACCATGCGTAAAAATATATTCAGTTAATTTAACGTGATGTTAAATTAATTTGGGACGTCTCCAAACATCTTAAAAATGCGAAGGCATTATATCTTTTTATAACTGGAATTTAGTTTAATTGATTAAACACAGTACACAATTTCCCATGGCAAACTGGAGAAGTCCACTTTATACAAAATGCGGGCACCACTGTTTTCTGTCGCAGGATTGACGCTGCTAAACATATGTGGCCCAATGATTTGGAGAGTATATTCAATGATTTGAATGATCTGCGCTCCGAGTGGTTTCCAGCCGGAAGTAAGCCCTTTGTTTACCTGGAGGTGATCGACTACAATCAACAAGGAGAGGTAGGTGACAACAGAGTGTGGGAGTAACGAGGGCCATGTCCGCATCACCTACGCATATCGACGACACGGAATCAGTGAGCTACAAATCAAAGAGCTTCATGTTAGTGAACTACGTGTTAATGAGTTACATGTCAGTGAGCTACGTGTCATTGAGTTAGATGTCAGTACATCATATATCCGTGAGCAATGTGTCCATGAGCTATGTGGCATTGAGCTACGTGTCATTGAGTTACGTGTCATTTACATACACGCCAGTCAATGAGCTATGAGATATACATTTTCTATTCTACTGTTCATTTTCAGGTACGTGGACTTTTGTAAAATTAATTGATGGATTATATCAAAATATCTTGTTCTCCCTTAAGACTCTTCATATGTACGTGCACGTATTTTTTTAGATTTGGGTGTATGCATCACGGGAGGCTTTAGAACAAAGAGAATTTCCTGAGAAGCCGTCATTTTGATAAATATGCACAGTTTTATCTCCCACCCCCTCCAAATACAAAATACGCCATGTTGCAAAAACACAAAGAAACCCTTTCCAACAACTTTTCTTCACTGTGTATTAACTAACTAGGTGAATGTGCATGAATACACCCACATTGGCAGAGTCACGGAATTTCGATTCTGCTCTAAAGTTGGAAGCGCAGCAAGTGCATTGTGGGAAATTCCTGGAATATACGATCCAGGTACTACTACTACTACTACTACTACTACTACTACTACTACTACTACTACTACTACTACTAATAATAATAATAATAATAATAATAATAATAATAATAATAATAATAATAATAATACCGTAACAAATTAAACAGAATGAAAATTTCCTTCCCATGTCTTAAATTATCTGTGTCTTAATAATAGTAAAAATAACGATAATAATAATACTACTAATATTAAAACTACTACTACTACCACTACTACTACTACTACTAGTACTACTACTACTACTAATGATAATAATAATAATTTTAATAATAATAATAATAATAAACGCTACAAATTAAAGAGAATGAAAATTTCCTTCTCACCTCTTAATTTATCTGTGGCTTTACTTATAGGATGGGGAATGTGCGCACCGGAAGATGCGTTTACGTTCGTGGATAATCATGACAACCAAAGAGGGCATGGCGGAGCTGAGGCTGCCGTGACGCACAAGGACCCCTTCCGGTTTGTATTGATACAAAATATCATTAGAATAGTTTATGAAAAAAGTTATTCTTTGAGTGAATTTCCTAGAGCTGTCTCAGACGAAGCTTGTTTTTGTATAAAAATAATACAAACACACACACACACACACACACACACACACACACACACACACACACACACACACACACACACACACACACACACACACACACACACACACACACACACACACACATATATATATATATATATATATATATATATATATATATATATATATATATATATATATATATATATATATATCTCCGTCGAGTAGGCTTTAAAACAGTAAAAAAATCGAGGCATTTGGGCGCATTTCCATGCCAGAAAGTGTTTTCAAAGTATTATCTGCAAACAAGAAACAAATAAAACAGGTTCCATATTTAAAATATGTGTTTAAGCTATAAGATAAATTTATACATTGATAAATAATAGATTTAAAATACGAAATAGTTATTGGCATTTTCTTAAGATATAAGATAGCCCAGGCGATATCATTGGGCCATGACTACGGCTGGCCACGAGTCATGAGCAGCTATGACTTTGGTGAAGACACAGAGAGGGGACCTCCTCATGACGGCAACTACAAGTAACTTCTACTACGCTGCTACTGCTTCTACTATTACCACTGCTACTACTACTGTTACTGCTCCCAAAAGAAACTGTTCAAGTTCGATGGCTCGTAATCAATTTCGTAAATGTATCGGATGAGATCCGTGGAAAATAGAAGAATTTAATTTATGTTCATGGTGTTATATAGGAACGGGTAGATATTGAAATAAGTCATTATATAATCATAGAACGGCTGATGGAATGCTTCGCTGTACTTACAGCCGATGTAATGTCTAACTGTGATTACAGCACGGCAGTGTTAATGTCTTGTTCTGATTGCAGCACAGCTGATGTAATGTTTTGTTGTGATTCCAGCACGGATTATGTAATGTCTTGTTGTGAATGAAGTAGGGCTGACTTAATGTCTTGATGTGATTGCAGCACAGCTGGCGTAATGTCTTGTACTTGCAGCGACAGCTGGTGTAATGCATTGATATGATTGCAGCACAGCTAATGTAATGTCTTGTTGTGATTGTAGCACGCGATGTGATATATTGTGAATGAAGTAGGGCTGATGTAATGTTTTGTTTTTATTCCGGCACGGCTCATGTAATGCTTGTGATTGCAGTACGATGGATGTAATGTCTTGTGATTGCAGCACGATGGATGTTATGTCTTGTGATTGCAGCACGGCGGATGTGGTGATTGGAGAGGACGGACAGTGTGAAGGAGAGTGGGTGTGTGAACATCGCTGGACATCCATCGCTGGAATGGCTGGATTTTCAAAAGCTACTAATGGAATGAGTTTCGATAACTGGCACAATAACGTAAGTTACGCAAAAATATATTAAATGTAAACGTCAACTGGGTTTACTGTATCTACGCCTCTTTACACGCTTTTATAGAATAAGCAACTGATTAATAATTGGGGGTGTAGGAATGGATTTCAGTTTAAAACGCGGCGTGGTTCTTCTACGATGGCATATTGCATTGTCTGGGATATAGAAAAAAGTTTAGAAATTTAGAAACACGGCATGTTAAAGTATAGCTGTACAGATAAATTAAAATAAAGGTATACAGTTAAAAGGGTATCTCTGGGTAAGTGTAAGTCTGCCTTCTGGGACAGGGAAACAAAGCGGCTTGGTCACGCGGCGGAAAAGGCTTTATTGCGATTTCTAACGAGGGGACCTGGAGCGGGACATTCCAGACAGGCATGCCAGCAGGCCAGTACTGCAACGTCATTCAGGTTGTCTTCTTCTTCTTCTTATGCTTCTTCTTTTTCTTCTTCACCTTCTTCTTATGATTGTTGTTATTACTGTTGATGTTATTAGCCCCAGTTTCTTACAGAAGTAGGAGCTATTGCAGCAGTTGAAAGCATGTGCGCGTGTACACTTTTAAATTGAAAATTCGTATCTGATCCTAGGTTTTTAGCCCGAATGTCTTGAAATTTTGGTTGATGGTAGCGGATATAAGTGCTTAGTGACTACTGCTTTGGGAGAATCGAGAAATTGGCCATAAACTAAATTTCTTTAGAAACGTATCTCTTCCTAGGGTTTTTGTGGAAACGATCTAAAATTTTGGCGGAATGTACCGTGTGTAAGTGTAGTGTTTACCTGGTTATTTCTTATTTTGGTAATCAGTCGAATAATAGCGGAAATTAATGTGAAAAAAAATTCAGTAAAATCTTGATGAACTCCAGGAAAATAGTCTTACTGTCTTGAAATTTTAAGGAAAGCTAGCAGGTAAAATCTTGATGAACTGCGGGAAAATAGTTTCATTTTCTTGAATGTTCAAGTAAAGGTATCAGTCATTACGGTTCACCCGGACATTATTTGTTTTTCGTGATTGGCTAAATTTTGGCGGAAATATGGGCAAAAAGCCAATTTTAATGAAAACGTATCTCCCACTTTATTAGCGATTCGAAAAGAATTGGCCGGAACACGTAGCTATTACACTTTTTGGCAATTCGCCAAAACTTGGTTAATGTATTGGCGATAAACCATTTTTGTATTAAAATCCTGACCAACGCCAGGTACATTGCTTTAGTGTCTTGAAATTATGGTTGCAGGTTATACTTGTATGTCAAAAATCTTGACATCAGCACTCGTGGGCTGGGGCACTGTCCATGGACGCTATTGCTATTGCTAGTACTGGTATTATTATTTGATATTTGACACCTATTTCGTATTTAAATTGCTAATGTGAATAGATTGTAATGCTTTAGGGATGTGCTACTTCAAGTGGTTGCGTAGGAGACACGATCACAGTGGGCAGTGACGGTACCGTGTCAATCACCGTACCTGGTGGAGATGATCCGATTGTTGCTATTCATGTAGGTGAGTGAGACGAGCCTAAACTTACCTCTGGTTGCGATATACAATTAGATCAGTTTTATCTGGTAAAGTCTCATTAGGCAATGATAGTACCGACTGTTGTTTAATAACCCATATCATGTGTGTAATGAAATGAAGCCATTTGCACATGTGTATTCTCGGATAACCACGACTTTTAACATTTCAGTAATACAATTGTATCATTGTAAAGTTTATATCAGTTGTTTAGCATCTCTATTTTGAAGCGCCATTCAAAGTAAATCTAAAGTTTTGAATGCGATCTGTAAGTATATGAGGTGCAAACTATATCTGACGTTTTATTTCGTAAAACGAGCTTTTACGAGTAAAAGCCTAATTCGCGTTCTCCACTTTTAATGGGTTCACTTCCGCTTAAATTACCAGGCACAAATAGAAAAAGAACGTTTTGTGTTGTAGTTCGAAAGCACCCTATCCCGCCTTCCATCCATCGACAATGAGAATGACTGAGACAACGTTTGCTAGTCTTTGTGTATTTAGGTCATTCTCTTTTAGCCCTAAACGGCGATTACAAACTCAATTCAAGTTGTGCCTCGTCATAAGCTGCCAAAATGACCCTCTTTATATAATTTGAGATGGTTTGCTTGGAAAGGTCTTTGTTAAATTTTGGCATGAAAGAAATAATGAGGGCTTTCAGGTTCTGTGATCTGTAAGCTACTGAGATTTCCAGATGTTGAAGTAATGCTTTGACGGGACACAAAGAGACCAGGTTATTGGAATCGGGGTCTTCTGGCAGGGATGGGAGGTTTATGTGGTCAAAGGTGCCCATCCCTAGGGTGGTGATATGAGTTTTGCCTACCAAACATGCCCTGGGGCCTAGGGTGGCCTTCTCCCAAGTGCCCTTGTCTTTGTTTACATTTCTGTCCAGAGCATGTATCTAGTTTCTTCGTTTGCCCGAGGCCAACGCTAATAGAAATATGAATCTCAGTGTTGCGTTTTTGGCTGAAATGACTTCCTTGCCGAAAATGTCTGGGCTCTGGAGATAGCGAAGGATTAAGGATAAATCCTATTGTGCTATGTTGGAAGAGCAGGGGGCGTATTCACATTGAAATGCCTGCCTATAAAGAGCTGTGTCTTCTCATGGGTTGTAACCTGTTGATGCTTTGAGCCTGGAGCCTATATATAGCGGCCCTGTACCATTCAATGGAACTCACCTTTAACTGTTCGTTAGTGAACAGATGATCTAAAAAGTCTGCCATTACTGCTGGAATGGCCTGAAATGGATCCAGCTTAGAGCTACTGCACCAGGTGGCAAACCAGTTCCACTGAGATCTGTAGACTTTAGCTGTAGAGCTTTAATGGCTGTTAACCATTTTCTTCCTCACTTGCTTGGAGAAGCCTTTCTTCTTTAAGAAGGATTGGTCAGACACCACAGGTGTAGCTTCAGTAAGTGTGGGGAGGGATGGAAGTGTTGCCATTGGGGTTATGACAGAAGCTCCTTGTGGCATGGGAGTGAGATTGACTTTATCACTTTGCAGTGAAGTAGAAGAGTGAACAATGGGACTTCGGGGACCCATGGGGCTATAAACAGTAGCGACGATGGGCTCAGTTTGATTGTCCTTTGCAGGACTTGATGTAAGAATGTCTGTGGGGGAAAGGCGTATAGTACTTTCTCCAATGGCCATTGGCAAGTGAAGGTGTCAACTATCTAGGCGGTCTGGTCTGGGCAGGGGGACACGAAGCGGGAGACTTGGCCCGTCATCGCATTGGCAAACAGATCCAGTGTGGAAGAACCCCAGGGCGATTGGCGTTCTACCCACTGAAAGGACTGCGGGACCAGACAACACTCGGTGTTGACTACTTGATCCTGTCTTGACGCTTGGTACGTTCAGTTTTCCCACTAGATGGCGGGCTGAAACTGTTATGCGTTCTTTCCGGGCCTTGTTGAGAATCTGAAATGTTAATTTGGACAGGGGGGCGTGATTTCCTGCCTCCCTGCTTTTTTAGGTACTGTTTTGTTTCTGAGGTGCCTGACTAATTTGCTTAGGGCGATCCAAACCACTCGGAGTTCCAGCCAGTTGATATAGTACAATTGTAGGGACTGGAGCCATTTGCCCTTCCACACCTGACCCTGCCAGTGGAGTCTCCATCCCGATTGGGATGAGTCAGTTTGAATTTCCGTCTCTGGGGTGGGGGACTGATACAGCACCCCTTCGGACATGACTTTCAGATCGCACCACCAGTGAAGAGATTGTAAGGCTGCGTGGATACTAGCATTTTTCCCGAGGGGGAACATTCCTGACGTAATGCCTATCTGACCTGGCTCTGAAACGGTCTGTAGTGGAGGCGGCCTAGCGGGACCGTCTTTTCTGTTGCTACCAGGAGAACTAGAAGGGACTCCATGGTCTACAATCTTGCATTTTTGTTTGCTAGGATACTCTTAATGGGATATGCGATTCTCTGACAGCGTTATGATGTGGGAAACGCTTTTGCATGTTAGATCCCATATCTCTCCGAGAAAGATAATCTTTTGTTCTGGTATCAGTTCGGATTTGGCAAGGTTTACCACCAAACCTACCAGTAACGCCTTGTCATCGTTTGGTTTTCGGTTACCTCTCTGTCGTGATTTGCTAAGAACCAGTCGTCCAGATACTGGAAGACCAGCATTCCCTCTAAACTTGGAAGGCTAGACATTTTCTGGCCGAGTGGTGGAGGGGAATGTGGAGGTAAGCATCGGAAAGATTTATTGAAGTGCCCCATATCCCGGATCGTAATTACTTGGACTGTGTCCATTTTAGAGGTGGTCACTCGAAGGAAGCCGTTGATGGAGTAGAGGTCGATTACCAATCTCAACCTCCCGATTTCTTAGGGACTAAGAAGACCCCGCTGAAAAGCCCACCTGTGTCTCTGGCATTTCCTCGATTGCTTTCTTTTTTGTCAGGTTTGGTACCATTTCGTGAAGGGCTAAATCTTTTTCCGACCCCTTGGGATAGGAGGTGACTAGTCGTTTTGGCGCGTGGGTGGTTAGGGGAATAGGACATATGTGCCCTTTTTTGTCCCAGTTGAAGGAGAGGGAGTATCCTCTTTTTAGCCAAAGTACTACCAGGCGAGAAACCCCCATTTACTCCCAATTACGCCAAAATGTTCATATTCTTCCTCATATGGGCAAGGAAGCATTTGAGGAAAGTAATCTTTGGGCGTCTCGTGGCGGTACTTTGATTGGTTGCTGCCTGAACGACTGGAGACGAGCCCTCTGTTTTGCTGCCGGTGCTGGGCTTCTGTTTCTTGACAGGAGGCTGCTGCGGTTGCGCACTTGGAGGAGACATACTCGACATCAGAACGTAGTCTTAGGAAAGCGAGCGGCTCTCCTGATTCACAATCTCTACCTCAGTGAGGGGAAACAGTTCCCTTTCCCCTAGTATGGAGTATGGTTTAGGTTCCACGGACTCTTGACACTGGACAAGCAGTGCTGGAGAAAGGCGTCCCGTCGCAGGTCGACCATTGATGTCATCAGAAAAGTGGATATTTTAACCACGTCACGAGTTGCTAAGGCTATGCATTCCAAAAAGTTTTATAGACACCGGATCACTTAGGCGTAAATCCTCCCACCGCATTTTGAGGGCTTTCAATGTTCAGGATGTGCCGGGAAGAAGCCTCGATGTTCTTGGCATCTTTCTCAACTAGAGGAATGTCCGAATCACTACACACTGTTGGTATCCAGACCGTTCGTTTAACGGGTTGTTCCAGAGGTTCTGGTGGGATTACCTCATCCGATGAGCGATATGGGTCTGTTTGTACTAAGCAATGTTTAGATAAGTGAAAACGTGACAATGCGTGATCCTCTCTGGCGTTCATTTCCTTAAATTCCTTGGTGCGAACCGTGACGGCATGGACTTTGCCCTCGTTAGTAGCCAGCGCTATGAACGAATCCTGCTGCGGTGGAACGGCTTGTGACGTCATACGAATTCGCTGTTCTTCCTTATCTAAAAGCCGCAAGAGACTTCTGCTAGGCGAGCTATCTCTTGAATGGCATCTCTGAATGGCACATCCTCCCGTGCTGTAGTGGAAGCGGCGCTCGAGGGGTCATCTCCTCGGTAGGAGGTGAGAGGTCTGGGAGACGGAGTTCGGATAGGCCGTCTTACGCTGCTGCTGGGTCTCTCCAAAGCCTCTGACCCCGACCCGGTGACCGTACTTGGTCCATTGCCCGTAATGGAAGATGGAAACGGGATGGGATTGACGTACCCTCGGAATCCTCTTCTGCTTCCCCTCTTTCGGCTCCTGGTCGTCAGAACCCATATCAGGAATTTGCGTCTGGTGCTGTTACACTTAGGGTTCCCCTGTTGGGGTGTAAATTTCTTTCTCTCATGATTCGCATGCCAATTGATTCTTCCTCACTAATGGTGACCGCTTCGGTTCCACAGGGAGGTGAGGTGGGGTGAGGCCGACGTGGATGCCACTGATTGAATTTCCGGAGGAGGGCGGGAAACCGTAGCCGACTGTTTTGTTTTCTGCCTGCGATTGAATAAAGTCTCTTGTTTTTGCACTTTCTGTTGTAAATCCAAAAGTTGCTTCTGTAGCTATGACTGGAGAGGGAGAGAAAGGCTGAAAACTCATTGGGGAGGCGTGATAGCTGGGCGGTAAGGACAATTCCTCCAGGGAGAGAATGCCTAGTTGGCCTGTGACTGATTGGAACGCGGAACCCGTATCCTTGTTTGTGACTCTCACTTTCTCGGATGGAGGGGCTTTGAATGCGCACTCCGGACTGCCAGTAGACTTCACCCTGGGTGAAGAGGCTCATGTCTCTCGGAGGATGTCGCGTTCCTTCCCCTCTGGAATATCCAATTCTGCCACCGTCTCGGAGAAAGCCCGTGCCCTAGCTTTGGGCTTCTTGTGCTTTTTGAACGATGGTGTCGCGTTCGATTCTGAGCCAGCGTCTATGTGTACTATCGTGGAGACCTGGCCCAGAATAACCGAACTCGCTCTCTTCATGGTATCATGAATAAACTGACGCGTGACAAAGGAGACCGAAGAAAGAAGTTTACGCTTATCCCGTCTGCGTTCGTTCTTTGTTCAATTCCTTAAGAGAGCTTTCCAGTCTTCTGGGGTGAGGTGTTGACACTCATAACATGGATTGTCTTCTTCACTCAGGGGTGTACCGCTGTTCCGCCTGCACCGGTCTCCGATAGAATGCGGACTGCACGCAGTAGGGTGACGAATACACTTAGGTAGGTGAAGTGGAGAGCGTAGGTTGGCCTCGGTCATATCTGAAAGACACGGAGAGAAGACAACCATAAAATAATGTAGAATAATAGCTAATATATTACTACAGTTCTCTTTACGCTCTGCCCTTACTGCACGCTTTACCCAGCAACGGTGTGTAATAAGTCGCTCCAATTGCTCTCAGCGATCCAATTGGATGATTTACGGCGCAAAGGGAGGTTTCCTGGGGCGGTACCGCAGTTCGCATCGTCTCGGGACAGACCGTAACGGGCCTGTTCTTATTTCCAACATGGGCCTGTACCGTCTGGGGTAGTACCATCGGTCCAGCGAACCACAACGAGAAGATGATCCTGAAAAGCCCAAAATGTGCCCAAGACTGTGGTGACCATGTTCCCAACATTTAAAACGGTCCTAATAGGTAAAAAAGGCCCAGAAACGTGACAGAAGCGTCCTCTTTCGTCGCAATCGCTGACGGCAGTGCAGAACTTGTCGTGCAAACTGAATTTTACTCGATCGAAGTTAGAGGTGCTGAATTGAACTTTTACTCCATCAAATTTATCCAAAATCACAGATTCTGATAAATAATCCTTTGAGCAGTAAATCCATTAAAAAAGAAACAAATTCACACCTTAAACCAGTTCTCTTGCTGCAAACTTCAGCACACAGAATGGCGTGTTTATAAAGCCACGCAAAAAGGAATGACCTAAATACACAAAGGCTAGCAGACGATGTCTCAGTCGTTCTCATTGGTCGATGGATGGAAAGCGGAATAGGGTGTTTTCGAACTGCAACACAAAAAGTTCTTTTCTATTTGTGCGTGGTAATTTAAGCAGAAGGGAACCCATTAAAAGTGGAGATAAGCGATTTCAAAGCTTTTGCGAAGTAAAAACGTATTTTGAAAATTGTATATATTACAGAGGCTGTGCCGGGCAGTAATCAGTGTGTAGATGGTGGTGGTCCAGCTGACGGTACAACCAGCGCTCCTGGTGTCACTGACACGACGCCCCCTGGTGGCGAAACTACCACGACCACAACACAGTCCACCGACACAACTGCTGGAGTGGAAACTACAGTCCCATCAGGGGGTTATTTTTATTTATTTATTTATTATTATTATTATTATTGTTATTATTATTGTTATTATTATTATTATTATTATTATTATTATTATTATTATTATTATTATTATTATTATTATTATTATTATTATTATTATTATTATTATTATGTGACTTGTGAAAACACATAGTTTAAACCCCTTGGTCTTAAAGCGTCATGCTTCAAGCCCGGGGTGGAGGCACTCGTGTACCAACGTTTTATAATACATGTTCATGACTTTTTATAACTGCCCCTAAGCGCGGAGTGATGATTTTGAAATAACCCCATCTCTTTTCACTAAAGAAAAATCCCAAAATAAAACCAGTTCGTGTTGGAAATGCGGATTACTTCATGAAAATTAACCCTTTCCAACGAAGTGGGCACACCGCGCAGACCGGTCTTAAAATTACCCCCTTTCGTTTCGTTTTTTTTGGACACGCCTATTGACACATTTCATGCCAAGTGCCTCCGCCCACCCTCCACCTCTCCACAGCCTTAAGTGACTTCTATAATAATGCTCATGTCAATCGAAAAATGGTGGTCCGTAAAAATGCAAAATTTATCCATACTGAATTTCAAACAAAATTTAACAAAATGGAAAGGACTTAATAAAAATCGTTTTGTTATTAGGTGCACTTGGGAGAGGTTGGGATGGGGTGATTTCTGCCCTTTGGTATGTGCATTATACAATAATTTATACTGTAAATTATGTATAAAAATGTTTAACAGCCCAACAGAAGAGTGTATACGAAATGTAAGACATGAAAACAACTAATTTCAGAGACTACATCTTCCAGTCCTGGTGAGGGTGATTGGCAGAGAACCATTGTTTACCTCCACAAGCAAACAGCACCAGGCCAAGATATATTTATAAGAGGAGGAATAGATGCTAACAGAAGAGAGGGTCGGTATAATGTGATATTGTTCATATGAACTCTTTGTTTAAAGATTTCCATTATTTAATTTTTTTTTGGGGGGGGGGCACTTATGTTGTCTCACTTTTCTCTGAATTACAGACTTAATTTATTGCGGACCTTTTTTATGCAATTGTTTCGTTAACATTTTAATGGTTTTACTGCTGATGTTGGTGGTTTCTTTTTAACATATGGAAATTTTAATTATTTCATTGATCTGGCATTAAAACAGTATTTAACAGGTTTTCCTCTGTCTGATATTGTTTGCATGTTTCTTCCATTTTTAGGGACACTTTCTGTCAGTCCCTTTTAAAATTCCACTGACTTGTACGTTAAGCGACCCTGTCAATTAGGGACACCTGTGAATTAGGGATCATGCAACACTTTTAGTTGTCTGTAACTCCGTAAATGCATTCAAATTAACCTGTCTTCTGAGGACAGCTGTCTTTCACCACAAATAAACAAAACCTTAATGTGACACTCGCTGCTGCATGCTCCCTAAATCCCTGCTTATTGATCTTTAGCAAAACGTGAGTACGTCATTTCACGTATTGTTTGGACAGAAATTGACCGTGATAAGACAATGACATTACGGAGTTATCGTTTTGCTATAAATTAAGGCTAATTCACACTGAACTGCAATTGAGATGCAGAGACATGCCCGATCTTACCGACTTGTTGTTCAAGGCCAGTTACATGATTTGCCAAAAACAATTATCAGTTGTGCATAACAGTCACCAGACTAGTATTGAACGTTATTTTGTTAGAGTCGAAAAACAGTGAAAAATTATTTGTCAAAGGTACCGTGTGAAAATATTATTCTGTGAAAAGTATGTGAAGCAAAATGAGTAAAACTTGAGAAATAAAAGCAGTTTTAACTCTTTGAATAGCTCTCGTTTATGTTTGTTATGGCGAATAAATTTCAAAACTGCTTCATGTCATTTTTCTTGTTAATATGTCTAACTTGTTCATTAGGTACACCTGTCTGTTAAGGACAGAAACGCTCAGTCCCTCGTTGTCCTTAATAGACAGGTTTTACTGTATTTGATTCCAGATTGTACTACAGATGTCAGTAGCGACCCTTGTTCCATACCCATCCGTCACGTGACTCAGACAGGGTCGCACTTCGATGGTTACAATGCGTGGAGCGACGGAGACAACTATCTGGACTGGTACGGCCCTGAGCCTGGTCAGGGGCAATATAATGGTACGCATTTGAATATGCTAGGACTGCGTAGACTAGTAGAGCCCTTGGTCGGTCTGGGGTGGGGAGGGGGGTAGATAGATGTAGATCTCAGGGAGCTGCATACTATATAGTCTCTGGTGGTTCTTAACACGGGCGGTATCAAATTTCATGTCGAAAATAAAACTGAAAAAGAACCTGTTCAATTTCGGAAACACACCAGACAGCAATAATTTTTAAACGCTCTGAAATTCATTTCAATAAATTTAATTAATAAAAATACTTGAATGCTAAACTTGAATCCTAGTAATGCTTTTATTGGGTTTTCTTGCTAAAAATTATTTTAGGTGTTGCTAGTAGCGGTACTCCCCTCTTTTGGACCACAAATGAAGAATCTAACCCCGGGTATCAACCTGACAATGAGTAAGTTCTTGGGTGCGTTCCCTGTTCTCTACATGGACCACATGAAGAACAGTAGAACCCCAGAAAAAGGCCCACCAGTGTGGCTGCACAAAAATTGTCCCATTTTTAGGTGGCTCTATTTGTGAGGTTCTTTAGAATGGCGGGCACCTGGAAGGGGAAGATTGAAAAGTGGTTTTATTTATGAGATTTGCAGAGTAGTCCCATTTGCAGAGTAGTCCTATTCCTACTCATTCATCAGATAACTGAAACACATGACAATTTGCAATGCAAGAAGGTGCAACATTTTTAAACAATTGATTGAGAATTATAACATTATCTAGGTGGGGAGAACATTGGTGGAAAGTGGAATTCGATGTCCAATGTGACACAACAGAGGATGGATGGTTTGAATTAAAAGGTAATGACAAATGCTTAGTATGACGTTGTTAATAATCTATGTCATATATAAAATCATTTGTGTTTTTCTCATTTGAGATAAATCTCTGTAGTTATCAATGTTTGAATAAACGGTAAGGAAATCCACTAAGACACGTTGTAGAGTTGTTTATTATCATGTTGTAGGCTGAACTGGCTAAAGTAAATATTAAATATATTTAGCATTTATTTTTCTTTTGTAATGAGATTTCCATTAAAATTATATTTCAATATGTTCAAGGGATCTCCAGTGCCTATCAATATACATTCAGGAAAATTACAATAAATATATGACAAAAATCATATGCAACTAGTTACATTCGTATGAGACACATTAAAATATGTTTTTCTAATAAAACGTTAATAAATCATTATGAGTGAGAGATGCGATTTTGGATAAATGAAGCCACGTTTCATTGACACTTTGTTGTTGCTTTACGGTGGCTAGGTTATAGTGATGCGTTCGGCTGGGAAATTGATATCAATCAGGGTACATGCGGAGGGACCGCAGGCGGAGATGCTCCATATCAGACCAGTAACCACATGGCCAGATGTGGCTATAGAAACATCTTTGTATTCGATTCTAATGAATGCACCATAGACGAAATATAAGAGTTTGGTTCTAAACTAAAACATAATGGTTGGATGTGTTGCATTAAACAAAATAAATCTCGAGTTTATGGCGATACATTTAACACTTGGGGATTTTCAATCAACATGCTTTATTGAATTCGCGCGATTCGGTAAGGTGATTCCCTTTTTTCTTCCACAATCTGGGACGACCAAATTTGACAGAGACTGTAGTATGTCAGTTGGTCCACCTCAGTCTTCTAAGAAATTCATCAATATTTTATTTGCAAAACTGTAGTTTTATTTCGTGAATTATTTTTACGAGTAAAAGTGAAGTTTGTGTTCTCCATCTTTAGACGGGATTTCCCTTTATTCGTGGTAAACAACGCATAAATACGTTTCTGCACGTGTAAACTGACAGTAAACAAAAATGGTCAACGTTGCCTTATTTGGCCAATAGGAAGTAGACGAATCCAACGATATATCCCTATCATGTTACACGCTTTTTTAACTTCCTATTTATTTATCATCACCTTTAGACGCGATTTAAAACCGCCGTAGTGTTGAAAGTTTCATTTTTTAATAACGAACTACACTTTTACTTGCCATATGTATTGAACAAGAGTCAATAAAAAACGCAAAATATCTTTTTGGAATTAAATTGATGCAAACATAACAATAGACATATGACCGCGTAAAAAAGATGGGTGAACCACTAGATAAACTCACTCAAAGAGAGATACTTCTCAAAAGTCTTAAGCGTGGCTAAGCCCACCTGGCTATAGTCATACCAGACGGCTCCGTCTCATGAGATGACCCACAACCATAGGTAAGACCATCTGGGAAGAGCCAAGTACTGAAGATGGCTCTACTGATATGAGCGAACAACTGGTTATGCTCATAGGTTAACAGCCATCTAATGGGAAGGCTCTGCGTAAATGCATATTTGGCTGCTACCCCTCCGGCTTTTCAAGAAGAGGGATCACAATACAAGCCTCGGTAAAAATCACTAAGACCTAAAATATAAGGCTTCACAGAAAGCTCCATTCATTGGACACAAAACATAGAGAAGGATAAAGCACGACCACTGTCATCCTTCCCTTATGCAATAACACCAACTTCTCCTACTTCCCACGGATTGCACGCCCAACCGACGTCTGACATATATACAAACAGCCACATGTAAGAAAATTAAAAATGGTAATAATTTTGCCTCACTTAAAATACTGAGAAATCACCAGATCTAAGCTATGCACTGTCTGTGCACTATACGGCGCCTGAGATCAGCTCAAATAAAATGATGACTAGCTGTAGTACAGATATCATAAATGCCATCATTGAAATAAACTATAATTCTCTATTCAGAAAGAACCAGTCACAGAGACAGAATCAATTAAATATTAGAAAAATAAACCAAAACTCTACGACAAAACGGAGTGAGGATATAGCCAACGCTATTCACCCTCGTCGACGGCTAACCGACATCCTATCGGAGTACAGAATCCCGGACAAAACGGCGACGGCAAAAATGGTGAGGGCCAAAACGGAGAAGACAAAACGACGACGACCAAAGCGGCAAGTGCAACTCTGCACATAACGGCCACGAAGATTAATAATTTAATTTTGAAAATCAAAATAGTGTTGCCAGATAAATCAATTCATTTCTACTTGAAGATAAGTATAATTTGAACCAATATTTATTTAACACTTATTTTCTCATATATTCCTAATTGCAATTATACGATAATCTATCGTTGGTGGGTACATAAGTACATTTTGAAAGACAATTGTATTGAGCGACTTTGCTCACTAATCCGTTATTGCACGTGAATCCATATCCATTAAAGGCAAAAAATAAAAATGCCTTTAAAAGGACTTCGGATTATCAGCAATGAAAGACAGATGTTTTAATCACCTTAATGAGCTAATCCTTATCTGTATAGGTTAGGTAAAATGCTGCTGTTATATACGAATCTACACCAATGAAAGGTAAGATTACATTTTATTTTACCTGAGAAAATAATTTTCAGTTTTACCTGAGAAAAGGTGAGTGAGTAAATTATTCCTTGAGCAACTCAACAACATTATATAAATGGGACGATTTTTATATGAATTTCATCCGTTAGAAACTACCGATCAACAGTAAAAGATAATCAGAAACGTTTGAAATGAATAAAGGTGGCGTAAAGCTCGCAATAGGCGGCTTCTTGTACACGAAAGGCAAAGACCTGAGATCAGGCAACATCACTTGGCGCTGTGTTTGTAAAGTAACAGGATGCCTTCGGAACTTTGACTACTATTTTTCAAATTACAGATGCTCGGATTGGGCGTCAACACAACCATGATTTCCACCAAAGTGAGGTCAATATTTGAAATGCGTTAAATGCTGTTTTATTTTTTAAATAAAAAATCACACGAAGTTTAGACTTAAAACTCTCTGATTTTAACAGGTGAACGTCGCCAAGGCAAGACAAAATCTGAAGATGAGAGCGGCTGACAACCAGCAAACAACGTCAGCAATGATCAACGCCACACGCGCCACAGCATCTGACGAGGCACGATTTTTGCCAGGAACAGATGGAAGTCTTGGCAAACTCATACTCGGGTTCGACCCAGAAACGTACCTCCCGTTCCGGACACCGTTGAGGAACTGATTATTGACGGGGAGTGGGCGGAAACTGCAGGTTCAAATGCGACACAGTTCCTGTTCTACGACAATGGACGGGATACAGATTCCCCTGTTTGGTTCCTATACTGCCTAGCGAAAGGTCACCAATGCTACCACGTGGTTCATTCACGGAAACTTTGCACTGGCCTCGCCCGTTTTTTTTTTTTGCAGATGTACGTTTTTCGCGTTCCACTGGGAAATACTGCCATTTGAACAGTTTTGCGCTTCTCCAGAGCAAGACGAAGGACAGGTACGGCGAGATGTTCCGGGCCATTCTGGATCACTGCAGTTCACTTGAACTACACCCTGACCCTCCACGATCTTGTGCGATTTTGAGTTGGCGGTTATACGGGCTCTCCAAGATGTCTTTGGAGCGGAAACATGAATCCAGGGCTGCTTTTACCATTTCACTTAGGCAACGTTGCGTAAAGTACAGAAGCTTGGTCTTGTACCATTGTACAAGTCAAATGAAGAATTCAAGATATTCTATGGCATACTGGATGGCCTGGCTTTTGTTCCTATCGACAAAGTGCCTGAGGATTTTGAGCACCTTCACGATAACACCCTCCTGGAGCAGAGCGTCTTCTCGATTAAACCGACACGTCTCGATTATTTCTGTAATACCTACGTGTAAGGCACTTTCCGCAGGGCCCAAGCTGCAGTAGACAACGGTTAGGCATCCGTGCGTATGCGTCGCATTCCTCCAAGGTTTCCCGTGAACTTCGGAATGTGCACGAGGCAACTCTACTTGGCCATGAGAGAACCAACAACCTGTGTGAGGGGTTCAACAACAGGTTCGTCCACTTGGTTGGCCACAACCATCCCAGTATTTGGGCCTTCATCAAGGCTATACAGGGAGAGAAATGCTATGTAAGAACCATCATTGAGCGAGACAACAGAAGAAAGTCACCCAAGACGCGCGTGTGGAGAGAGTATGTGCCAGAAACGGCTGCAGACCCTGTGTATAGACCTAGCCGATGGACATAAGGAAATTCCGGATTTCCTCAGAGGTTTGGCTCACAAAATCCGTTGGGTCCCGTGAACCGTGAAACCCAGGAAGCCCAGGATGATCACTGACAGAAAGACTGGTTGCAGTGGTGAGGCTTGAATTGGGACGGTGGAGCTGGATGGAGGGAGGTGGCGAAGATGGGAGGGGTGGTTGGGGGAGGAGACGGAAGGAGGGAAGATTACTGAGTCAGTGACTGATGACAGGAAGGAGGTGGTTAGGGAGGGCAGGAAGGTCACGTGGGATGCTTAAATAAACTGTGTTGGCAACGATGTTACTTTTTGTTTCTTTTTAATGAGCATTTTAAAGCATAAACTAAAAAACTCTGTCGCCGTTTTGGCCGGGGTTGCACTTGTCGCCGTTTTGACCGTCGTCGTTTTGGTCTTCTCCGTTATGGCCGTCGCCGTTTTGGCCGTCGCAGTTGTGGCATACCCAAAACACAAGTCTTCAATAAAAGAACACATATCAGTCACTAATTCCTTGAAGACTGGCTACCCTGGGAATGCTTCCCTGCACGTCCTCGCTTGTTTGGCACCGATCCTGTTTATCTCTAGTTGCAGTTCTTTTTGTAACAGAAGAACAATCAGTTAGAAATGACTTTTTCCTCCGCGATTAACGGTCCAATTAAGTAAATTCTTTTAGATTGTAATAAATTTAATTTATTAATGTAATAAATGTAAATTTGTTTGAAGAAGACCAACAGCACTTACATAAAATGTAAAAGGAACTTTGTGTAAGGCGTGTAGCGAGCTTGCTACCCACCTGGCTTGAAGTGCCTTGGCCCTACATTCTGCCGAACCCTGTCATAGGCCTCTGATTATTATTATTATTATTATTATTATTATTATTATTAGACTTTTCTTTTTTACGCGCTTTTTAAACTATATAGAAGCGCTACAATAATCAAAATAATATAGTCATAGTACAATCGACATAATACTGACATAATACTGATATTGTCTAAACTAGCACTCAAATGCAGGTAAGATAATACTGATTTGAAAAACTAAAATTACACAATGCTTTAATTAAACACAGTATGATCTCTTAAATAAAAAGGTCTTGAGATTCTTTTTAAAGGTGTTAAAATTATCTGTTTCTCTCAAATTTTGTGGTAATTTATTCCAAAGTCTCGGCCCTGCAACCTCAAAACTTCGATAACCTGCTGATTTTAGGCGGAACCGTGGTTCAACTAAAAGACGCTGTGATGCTGAACGGAGGGGTCGGGTTGGTTCATAAGGGACTAGGAGTTCACTAATATATCCTGTGGCAAGACCATATAGTCCTTTATATACCATTGTGACAACTTTGTACTCAATACGTTCTGGTACAAACAACCAGTGAAGTTTGATTAAGGCTGATGTTATGTGCTCATTTCTGGGTGTTACAGTTATCAATCGGGCTGCTTCATTTAGCACGCTGTGCAACTTCTTTATCAGGAAAGTAGGTAAATTGACGTAAAGACAATTGCAGTAATCCAGTTTCGAAATGACTGTGGCGTGCACTATTGTTTTGGCTGCATCATGTGATAGATACTTACGAATATGCCACAGTTCCCGTAATTTATATCTGCATGATTTTACCACTTGTAGGATGTGTTGTTCTAACGAGAGACACGCATCGAGGGTCACACCTAGATTTTTTGCTGGCTTCGAGCGTGCTACTTGTTCATTTTCCACTTGTAATGTCGATATATTAGCGAGATCTATATTTCTTTGTGTTCCTATAACAAGAATTTCTGTCTTGGAGGCGTTAAGCTTAAGACGATTGCACTTCATCGAAGAGGCTAACTTCTGTATGGCGCATTCTAAGCGATTGATAGCTTCTAATACACTATTTTGCGATTTAGGGTTGGCCGATTTCCAGAGCTGGCTATCGTCGGCGTAAAAATGAAAAAGAATAATCAATAAGCGAAGTAATGTTCCAAGAGGTTCAGTGTACTTCTTGTATCCTTGTGGTCCAATTTTGCTGCCTTGTGGAAAACCACATGTGCTAGTCTTGCTTGAAGATGTAGAACCATTTATGCAAACTTTCTGTGTTCTGTCTCCATCCATTGCAAAACGTCACCTTCGAGGCCTTGAGAATTCGACAAGCGCTTAAGAAAAATGTCATGATCTACAACGTCGAAAGCTGCAGACAGATCTAGCAGAGCGAGTATCACAATTTCACCAGTATCAAGGGCTTTTAATATGTCATTAACGATTCGTAATAATGCAGTTTCAGTACTATGGTGAGCCTTGTATCCAGATTGAAGAGGCTAATCAAGACCGTTATCAAAATGAACGTTCAATTGTTCAATAACCGCTTGTTCAATCAGTTTTGAAAGGTATGGTAGATTGGAAACGGGCCGAAAGGATTAAGGTTCAGGTGGGAGATTTTGCTTCTTTATCCTCGGTGTAACAATGGCGTGTTTCAGATCGGACGGCATTGTAGCGCTCTGTAGAGAGCCGTTTATGATATTAGTTATCGTAGGAGCTAGCTCTGGGAGACATTGTTTTAACAACGAGACAGGCACTGGGTCAAGCTGGCAGGATTTGTTTGGTGTTTTCATGATCATTTTAGTAACATCCTCTAACGAGAGAATTTTGAACTTGGAGAGTGAGTTCTGCACAACTGTTTCATCAAATGCGTAGCATTCGTCAGTGATATCTGGGAATTCGTCGCGAATATTTTCAATCTTATCCATGAAGAAGTCATTTAGGGTGTTGCAAAATTCCGACTCCGAGATATCCGGAGGCAACGGCATTTGGGGAGTTTTATTAAGCAGTGAAGTCACCATTTTGAAAAGTTTACCCTGATCATTACCGAATTTGGCAATAGCCTCCGTATTATACTCGGTCTTTCTATGATCGATGGTTGTCTTTAATTCACTTTTGCTATTTAACATGTTCTGCAAATTGGTATTTGACTTGTTCTTCCTAAATTTACGCTGTAGCATTTTCTTTTCCTGTCTTTTGTTATGAACTGTATCATTATACCAGGGGCTGCGTTTTTCCTTTACAGTAACAGTTTGCACAGGTGCATGCTTATCTAAAAGTTCACGTAGGCAGCAATTGTATTGTGCCACCAAATATGACAGACCTTATTCGAAAATGGATTGTTGTAGAATACCTTTAGTTCTCCAGGTATGAAAACGATTAATGGTTTTTGTTTTGGAACAGGATATATTGTGATAACTCCATGTATTTCCTGAAGTAGGGCACTTGAGAAAGAGTGGCCTTTATTTGTTTTCTGTAACGTGGTAATGAGAAGGGAAGGGAGCCGGATCTCTTCACATGTCTCCAACCACTTGTGGCAATGTGGGTCTTACCCAAGAAAGAAAGCTTGGATTTAAATACCACTGTGTTCCTGGAGCCATTTACTTCAAACACAGCCCACAGCCAGTGTCAGAAGAAAGGTGGACTTAAATGTAGCCTGTCTGGGGAAGATAACCGATATCCGACCTGGAACCTTCTTTTGAAAAGGGCCTGAGGTGCGGCTCGTAGTGCAGATGATCTGAAAACTCGGCTACTACTCCTCGCGGTGCGTTATGTGGGTCACGTTTTTGCTTCTCACACCAACCCGAAAACTTGTTAACATTTGGTCTTATTTTCAAAGGGTCATAATGTATTTCTAAATGCGAATTCTATACTTCTTTTGTTTCTTTCGTTTCATTTTCGGTTACATTCGCTCTCCAAAATGAAAAAAAAACTCACTGAAAAATTAAACGTTTCGATATGCTAAGAGTGCTTCGTTCATTTATCACAAATGACGTCACATTAATGCTAAGGCTGTGATTATAATTTATGCAGCAAACATTTCGACGTTTCATCAACGCCGGTTTTTCGTCGATTATAGAAGTCTACATGGCAAAAATTAGGTATGGCAGAAATTTATGAGTAGGTTCTTTTTTCTGCAGTTGCCTAAATTTTTAGAGGGAGAGATATTCCGCCCAGTAAACTTCACAACGCCCACCTAAAGGCGATCACCGTCTAGACAGTGGAGGTCATAAGGAATAGTACTCATCGCCCCGTCAAACTTCCCTTTGTGCCATCGAGTAATACAGGATATGCATGAATATTTCATGAATATCCTTCAAAAGTAAGCGGTGAAAACCGACGCTTTTCTAAATATCCCATACTTTATGTCCTGATTTTCGTCCATGTTGAAAGAGGCCAGTCATTACCATTACTAGTACCAGGCTACATTTTCTGTAGGCGTTAACATGACTAATTTTTTTGCTTGGGACCGTGTGTTCCGTTCTGTTTTGTCCGCTGTACCGAAATGTCCGCTAATTACAAGCTGTTCCAAAATGTCCGCTAACCCCGTTCCAAAGTATCCGCTCGTTCCGTAATATCCGCTAACCCTGTTCCAAAGTATCCGCTCGTTCCAAAGTGTCCGCTAACCCTGTTCCAAAGTATCCGCTCGTTCCATAATGTCCGCTAACCCTGTTCCAAAGTGTCCGCTCGTCCTGGTTTGTCCGCTAACCCCGTTCCGTTTTATCCGCTGGTAGTGTCCGCTAAATCTTCAATTTTTAACCCAACCTACTTTGTTTTGTGACTTTTTTGTGACTATGTAACATCATGTGACATTATGTGACATTATGTGACTTTATGTGACTATGTAACATCATGTGACATTATGTGACTTTATGTGACTCTGTGACATTATGTGACTCTGTGAGATTATGTGACTCTGTGACATCATGTGACATTATGTGACTCTGTGAGATTATGTGACTATGTGACATTATGTGACTTTATATGACTCTGTTACATCATGAGACATTATGTGACATCATGTGACTATGTGACATCATATGGCTATATGACTATGTGAGGACTATGTAATTGCTATGTCAGCATAATCAGTCTAAATATGTATGTAATTATCAGACTGTTCAATAGACCAGCTCTGTTGGCTCACTTGGTAGAGCAGCGGACTCGTAAGCTGAAGATCGCTGGTTCGATCCCACCTAGGGGCAAACATAACTTTTCGTTTCTTGTTTGTTTTCTGTTTGTTTTTTGTTTGTTTTTAACATGGCCATATTTCTATGCCTTTTTTCACTGATAATATTTAATTAGTCATATTTCAGTGGTTCTATTACAGTAAAAACTCATACACACAAAGCGTAGGAATAAGTATATGAAAGCCCTCAGAGTGTGGGAACGATCAATAAATTTGAGAACATCAAAGGCCTAGACCGTGCGAACGATCAATAAATTTGAGAACATCAAAGGCCTAGACCATGCGAACGATCGATAAATTTGAGAAGGAATGGGATTTTCCCCACGCTAAGTCTAATGTTATATTTTATGTTATAGTAGTGGAAAAATGGTGGTTCGAAAGCACATTTAACAAATGTAGTTTTTGGAAAACATAGTTTTTACTGTAATAGAACCACTGAAATATGACTAATTAAATATTATCAGTGAAAAAAGGCATAGAAATATGGCCATGTTAAAAACAAACAAAAAACAAACAGAAAACAAACAAGAAACGAAAAGTTATGTTTGCCCCTAGGTGGGATCGAACCAGCGATCTTCAGCTTACGAGTCCGCTGCTCTACCAAGTGAGCCAACAGAGCTGGTCTATTGAACAGTCTGATAATTACATACATATTTAGACTGATTATGCTGACATAGCAATTACATAGTCCTCACAGTCATATAGCCATATGATGTCACATAGTCACATGATGTCACATAATGTCTCATGATGTAACAGAGTCATATAAAGTCACATAATGTCACATAGTCACATAATCTCACAGAGACACATAATGTCACATGATGTCACAGAGTCACATAATCTCACAGAGTCACATAATGTCACAGAGTCACATAAAGTCGCATAATGTCACATGATGTCACAGAGTCACATAAAGTCACATAATGTCACATGATGTTACATAGTCACATAAAGTCACATAATGTCACATAATGTCACATGATGTTACATAGTCACAAAAAAGTCACAAAACAAAGTAGGTTGGGTTAAAAATTGAAGATTTAGCGGACACTACCAGCGGATAAAACGGAACGGGGTTAGCGGACAAACCAGGACGAGCGGACACTTTGGAACAGGGTTAGCGGACATTATGGAACGAGCGGATACTTTGGAACAGGGTTAGCGGACACTTTGGAACGAGCGGATACTTTGGAACAGGGTTAGCGGATATTACGGAACGAGCGGATACTTTGGAACGGGGTTAGCGGACATTTTGGAACAGCTTGTAATTAGCGGACATTTCGGTACAGCGGACAAAACAGAACGGAACAACCGTGACATCTTTGCAACGTGGATTTTTCGACGTCTACACAAATCGTCGATTTTCCGAAATATATTCAACGTTGCATCAAAGATGTTAATTAAGCTTCAGACATAGCTGGGTTTTCGGCGACGAAAGGCAACGTCACGTCTAAGCAGTGTCTTCATCAAACGTCTATTCAATGGATATTAAAGACATTGGGCAAACGTTGATCTATGGTCGCGATAAATCGCAACAAAATTACGAAAGTCATTGCGAACGTCAGCATCCAAAATCAACGTCTGGACTTCGTTTCTTGTCCAACGCGTAGTCAACCTTGTGTCACAAAGGCTGATCTGTGGTTGGGACCAATCAAAACCAAATTGTGACCAGGTTAAACGTTGCGAATTGGCCGGTCACCAGTGCAACCTCAACGTTTTATCGACGTCAGAATGTTTGCTAGGATTTTGCATGTCAAAAGCTGTGTTGTGTTTAGTTTTGATGCAACTGGCAACTTGGCATGAGTTTGAACATATATTTTTAAGAGAATTCTTTTAGATATCCAGAATCGCATTTTTTGTGACCCCAAGCGTAATTTTCGCTATTTTGTAGCGAAAATGTTATAGTTTTACAATATCAATTTTTTTAAATGCTAAAACGCTGTTCTGATCTTCAGATGTTTTAAGGATAACAAGTGTACTTTCAGCATTTGAAACTACACATGTTTTTAAATACCTGTGCATTATATTATATGATTATATGACACAAGAAAATACTACACTACCGTGTTACCAAACCAAAAAGTTTTTAGTTAAACACTTATACAAGGCTCAGTGCAAATTGCCATTTTACCTTAGTGTTAAAGCACTTTTGGCTTCAAGATCAGTCAGTCTAATATGTTACTGGCATCCTTCAGTGTCACCGCACAAAGGAAAAATGAAACGAAAAGCATTGTATCGTTTATCTCAATTTGGCCTTTGCTGTTCAGGTCAAGGTCACTAAAAGTAGTTCATGATGCCTAAGCAAGGTTGCTTCAAACCAGATTAGAAACTTGAAAACATTGGAGCTTCAACAGACGAAGACAAACACGTAGTCATGTAGCTACGAAACCAACATGTTTTGCCACTTAATGAGAGAAAAAGATCTCAGAAAACAATAGATTTATTAAAGGAACTGTTCCATATCATCACTACCCGAATAAAAAAGGATAATTGACTGATGAACAGTGTACAAAGCAGTAGGTGATTATTGATTAATAATAGCATAATGTTTCTCAATATTTTTGATATTGAAAAAATCTGGAACAGTATCAAGAGGGTTTCATAATAATAGACAGAAAGACAAACAGAAAGCGTAATAAATGCATTGTGATTGATCAGGTATGCAATAAAGGCTACGGTACCAGTTCCTAAAAGAAAAACAAGCCAGTGTATCCCAGGCCAGGTGTAACGGGGGAGTGCCCAGGGGCCCAGGGCCTTCGAAAAAGATATGGGCTTGAATACATTCGGGCTGTCATCGGTATCCGGCAAAAAATTATAAGCACCTTCCGGTGGGTGGGGGCGGGTCACTCATGTACCCACTGGTTACCATGCGTGCCCATGACTTTTTGAAACGAATCCTGAACGTGAAGTGCTAATTTTGAAATAACATCCCAGTTTTGATCAAATACGGAGTGAAATTGTGAAATAGCTCCCTTTTGTGGGAAACGTTGGAGTACTGAATGAAAAGTTACCCCTTTCTCCGCGTTTTTTTTTGGACACGCATGGTCACACATTTCAAACGAAGTGCCCCCCTCCCCCGGCGCCCTCCCCTCTAACAGCATTTAAAACCCTCGAACACCGCTCATGAAACATTACTGGTGCTGACACTCGCCAGTATTATTTCAATGACATTAGCCAGTGGTGAGAGCCTTCTTGTGCGTTGTGAGTACATACCACCAGGGCTTGTATCCAATGTGAAGTTAAAAGATCTATCGATTTATCAGGTTCTATCTGCTAGTACAGAACCCACGGCTCAAGGCCCAAGCCAAGCCAATAGATCTCACAACATTGCAACATAATATGTGTGTAATATTACCCTTGAACTTATAATAACTTATAACACACAAGAGAAACCCTGACCGGATTCTTTGCCTTATTTTTAAGCGGTTTTCTCTTCCCACAGACACTCTAGAAAAACTCCCTCACACTCACTCATCAATGAACCCTCAATCGCCCGATCACGCCAACCGTTGCTGAATAAACATAAACATTTATCAAACAAACTCGTTGCTCATTGTCAAGGCACGTTTCTATATGCGTTTCGGATAGGTTTCATTTCTTGTCCTTTTGCGGAGGGGCAACTGGAAATCTCGGCAATAAATTGTTTTGAACATTACACTGAGAAACCACATACATACTGAAAAAGAATTCTTAAATTCTAAAAGATTAGACACACATTGTAGCAACCCCACAACTAACGATGGGTTGGATCAGCGGAACGAAATTTCAGTGCTATTGTCTTTAGTCTTTAAGCTAAATCTATATTGAAAGTGTGTGTCAGTTCATTCGGATAAAAATTTTATTATGAAACATTAGTGCAAAAAGGGACAGCAAAAATGTATGAAGCGTATAAACGTTACGTGAAGAAAACAAAGGCAAAGGTGGATACACCGGGAGCGGATGCCGCTCCCGTCACCACCACCAAACATCAAGCATCGAAAGAGGACATTGAGAGATTCAAAGCAGCTTTCGCCGGCAAAACTGAAAGCGGCGCTAACACAGCAAGTGACGTCAGCGATGCAGAGGCTAAACTGAAACGACAGGAGGCGCTTTTGAAGGAAAAACAACGGGCCGATGCGTTGCTGGCTCAGATAGAAAGCTTGATGGCCACTCTGGAGCCGTATGCAAAAAAGTAAGTCGTTATGTTTTCATTATGAAGCAGTTAATCGTGTTTAACCAACCATCTTCCCTCCCCCTTCATGCGGTAAAACGCGGTGATCGCGGTTTTGGCACTGAGGAAAATCCTGGTATGATTACAAAAAATGCAAACTTTGGCAGCGTAAATTGCTATTTCAGCAACAATATCGCTTGCTCTAAGAATCTTCATAAAAGATGGCCATGTATGAAAACACCCCCTCCCCCCTCCCCACTCTGCCTGAAAAAACCCAGCCCAATGCCGAGTAAACTAACCCCAATAAGAAAGGACAAACTGATACTCAATATAATTCTTCTTTAAACCTGGTATTTTTTTATAAGGGGTAAGATAGTCTGACTTCCCTTCCCCTGGTCATTTTATTCTGTTTTTTTCTTTGCATCAGTGTAGTGGATCATCGGAAACGTGACCGCCCATATGCGCCTATGCCAGACTAGTCCTATTTTTCGAGATACTCATATTTATGAGGTCCATTTACTGAACAAATTAGTTTTCGGTTCTGTCGAAAAGTGAACCTTTTTCTGAGCTGATCCCATTTGCGAGGTGCTCCGATACCCAGGTTCCACTACATTTAGAAAAAAAATGAACGCAGCTGAGAGCAGTTGATGTTGGTAAAAGTTTTCCTCTGGATCGATAGGAAGTTCTTATTTTAATATGTATCGTTGTATCTAACAGGGGAGAAGAAAGAAGCAAGCTGCTATCCGGAGACTTGGATGTCGAAGTTCAGTCCGATTCAAAACTTGTGAGAATATTCACAAGTAGCACTTTCACAGGTAGGCTCATACCAGATTCACACTGCTTATACCAGATTCACACTGCTCATACCAGATTCACACTGCAAATACCAGATTCACAGTGTGATTGTACCAGATTCACACTGCTTATACCAGATTCACAGTGTGCTTATACCAGATTCACACTGCTTATACCAGATTCACACTGCTCATACCAGATTCACACTGCTCATACCAGATACACACTGCTCATACCAGATACACACTGCTCATACCAGATTAACAATGCTTATACCAGATTCACAGTGTGCTTATACCAGATTCACAGTGTGCTTTTACCAGATTTACACTGCTTATACCAGATTCACACTGTTCATACATGATTCACACTGCTCATACCAGATTGACACTGTAAATACCAGATTAACACTGCTTATACCAGATTCACAGTGTGCTTGCACAAGATTCACACTGCTTATACCAGATTCACAGTGTGCTTGTACCAGATTCACCCTTCTTATAACACAGTCACACTCATACCAGATTCGCGGTCTGCTTATACACAAGTACTTGACCCAACAAACAATATAAACAACTGTTTTACAGGTAAATCATATTTTCGGAAGAAAATAAAATCATCAATAATTTACCCAAAAAAGAAGATTTGTTACATGCCGTGTTAAGAATGAAGGTTAATAGGATTATGAATAATTTCTTACAGTCAAAATATTTCAAGATTACTAACGATACTGAACAAAATAAGTACATTAAACAATGTACAGTACCGTTCAAAAGTATGGAAAATATACTTTGTAAATGCACTAACTTTTGAACTGTATATACTGTAACGATATAAAAGTTTTTGTGGTATTAGTTACATTAAAACGTAGAACACTACCCAACAAGCATCGATAAACCAAACTGCTGACAAATAATGAATGGGAATAAAACATTCCATGTTTTTAAAACCGTACTGTATTTGTGACGTTAACAGACACACGGCACGAAAGGAATGCGCTGATGGAAAGAGTGTATGGAAAACTGAAAACATTCTGTAAAGATCTCGGTTACGAGTTTCAGGTAAAACTGGAATCTCATATTGTCTTAAGATGTACCGGGAGTTTCCGAAAAGTCCTGGGCTTTTTTCGAAAACCCCCGGTAATAACCATACAGGTGAACCCGTGGAAAAGGCCACACGTGTAGATACTCCCTTCCATTATAGAAGACCCCATAAATATGACTATCTCGTTTGGTTCAGCCCCGCATGTGGTCTCGTTACCACGGCTCCTCTAACAACTGCTATTGCTTGCTCGTTGTCACGATCTGTAAGACGAAATGCAACATTTCATTCGAGAAATAATTGCGATACTGGTAATATGAATTATAAAAGCACAATTTTTTATCTTGTAAAAATTCTGTGGCCACTTGATGAAATGAAAAAAAAATTGTTGGTAATCCAGTAAACATTTCCGTGCCGATCAATGTCGATTTAATCTTGCGACGCCGTTCCAACCAAGCCGCAACATTGAATATGGTTGTAATTTAGTTGCGGCCATATATCAATGTCTAACCAACGTTTTTTACTCATCGTTGAATAGACGTTGCATTAGCAAGGTTGTTTAGACGTTGCCTTTGGTCTCAATCCAAACCCCACTTTCTCCGACGTCTAATCAACGTCTATGGCGCAACGTTGAATAGACGTCGGAAAATTGAGGTTGTATGGACATCGAATAATTGACATTTTATAAATGTCGGGGGTCACAACCAAACAACAACCATGTTATCGCTCACAAGAAATGGAAGCCGTGACAAGTCGCTTCCAAAATATATGAAAATCTGGACGCAAAATACCGGAATTTCTCGGGCGTTTTTTTGCAGCCTATTTCTGAGAAATTCTGGGCTGATATTTTCCAGACGTCGGTAAAACATTGGGAAAGAGACGTTTCGATCTCCATTTCAAACATATTGACAATGTTGATAACCAAAGTCACTCCAAAGTCGGAATATAGACGTTGTTTCGACTTCAACAACCAACCAAAACCTGACATCGATCCAACGTCTGGTGTCACTTTTATGAAACGTAGTTCGAATGTGGCAATGTTTACTGAGTAAGTGATGACGTCGGTGTTATACCTAGGGTCTTACGTCACTTACTCTGTTAGCCATAACATGATTCTGTCTGATGTATTTGAAGGTGGTGGACATGCGTTGGGGCATTCGAGATGAGTCTACAAATGATCACATGACCACGGAGATCTGTCTGAAAGAAATCCAAGCTTGTCAGAAACTTTCAATAGGCCCCAATTTTGTGGTAACGTTTTTACGAACCTTCTTGGAAAGTTGCAGTGATAGCAGCTCTCAGATGAATCAGATCGGTATTTAATTGAAACTAAATTGTTTGCGCATTTTGAACAATTCACACGGTAATTCGTTTATTATAGCAAAAAAAAAATATACTTGTAGACGTTCCTGTCGCATAAATACGGTCAGAGACCATTGAGGCGAGTCATAGATGCCGAAGAGTTTGAAAAGCTACTTACATCAGTGTCTTCAGAAGAAGACAGAACTTTTATATACAGGTGAATACAGTTGCCTTTCGTTATGACATGTCCCTGAAATTAGGCAATCCTGGAGTAGAGATAACGTTAGGCAGCACACCCTAGCGATTCGGTTTTCACGGTGTTCATGAACGTATCCATTCGTTGTTTTGTTGACCATTGCTTCCTCTACTACCTTTGAAAAAGTGAGCTGTTTCAAGCCGTATTATTCAGACTACCATTCAGTGCAAACCCGATTTATCTCGTATGTTCTGAAATAAAATTCAATTCGTTTCTGCTGCTCTTAATATCCAAGTCTTGTTTTTTGATAGAAATAAACCTCGACAATTTTTGAAAATATCCGTAAAATGCTTAAATTTTTGTAGAATTTGTTGCAGTTGTTACTTTATTTCTTATCTTTATCAAAGTTAACTGAAACTTTTACCACAACCATCAATAGGTCCACGGAAAGTGACGATTTCAAAAATTTTCCGGAAATTGCCGAGACGTTTTCTCGGCCATGTCTTAAGTTAAATAATGCTGAAATGCAATTATTTTAGATGGTACAAGAGAGACGAGAACCAGGTACCGACTGCTTATGTGCTGCAGCCAATATCCTCCAACATAGAACAGTATGTGCCACACGGGGACCCGGAAAAATTCCAAGTGAGTATGTATAAGGAAAGGGTGTTCCTCATTTATAACAAGATGTGTTAAACCTCCAGCCAAATGTCAAGGCTGGAGTTGTACGGACTGGTCTGATGTACAGCAGAAGTCCGGAAATTCGGCCACAGGCAAAAGCGGTTTTATTTCCGAGGTTTTCTATAATGGGAGTGAATGGGAATTTTGGCTTGGAATTAGGGAATTTTGAACAAAAACAGGGTGGCCTTATCCTGGGGTTGTGGTGCATTGGACAAACTCTAATATCTTTCCAAGTTGCGTAGCATTAGCATGCAATCCTGCATTTTACAAAATAAAACATTTCATTTTGTTCCTGTTTTGATAGTGAATATTGAATGGGGGTGAATTATTGGTATTACATATTGCTGATTCAAAAATGACACATTTTGCTTAAAAATATCGCATATAGTGTACATTTTATAAATTAAAAAGAAAACACTCTAAGGCCAAGAAGAAAAATGTACTTGTTTCTCAGCCCTGCTTTTTCAGATTTAAGTTTTTTTAATTTCTGTGACTCGGTATTTGCCAAATAATGGTCAAATGAAATGCTTAAATGACAAAACACTTATATTATCAATCCGGCTACTTTATTATCAAAGTTGCTGACTGCGAGCGGTTGAAGTGTTGCTGTTTTGAAACGTGAGCGCCGAAAACACAAACTCAAATTTTTAGGATAAATTTCTCCTCTGAAACGCCAAGCATTAATTTTTCTGCCTACCGGATAAATATGTTTCCCTTTAAAATTCTATAAGCCCATTCTGGTGGATCGGTTTCTTTTCCTTTTTCAGATTCGGCAAGTTCGCTTTTGTTTATAACCCGGTCTAGCCAGGCCACTTCTGTTTTTTTTTTTATTGTGGATTTTAGTGGCCTGAACGGGGATGAGAAACAAGGTTAGTTTTTCCTCGCCTGGGATAGATAAATGAAAAAAAACTGGCATAGGTTAAGATGTACCTGTTACAGTATTCGAGTACAGTAGACTCCCGTTAATTGACAGAATGCTAAAGCTGAATGGTGGGGCGAGAGTAACCGTCTGATGACACTGTTAATGGATGCCGCAGAGGCACAGCTCGCACCGGAAGCTGCTCACGATTACGTCATGTCCGGTGTGTTTTCTTTGTGAAGAAAAATCGAACGAAGTGGCTAATAGCACCAAATGATTTGAATTCAACGTCTAGGTTTCTTTCATCTCATTTATATGTAAACATATTTATCTCTGGATATGGTTGCAGTGCGAATAGTGTTCGCCTAAAACAAATATCAAGGCTTCAATTGATATCTTAGTTATGGAAGTTTTTTACCAGTTGTCTACTGCAGCAAATCCGGTGTTTCAATGGACTAATACGTTATAGATTTCCGTTTTGATATATCTCAATACCTCCATGCCCATTGTATCATAAACTTTTATATAATAATACGTTTTTTTATTTTTTTAAAACGCTTTGAATGTTATGAAATAAAACTGCATGTGTTTTAAAAAACAGTGAGTTTGAGAGTATTTTTGTTTATTGTTGATTATTTGCGACGGTTAAGACTGCGCCTTGTTTTCAATCGTAGTGACCGAAACCGAGATCAGAGAAGCACTGCGGGGCAGCGCTGAACAAGCAAAGCGCTGTTTGTGGTTCCATAGAATCATACCGGATATACACGCCGCCGAAACGTCAGCACTGCTGCCCAAATATAAAGGTAACTTTTAGCCCTCGAGAATATGACCAGGCCCCATATACAATAATTTAGCTCAAACTCACCCTCAAATTGAGATTGAGGGGGGCAGCAACTTCTTCGTGCGGTCCTAATTGGGTGGTAGTCACATTTGAGAAGTGGTTCTGTGCAGAGGTGTTTCATTACATGCAATGGAAGCAGGGATGTCGATTGAACTGTCCCCAAGAGAGGTCCAAGAGTTAACTTACTCAAAGAAGTATTATTATAAAGTGTTAATTATTATTAGTTTAGCATTGAAATACAATTGATTTTATATATCCATCATAAATAAAAAACTTCATTTATTTATAACATAATTTGAAGTATTTTATACTCCAATCTGATATAATTTTTATGTCAAAAATAGATATACACAAAGATGATCGGATCCAAACAAAAATCAACGACTTAATAAAGGCCCTAAAAGAGGACGTTTTGACCAAAGCCATTCCCCCGGAAAATATCAAGTCATTCGAAATCCACTGGAGCAAAAACGGTAAGTGTTTTTGTTTTTCAATCAAGTATGCAAAACTGCAAATCAGTGTAATTGTAAATATAACATTGTTGCATGCCAGAATAAAACATCAACATGTTTTTCGTGAAATAATATGATGCGTAATTTTATGTGGCATAAAAAGGAAGGCTAGGATTAAAACTTTAAGCCAAGCAATGCATGCTACTTCTGTCAGATTACATTTTTATATCATGGTTATATTTTTGTAAAAAATTATTTCCTTTTAGGAAAAAATATTTTACTCGTGTTTTACATCTCAACTTTTAAGGCGTTGATCCAACCCTGGAGGAGCACAGCAAGTACATAGCCGATTTGTGCAGGGATTTTGAAAACATCCTTCAGGACCGCATCAAAACTGGTATGAGAATTCTAGATTTTACTAGAATGCACTCTGGTACACTATAGTATTACACACACACACGCACACACACACATATATATATATATATATATATATATATATATATATATATATATATATATATATATATATATATATATATATATATATATATATATATATATATATATATATATAATACAATAGTGTACCAGAGCACTTATATGAGCCTACATTAAACAGGTGAAGCACAAAGTACGGTCAATGGCAATTTGCCATGGTCAGATCAGTGTCCAAAGTAAAATACTCGGCACCATTCAATACTATGAATCACGGTTTATAGCTGTACGCAAAATAAGCAATAAGTAACAGAACAATAAATTCAAATTTATTTCTGTGATCTCTGTCAATTTTGAAGGCTAAAAGCGTGAGTTTAATGACTTTACAATGTCATTTAGTGAATTAGTGACTTTACAATGTTACTAAATTTCCAAAGACTTTGTAAATTCACTGACTGGCAGATTTTATGTAATATATATTATCCAGTCGGGAAATGCCCTTCCGGGAATTGTTCCGTCAGGAATTGTCCTAGACCCATAAACTGTATGTGTTCCCATTGTAGTCTTTGTTAATTGTAGATATGTAAACATTATAGTTGATTTACTTATCTCGTTATTGTGTTTTTGCTAAATTTGTGTGATTTATGTAGAAATGTTACGTTTATTGTTTATAATTCATTCATGTGCCACTCATGTCATTTCACCAAACAAAATTTTATTTCAGCAATAGAAGCTAATGCAAAGGGAATTCTGTCATCCAAGTTATGTGTTGAAGTTTTGCAGCATACTCTGTTCTGTCGCCAGAAATGCTCCGTATTTTATGGCAGAGAAAGTGTACTAAAGGTATGGTCTTCCACGGATTCAACTGAGCATCGTAAAAAAACATCGATAAAATGAGTTGCGGCAGTGGTGCTTGTTTTTGAAAGATATATGAGCTTTCAATACAGTTTAGGATTTGCCTTATTTCAGGAGTTGAGCATTTTTAAAGAATTTTGTGCTTTATTAGCACCTGATATATTAACAATGGGCAGATGTTGACTTAAATTTTGAGTCAACATGAAGAATCATTGTCCAGTAAAAAAATTTTAACCACTGTTACATGTCTTAACGGGCGTTATGATTACAAATAACTGCAGTATCAATCGAGTTTTCGTTCAAATCAGCACTGAAAAATCATTGACTTGGAAATCGACGAATCAGATTGCGGCATTTACTTAAGTCATATAACAAAAACTATTATTGATTAGTAAGAAAATGTTGTCCTTTAAGTCAACAGTTTCGTTACTGGTAAATAATTTCTTCACGTTGACTCGAAAGAATTCAGTATATGATTTGTTGCATGACTTTTTAGTAAGTAATAAATTTTACAGCAGCGTTAAATATAAAAGGAAATATAAAAAAGTGAAATATTTGTTGGTTTTTCGTGCATTCGTGCATCACTTGACTCTAACAAGTGGTTTAATATATATATATATATATATATATATATGTGTGTGTGTGTGTGTGTGTGTGTGTGTGCGAGCAAATCATTAAGTGTAATCACTCATTTACCCCACAGGAAGTGAAGGAAGCATTGCTAGCCGATAACAAGCTGCCATACATAATTCATGGAAATTCTGGATGTGGCAAGACATCATTACTAGCAAAGATTGCGAGTGAAATGAAGTCATGGTTACAGAAATCACCTTGCTTAGTGCTCAGGCTGGTGTCATTTTAAATATTTTAAACAGGCTTGCATGATAATATGTAAACCTTTTGTCATAGTGTTATGATGTGTAGCAGTGACCACAATATGCCTTACGTTTACTTCTACGATTTGATGTAGCAGGAACTTTCGAACATGAAGTTTGTACACTTCGAATTGAGTTGTTGTTTTCGTACCTGTATCTCTGCTGTTAAATTTAGTGTTTATATATATATATATATATGGCTGGTATAAATGTAGGTTTGTTGGGACAACTCCAGAAAGCTCATCTCTAAGATCCCTGCTTCTGAGCAGCGCTGAACAAATCAAGGCTGTTTATGGCATCAAAGGCTTAACACTGAAATCGCAGAACATAGTAAGACATTAGTATACATGTGAATAAACATAACGAGGACAACAACGTTAATTTACTCAGAAGAACAGTCATACAGGTTTTTTGTTGCCACCAACTAGAAGCATTCCTTTGAATTCAAAACAAATAAACATGATAATAAAACACAGCATTATTTACTACTCGGTGGAGAAATTCAAACGTATGTGATGATTGCGTAATTTTTGCATCACCTTGCGTAATGTAGTTCTAAGCTAATCCAAAACAGAGCTGAAAGACTCACAATTTGGCCTTTCCATTTCTTTACTATTCTTACTATTTTTACTTAGGAAATGAAGGTAATAGTGGCGTATTTTCACATTTATGTTTAACAACAACTTGATTATTCAAACTGAACATTTTTCTAACACCCAAGACGTGTTTGAAACTTTTCATGTGTAATTGTTTTTGCATTTTCAATCTATATCTGTCACATATCACACATTGTCGATAATGAAGCTAATAGTAGCATATTTAATAACCAACATACTATTCTCACTTGGGAAATAAAGCTAGTTGTGGCCTATTTAATAAGCAGCTTACTATTCTTACTTAGGAAATGAAGTTAATAGTGGCGTATTTTCACATGGTATTGAGACAAGCGTCGGCCTCACGAGTCATAAAGCTTCGACCGCTGGTGATTATTTTCGATTCCTTAGATCAGCTGAGTAACGAAGGAAATCCACAAGGTTATTATTTTTATATGTGTTAATTATGTTTTGTGTTAGCATTTATGCTGCTAGACAGAAATGCAAACAGAACAACACAAATTTACCTACATGGTCATGTCATTCACTTTATAACACTGAGGTACAAAAATTTTCATTTTAATTACACATAATTTTATCAACGATATTATATAGCAGATTAGCTTAGGCAATTCACCATTTATTCAACAAATTGAATGAACTTTGCTATTATAGTGATAATTTCTAATATTCTACCACAGCACTCACCTGGATTCCAAAGCAAGTGCCAGAGAATGTGTACTTTCTGGTGTCGACACTACCAGACACCGATCACTATCAATATGGATATCTGCCAAAGCTGCTCCATATATATGAACAACATAAAGACAGTCGATTCTTGAACGTACCGGAAATACCCGAAGATGATGCAAGAGCTACTGTAGAAAGGTAATTAATTATGATGCAGCACTAAAAGATTGCACAATTAGATAGCAAATTTAGCAAGCAAACGGGTAACTTGATGCAGTGGTCAAAAGAAGACTAAAGTAGCACCTTTCTCTTTAACTAACGCAAAGCTGATGTTATCTGAGTGGAGTAAAAACAGCATGATAATATAATAATATTCACCTGCATTCACATACAGCTGGCTCGCAAAGGAAAAACGACGGCTTAATGGAGAACAAATGGAACTTGTAATTGCAAAATTTAAAAGATGTAAACTTCCACTGTTCCTTAAGCTGTGTTTTGACGAAGCATGCAAATGGTCCTCTTTCACAAAGGTTAGTTTATACATAACCGAAAACTTGATATTGGTCCATGAAATATTAGGTTAAGTATAATAGAGTTTAAAATCAACACATCGTTTAATTTAGCTAATTTTTGTAGCTACTTCCGGAAAATACTTGTGTTCAGCCATGCATTATATTAAAACACTGTTTGGTCGATTTGTTATAATCTGTAATTTAGATAAATATAAAATAGCTTAAATAATAGATTTCTTCTATAACCTGCATATGACACATACTTATCTTCATGTGCTAAGTACGTGCTGTGTTGCTTAAGGTGGATGACTCATCCCTGGCTGACAATGTTCATGATGCTATCAATGCAACGTTCAGCAGCATGGAGAGAAAACATGGCGGACTACTGACGTCACGCACATTTGCCTACATCACCGCCAGTACGTCATAGCATTTATCTTAAAATTCAAACATTCGCAGATATATTTCCTCTCCAAAGTAGAAAATTGTGTTAAATCACAATGTCGTTAGTGAACTAAACGCGATGCCAAGTCATTATAGAAGATAAAAACTGCAAATGTTGACAGTCTGTTATTGATTTAAAACAAGCTTGGATTACTAGCGAATTGATTGATTTTATTCAGTAACATCATTAAGGAACGGCTAAAAAATAAGAATAAATTATGCTGTCATGCAAAAGTTTGCTATGGTCATAAAACATGTGGTTTTACAACTGAAGTATTAGCAAATACAAATATAACACTAAAACACATGTGTTAATCTCTTCGTTTAATAAGATACAACAATCAAGCAATAACAGCAGATATAATTAGTATAAAAACATCAGGCATAATAAAACATAAGATGTAGCAATAAGTTCAATATAAAAAGTCGTTGTATTTTTACCAACTTTATGGTATAACTTATAATTTTTACCTTATTACTTTTTATTTTAAGGTAAAAGTGGATTATCTGAGGTGGAATTAGAAGACATACTATCATGCGACGATGACGTCTTAAATGACGTGTATCAGTACTGGACTCCACCAATCAGGCGTCTTCCACCGCTTCTCTTGGTTCGCCTAAAATCAGACATCTCACAGTACCTAGGTATTTATTGCAAACAGCAACTGCATCAAACTATTGAATGTATTTATTTTTTATAATTGGATCTTTCTCACATGCTGAGAAATTTAAACAACGAGCTTGCGGGACTTGAAGTAAATCAACTTTTTTGTAATTGCAGCTGTATTTGTCTTTTTAAATGTGCCGTGTATGTCTCATTTCGTTGAAATTTACTAAGTTACAAAAATTTAAACAAAGCATTATTCTCAAAGCAGTGAAATTTACCAATTATAAATGTGAAATTGGCATTGTTTTGGAAAACAGTTGAACGGGGTTCTGGAGGAATCAAGGTAATTTATTGGTACCACAGACAATTTATAGAAACAGCACGCGAGCGCTACCTAACGGGAAAAGGCGTGACTGTAGAAGAGAGAAAACTTGTACATCGCAACATCGCCGAATACTTTTTGGGCAAGTGGGAAAATGGTATGTATTCTTGCTGTTTTATAATTTTATTTTCTTAAAAAATTATCAAACGTTCAATTGTTAACAAATCTAGTAAATTTTAATGAAATGTAGAAATAAATAACATTTATTTTTTTGCTAATTTCGTCTCATACCTGCATGTTTCAGAAAACTTGAAACCATTCACTACAAAAAATGGTATCAAAGATGCCCAATTTCGACTTGCAACATCACAACAAATATCGACAAAAGGCCAGTATAACCTGAGAAAACTTGAGGAACTTGCAATGCAGTTAATTCAAGCAGACATGTTCAACGAATTTGGTGATACCATCATTATGAGCCTTGAGTGGCACTTAGCAAAGATGAAAGCCTTTTCGTACAGGTATAACACTTTGAAACAACCTCGCCCCTAAATATACCGTTCCATAGATGCTTTCGAAAGATCTTTTAGCCAAGGGATTTTGTTCTTCAAAGAGACTTTGTTCTTTGAATTCCAAGCTAGTTTGCAATAAAATAGTAATAGTGCATTCTGCCCAGTTTAAATTTATTTTTGTCACTGATTTTTGAAAAAGCCGTCAAGTGTGCAGTCAAATATGATAGTTGAGTCTGGATGGTTTATTTTCATTGGGCTGCATCCAACAAAAAGATATGAATGGGAGTTTTATTATAAAGGTCAAATAACTGGCAAAAGGCCAACGCAGTCCTGGCTTCACCCGCCATGCATCGGTATCTTTCCAGTTTTTAAATCGATGTATTAAAACCACAGCCGTCAATTGTCCTTGTAATAACGCAAGTAGTAATTAATACAGTGAAAGTTAAGTCATAAATTCATAATAATTTAGATTTTAAATATGATAAGGGGCGCGGCGGGAGAGGAGTGGGCAAAGATGTATGATTACGTCGAAATTCTATGCTTTCAAGAGAACTGATGAATGAGATCGAGTATGGTGTAGCTGAAATGGCCTCGAAGAATGACGTCACAGAGTGGCGCCTTATGAAAGATGCTTTACGTCTGTCAGAAGCGGCTCTCTTGTATAACGTTGAGCTTCTTCCATCGCAAATACTTGGACGGGTAGAACAGGTAAGCCCTACATACAACACTACAAAATTTTGATGTATCTCTTCTTTATCCATAACGCGAAAGCCTCTATGACAAGAGAGTGTTCCATGTCAGATGGTTTAAATGAGATACACGAACCATAAATATCTGTGCCTAGGCTTAATTACATATTTAACCAATTAAGCCAGAAAACTTTTGAAATGACGATTGGTGAATTTGCAGGGTTTGGAAAGCTACAGGCAACAGTGCAGGCAGTACGAGGGCTGTGCCTTATTTTTATCGCAACCTGCTCTCACAGCACCTGGTGGTGAGCTAGTATATTGTCTCGCTGGACACGAAGCGGAAATGACACACGCCCTCATGACACAAGATCAAACATACGTTATTACAGGTGTTTGTTCTTATTCAATTGACTTATTCCCGTTTTTTATAGTTAAAATTGTATTTCTGTGTTGTGTTGAAAGATTTTTGTTACGTCGAACACCATAACTACTAAACCGTCTGTGGCCTTTTTATGTGAAGCGCATTCAATTCAGATAAGTTATTAGGTACATTTTAACTTGAGTTTGTGTTTTTATAATATTGATGCAATTTGCCAGCGAGTTTTTGCAGATTGATTTTTAAGTAAAATAAAGAATTGAAAAGCATAAATTTTAAATATAATAATTATAAATATAAGTAAAAATTAACTAATAATTGATACTGTAATAGTCATGGTAATAGTTGCAAAATTACTTACCAAATCAACTTCGAGCTCTACAGGAATGAACGTTAATTTACAGCCAATGAAGACATGTCCCTAAAGGTGTGGGATATCAAGAAAGGTGTAGATGTTCTAACAATAGAAGACTGCTTCGGAAACAAGGACAACTGCTCCATCAATAACCTGTTTCTGTGCTGCGGCGATAAGTACATTGTCGCCAGTGTCCATGTGACGGTGGCAAAGAAAAAAGGCGACGTGCTTTTTGCTTTCAACACACGGTAATTTATATATTTTCTTTAAATTGCAATATTTTCTCAAGTAGCCAAAATCAATTTTAGAATTTTTCCACTAATAAGATCCAATTCAAATTAAATATTAGCTATTAAATATTAGAAGCCGTAAGCTAAATAAGTTAAAAATGTTATAACATTAATTAATTTTCTTATTATGATATTTATTGGTTTGCAAACTTCTAACTACCTCCCATACATTGCATGCTACAGGACGGGGTTATTAGTCTACAAGCGGGTGGTATTATACAGTGAAGCTTGTGCTGTATTCAATAACAACACACATCTCGCCATAGCTTCGAGCGGTAAAATCCAGCTCTTTGATGTTGAAAACAACACATATTTGGACGGCCACATATCAGCTAAATGGGTGAAATCAGGAACCTTTCAAATTACATTACTGTCAGGTATTCCAAATAAATTACTTCGTATATAATATATGTTTTTGTTAAGGATGAAAACGGATTTTTCCTGTTTTTAAATTTTGATATACGAAACTTTGTTTTTCGCAAGGAATGAAAATAATTAAAAAATGGAAATACTGTAATTTTCTAAGGCATTTCTTGTACTTTAGAAATTATAACGTTAAATCAAAGAAACTGATCATATTCATTTAATTTCACTTTCAACAAAAATTGATGTCGCCCTGAAAGTATTCACATTTTCAGATGAGGCAAATGTATTGCTGTGTACATTGGGACACAAGTAGTTTAAACTGTTTCTCGAACTTCTTTCCCAGTATGCACTGGTGTATTATGTTATCACTTCAGGTGCACAGAATATAGTGTGTGGTGCCCATGGTGACGAACGGTTTGTATGGGTGTACGACGTGGCAGCCAACAAAGAACTACACTGCATAGAGGTACCTCAAAATATTAACCAATTATTACCTTGCAAGAGTTGTGAAAAATTGTTATTTTGTTTGCTTAGATGCGGGTGGAGTAATAGCATTTGTCATGTCTGCTGCCTCTCACTTCAAGCATTTCAATACGATCTGTACATTAAAAAAAACCACTTTCACTGGATTACTTGGAGCTCAAAGAAACTAGTTCAACAGGAGTTACAAAACCGACATGTTAATGCTGCCCTCCATGACTCAGAGAATCTTCAGGTTTGAAAAATGAACTCGTTCTCTTTGATTACCATTTTTGATATATTTATGCAATTTTTCTTGCTTAAATGTAGGAATAAATGCAGACAGAAATACCGCCCGGAAAATAAATCTTTTATATACTTTGCATACAGGTTCAGGAAAAACCGGAAAAACGGAAGAAAGAAAACAAAGATGATGAAGGAGATGACGAGGATGACGATGACGATGACGAAGGATGGACACCAGATGTCGTTGCTGTATCACCAAATGCCAAGACGGTTTTAACAGTATCGCTGTTTGACAACAATCTCCACTTGTTTGACGTACTCAGCGGACAAAGGACAGGCTTAATCAAAGGTTTGATACAACTAGAATATATATATATATATATATATATATATATATATATATATATATATATATATATATATATATATGTTGTTATGTGATCGCTCAAAAATCAGCAAGTAATTGTTTATTTGAAAAATTCATTTCAATTACTTATATTACTCATTTGTTGTGAATTTTATGAATAAACAATTAAACGTTAAATAATATTTTAGTTGTGTTGATTCTGTAAAAAAAGTTGTTCAATGTCTGAGATAGTTCTCATAATTACGTTGGAAGAGGTTGCTTACTGGCGACAGGTGATGATAGCGATACAATCCAGAACGGCATATTCTTATCTGATTCCGTATTTGCCGCTTGTGCGAGTCAAGAGAACGAATTGATGCTGTGGGATGTTGAAAATCGAAGCCTCAGTTACATGTTCAAGCATGAAGAATCACTCATCAAGGTATCGTTATTTTGAATCACGACATCAGGAAGCGAATACAATTGATTATACCACCTATCGTAGAATTTAACTTTAACTGTTTGGGCTTACGGCGATCCCCTTAAAAACTGTATAAAAGGTGGCAAATTAACGTTATTCAAAGTGCAATTAAACCACATGTGGGATATCTTTACTCGATTGTATTTATTTCATTCTTTTAATTTAAAAATATTTACTAAAGTGGTGTGGTCTGTTAGTAATGCCTTCATGCGCATTGCTTGCCCAAATTATGCCGAAGGTTTAACCGGCAACTTAAAAAATGCACCTTATTGCTTATAATAATATCCTTTATTAGTGCATGGGCAAATAATAAATTTCAAAATGGTGAAATACAAATGGTATCGAAATTATTTTGCATCCGCACCCCATCCCCACTCCCGAAAGAACATAAGCTTTGAATACAACGAAAGTTTAGAATATATTATAAATGCTTTGGTTTCTGTGTGACACAAATGGGTGTATTTATTTCCTGATTTTTTTTTACCTTTTAGGCCCTAGCTACAAAAGATTTGTCAACATTTGTGACAATAACATCAGATTCTGTGGTCAGAGTCTGGAAGCCTAAAGAAGTGGGAACCAAAACAGCTACGCAACAAACACAAGACCCGGGAACCTCGCAAAAAGTTGCAAAAGAAAATGCCAGGTAAACTTGATTAAAAATCCAACCATATGCCACAAGCGGAAAAAAAATATTTCACGGGTGAATTCCTTTTACGGAGGGTAAGCTAAATATTTTGAATACAAATTACTAAATGGTATGAATCACGCCAGGACGTAACAAATTCTTTACACTGTTTGACGTCCTAGTTCTTGCACTGTATATTTTATGCTTAGGGAGCTGGTTTCTCTTCCCGGAAGTGCCAGATACGTGGTCCTCAGGACCGACGTCGTCCTCAGAGATGCAGAGAAAGGTAGTCATGCCTGCATCAAACTGTGTGACGTGTACGACAACGTCACCGTGCGAACAGTTTATGTAAGTACAATCTCCGCTACCAGGCAGGCACTATTCTTGTTGTTGTTGTTGTTGTGGTTGTTGTTGTTGTTGTTCTTCTTCTTCTTCTTCTTATTATTATTATTATTGTTATTATTATTATTATTATTATTAGTATTGCTGCTGCTGCTGTTGCCATTGAACCAACATAACTAAGATTGCAAGTATTAGGGTTCCACAGAAGTTGGATAAAAGTTTAATACTCATTAAATCACAGTACCACCTTTTTAGAATGATTAACTCAACTATTACAGATTTTATATATTCATTGTCTCTATCATTTGTTACTATTTCAATGTGGTGTGAATTTTTATATCATAAAATTGATTATTTAAACATTAAATTAATTAAACAATGTAATAACGATATAACTAATATTTCAGCTTACGACAAGCATTCGAAAAATAAAGATGATATCGGAGAAGAAGGTGCTTATTTTGGACACGCAGAGCAAATTTCACGTGTTGGACTTGGAAGGCCTTTGCTTAGAAAAGACACTGCAGGGATTTTGTGGGTCTTCATACTTTTTCCCAGTAACCACCGAACAGGATAAAGGTTACTGTTAATTTAAAACTCAGCAGCTGTTTTTATTTAACAATATAAATTCAAAGCAAAATTTATGTGTTGACGATTTAAGGAGAGAAGAACATAACCTTGTTCCTCGGCCATATTGCTAAAATTATAAATAATATATATATATATAAATAAAAAAAAAAAACGGGAGACCAGGCCGAGTGCCAAAAAATGCGAATGAAAAAGACTGGTCTGGAAAAAACATTTAAAATAAAAACAGATTTCACCGAAAGGCAAAAGAGTACTCAAAATGGTCTTTCAGAGGAGAAATTTATTTTGAAATTTTGCGCTCGTGCCTTTGGCAAGTCATACAAGTAACACTCCAAATAATCAATAACGACAATTTATAAATTAATAAATCATAAGTGTCACTTCATATTGATGATTTATAGCACCTTAAGCACATGTTTTGAGCCAAAAAAGAAAAAAAAGGAACAAGAACCTTGGTAAATGTCGGGCCTCCAATATTTTCAAAAATAGAAAAAAAGGTCAGCCCCGACTAGTTCGAATTTTTCCAAAGCAAGTTTAAAAAAAAATTACTCTCTGGTGGTGTCAACATTTTAACCATTAGTATGAAACAAGATCATTTTTCTTCTTAGATTAAGAAACCATTCAGACACGTTTCTTAGAGGTTAGAAATAATCGTTCTCACAGATTCAGGGTCTGAGATTTTATTTCCACACGGCTGAGCTCATTAACATGATTTGATCTCATTTACAGAAGTTGTTTGCTTGACGAAGTTCTGTTCCAATCTCAAGTTAATTAGCTTGACTTCAGGGAAAACAACAGCAATAATCAAAACGGGATTGGACAAGAGGCTAAGTAACACACTGGTGGTAAGCTGAACAGACCTGCTAACTTTCAGTGGCTTAAATAGATTATTAGATCATGTTCTAGACAAAAGGAAAAAGAAGGAGGAAAAATGGAAAGAGGGAAAAAAGAAAAGAAGGAATATTCCTTAGGGCTTTTGCACCCCACTCCCATAAAAAAAGAAAAAAATGTAAACAAACACAAAAGTTGCGATCGCATTCTGTTTCTTTTTGGAAATAATATGCAAAGTTAACTGGTGTGGTAGGTGAGTGAAGATGGCAGCACTGCAGTAGTGGAAGAGGATGCAGACGAGAACAATTGTCTGCTGGTTTTCTCTCTCCAAACTAGACAGCTGCTACATAAGCTTACCTGGGTGAGTACACAGCTGCTACATAAGCTTACCTGGGTGAGTGAGCAGCTGCTACATAAGGTTACCTAGGTGAGTGAGCAGCTGCTGCATAAGCTTACCTGGGTGAGTGAGCAACTGCTACATAAGGTTACCTGTGTGAGTGAGCAACTGCTACATAAGGTTACCTGGGTGAGTGAGCAACTGCTACATAAGCTTACCTGAGAGAGTACGTGCACAGCTGCTATACAGTGGGCTTCCTCGAAATTAAGTCCGCCATCGGGAGCAACCATAAGAGATGGTCTTAATTTAGATATGGTCTTGTTATCACCCGTGCAATGGACGGTTACAGTTATGTCCGTCTGTCCCTCCGTCCATATGCGTGTCTGGGCTATATCTCCGAAACTATAGGCCGGATTGCTTTGAAGTTTCACACACGGATAGAGCACATATTGAAGGTGTGCAAAGTCGTCTTTTTTGGATTCATGGCAAATTGTCAAAAGGACGGTATTTTTTCGATTATTGCAACTCAGCGTATTTTGTGACGTAGTGTCCAGGCTGTATCTCCAAAACTATGAAATGGAGTGTTTTGAAATTTCACACACAAATAGAGTACATATTGAAGGACCTGGTGTGCAATGTTCTTTTTTGTTGCGGTGTATGAAAAATTCTCAAAATGAGAGTATTTTGAAATTTGATAGCGTTTATGTAATTTTGACGACATAATGGAACTTCAGTTAGAGATGGTCTTAAGTTAGAGATGGTTGTATTGGAGATGTAATTGAATAACAGTGTAATAATTAGGTAATTCGGGGGGGGGGGGGGGTTGGGGTGGGGAGGGGGCCTTTAACAACTGAATTTTTTTTCATTTAAAATTTGCACTTAGTAAAGTTGTTTATTGATACTAATAGTCAAAATTTTTTGTTATTTTTTTATGAAAAGCAACAACTTTCCGAATGACTGTCAATCAAGTACCAATGGAAAATGGCCGTTTCCCGTGATAAAAATGGGGTCTTTGATATATTTTTACCTTTGGCTTGTGACCATTTCCTTTGGATTCTGATAACACATAGTATGATGATTATTACTTGACAAGATTCCATCCCACCCTATCATCCCCCAGCCCTCCACAAAATAAATAAATAAATAAAAATGTTCATCACTCGAAATTTGTCCATCATTCGAACGCCCGAGGAACTACGATATGATATGATATTTTTTTTTAATTTAAAAGGGACTACTACAACAGTTAAACTACGCCAATAAAAACGATGATTGCATAATATCTCTGTAACATAAATTCGCTACAACTCTCCACTCTGTGGTGTAAACAGATTGAAGGCGGTAAGGAATCCTTGAACTTGGCGGATGAGTTTATCACCAAAGACGGGCGTTACCTCATTCACAGCGTATTCCGCGAGCCGCCAGGTATTCCGGAGTGGATGACAACCTTCTTGCTGGTGTGGGATCTTAAAGAAGGTATACACACACACACACACACACATATATATATATATATATATATATATATATATATATATATATATATATATATATATATATATATATATATATATATATATATATATATATATATATATATATATATATATATATATATATATAGGTTAAGCCATTCAAACATTTTCTCTGAAAAGTGACGGACATTTTGTTTATTTATTCGTTTTTCCTTTGGGGTTGATGCCACATTTAATACACAGTAAAAGAATCGAATTGTTCAAGCTTAAACTATTTCATTTATTCCGATTTTATGATCCTGGAGGGGGAGGAGGGATCGCAGTAATCATGATCTCTCTCTCTCTCTCTCTCTCTCTCTCTCTCTCTCTTCCTATATATATATATATATATATATATATATATATATATATATATATATATATATATATATATATATATATACTTTGTATTCCAAGGAAAACTTGTTCACACACTTTACGACAAAGAAAACCAGGCCGTGAAGAACTGCATTAAAACCAAAAAGACAAGTGACCAATTAGAGGGGCTAGATATAGATCACGTGGTGCATTATGAATATGAAAACGGTGTCCCCAAGGTAGCCGCCTCAAGCTCCGATCATGCGATCAGAGTATTCGACGTTGTCACAGGTATGACCTCTATATCATGTTATTTTCTGTTCGTTCTTGAGGTGAAAAAAAAAAGACCGAACCTGAACAGCAATTACGAAAGTTGTCCATTTATATTTAACATAACCCAATCGGTCCAAAACGAAGTTCTCTCTTGATCATTGTGAAGGTGAACTAGAACACACGGTAAGGGATCACCACACCAAAGATGTATACGCGCTGACGTCAACGCACGATACTCCCAGCGAGCGCGGAAAGTACTGTTTGGCTACGTCAATGGATGATTATGCTATGTGGTTGTTTGACCTTGAGAACTGGAGTAAGGTCGCCTGTTTTAAGGCTGATTCGCATGTATGTATGTTTTCTTAATCCATTTCAATGTGATAAATATGAACCTTTTTAGTCTAGCCGACAATCGTCGGTTGGCTATACTCATCACTTGGGTATCCGTCCTCCGTTATGTGTGTGTATAAAAAATTCAAAATGTAGACCAAGATATTGCCGCATTTAAGAAAATACAAAAATGTTACTGGAATTTTACGGGAATTTACTGGAATTCGTGCATCAGGTTTGCATTTTGTTTGACGAATTGACCAAAATTGGTCAAAACATTGGCCAAAAAAGGGTCAAATTGCAGAAAAATTGCAATGTGCTCGTACTTGATTTTTTCCTTTCTCCGTGTATCGCGTTTGTAGGCACTGTTTGTAGTTCTGCCATCCATAGAAGCAGTGGTTTGTGTTGTCACCTGCGAAGCAAGAGGTTGTGAGTTCAAGTCCCGCTCAAGGCGTCCTTTTTCATTGTCTTCCTTGATAGGTTTTACATGCCATGTTTATTTTCTGCCTGTCACATCTAAAGGTTTTTTATTTTTTCTTTTCTTTCTCCCCCCCCCCCCCTACCTTCCCTATCGGTTCGCCTAAAACTGATCAAATAAACGGATAGTTTTAAAAGAAACACGAGAAATGCTGTTTGCCCCACAGATGCTGTCCGATTACTTTTAATAGCAATGTTGCCCATGACGCCTTCTACCAAATCTAAATTATGTAACAATTGGTCGGTTTCTCCTTCAACATCTATAATATCTTCGCTTTTACGGCTGGGCACAATGTCCACGGACATTCTTGTTATCTTTGAATCGTAGACATTTTTCATCAAGAAGAGCTTTGCTCTATGTTGGCTAAATGTGTACCAAATAATAAACAAAATATACCACACCTCGACAAACACACACAAACACACACACACACACACACACAGCTTAAATGTCGTTCATATCACAAATGACTGCGATATCTATCATAATTAGCGTCCGGGTCAACACTGAAAAATTATTGACTTGGGTACCAAGCAATCAGATTACAGCAGTTGCCCATACCATGTAACAAATAAAATTATTGTGTTTTGCCAATGGCAATGAGCAAGTTGTATGTATTCTGTGTCTTATCTTTTTCTTCGAAGTGGAAAGCATGCGTTATGGTTGACAACTACACTGTTGTCGCTGCTGAGGGTGGCTCAGGTGCAAATAGCCACGCGCGATTGCACGTGTTAAAACTCCACCGTGGTGCAGATACCCAACCTGTCCCGGAACCGGAAGTGCTCTTTCAGCCAAATGGTTTGAATATTTCATAGTCTTCGTAATTAATTTTCTTGCTACATATTTGGCTTAATTTGATAGAATTATGTTTCATATTTTTTCGCAAAAAATCCTAACATCTTAATCATTGGTTGTTGGGGGCTGTAAATACGCTGCGCAGTTAACTCAAGGTTTTAAGTCCTTTTATTAAAAATCCTCAAATACTGGTTTTACCAGTATTTTAACAACTGCTATGTGTAGATGCGGAAGCCAACCTAGAGATAGCAGAAGAAGATAAGAATGTGTCTGATCCAGACGATCCCGATACGGATACGCCTGCTCCGGAGAGCGATATTTCCGAGGACGAAAATGATTAGCGGTTACACTGGGAAATTCTTACTTTTGTGTGTTAATAGAAAGGAACCTAAGAGATCTAAAATGAAAATGAAACAGTATTTTGATGTGATTAATTTGGACACTCACTCTGCAGATGTTAGATATGAAAATCAATTGTGGAATATTGATCACAAGTTAAAGTAAGCGCTACTTCTAGAAAGACCAAATCTGAATAATCACCTCTTTTGACCGGGCCGATATATGCCTTAAGAATAATGCAATGACACCCTCTAAATCAAGACTATCTCTAAATTAGAACAACTTTTTGGTCTGTAGTTGAAAGAAACAAAATAAGACCACTTGAAACTGTGATATTGTTCGTTTTCTGTACTTCAATACTCATTCTGCGAACATATAATGAACCATTTATGTGCGCACGTCAAATTTATGCAATGCCATTTTGACATATATGGCAATTATTGATATCAAGAATTAATTTTGATATCTAATATTGCCTTTTTATATGAGAAATTAATTTTTGATCTCAAAAATTAAATTGCAGATGTCAAGAATTAATTTTTGCTATCTTTGATTATATTTTTGATATCTCTAAATGTATTCTTGATCTCAAAAAATAATTCTTGATATCAATAAATATCTAGAAAGTTTTAAAAATGTTTTGGATATCAAGTAATCTCTAAAGTTGATTGTTGAAGTCAAAGTTTAATTATTGATATCAAAAATGAGATATTTCTTATCAAAATCCCAATTTTGTGCTCAGTAATTTATTTTCTTTTCATTGATATCAAGAATGTATTTCAGATAACATTATTTCAGAATAAGACTTTTTAAATTTATATTTTGAAATCTACAAATGATTTTTATCTCACAAATTAATTTCTGGTATCGATATATCAGGTTTTTTATATATAAAATTCAGAAGCAAATATCTGTGACTGAAATAATTACTGGCTTCTGTATATAGAACCTTTCTTTTAATTTCTACTGCATAAAAAGAAGCAATTCTTGATCTTAGAAACTGTGTTGTTATTATTGATATCAGTCATTCAGTTTTTTCATCTTCAAAATTTAATTAAAGATTCGTTAAATTTTATAGAAATATGTGCCTTCCTTAATATTTTTAAAGTTTGTAAAATTGATTTTTGAATATCAAAAATTAATTTTTGCCATCTAAAATACAATTATTGATAGCAAAATATAAATTTATGAGATCTACATTAATTTACTGATATCTTTAGTTATCTTTTGATATCAAAAATTAACATTAGCATTCCATAGAATATTCCGTTAATAATCTCTATACATATTCATACATTGTAAACCGATTTGAGCAGGAATATCTGGAAAATCGGTGTATAACAACTCATTATTATTATTATTATTATTATTATTATTATTATTATTATTATTATTATTATTATTATTATTATTATTATTATGTCTAGGCTCGATATTTATTTTCTTTTAGAACATTACATCATCCATCAGTGACATCCTTTTGAGAAAAAGTCCTTCCCCTTTAATTCTGCATGATATTAGAAAATCAAATAAAAAGTATAACAATAAACCTAAGCAAATAAATTTTATGCAAGGAAAATTCAAGTTGAGTCTGCTTTAAAAAGACAGGCTGAATTGTAAGGTTACGTTTTTTTGGTTTGCTGTTTAACCTATTTTACCTGAACTGAAATTTTAATTTATCTATTACGAAAAAAAAAAACAGATAACAGGTGACCCGTTGTATGTTTGTGTGGTTGGGGGTATTTTTAATACTGTTTTGAACTATGTTATTCCTTTATTAACAAAATTAAAGTTACTTGAACTAACAGATTTTGAACTTATTATTTAGGCTGTACGAAAAGTATGGAATGCCATTTTCACATTTATTAGGGAATTATTGACATCAAGAATTAATTTTTGATATCAAAAATTGTTTTTTTTATATCAAGAATTAATTTTTAATATAAAAAATCCATATTTTGATATCAGGAATTAATTTTTGCACTCTGTAACTGTATTATTGATATCAAAATTAATTTTTGATATCAATAAATATTTAGGAATATCAAGAAATATCTATTGATATGAAAAATGATTTAATGATATCTAAAATTATTTTTTGTGATTAAATAGTCAATTCTTGATGGCGAAAATTAAATATTTGAGAGCAAAATATCAATTATGAGCTCAATAATTAATTTTCCTTTTATTAACATGAAGAATTTATTTCTGATATCATTATTTCAGAATGAGGCTTTTGTAATTTGCATTTTGAAATCTGCAAATGATTTTTTATCTCAAAAATTGATTTTTAATATCAAAATATCAGTCTATTTTTCTGAAATAAAAAATTCAGAAACATACATCTGTAAATAAATAACGACTGTCCTTGTACACAGAATCTTTCTTTAATTTTTTTCTGTACAAAAAAGAAGCAATTCTTGAGATCAAAAAATGTAATGTTATTATTGATCCCAATAATTGAAGTTTTCATCTCCAAAATTTAATTGAAGATTCGTTATATTTTATGTGAAGGCATGTCTTTCTTAAGATTTTTTGAGTTTGTAAAATTGATATTTTGATCTAAAAAAATAAATTTTTGCCATCTAAAATTCAAATATCGATAGCAAAATATAAATTATTGAGATCTACATTGATTTATTGATATCTTTAATTATATTTTGATCTCAAAAATAAGCGTTAAATGTTAAAACGGCATTCCATAGGAAAGGAGCAAAACAACTTATGTTTTGGTTAATATCTTTTGTCAGTGCACATAATTTTTATATAAAACAGTGTAAAATAAAAGAGCGACATGATTTCATAGACTGTATTCCAAAGTTAACGCCTAAATGTAGTTCTTGTACCGAAGCGACGGTGAGTCAATTATAGATAAACTAGGGGGACTGAAAATCCCCAAGTGTAATAATTTTGTTGCATAGTGTTTCCATACTGATACTGTAATAATATGTCGTTTTTCTACATTACGAAACCCAAGTATTTAACTTAAAACATCCAGGAAACATACATTATTATTATTATTGTTATTATTATTATTATTATTATTATTATTATTATTATTATTATTATTATTATTATTATTATTATTATTATTATTATTATTATTATTATTAAAGAGGTTGTTTTCGATTTATTCACTGGTTGAAAGAAGGTGTCAGCTATTTTTTAAATACCATATCACAGCACACAAGATCAGAGAAATCCGCGGGGAGTGCGTGATTAATCTGACAAACAACCTGTATTTCAATTGTCCTTACTCATGCAAAATTCATTCAACACGTGAGCAGAAAAGAAGGCCGCTTACTCCATAGCAAATATTTACATTAAGAGCACATTGGAGTCCCTTGTACTGGGTGGTGGTGTTGGAGTGGGGGTGGGGGGGATGGGGGTGGTGGGGAGCTCGTAGACGGGTCATGGAAGGGTACTTTTTGTTCGGCATTACAGGCTTAGGACTAATACTAATCAAGCGAAGATCAGTCAACAAGACCACTGTATAATGGGCTGAATAAAGGCAATAACTGTTATTTGTGCAATTTATTCTGATTCAGAGAGAAAAAAAAACTTTCAATAATTTTGTCTTATTTGATTACTTTGGGTGCAAAAGGACACCTTTCATTTTATGATCTCATCCTGATGTGTGGGTATTTATATATATGTATACAAAGCTAAACAAATAAATACGCAAAAAAGGTATTCCAAAACTTGTAAATTCTTTCTTGAACGCAAAAAGAGTGCAGCGAAATTACAGACCTAAATAAACAAATGATTTTTTTTCTAACGTGCCTCACTATTTGTGACAACCAATGATAGTCAGTGACAGAGTCACGTGTTTTTAAACAAAACGCACATATTTCATTAAAACTTGAAAGGATATTGCGTTTTTTCTGTGGATATTTTCTGGATATTATATTTACTGTTTAGGAAATTTACATTCTTGTCGGAATTGCATCAGTAGAAAAAGCGACCAAGACCCGGAGACAGGTAGGAATTTATATCATAATATGTACAGAGACACCATTGTGCAGGCAAGAACCCTGGTACGAGGGAAATACTTTCTCCTAAAACAAACCGGACCAAATACAGCAGGATTCCAGCGTAAGACAAGCCAATAAATTCTGCCAAATAGCAAATATATCTAATTTTCTATAGTCCCTTCCAAGTTGGTTGCCATAACGGAGAACCCCCCCCCCCCTCCCCTCGCCCCCCCCCGCACCCTTTAATTTTCTGCATCCAAATTTTCAATTACTTTTCTTCAAAATTTCTGAAATTTTAAAAATTTCCGAACTCGTAAATATAGAGATCGGTACACAAGGCATTAACTGTTCCAATATGCCATTTTTAAATTAGATATTGAATTGCTCCAATAACGCAACGAATAATTGCTGTAACAGTTACACGATGTCTTGCCGCTCACAAGGAGGGCGCATTATACAGACCAAAAAAAAAAAAAAAAAGCGGGGAATTTCAGGAGACAGCGCGGTATTGTTCATTGTTATTTTTCACAAAAATATCCAGTAAACATTCCAACTCCCATCCAGCACCGATTTCAGGTTGCGACGTCGAACCTGTTGCATAGGTTTTTTCCCTGTGCGTAGAAAAGGCATTTGCTACAAAGTGCAAAATTTACAACAGGGAAACGTCACGGGACAGTTTGGGTGTGCTTGGTCGCGACCATAGATAAACGTCTTACCAACTGTTTTCGCACGATGTTGTTTAGATATTTGATAAACAACGTTGATTTTGGTCGCAACCAAACCACAACTTCCTACGACGTCTAATCAACGTATATGGTGGGCAGACATTAAAAAAAATCGACGTTGCATAGATGTCGGACTTACAACCAAAAAAAAAACAACTCCTCACTTTATCTATAACCAGAAATGACAGCCGTGACAGTTCGCTTCGAAAATAGACCAAAGCGAGGACAAAATTTGATATAAAAGTTTTTTTTCCTTCTACATTTGAAAAATATTTATAGAAATCAACTTTATACATAGTCTCTGACGGAAGGGAGACCACACTATGACTGTTGTGATCTGTACAACATCGTTCTCCCGCCGGGTAAGAAATGTCGGGAGATAGATGTCGTATCAGCTTCCATTTGCAAATTTTACGCAACGTCGATTAAAAGTCGGATAGTCGACGTCTATCAAGCGTCGGAAGGTAGTCGATGTTTCGACGTCTATAAACAACCAAACCCGATGTTGATCCGGGACTGAGTAGGACATTTGTCCAAGTTGATACTAGTAAGGGCAGCTGCAGCTTATATGCTATTTCTGCAATATGTATTGCTCCTTTTTGCCTTGCACTTGAAATAACCCAAAAATAGACCTGCCGAGAAAAAAGGATCCCCTTAGGTCGGTCCGACCGGCGGCTCTATTTCCTGTGTTTAATTTAAACAAGACTTACCACAAGTTACTGGTGAACACGTTGTCTTTTCCTTAATACCACGTAATTGAACTGTGGACTAATTGAGTTTCTGTGACAAAGTAAAAGCCATGGATTTGAAAGTCACGTGTTGTCTTTTGCCAGAGATCTTCACACCAGAAACCTTTATTTACTTATTACCTTATTTAAATAAAGAAAATTCATTGTCACTGTTTAGAGAATTCTGTCATAACCTCGGCTCGTCAATTAATAGGAGTATTATTTACCCAAGGGCAAGTACACGGACAGGAAGTCAACGCCTTTGACTGTGGCAGATTATAAGAAATGTGGCTGACGCTTTTTCAATAACAGAGAGAAGCTGACTGGTACCCAAACTGATATCAGTAGAATCGGAGGCAGTGACCACCACGTGCAAACGTATTCAGTTGATGACTAAAACAAAATGACAAAACAAACAAATAAATAAACACAAAATGATGCGTATATAAATGTAAGAGAAATAGATCATATTTTTATTGGTGGTTTTCATGTGTAAGATTTTTTATGACCTCCCACCAGACCAAAGGGGCGCCCGTGATAAATGATTATTACACTATCGTGTTGTTTATTTTAGGGGGAAATGGCAAGGAAGATCAGCGCTGGATATTTGATTATCTTTTCATAAACCTTTAAATTCACTGAAAACCAGCCATATTTTTCATTTATAATACACGACGTCACACACACACACCCACACACACACATACACACACACACACACATCCTGCTGCACACTCCCAGACTTTCCCAGGGCATATTGGAAGGGGTAAGGCTCCCAGCTCAAACATACGTCATGTCTTGCCTAAAAATGTATCAATAAATACCACACAGACACTTATTTAAGATCCGGTTTCGAAAGAAAACACGCGTTAAAAATATGGCAACACACAGATTTAGGTATCTCAGTTCAGCCAAATGCACAATGTAATATAGCATGATTTGACATTGTGGTTTACAAATTCTTTAAGGAGGGATGGGTGTTTTTTCGGCGTGAAGGGGGAAGGGGGTACATTTAGTCATGTCTTGCGGTCTTGTCAAGTTGTCTTATTAACGACTGAAGAAAGCCGACAGCTGAGACATGGATTTTCAACATCCGGTGAACACTGAAGACGGGTCAGAAACAAGGGGGATACCAACTAGAGCAGCGAATGTAACAAGATGCTGAATTATTTTCAAACCCAGAGAACACCTATTTTTTTACTTTCTCTGAAAAAGTGAGTTTTTTTAATTATCTATCGAGACATACACTGTCTTATGGCGAATAATGTCCCGGCTGGCTTAAGTTTAATACGTTTCTTTTACAAGAATGTTATGTTTTCTTAACGAACAGAACAGAAACGACCACAAAAGCGTGGCATAATTATTAGTAGTATTATGGTATACGAATGTTTTTGCATGTCATTAATTCTTGTAATGATTTAATATACGGTCTTTCTTTACGCGAAACCAAATAACAACACCGTTACAATTGCTGCGTGCGAGGTTGTATTTTGTGTCCTTAGCCCATGTAATAATAAAAACTACCAGGATCAAATGTAGCATATAAAGTCAATAGAATAAACCACGTTTTAGTAATCTCTTGGAATGCTATCTCAGGAAGCCCCTATTTCAATCACTGAAATGAAAAAAAATCCCAATGCCCTGTACAGAGATAGAGACCAGGGGTAATTTTTTTAACACCTAAGCGTTATATAAAAGAGTTAATAACTAAAAAATATAATAATTTATAAATGGTTCATGCATCAAATTATGGCACCTGACGATTGCAGTCAATCTATGAGTAGGAACTTAATATAGCTGTTTCTCATAAAGCTTAGATTGTCTAACATACAGCAGAACAAAACCAAAGCAAATCAAGCAAAGGAGCTGATAGATAGAGGGCGCAGATTAAATCAAACTGGAATAAAAAGTGGATGTAGAATAGTCCATTTGACAACAAGGTAATTTTGAGTTCTTTTAAGTTTTTTTTTTTTTTTTTTTTTGGTTCTTGTAGCATGCTTAAAAAGAACCACGTAAACACCAGACCTTGCACAGGCGTCGAGAAAATAATAAAAAAAAAGATCCACAAGCGGCAGCTTTTGGAGGTTAAAAGTGGTCCCCGGCGCGGGGTGGGTGTAACCACGTGAGGCTGATTTTTTGGTCGCATCCTAACTGCTAGTTTCTGAAAGACGATAAGTGCTGAGAAGACAAGGATGGTTCTTGGAGCTGTGGGTGGGTTATTATTGTTAACAGGTGATGTCACATGAGTAGAGGACTGAAAATGTCCGAATTCTGGCGTCCGTAACTTATGGATGCCATCAACCACCCACCCACCCACCAATATCGTGTCGTTGTCACATCTTTATGACAACGTCATCTTAGCTTAGATATAAGCTAATCCGATTTTGCTTGCATTATCGAATCACAATATTTTTGGCTATTGTTGTGCAACCTCTGCGTGACAAGGTTACAGCAATGTTGGACAGACAGTGCTCCGCTAAGGCCGAGAAAATGTTTTAAGAACGAATACAATTTTGCATAAAATCGAGACGTCAAAAATTCCGTATACTGAAGCAATAAATGTTCAGGTTCATCCCCCTGAATAAAAGCATATATCTATATTTTTGCTATTTTCTTTTCTCAGACAATACTCCAGAAGGCAATTTAAATCGCGATATGATGTCGACTTTTTTTGCTTACAGCGCCCCCTCCTCCCTCCAGCCAGAAATAGGACCACCAGAAGGTCGGAACTAAAAAGGTCCGATTTCCGGGTTGTCCCTATTTCCGGGTTGTTCCTATTTATTGGGCTGTCCATAATGTGTAACACGTTGAACGGGATCTATTCCAACTTTATTGGGTGAGGTAGTTCCATTTTTCGGGCTGGTCTTTTCCCGGGGTCTGTATTCATACGTATATATGCTCACTTAATGCGACACTAACTGATGAAGAGTCCTTGGCGCGTATTCATAACAACCAGCGCTGGGTTTATCCATATGTACTTGCTTTTAGATAATTGTCTCTCTGTTAGTAACAATGCAAGCACTGAAGGAGAAGCGTTAATTTTCACCCTTAAAAGAGCTCTTTGCGGCATTAGTATGGCTATGGGTACACTATTTTAATTTTTCTTACTTCAAGTCTAGTTATTTTTTTCCTTCTTTTGTTTAACCTGGACAGTCTGTTTTTTTTTAAACATTCTTTTTTTTTTAAAGTGACACTGTTGGCACTTACATCTTCACATAGACACGTTAACACAGACCTGTGTAAGAATAGCCCCGTTGGTGGTCTCGTTGGGAACACTTAATTTAGCGCACGACCAATACTTGAACACTGTATTCGAGGGTCTCATCGGTCATTAGCGCTGTCCCAGTGTTGTTTTGTGATTGATATAGAAAATGGACTCCGATGCTGATTTATTAGAGTTTTCGGTAATTACTTGATTAGGCCACTGTGACGTCACGAGAGTGCACTCTGGTCTGATTGTGTTGAGTTTCCTGTTCTAATTAGTTAGAACAAGATCTTTATAACAATGATGGCATTTTTGCTTGGAATATCTTTTGTCAATTTGAGCAGTGGATAAAAAGTGAAAGTTAGATTTTTCTGTAAGAGTTGAACTGGGGATAGCAATGTGGTTGACAATTGATTTTTCATATGATATTTTAATACACATTAAGATTTAAATCCCCAACAAACACCGACGTTGAATAACAAGCAATATCTACAATTGCTAACCATTTAATTGTTAATAGTACCAGTTAAAAAGTATAAGGTCTATTTGAGGTTTCGACGTAGATCCGACAAACCACAACCTTAACTCTGGTTGTGCTTTGGTTTGTCGCGACCACAGATCAGCGTCTAATCAACGTTGTTTAGACGTAACGTAACTAAAACACAACTTTCTCCAATGTCTAATCAACGTCTTTGGGGCAACATTGAATAAATGTAGGAAAACCGACATTATTCACTTTGAATGGAGACTGAAATAGGGAGGTTAAATATTAGAATTTCAACAGTTCGCAAGTTTTGTTGCGCTCCACGGCAATTTCTTGATTAAATAAATTTTAAATCTACACGACGTTTGAAGACATCGGGCTCATGACGTTGTATAGACGTAAGAGAACTATTAATCTAGAATCGCCGTCAAGACAGTGACAAGCATAGTGTCGTCACTCTCCATCACAGTACCTCCATCCTCGGATCATCGTGTCACACAGGATACGTGTGAAGTGGATTTCCAAGTGGGCTTTTCAAAAGCAGGTAGGAAAAAATAACGGGCACTTCAAATTCCCGTATGTCTCATATTTGTCCTTTATTTTCAAAGTGATCTGTCATGGCTAACATTTCCGTTAAGCGATAACACAAGGAGGCTTTTGGTTGTGAATCCGACGTCTATACAACGTCGATTTTAAGACATTATCAAACGTCAATTTCCGACGTTTATTTAACTTTGCGTAGATGTTGATTAGTTGGGTGAAAAAAAAAAACTCGCGTGCTCTTGAAATACTCATATTTTACATCCTCGTTTTTGTCTACTTTCAAAGATGCCCGTGAGGATAACACAAGGATGTTGTGAGTCCGACATCTATACAATGGTCTATCCAACGTTGATTTTCTGACTTCTATTCAACGTTGTGTCAAAGTCGTTGATTAGACGTTGATCTGTGGTCTCGACCAACCAAAGCCAAAGTACAACCAAAATTGATGTTTTTTTGTCGGATTTACTTCGCAACCTCAAACCGACGTTGGCTCGACCTTAGAATGTTTACTGGGTTTACACGACTTGATATGCTAAATATGCGTTAATCGCGCCGAAAATTATCCGACTGTGTGTCGCAAAGGCGGATATCTAGAAGAGCTGGGCTGTTTTGTTGCATTTTGCAAAGTTGTCCTTTTACTTCGCAAAAGCTTTGAATTCGCTTATCTCCACTTTTAATGGGTTCCCTTCCAGTAATATTTACCACGCAATATAAAAAAGAACTTTTTGAGGTACTGTTCAAGATACTCTAACCCTTCCATCCATCCTATGGCCAATCAGAATGCCCGAGACGTCGTCTGCTAGTCTCGTATAAACGACATTTCCCTTTTTGCGTGGCGTCGATACAACACGCCATTCTGTGTGCTGCCGGTTTTTTGCAGCAAGGGAACTGGTTTAAGGTGCGAATTGCTTCATTTTTTACTTAATTCACTGCCTAATGGATTGTTTTATCTATTATTGTGCGTTGGGATAAATTTATGGAGCCGAAGTGTGTTTATTCGCCATCTTACTCTTCGGTCTGATTAGGTTGAGTTTGCACGATCACGGAGACACTTTCCTAGTCCCGAGAAGTGCGCCTCTTTCTCCACTTTCATTCAGATCGAGGAACTTACCAGTTCCACCTCAGTTCGTCTAGGAGTAGGATCTTTTCAGGCTGCTGGACCTGATCAGACTCCAAGCTTTACCAGCCAGCTGTGTCATCGCGGAAATGGCCAGTTTTTGCTTAAGCTTTACTCCATGGGTCGCTTCTCAGTCTTTGTAGAGCAGGTTCTGCAAGTCTGACAGCGTTCTCCGACGAAAAGAGACGTTTTCTGTGACGTCTGAGGGTCATTTTCTTTGCCAGGACCGTTTTCCCTTTGTGGTCTTACGGTCACGGGTGCGAGAAGACCATTCTGGTCCAACGGGATTCACAAAACCCGTTACGGTCCGATGGTCCCAGGTGCATCTGAGGCAAGAGAGATCCATATCCGACACGGGTGGTGCCATTACGGTCCAGCCCGTTACGGCCCGGGAACGTTATCGTTCCGGGAAGCATCTCTTTTCGTCTTTCCTTAGACCCAGCGAGTTATTGCGGTGTTTAAGCAATTGTAAACACAGCTTGGAAGGTTAAAGCTTGCAGTTGAAGCAAAGCACGGAGAAATGTAGTTTTGTGCGTTGTTTTATACTACATATTCTCACCGTTGTTTTTCTCTGCTTGCATTTCAGATATGACAGAGGCCAGTCTACATTCTCCACCGTTACTGCCTCAGTGTATCCATCCTCCAACCGCGTGTAACCCCCACTCCATCTGCGACCGCTGTAGACGGAATAGTGGAATACCTCTGTGTGAGCCAGACAGCCAGTGTGGCGAGTGTCTACATCTTTCTCCAGAGGATTGGAAAGTCCTATTACGGAATAGGACCAAGAACGAGCGCAGGAGGGATAAGCGCAAATTCCTTTCGTCAGCTTCGTTTGTTACTCGTGAATTTATTCGTGATACCATGAAGAAGGCTAGCTCCGTTATTCTGGGCCAGGTCTCCACCCCCGTACACGTAGACACTGGTGCAGAATCGGAATCCGCTACGCCAGTTAAGAGACATAAAAAGTCCAAGAGTAAAGGACGTGCATTTTCTGAGACTGTAGCAGAATTGGACATCCCGGAAGGGCAAGAACGGGATCGTCTCCGCGAGGCATGGGCCTCACCTCCTAGAGTGAAACCCAGTGGCAGTCCAGGAGGGGCGTTTAAGTCCCCGTCTGAGGAACAAGTGACTTTAACGCATAAGGATACGGGAACAGTACTTTCGGCGGTTACAGGCCAGTTAGGCATTCCCCCGCGAGAGGACTTATCCCCCCCTCCTCAGCTGCAGCGTCTCCCGAGTGAATTTTCAGCGTTTTTGTCTATGCAATCGCAACTGCAAAAACAACTTTTGGATTTACAGAGTCAAGTTCAGAAGCAGGAGAGTCTGCTTAGTCAAAGGCAAAAGCCTAAACCATCAGCTACGGTTTCTCGTCCTCCTCCGGAAATTCAGTCAGTGGCAGCGATATCGGGCTCGCCTGTACCTCACCTCCCGCTGGACTCTAACGTGGATATTCCCGAAACGGTCACCATCAGCGAGGAGGATTCCGTGGGCGTGCCCCTTTCGGGCCAAGTCTCCGCATTGCTGGAAGATGATGAGGAAATCGGGCCGATGGAAAATTCTCCCCTAGCAGCAGTCCCAAGCAACAGGGAGAAAGAAATTTACACCCCAGTAGGGGAACCCCACATGTCACATTTTTCACAATCCCAACTCCCAGAAGCAGCATCTGATGAACAGGAGTCGGAGGTGGAAGACGGGGAAGAAGAATCCGAGGGTACGTCAGTACATTCCCGTTGTCATTTACCGTTACGGGCAGTGGAGCAGGTGCGTTCTCCCGGCCAAGGGCATCGACTTTGGAGAGATCCAGCGGCAGCGGGCAGACGGCCCATCCGTACTCCCTCTCCACCAGATCTTGCCCCATCGGTCGAGGACGCGGCCCCCTCGAGTTCTGCTTCTACGATTGCACCAGAAGACGTGCCGTTCAGGGATGCCATTCAAGAGATAGCCCGCTTAGCAGAGGTCTCCTGTGGCTCCCCAAATTTAGATAAGGAGGATCCGCCCATTCGGATGACATCTCAGGCAGCTCCACCACAACAGGACTCGTTTATCGCACTAGCCACCAGTGAGGGCATTGCTCATGCTGTCACGGTCCGCGCGAAAGAGTTCAAGAAGATGGACGCCGGTGAGGGTCGCACGTTGTCGCGTTTCCATTTATCTAAACATTGCTCAGTACGACCAGGACCATATCGGTCAGCGGATGAAAAAATTCCCCTAGAGGCACTGGAGCAGCCCGTGAAGCGTACAGTCTGGATGCCCACAGTGCGTAGTGACTCAGACATTCCATTAGTGGAGAAAGACGCAAAGACCATCGAGGCGTCTTCTCGCCACATCCTGAACATTATGTCTTTTCAAGATCATGCACTTAAAGCACTAAAGTCGCGTTGGGAAGAACTTCGCCTTAGTGATCCCGTGTCTGCTAAATTGATGGAATGCCTGGCCTTAGCTACCCGAGACGTGGTCAAACTTTCCACTTTTTTGATGACTTCAATGGTCTACTTACGTCGAGATGCCTTTCTCCAGCACTGCTGGTCTAGTGTCAAAGGTTTGCGGGACCTGCGTCATGCCCCTATCCTGGAGGAACGAGAACTATTTCCTCCCGCCGAGATAGAGAGGGTGAACCAGGAAAGTCGTTCGCTTTCGCAAGATTATGCCCTGATGTCCAGGATGTCTCGCTCCTCCTTCAAACGTCCACTGAAGAGGAAGAGACCACAACAGTCCTCTCCAGCACCGTCTAAGCCGAGTGCGCAGCTACAACAGCCCCCTGTCAAGAAACCGAAACCCAGCCCCGGCAGCAAGACAGAGGGTCCGGCTCCACAGTCGTTCAGGTAGCAGCCAACCAAAGTACCGTCACGAGATTCCCTTATCTCCTGGCGATACTTTAGCAAACTTAAGAGACTTGGAAAATTTACTTTCCTTAAACGCCTCCTTGCCCGTAGGAGGAAGACTAGGAAAGTTTTGGCAGCAATGGGCAGAAATGGGGGCGTCTCGAAGGGTAGTACGTTGGTTAAAGAGAGGTTACTCCCTACCTTTCAAACGAGACCGGAACGGGCTCAGGTGCCCTATTCCCCTAACCGCCCATGCGCCAAGACAACTAGTCACCTCTTACGCCAAGGGGTCAGAAAAAGACCGAGCTCTCCAAGAAATGCTACTGAGCTTGTCTCAAAAACAGGCGATAGAGGAAATGCCAGAAAATCAAATGGGTTTTTTCAGCAGAGTTTTTCTGGTTCCCAAGAAATCCGGAGGGTGGAGGCTGGTAATCGACCTTTCCCCCATAAACGGTTTTCTTCGAGTGATCACCTTTCAGATGGACACGGCCCAGGTGATAAAAGGGTCATTACGGGAAGGGATGTGGGGTACCTCCATAGATCTCTCCGATGCTTACCTCCATATTCCTCTCCATCGCTCGGCAAGAAAATTTCTAGCCTTTCAAGTAGGGAAAAGACGATTTTGGTTTCTGGCACTTCCCTTCGGTCTGGCTACGGCCCCGTACGTTTTCTCCAAGGTCATGAAAGTACTGAAAACATGGGCACGGCTAGAAGGGATGTTAGTCTTTCAGTATCTGGACGACTGGTTTCTGGCGAATCAAGACAGGCAGGTAACCGAGAATCATACAATGTCTTTAGTTCGCAAGGCACTAGAGGTAGGTCTAGTAGTAAACCTAGCCAAGTCCGAACTAACCCCCAAACAGTCCATTACCTTTCTAGGGGAGTTTTGGGATCTGGCAATAGCAAAGGCGTTCCCTACGCCAGAACGCCGCCAGAGAATTGCAGATGCCATAAAAGGTATTTCCCCAGGAAAGAAGGTGAGATTACAGGCCATGGAATCGCTCCTCGGCCTGTTAGTGGCAACAGAGAAGACAGTCCCCCTGGGCCGTCTCCATTACAGGCCATTTCAAAGCCAGGTAAGATGGGCGTTGCATCAGGGTCGTTCACCCGCAGCGAGGATGCAAGTTTCACAGGTAACCCTACAAGCCCTACAGTGGTGGTGCGATGTTCTAATTATGTCCGAAGGAATGCCATTTCAGCCCCCCACCCCGGAGATAGAGATTCAGACCGATGCGTCCCATGCGGGGTGGGGAATTTATTGGAATGGTCAGGTATGGAAGGGCAAATGGCCACCCTCGCTTCAGTCCTACCACATAAACTGGCTGGAGCTTCGGGTGGTCTGGATTGCCCTAATCAAGCTGACCAACCAACTCAGAAACAAGGCAGTCCTTTTTCGGTTAGACAACTCCACAGCCATAGCTTACCTCAACAAGCAGGGGGGCACCAAATCACGATCCCTGTCCAAACTTGCATTCCAAATTCTTTCAAAGGCCAGGGAGGAACAGGTGACCGTTTCCGCCCGTCACCTGGCCGGGAAATTAAACGTCCTAGCGGACTTAGCCTCCAGACAGGGTCAAGTTATCAACACCGAGTGGTGCCTATCCCCTCGGTCCTTTCAGTGGGTGACACACCAATCCCCATGGGGTGCCCCGACTCTGGATCTGTTTGCAAACGCGATGACCACCCAACTTCCCCGGTACGTGTCTCCTTGCCCGGACCCAGCAGCTTGGGCAGTAGACGCTCTCAATTGTCAGTGGCCACGGGACGAGGTACTGTATGCCTTTCCCCCACAAGCAATCTTAGGGCAAGTCCTGCAGAGAGTAATCGAGTTGAAACCACCGTTCCTATTACTCATTGCCCCATGGACACCGGAAGCCCCATGGTTCGCCCTCCTACTCCATTGCAAGGTAGTAAGGTCGATACCGATCCCATGCCACAACGAGTTGCTATCACAACCCCATTGGCATCACTTCCACCCCTCCCCTCGCTTACTGAACCTCCACCTTTGGTGTCTGACCAGTCCTTTCTGAAAAACAAGGGTTTTTCTAAGCAGGTGAGAGAGAAAATAGTAAACAGTCACAAGGGTTCAACGGCCAAAGTTTACAGGTCGCAGTGGAATAAATTTGCCGCTTGGTGTAGCACTTCTAAGCTAGATCCGTTTCAGGCTAGCCCAGCAGTGGTAGCGGATTTCCTCGATCACCTTTTCACGGAGGTGAAATTAAAGGTAAGTTCCATCGAGGGCTATAGGGCCGCTATAGGGTCAAGACTCAAAGCGTCTACAGGCTACGACCCGGGCGAAGATACTTCCCTATCACAGCTAGTAAGACATTTTAAAGTAAGCTCCCCACCCTGCCCATCCAACATAGCGCAGTGGGATTTATCAATAGTCTTACAGTATCTTCAGCGCCCAGATATATTTAGTAAGGACGTGATTTCAGCAAAAAACGCAACATTAAGATTCACGTTTTTATTGGCCTTAGCTTCGGGCAAAAGAAGAGGCGAAATCCATGCCCTAGACAGAAAGGTAAATAAAGATAAGGGTACATGGGAGAAGGTCACCCTAGTCCCTAGAGCAGGATTCATGGGAAAAACCCACATCATGACCCAAGGGATGGGAACGTTCGATCACATTACTCTCCCATCCCTACCAGATGACCCCGACTCAGACGGTCTGGTCTCTTTGTGTCCCGTCAAAGCGCTGCAACAGTATTTGGAAATGTCAGAGGCCTACCGATCAGATAATCAGAAGGCTCTCATCATTTCGTTTATGCCGAAATTTAACAAAGATCTTTCGAAACAGTCGATCTCAAATTATATTAAAAGGATCATTTTGGCAGCCTATGACGATGCACAAATCGACCCTAACCCGTTAGGGGAATCAAACATCAAAGCCCATCAGGTAAGGCAAGTAGCCAATTCCCTCAGGGCGGTACGCAACGTGTCCCTTTCGGATATATTAAAAACAGGTTGTTGGGTTTCCCCCAACTCGTTTGTTAAATACTATCTGAAAGATTTTTCTCAAGATGAATTGTCTGGCTTATATTCATTAGGACCGTTCGTGGCTTCAGAAACGACCATTACAGGCTGAGTGTTTCTGTTGTAGGAATGCTTCTCCCAAGTTTAAGAACAAGGGCAAGCACAAGAGTAACTTCTCCAAGGGCCGTAATGGGAATAGTAACAACAACAACAAGCCACGAAAGTAACAACCTACAAGAAGGTCTTTCCTTCTTACTCTGAACATTTCGCCTTTCGCTCAGGTCCTTTGGACCATTTCGGTTCGTGCTTATATTAAGTTACGGACGAACGCTGGACGGTTATGTTTAATTAAGCATTTATTTACTCCGAAGTGTTCAGGATCGCATGTGTAATGAGTACAGCCCAGTCTTCGGTCTTACGGCTACTCGGATGCTTAAGTTTTGATCTCCTTTCTTCATGTTTTTCAGAAAGAAAGGGGGGGGGGACCATGTCGGTCCCAGACGTACCCAGTGACCGTACACCCGTTGTAGCCGGAAGGCCGAAAGCCGGTTTATGGTTCATGGTATGAGGTACCATAGTATCATTATGGGCTTATGGGACCATAACGGCCCCATATAGGAAAACAGTCATAAATAAGCAAAATTTTTTCTGTTTTTCATTTTATGACGATTTACAGTAGTTTTAGTACTATCTAGTCAATCGCTATGAGTTTATTTCAAATAAACGTGGTAATTTATCAAATGAGAAGAAGAAAAGTTAGACAGCGGACTCGCTTTCTTTTTCAAGTTTGAATTGCATGTCTTGTAAGACACTTCAGTCACTTTACTAGAAGTGTCAAAGAGTTTATTTGCGTAATTCCTATGGATTTACGATCGTTTTGTAGTACTTCTAAATAAACCTAATTGTTCATCAATACATAGCAAGTGAATAGTGAGAACTTGAGGAAGGGATCCATCCGGTGGGCGGTTGGAGGGGGATGGTGATAGTTCTCAAAAAAAGATGATGGCATGGTTGGAAGCCTTCTCATCTCAACTGACAGTTGCTGTGATATTTTTTACTTTGTTACGATTTACCTTATGTTGAAAGACCGGAATGGTACGCCTCCGGACTTTATTTAGGAAATCATTAAAAGAATTGAAACTTAGCTGACAAGTTTTATTTCTTCTTTGCGTCGAGTGCACAGCACTCCTCGCCTATATGCAATGAGCTTTTACAAGCCATAGTGTAATTCGCGACCTTTTTGGGCAGTTCAAGAATGGCAGGCTCCCCTGCTCCGGACTCAAGTCCCATTAAAAGTGGAGATAAGCGAATTCAAAGCTTTTGCGAAGTAAAACTATCGTTTTATTTCGTAAAACGAGCTTTTACGAGTAAAAGCGCAATTCGCGTTCTCCACTTTTAACTTTGATTTTAACCCGTCCCATCCATCCCCAACTAGCCTGGGCGTGTTTTACCGCCTTTTGGGGCTAAAAAGGGAATGTCGTTTATACGAGACTAGCAGACGACGTCTCGGGCATTCTGATTGGCCATAGGATGGATGGAAGGGTTAGAGTATCTTGAACAGTACCTCAAAAAGTTCTTTTTTATATTGCGTGGTAAATATTACTGGAAGGGAACCCATTAAAAGTGGAGAACGCGAATTGCGCTTTTACTCGTAAAAGCTCGTTTTACGAAATAAAACGATAGTTTAATAGGGCATGGCAGTCCCCTTCTTCGGGGCAAGTATAATAGGTGGCAGCAACGAACAAAAACAGAATCAGTTATTATCCACTGGGAGTGGTGCTGACTCTATGGATTACATACGTCATAGTGCGAAGCAAACAAGGTAACAGCAGCCATTGTCAATTCAAGTAACAATTGTCTTTTTAGTTTTAGGGCGTAGACAAATATATACTCCCGCCATCAATGTAAAGCGCTATTTGGTCCAGAATAAATATTTTTGTGTTAAAGTCTAATCGAAAATAATTGTTGAAAGCTTACGAGGGGTTAAATGTCAATATATATGTATATGTGGCAATTGAACCTCTGAGATGGGACTCTCAGTTATGAGGCACTTGCCAGCAGGACCGTGCGCCCGACATTGCCAGGTAGCTTTGATCCCACTGGTGGCGTTCGATAAAGAAGAGAAACAAACCTATTGATGGATTGCTTCAAAGAAAATAGAACACATAATATATCGTCACCAAAAAATATAATAATTTGCTGAATTAGTTCTAGTAAATTAAAACTCTTAGACACATATATTGAATCTGGGAAGACTTTAGGCTTTAGTTTTTTTATTTTCTTTTCTAGAGTTTGTTTTTAATTTCCAGCGTTTTCTGGCACTGTTAGTTGTTCTTTTTTTAGTGCCGAAACCACATGCCAATTATCTCCACAAACGTGTAAAATATCATGTTTATTTTATGTCATCGAAGGCCATTGATTTTCTACCACCAGAGCAGATCACAGTATAAAAAATTTTAAAGCGATAATTTTTAATTGCACTAGAAACACAGCCGACTGCAGACTTACAAAAGGTTGATAAATAATCCATTTGGAAATATTTTATTATACTGTTACGCACAATTACATTTGCTTGGTCTAAAACCTGTAATTATAAATATGGATTTGCAGTGTTTACATTTAAGGAAAAAAGGCAGTGCATGGATTCTTTATTGTCGCCATTTCGCCATATTAACTAAAGAAGAGCCATTCAGTGCATATATTTTAAACAAAAATTATTGTCGTTATTTTTATGTCAAAAATACATTCCAGGAAAATGGTGAAGTTAAGCAGATTTCAAAACAAGTGTCGCATTAAAGCAATTTTTGTTGCTGATCAATATAAAAAAAACATTCTTCTTCTTCTTCTTCTTCTTCTTCTTCTTCTTCTTCTTCTTCTTCTTCTTCTTCTTCTTCTTCTTCTTCTTCTTCTTCTTCTTCTTCTTCTTCTTCTTCCTCTTCTTCTTCTTCTTCTTCTTTATTATTATTATTATTATTATTATTATTATTATTATTATATTGTACTTTGGACTGTTTTGTGTGGGAAATAAAGCAAATCCTGGATGTACTTTGTGCTCCTTTATGAGCATAAATAAACTGATGAATCCGGTCCTTAGGGACTGTCTCATCAAATCAGACCGAAGTAAGAGCAGTCTTGGAAATAACAACCCCCCTCCCCCACCACTCCCCCACATCATCCGCTTCTCCTCCCTTCCGATCAAACTTTTCATATACGTGATCTTTTAATCCCACGGTGACCGGGAGTGAAAAGAACAAAACTTGATATCTCCTGAACCACCTCGCCTTTTGGTGGGAGCATCTTCAACTTGTTATAGGGTTCGTAGCCGAAGGTTATATGCTTTCCGTATATCGTAATTTGCTCCCAAATCTTGGATAGAAGTAGTGTAAATGTCATTTACATGTATATGAAACTCAACCCACATAAGAAATGGCAGATCTGTAACAAAACGCCCCGGAGTCACAGTATAACACGATTTGCTCAAAGAACCTGGTGTTGCGGGGCCAAAAGTCTCCCGTGATTGAAAACCCATTCTCCAGGAATCCCATATTTAGCTCCACAGCTCTTAAGACTGGCATTGGAAAAAAGGTTTATTGGAAACTTTTCCCATTTAAATTTTGACTTTAAAATGCGTGACTTTAGTTTAAAAGGATAAGAAGACTACCATAAAACTGAGGCACTGAAGTATGAAAACGTGAGTAGATTCAGCCTAATGCAATCCTTTAATTCTATGATAATTTCATGCATTTTAAATTTGGCACAAATATAATAACTTGGTAAAGCAAGAGGAGTTGTTTTTGCACGGGGCAATTTCAGTCAGCCAACACCGGGGAAAGATTACACAGTGTCTTTGTCAGACACTGGAGGTGACATGACACTGATTTCTCAAGGTTAAACGCATTCCTCATGGGACGTAAAATTATTTGTTTAAGTAAGAAGGTGGTTTTAAACATCTTATTCTTGTTATCTGAAGCTTATTTGGAAATAAGATTCGGATTACATTTAACCCCCCCCCCCCCCAAAAAAAAAAAAAAAACTGAAAAAAACGAAGATCATCACAAAACTAGATCGCTTCCGCTACTTGGTAAAGAAAATTACATTTCAGGTAACAAAAATGCGATTTTGAACACTTAAATATTAAATAAATTCTGCCAAAAAAAACTTTGTTGAAAGTCATATCAAGTTGCCCGTTGCATCAGGACTAAACGCAACACAGCTTTTGACATGTTATATCCCAGTAAATATTCTGACGCCGAGAAAATGTCGATTTGAGTTTGCGTCTGTACCAGACCTAAGCGCAACATTGAATCCGGTTGTACTTTGGTTTTGATTGGTTTCAACCATAGAGCAATGTCTTTGATACAATGCTGAACAGAAACTGGATAAGCAACAATGTGTAGTCGTTGATTTTCACCAAAAATCCACTTCGGGAATATTAAATCCGGTTGCGATTTGGCTATGATCAACGAACGACCATAAATAAACGCATACTCAACATCCATTGAACATACGATTCACAGAAATATTGTTTAGACGTGACGTTGGTTATCGCTGGTGAAAAGCCAACTTTCTCCGCTAATCAGGTAATGCCTCTGACACAACGTGGAATATATTTCGAAAAAATGTAGACGTGGAAAAATAGACGTTACAAAAATGTCCGGATCCCAACCAAAAAAAGACATTAAAAAAGCATAAAAACGTAGTGTAAACGCTGATAGGAAATTTAAGCCTGGTACTGATAATGACTGGTTGCTCCGTAATGGACTAAAATCAGGACATCAAGTGTGAAATATTCAGAAGCGCGCCAGGTTTTTACCGTCCTTTTTAAAAATATTTTTGGAAAAATTGGCTTCATGCATATCCTGCGTAACCCAATGACAGAAAGAGAACTTTAACGGAGCGATGACAGCTATTCCTTATGGCTATTACTATCTAGACGGTGATGTGATTAATCTTTTTGCGACTTTTTTGGGTTAATCTCCCTAAGTCTAAATAACTTGGTAGGTGAAATTGTGAAGTTGATGGGCCGTAGAAGAAATAAACAAACTAGTAAGACCGATTTCGCTACCGAGTAGCGAAAATTACACTGGGGCCACAAAAATACGATTGTGAACTCTTAACCTCTTTCATATGGTCTTTTAGGCCCAGAGGATCGAAAAAAGCTCAACATCGCTCTATCTCTAACCGTTTTCGAGATAATGGGCCATTTCCGGTTTTTACATTGGCCATGGTCGAGGAGGTCAAGGTCACCTAGGTGATTATTACAGATCGTCTTTTAAGCCCAAAGGGTCGAAAATAAGCTCAAAATCTCTGTTTTCGAGAAAATTGTCAACTTCCGGTTTTTTACTTTGACCATAGCCGACGAGGTCAAGGTCACCGAGGTACCTCGCTCTTACATATGGTCTTTTCATATGGTCGAAAACAAACTCAAAATCGCTCTATCTCCAGCCGTTTTCGAGATAATGGCCCGCTTCCGGTTTTTGACATTGACCATGACCGAGGATGTCGATCGCTGTCTAAGGTCATGGTTAAAAAAATGCGAATTTTGCGGCGTCTTATCACCCTCTATCAGTGAGCCAAATTTCATTACTCCTTAGCAATTGAGAAAAATCCAAACGCTGCAGCCAACTCAAACGCATTTCATGATGGCTTTCATTGTAGACAGTTGGGCGATCAATACACCGAGGCCGATATCATGCCAGTTTAAACCGAAGCGTTTGCTTGCTTATAGTGCTCTAAGTGGCAACATTTTTACATGTTAAATATTAATGAATTCCTAAAAAACTTGAGCTGGACCAACTACACATCGTACATTATGTCTCTGCCAAATTTGGTTGTCCCAGCCCTAGCAGTCTCAGAAGAGTTTGCGCGACAATGTTTTCAAATTCTAAATGTCAATTTTCGAATAAAATATTAATGAATTTTTGAAAAAAATGAGCTGCACTAATTGGACCTGCTATACTATGACTCTGCCAAATTTAGTCCTCCTAATCCTTGCCGTCTTAGAGGAGTTTGCGTGACAAGGTTTTCCAGAAAAAAGGAAACATAGGAAACACTTTTCCGAATCGTACGAAAGTAATAAACTAGGAGACTGAAAATCCCCAAGTGTAATAATAATCAGGAAAAAATGTCCTTGTGGTCAAATGGTTGGAGTTTCATTTCGCTGATAGTCATATGACCGGTAATTTGATACTTATAGGCTTCTATAATCATCTAAAATCCGACGATGATGACGCATTAAAATGTTTACTGGTATGAATAAAATATCTTAACGTCATAAACATTAATGTAGTAATAATCACGCAACATACAGACGGATCATACTTCTCGTGTTGCTTATTTTTTGGTATCCAGACAGAAGGGCCTTGGACAAAAGGGCCTTGGACATAAGGGCCTTTCCCAAAACGGCCTTTCCCAAAAAGGCCTTTCCCAAAACGGCCCTAAATGAAAAGTTGGACAAAAGGGCCTTGAGAACTTTTTTCTAGGATTTTGAGTTTTAATTATTTAATAAAATATGAAATAAAATAAAAAGTAAAAAAAAAAAACAGGCTTCATTGTGTTTTTAAAGATAACTGCCTTGATGCTTTGTTTCAATTACTCCTCATCACTCTCTTGAAATTTTCGAATCCCTGTGCCACAGATTAAACCCTGTTTGTACCAATCACTGCCTTGATGTTTTACTTATTGTAAAGACTCTTTCAATTACTTCCCATCACTGTCTTTAGATGCCAGATTTCGGAGTCATTGTGCCACACAAGATAATCTCTGTCCTTTGTTTCGTTCCTCTGCACTGTGCTGTTGAAACACACGCGCTAAGCCGGATGATGTTGGCGTGTCAGTGTCTTGCCGATATATGAGTTCTGAATTTGAGGTCTTTATTTGAACTGTGACCAACAGCAATGAATACAAGACAAAGAAAAAAATTTGTCTCGATGAATCAGGCAATAAAATCAATAAACTTTGTTTTTGGAGTTGTCATTTTATTACACAAAAAATAAAAATAATTTTGAGGACCATATCCAAAAAAAATTGTCAAGGCCCTTTTGTCCAACTTTTCATTTAGGGCCGTTTTGGGAAAGGCCCTTTTGGAAAAGGCCGTTTTGGGAAAGGCCCTTATGTCCAAGGCCCTTTTGTCCAGGGCCCTTCTGTCCCGGATTCTTATTTTTTATCAAGTTAAGGAATGACATTTACAATGTGAAAACAACTGAATAGAAAGTGTGGAGGTTAGCATCCCTGAAACGTTGGGAAATGAGTATCCCCGCTGAGATATTTGCTGTTCAGCCTAACGTCAAAGATACAGCACATTGTACAAATTTGCTCCATCTGTGTCGGTAGTCGAGACTGCTTCTACTGTTAGCTACATGCATAGCGTGCACCTGTCGTATGATGGGCTTCAGTGGCAAAATATAAATGTCTGTTTTTGCATATAAAATGTGAGTGATTTAAAAAAAATCAGATGGATCAACTAGGTATGCTACCGTTGTCTTCGCCATGTTTGGTCGCTCTAGCCCTAACCGTCTCAGAGTTCGCGTGACAAGATTATGATGGAAAATAGGAATCCTACGTAAATACTTTACCGAATCGTGCGAATTCAATAAACTATGGCGATTCAAAATTCCCAGGTGTAATGAGAAAAAACCTTTTTACTTCGCAAAAGCTTTGAATTCGCTTATCTCCACTTTTAATGGGTTCCCTTCCAGTAATATTTACCACGCAATATAAAAAAGAACTTTTTGAGGTACTGTTCAAGATACTCTAACCCTTCCATCCATCCTATGGCCAATCAGAATGCCCGAGACGTCGTCTGCTAGTCTCGTATAAACGACATTCCCTTTTTGCGTGGCGTCGATACAACACGCCATTCTGTGTGCTGCCGGTTTTTTGCAGCAAGGGAACTGGTTTAAGGTGCGAATTGCTTCATTTTTTACTTAATTCACTGCCTAATGGATTGTTTTATCTATTATTGTGCGTTGGGATAAATTTATGGAGCCGAAGTGTGTTTATTCGCCATCTTACTCTTCGGTCTGATTAGGTTGAGTTTGCACGATCACGGAGACACTTTCCTAGTCCCGAGAAGTGCGCCTCTTTCTCCACTTTCATTCAGATCGAGGAACTTACCAGTTCCACCTCAGTTCGTCTAGGAGTAGGATCTTTTCAGGCTGCTGGACCTGATCAGACTCCAAGCTTTACCAGCCAGCTGTGTCATCGCGGAAATGGCCAGTTTTTGCTTAAGCTTTACTCCATGGGTCGCTTCTCAGTCTTTGTAGAGCAGGTTCTGCAAGTCTGACAGCGTTCTCCGACGAAAAGAGACGTTTTCTGTGACGTCTGAGGGTCATTTTCTTTGCCAGGACCGTTTTCCCTTTGTGGTCTTACGGTCACGGGTGCGAGAAGACCATTCTGGTCCAACGGGATTCACAAAACCCGTTACGGTCCGATGGTCCCAGGTGCATCTGAGGCAAGAGAGATCCATATCCGACACGGGTGGTGCCATTACGGTCCAGCCCGTTACGGCCCGGGAACGTTATCGTTCCGGGAAGCATCTCTTTTCGTCTTTCCTTAGACCCAGCGAGTTATTGCGGTGTTTAAGCAATTGTAAACACAGCTTGGAAGGTTAAAGCTTGCAGTTGAAGCAAAGCACGGAGAAATGTAGTTTTGTGCGTTGTTTTATACTACATATTCTCACCGTTGTTTTTCTCTGCTTGCATTTCAGATATGACAGAGGCCAGTCTACATTCTCCACCGTTACTGCCTCAGTGTATCCATCCTCCAACCGCGTGTAACCCCCACTCCATCTGCGACCGCTGTAGACGGAATAGTGGAATACCTCTGTGTGAGCCAGACAGCCAGTGTGGCGAGTGTCTACATCTTTCTCCAGAGGATTGGAAAGTCCTATTACGGAATAGGACCAAGAACGAGCGCAGGAGGGATAAGCGCAAATTCCTTTCGTCAGCTTCGTTTGTTACTCGTGAATTTATTCGTGATACCATGAAGAAGGCTAGCTCCGTTATTCTGGGCCAGGTCTCCACCCCCGTACACGTAGACACTGGTGCAGAATCGGAATCCGCTACGCCAGTTAAGAGACATAAAAAGTCCAAGAGTAAAGGACGTGCATTTTCTGAGACTGTAGCAGAATTGGACATCCCGGAAGGGCAAGAACGGGATCGTCTCCGCGAGGCATGGGCCTCACCTCCTAGAGTGAAACCCAGTGGCAGTCCAGGAGGGGCGTTTAAGTCCCCGTCTGAGGAACAAGTGACTTTAACGCATAAGGATACGGGAACAGTACTTTCGGCGGTTACAGGCCAGTTAGGCATTCCCCCGCGAGAGGACTTATCCCCCCCTCCTCAGCTGCAGCGTCTCCCGAGTGAATTTTCAGCGTTTTTGTCTATGCAATCGCAACTGCAAAAACAACTTTTGGATTTACAGAGTCAAGTTCAGAAGCAGGAGAGTCTGCTTAGTCAAAGGCAAAAGCCTAAACCATCAGCTACGGTTTCTCGTCCTCCTCCGGAAATTCAGTCAGTGGCAGCGATATCGGGCTCGCCTGTACCTCACCTCCCGCTGGACTCTAACGTGGATATTCCCGAAACGGTCACCATCAGCGAGGAGGATTCCGTGGGCGTGCCCCTTTCGGGCCAAGTCTCCGCATTGCTGGAAGATGATGAGGAAATCGGGCCGATGGAAAATTCTCCCCTAGCAGCAGTCCCAAGCAACAGGGAGAAAGAAATTTACACCCCAGTAGGGGAACCCCACATGTCACATTTTTCACAATCCCAACTCCCAGAAGCAGCATCTGATGAACAGGAGTCGGAGGTGGAAGACGGGGAAGAAGAATCCGAGGGTACGTCAGTACATTCCCGTTGTCATTTACCGTTACGGGCAGTGGAGCAGGTGCGTTCTCCCGGCCAAGGGCATCGACTTTGGAGAGATCCAGCGGCAGCGGGCAGACGGCCCATCCGTACTCCCTCTCCACCAGATCTTGCCCCATCGGTCGAGGACGCGGCCCCCTCGAGTTCTGCTTCTACGATTGCACCAGAAGACGTGCCGTTCAGGGATGCCATTCAAGAGATAGCCCGCTTAGCAGAGGTCTCCTGTGGCTCCCCAAATTTAGATAAGGAGGATCCGCCCATTCGGATGACATCTCAGGCAGCTCCACCACAACAGGACTCGTTTATCGCACTAGCCACCAGTGAGGGCATTGCTCATGCTGTCACGGTCCGCGCGAAAGAGTTCAAGAAGATGGACGCCGGTGAGGGTCGCACGTTGTCGCGTTTCCATTTATCTAAACATTGCTCAGTACGACCAGGACCATATCGGTCAGCGGATGAAAAAATTCCCCTAGAGGCACTGGAGCAGCCCGTGAAGCGTACAGTCTGGATGCCCACAGTGCGTAGTGACTCAGACATTCCATTAGTGGAGAAAGACGCAAAGACCATCGAGGCGTCTTCTCGCCACATCCTGAACATTATGTCTTTTCAAGATCATGCACTTAAAGCACTAAAGTCGCGTTGGGAAGAACTTCGCCTTAGTGATCCCGTGTCTGCTAAATTGATGGAATGCCTGGCCTTAGCTACCCGAGACGTGGTCAAACTTTCCACTTTTTTGATGACTTCAATGGTCTACTTACGTCGAGATGCCTTTCTCCAGCACTGCTGGTCTAGTGTCAAAGGTTTGCGGGACCTGCGTCATGCCCCTATCCTGGAGGAACGAGAACTATTTCCTCCCGCCGAGATAGAGAGGGTGAACCAGGAAAGTCGTTCGCTTTCGCAAGATTATGCCCTGATGTCCAGGATGTCTCGCTCCTCCTTCAAACGTCCACTGAAGAGGAAGAGACCACAACAGTCCTCTCCAGCACCGTCTAAGCCGAGTGCGCAGCTACAACAGCCCCCTGTCAAGAAACCGAAACCCAGCCCCGGCAGCAAGACAGAGGGTCCGGCTCCACAGTCGTTCAGGTAGCAGCCAACCAAAGTACCGTCACGAGATTCCCTTATCTCCTGGCGATACTTTAGCAAACTTAAGAGACTTGGAAAATTTACTTTCCTTAAACGCCTCCTTGCCCGTAGGAGGAAGACTAGGAAAGTTTTGGCAGCAATGGGCAGAAATGGGGGCGTCTCGAAGGGTAGTACGTTGGTTAAAGAGAGGTTACTCCCTACCTTTCAAACGAGACCGGAACGGGCTCAGGTGCCCTATTCCCCTAACCGCCCATGCGCCAAGACAACTAGTCACCTCTTACGCCAAGGGGTCAGAAAAAGACCGAGCTCTCCAAGAAATGCTACTGAGCTTGTCTCAAAAACAGGCGATAGAGGAAATGCCAGAAAATCAAATGGGTTTTTTCAGCAGAGTTTTTCTGGTTCCCAAGAAATCCGGAGGGTGGAGGCTGGTAATCGACCTTTCCCCCATAAACGGTTTTCTTCGAGTGATCACCTTTCAGATGGACACGGCCCAGGTGATAAAAGGGTCATTACGGGAAGGGATGTGGGGTACCTCCATAGATCTCTCCGATGCTTACCTCCATATTCCTCTCCATCGCTCGGCAAGAAAATTTCTAGCCTTTCAAGTAGGGAAAAGACGATTTTGGTTTCTGGCACTTCCCTTCGGTCTGGCTACGGCCCCGTACGTTTTCTCCAAGGTCATGAAAGTACTGAAAACATGGGCACGGCTAGAAGGGATGTTAGTCTTTCAGTATCTGGACGACTGGTTTCTGGCGAATCAAGACAGGCAGGTAACCGAGAATCATACAATGTCTTTAGTTCGCAAGGCACTAGAGGTAGGTCTAGTAGTAAACCTAGCCAAGTCCGAACTAACCCCCAAACAGTCCATTACCTTTCTAGGGGAGTTTTGGGATCTGGCAATAGCAAAGGCGTTCCCTACGCCAGAACGCCGCCAGAGAATTGCAGATGCCATAAAAGGTATTTCCCCAGGAAAGAAGGTGAGATTACAGGCCATGGAATCGCTCCTCGGCCTGTTAGTGGCAACAGAGAAGACAGTCCCCCTGGGCCGTCTCCATTACAGGCCATTTCAAAGCCAGGTAAGATGGGCGTTGCATCAGGGTCGTTCACCCGCAGCGAGGATGCAAGTTTCACAGGTAACCCTACAAGCCCTACAGTGGTGGTGCGATGTTCTAATTATGTCCGAAGGAATGCCATTTCAGCCCCCCACCCCGGAGATAGAGATTCAGACCGATGCGTCCCATGCGGGGTGGGGAATTTATTGGAATGGTCAGGTATGGAAGGGCAAATGGCCACCCTCGCTTCAGTCCTACCACATAAACTGGCTGGAGCTTCGGGTGGTCTGGATTGCCCTAATCAAGCTGACCAACCAACTCAGAAACAAGGCAGTCCTTTTTCGGTTAGACAACTCCACAGCCATAGCTTACCTCAACAAGCAGGGGGGCACCAAATCACGATCCCTGTCCAAACTTGCATTCCAAATTCTTTCAAAGGCCAGGGAGGAACAGGTGACCGTTTCCGCCCGTCACCTGGCCGGGAAATTAAACGTCCTAGCGGACTTAGCCTCCAGACAGGGTCAAGTTATCAACACCGAGTGGTGCCTATCCCCTCGGTCCTTTCAGTGGGTGACACACCAATCCCCATGGGGTGCCCCGACTCTGGATCTGTTTGCAAACGCGATGACCACCCAACTTCCCCGGTACGTGTCTCCTTGCCCGGACCCAGCAGCTTGGGCAGTAGACGCTCTCAATTGTCAGTGGCCACGGGACGAGGTACTGTATGCCTTTCCCCCACAAGCAATCTTAGGGCAAGTCCTGCAGAGAGTAATCGAGTTGAAACCACCGTTCCTATTACTCATTGCCCCATGGACACCGGAAGCCCCATGGTTCGCCCTCCTACTCCATTGCAAGGTAGTAAGGTCGATACCGATCCCATGCCACAACGAGTTGCTATCACAACCCCATTGGCATCACTTCCACCCCTCCCCTCGCTTACTGAACCTCCACCTTTGGTGTCTGACCAGTCCTTTCTGAAAAACAAGGGTTTTTCTAAGCAGGTGAGAGAGAAAATAGTAAACAGTCACAAGGGTTCAACGGCCAAAGTTTACAGGTCGCAGTGGAATAAATTTGCCGCTTGGTGTAGCACTTCTAAGCTAGATCCGTTTCAGGCTAGCCCAGCAGTGGTAGCGGATTTCCTCGATCACCTTTTCACGGAGGTGAAATTAAAGGTAAGTTCCATCGAGGGCTATAGGGCCGCTATAGGGTCAAGACTCAAAGCGTCTACAGGCTACGACCCGGGCGAAGATACTTCCCTATCACAGCTAGTAAGACATTTTAAAGTAAGCTCCCCACCCTGCCCATCCAACATAGCGCAGTGGGATTTATCAATAGTCTTACAGTATCTTCAGCGCCCAGATATATTTAGTAAGGACGTGATTTCAGCAAAAAACGCAACATTAAGATTCACGTTTTTATTGGCCTTAGCTTCGGGCAAAAGAAGAGGCGAAATCCATGCCCTAGACAGAAAGGTAAATAAAGATAAGGGTACATGGGAGAAGGTCACCCTAGTCCCTAGAGCAGGATTCATGGGAAAAACCCACATCATGACCCAAGGGATGGGAACGTTCGATCACATTACTCTCCCATCCCTACCAGATGACCCCGACTCAGACGGTCTGGTCTCTTTGTGTCCCGTCAAAGCGCTGCAACAGTATTTGGAAATGTCAGAGGCCTACCGATCAGATAATCAGAAGGCTCTCATCATTTCGTTTATGCCGAAATTTAACAAAGATCTTTCGAAACAGTCGATCTCAAATTATATTAAAAGGATCATTTTGGCAGCCTATGACGATGCACAAATCGACCCTAACCCGTTAGGGGAATCAAACATCAAAGCCCATCAGGTAAGGCAAGTAGCCAATTCCCTCAGGGCGGTACGCAACGTGTCCCTTTCGGATATATTAAAAACAGGTTGTTGGGTTTCCCCCAACTCGTTTGTTAAATACTATCTGAAAGATTTTTCTCAAGATGAATTGTCTGGCTTATATTCATTAGGACCGTTCGTGGCTTCAGAAACGACCATTACAGGCTGAGTGTTTCTGTTGTAGGAATGCTTCTCCCAAGTTTAAGAACAAGGGCAAGCACAAGAGTAACTTCTCCAAGGGCCGTAATGGGAATAGTAACAACAACAACAAGCCACGAAAGTAACAACCTACAAGAAGGTCTTTCCTTCTTACTCTGAACATTTCGCCTTTCGCTCAGGTCCTTTGGACCATTTCGGTTCGTGCTTATATTAAGTTACGGACGAACGCTGGACGGTTATGTTTAATTAAGCATTTATTTACTCCGAAGTGTTCAGGATCGCATGTGTAATGAGTACAGCCCAGTCTTCGGTCTTACGGCTACTCGGATGCTTAAGTTTTGATCTCCTTTCTTCATGTTTTTCAGAAAGAAAGGGGGGGGGACCATGTCGGTCCCAGACGTACCCAGTGACCGTACACCCGTTGTAGCCGGAAGGCCGAAAGCCGGTTTATGGTTCATGGTATGAGGTACCATAGTATCATTATGGGCTTATGGGACCATAACGGCCCCATATAGGAAAACAGTCATAAATAAGCAAAATTTTTTCTGTTTTTCATTTTATGACGATTTACAGTAGTTTTAGTACTATCTAGTCAATCGCTATGAGTTTATTTCAAATAAACGTGGTAATTTATCAAATGAGAAGAAGAAAAGTTAGACAGCGGACTCGCTTTCTTTTTCAAGTTTGAATTGCATGTCTTGTAAGACACTTCAGTCACTTTACTAGAAGTGTCAAAGAGTTTATTTGCGTAATTCCTATGGATTTACGATCGTTTTGTAGTACTTCTAAATAAACCTAATTGTTCATCAATACATAGCAAGTGAATAGTGAGAACTTGAGGAAGGGATCCATCCGGTGGGCGGTTGGAGGGGGATGGTGATAGTTCTCAAAAAAGATGATGGCATGGTTGGAAGCCTTCTCATCTCAACTGACAGTTGCTGTGATATTTTTTACTTTGTTACGATTTACCTTATGTTGAAAGACCGGAATGGTACGCCTCCGGACTTTATTTAGGAAATCATTAAAAGAATTGAAACTTAGCTGACAAGTTTTATTTCTTCTTTGCGTCGAGTGCACAGCACTCCTCGCCTATATGCAATGAGCTTTTACAAGCCATAGTGTAATTCGCGACCTTTTTGGGCAGTTCAAGAATGGCAGGCTCCCCTGCTCCGGACTCAAGTCCCATTAAAAGTGGAGATAAGCGAATTCAAAGCTTTTGCGAAGTAAAACTATCGTTTTATTTCGTAAAACGAGCTTTTACGAGTAAAAGCGCAATTCGCGTTCTCCACTTTTAACTTTGATTTTAACCCGTCCCATCCATCCCCAACTAGCCTGGGCGTGTTTTACCGCCTTTTGGGGCTAAAAAGGGAATGTCGTTTATACGAGACTAGCAGACGACGTCTCGGGCATTCTGATTGGCCATAGGATGGATGGAAGGGTTAGAGTATCTTGAACAGTACCTCAAAAAGTTCTTTTTTATATTGCGTGGTAAATATTACTGGAAGGGAACCCATTAAAAGTGGAGAACGCGAATTGCGCTTTTACTCGTAAAAGCTCGTTTTACGAAATAAAACGATAGGTATGTCGCATTCGTAACAGCGAATTGTCTGGACTATGAACTGCTTTCTCGCAATGCCATTTGAGGTAGCAGTTGGGGCTGAGCAATACTTGAAACTTGATATTGTTTATATATTTTATTTTCAAGATTTAAAAGCAAAGGAAAGTAAAGTTATGGTTTTTGAAGCACAAGGTTGTTACGAAACCTCTTTTTCAGTCTGTATTTAACTACAGTTATGATTAACCATGAGTGCCATAGTGTAAACGCTTTGAAGTTGGTATTTATACTTTCGAGATGCGAAAATGGGCATTAACTGTAACTTTACAACATTGAAATTAGATTTGTTATGTTATAGAATGAAGTCACATCGCTTGTGACGATGTGACCAAACAATAGAGGCACCGTAACCTCGAAAATTGGGCAGCTCTGGAACTAGTCAAACGTGGTGCTAATTCTGGGCTGGTCTTATTTCCGAGGTTCTGTATAATGTGAGGGAACTGGAAAGAGACAATTAATTCGGAATAGTCTTATCCCGAGGGTTTTGGGTATATTAGATTGGGCCGCGTAGCTTCTGACCTGTTACTTAGTTCTGTAATAATTACGTGATCATTTAAATACCGCTATTCCCACTTAGGAATCAAAGCGGTTCACATATTAGTAGCCCTAAAAGCTTCTGGATCGGCCTCCTACTAGTTGCAATTGGCACTCAATGACATCATTAAACAGATATTGACGGATTTTGAGTAAACACGAAGTAATGTTGAAAATGTGAAATGCTGTTTTGAGTCGATATTTTCAACTGGACAACACTTTTTTCCTGTTGACTCTAGTTCATTCAGGAAATACCATTCCAAATTTATTGCTTTTATTAAGGCGTCACGGAATTTTCGGCTTATATTCAACCAAAGTGAAAGTTATTGTTTCTTATCCAACAAATTTCATTTTACAGTAGATTTATTGACCAGTTCTCCGGCAGTCCAAAATCTTCTGATACAGACTTGTCATATAATAATATTGACTGAAGTCAAGTGTCTGACTGTACACTCCTGGGTATGGAAAGGCGGGGGTTGTTGTATGCAGTGCCCACTTGTATACCATGAGTGCGGGTTACGGGCAGTCGAACTCCCGACCTTCTTGGTCCGACATTCCAACTAATCGGCCATCGTGACACCACGATGCTTGGTTTCTGTTAGAAACAGCTATTAATTGCTCAATGGGATCGAAAAAGCTAAATCAGGTAATTTATCAACAAAACCTTTATATATTTAGCAGAACTATTTTAGGTTTATTCTAAGCATCTGTTTAATTTCAACTGAATGTTTAATAGAAGTATAACGGCAACCTTTCAAAATTATTTAAATTGCAGTACCTAGAAGAATAAAAGTAAAAATGTAATATAGAATGTCTTGTCAGTTTGAAATTTTATCCTGAATCTCGCTCATTTTGATTATATGGCAACGTCATCATGTCAAATGTACCTTTATTGGATGTCACTAGAGTGCTGCTAGTGCTGCCAGGGATCCGATTACATATCAAACAACAGTCGGAAAACTAATGAGTTGGTTAATGATCAACCGATATATTGCTTTTAAATCAACGGTCACTGCGAAAGCAACCTTTTGCTGTGACTTTAGGTACGAGAGGGAACTAGATCGAATTTGCTAATGGTTGCTTAATTTAACAAGTTCAGGGCTGATACTGAAGCAATGTTTATCTAAATTCTTACAAATAAAGTGCAATGACAGACTCCAAGAATGTGTAACAAAAATTTAAATAGTTCAACCTCATCTCATAGAAAAAATTGAGTCAGTATTTTAAGTAGATAAGTAAAAATCATCCATAGAGTAGTGTCTAAAAGAAATGGCTGTTTTCAGAGAGGCCTCACCTACACCTAAACACTGTTCCCCACTTCCCATAAGCCCCTTAATGTATAAAAAGAGAAATCTCTTCAGGGACAGACTTATTTCTCATCAGAAAGACGGATATATCGTGATCATCTTCCCGTTCCAATGTACCAATTTGCCTATGTTTGGTAAACTACGAGCTGTTTATGAACCACTGTTGTTATTTCAACAACGTTTTACAAATGAAAACGCAGTTATACTTGCATTTATTAAAGTTTATTTCAGTGTTAGTTTTAAATTCCTGGCTATAAACACCAGGATATTTTAATTGATGTTATGGTAATAGTTTTTAAAAACACATTTAGACCTTTTGGAGTTTTAATGGCTCTTTAATAATGTAAAGTTGTAATTAAGTAATCCATGCCGTGAGGTACAAGTACGAATGTCTGTCGTAGGTTTCAACTGTACGGTGACACCAAAAACTCTAGCGTCAGTAACAATATTAATAACAATAATAATAATGAAAAAATAATAATAATAAAAACAATAATCATTATCATCATCAGCATCATCATCATTATCATCATCATCATCATCATCATCATCATCATCATCATCATCATCAGCAACATCATCATTATAATATTATTAATACTAATAATAGAAAAATGATAATAATAATATTCCTGATAACATTAATACAGTTACAGCAGAGTTAGAATATAGATTCCCAGAAATCAATGCGATTGCCTGTACATGTGCTTTTGTCATATCTATGTCCGCAAAGGGGTAAAATCGCTGAAATAGTAAAAGCAGGATATATTTGAATCCATCTCTTCAGTCTTCTTCTTCTAAAGTATATCGTTTTGTTGTGATTTTTAAGTACAGTAGGGACTAGTTATCTCGTGCCAGCCTTCAGAAATGACTCATTACTTTGAAAGCCAAACAAAAACGGTAATTTAATGTAAAATGCCTTTTTGTTGAGTATTTTGAGATCTCAGTCAGTCTTTCAATCATTAGGAGTAGCTCAAGCTGTCAAATAGACATTTTAAGTGCAATCTGATCGGACAGTGGATTGCTTATATTATTGATTTAAGGGGAAATTAACCCTTAATGTTAGCCTCGAAATACGCTCAAAATAAAAAGTTCGATAGATCCAGTGACTTTTAGAACCGATATAAAATGACTAGAATATTGCTACTGAATATCACACTTTTATGAGGATATTTAGTTCTTGGAATGTGTAACGAGATCCTGTAGACATGTTTAGCTGAATCTGCATAGAATCTGGAAATATGTGTCTGCGTCTGTTCCGTTTAAAACTCAACATACTCCTTATTTCAAATAATATGTCAACTTATTTTTCTTAAGGGTTGCTGTGATTTTTCTTGTCTGATTTGAATTGTTGAACACATTTTACAACGCCCAAATTTATTGCGTTCATACCATGCGTTTCTCCTTGTGTTTTCTTTCCCGTTTTTCGATTGTCACGCGAACCTGTATCATACAGTAGAGAGCAGGCTCAAATTTTGCAGAAACATACTTTAGAGTGCATAGCTGAATTTTAATTGCCTTTTTATGTAAGACTGGCCACGCAATTTAGGAGTTTAAGGAAATAAAGTAGTCACACAATATGAGACACACCATCATATTGGTCTCATTATACATCTACAGCGACCAGCGCTTACCGTCACTGAAAGCAAACATTGTTGTTGTTTACATGTGAGGAGTATCAGCTTACTCTTTTGCATAAGACTTTAAATATAGATGTATGTTAAATTATTAGCAGTTTTCTTACTTTGCACAGATTTTTCAAGACTTGTCGAAATTTAACATTTATGTCCTACCGAATACGTTAATTTTGAGCTTTGTGCTATGTGATTTAATCCACAACCCTTTGCTGGGACAATTGAAGGAGCATATGCCCTAACCAGCGAACTAAACTTAGCTAACAGTCATATCTTTGTCCATTTGCGGTGGGCGTTAATTTTGAATTTCGTGATAAGCACATGTAACCCACTGCGTTCGCTTAGCTAGGGCACTTGGAGAGCACGTCCGTTCCCAGCTTACCACTTCAAGCCTACTTTAAACCTGGAACCTTGGGATTATTAGGCCAGCAGTATGGCCAACTGACTAACCGTCATTCCACCCCCTCCTTTCTTTAAACAAGGAATGTAAAATTCTGTGTAAAACTGATGTGAACCACCACATTACCATAGCTGAGGTAATCAGAGTAAAAGTCAGTTCCTTCCATACCACTCCTGTTGGAACTGGAAGCAGAACTGTGGATCACCAGATCCCCACTATAACTACCCGCCATCCCATCGTGTTCTTTAGCTTTGCCACAAAATTGGTGTCAATTTACTACTGCAGTTGATAACTTGTTGTAGAGAAAGACATCTCGACTGTCACTGAGATAACCCAAGTGCTCAAAGACTCGTGGTAATTCACGGCTCCTGTGACCATGATAACACGGATAAAGTTTAATCTCAAAAACTATTCAAGTAATATTTTGTAATGTGTTACACATTTCATATTATTGTCCTATATTTGATGCATCACGACTTTAATTTTCGCTCTCGGTAGCGATATCAGTCTTGTTATTTCTGGGATAATTTAAATGCAGAAACTGGAATTATTTCTATTGTTCATGAAATCGTGGTCATCACGTCTTCATTTTGTAGTTAGACGATTTCTGCTAGGCCTCAGAGCCACATCATGCATCACTCAAGTGCGAAAAATATACAATAAGACATGAGCCGAAATAACTATCAAGAAGTGGATAACCCAATTAAATGGTAATACTAGACTAGTACGTCGCATTGAATTAATTCAAAATTACATGTGTAAAAATGAAACAACATGCTCATAAACGAGCAAGCTCATCAGATTTACAATGTCAGGTTTGTTTTTAAGACTACTTCTCCTTGTTGAATATGTTATATATTCGAAAAAAATCACCGAATATTTGCTACATTTTTAACAATCACCATTTTCCAGACTTTATTGTGTAACGTTTAACAAATGTTCAGTTTCTCTAGCATCCTACTGATGAAACGCCTTGCAATGAATATTAGAAACTCATCAATACAGAGACAAAGCAATACTGGTTGGTTACTGGATCATGATATTGAATAGCAAGATTGAAATTACTTCTACAAAATATTACCAGAAATATTGACTTTGTATTTTTCTTACATGATATTCGTTTTCTAGTTTCTTTTATTTTATCTGCATTTTTTCAGCACACAAATGACTATTTGCTGACTGTTTCGTTAAGCTGTTGTTTCTATTCTTGCATTATACAGCCCGATTGCTCTTTAAGACTACAATCGGAACCAATCAAAGAGTTCTAAATGATGACGTGGTCTTTGTTTCAAAGGCCCATAAACGTGGCCTTCCTTTGGCAGTGTTCTTAATAATGACGGTCTTATCGACAGGTCCTGTTGCACGTTTCTGTGTAATAAATCGTTGGCAAACTCAGGTCTTATCTCGAAACCTCATGCTTTTTAAAAATATTCAGGCATTACACCTTATTTCACATTTTCTGTCACAGTTATGCTTAGAGTCAGACTCTTAAACATGGTTAATTCAGGATAAAAAGAACTGCTGTTTGACGAATAGATAATTTTAATTTTGATCTTTTTCAGTTTCCATCGAGGTTTGGATCAGCTCTGTCAGCTTGGTTTATTCTGGCCAATTATTATGTCAGAAATTTGATACCCAGCTTCATATTGGAGTCATCAAATTTATTTATGTGTACTACAATATTCAAGACAAAACCCTAAAATTTTATTTGAAGCTAGTGGAAAAAATAACTGCATAACACTTTCTGGGTTGCTTAAAAATAAAATACATTTCATTTTAATTAAATAGCTTTATAAACTTATCATTGCCTTGTACCGGCATACACACAGTCTAAAAATAGCCATCTGGCACGATAATTGCGCATTTCTCACTTCGTTCGGCCGTGAAAAGGAGCCCAAATACTAATGCAAGACGTGTAAGCCCTAGGCTAAAACTACTCAGCGACAGAAATCGAACTGGCCCTTAAAATGTCGTTTATCGTTAATGTTACTACTGTTGTTTTTTGTCTGGTTAACGATCAAATATGTTTTATGGGAATTTAGTTTAGGTGACTGGAGAGGTAGATAGAGTAGAACAGTTGCATGTTCAATGAATAATTAGCCCAGCTATTATATTTATTATCTTGTGCTGTAAATTGGTATGAGATGTTTAATAATCTGTGATCAATATCTGTAAAAATATCTATTTTTCAGGTCTATGTATTATGTTAAAAAAGGTTGTATTATTGAAAAATATTACACTTCTAGACCAAAGTGATGACGTCATCGATAGTGGTTTAAAAGGGGACAATACCAACAGTCTCTATCATATAGCAATAATTAGTTCGTGACACTACAAAAGTCACAGTCCAAAACATTTCTGGAATTGCTTCTCCATCCATGATTGGGGGTATTTGTTTTTATGCCATGCACATATTGCAATACCCCATATTGTAAAACACCAGACTGCAATAAACCAGTCTAAAGCATTTCGATGACAGTGTTCTGTGGGTTCATTCTGTTGCCTTATTTTGTTGGTCTATTCTGTTGTCATGTAGGTAACAAGGAGCTGTTGAACAAACTGAACAATATGGGTCACACTATGAAGATCTCATTTGTTCGCTTATTTTGAAATTTATCTATTAATTTAAATATTCTTGAAAATGTTTTGGAAAGTTTGATTTTTAAGACAGAACTGGAGTCTTGGCTACACAGTAACTAAGCGTAGGAGTGTTAGAATTGACACTCAAAGCGTATCCGCGTGTCCTGCCGTCATCTCGATAACGTTTTTCTTGTGTCGTATTAGTCGGCGTCTACAGAAAACGGATGCGGGTGTAGACAATGCTTCGTTGTGCTCAAACGGCGAACTCCTTCAAAATTTGAAGACTCCAGAAAATAGCTTAGAGCACCAGCAAATATTTGGACCTAAAATGAGACGTTTGTTTGTTTTACATGTTTAAAGACATGTTTGTCAAATCGATCATAGTGTAATGAGGTTTAGCGGCATTGGCTGCCAAAAAAATATAGATATTTTACTCGACAAAAACTCTTTCCCGCCTGTCTTTTAATAATCAATTCTAAAAGATGTTCCACTGAAAGCCGCGCTTTTGAGAGTTATTATCCTTGTAAGAGCTCACAGTTACAACGTAACAGCTTCAGGTACACAATATTTAGTTTTTTTCAGTCAATCCGCTTTTTGAGATAGACTGCAGAACTCCTGTTAAATCGCAGGTCAAACAAAAGCTAGTTAAATGGCAAATTATATTTTTCGTATAGTAAAACAAGTGATAAATACTACTTTTAACAAAGAAGACAAACAATTATTGTTAAGAGAATTAGACATCACTTCGGAAGGTTCAGCGGGTTACTGTAGCGATTCGGCCATTACTGCACCACTTCATATATATCTCAGACAAATTACCTCGTTATGCCCTCAAGCTTCTACCTTCTCTGTCTTTCTCTTAGGGATCACGTAGCAATAATATATAGAGAAACAGGTCTTCCACTGTGATTTTTACTCGATACAAAACTTGTGCTGAGTTACACAATAATGTGTATAGACAACTGGTGGAGCACGCTAAATGAGCGAGAGTGTGAGAGAGAGGGGGAGAGAGAGAGATCAACAATTTTAAGTCGCGGCTTATTTAAACTGCATAAATTCAATTACGACGATGGTTCTCCGGACGAGTTTGGCAGCTATTTCAATTAAACGTGTTTGTCAGGTTATTAAGCAGATCGAGGGCTAAGGAACTTGTGCTGTGGAGAGTGTGCATAGCAAATACCGCCCTTTTTGGAAGTTAATTGGATAACTCTGTTCATGGTACAACAGTGATAGAAGTTAATGGAAACTGGTGGAATTAACAAAAAAGGAAAGAACAGGTGTAATTGATATAATCAATGAGTGTTAAGTCTAATTCATTGTATGATTAAAATAGCACCTGTTAGAGGAAGAATTTGAAGCGCTGAATTTGTCTAACTTGGGTGAATATAATACTACTATTTAAGCTACTAAATGTAGCTTATGTCTGACTTGTTAAAAAAAAAGTAACCGAAAGAGGGGAAAGGCTACATGCACAGGCAATGAACAATGCGTTATTTCATATAATCTGACATAATAGGACATCATAAAAATTCTAAAAGGTGACTGACTGTTTTAAAGAAATGGTCCTTTCAAAACATTTGTTTTTGTTACCGTTTTAAAATGCCGCATATGTTTTAGAGTACGCTCCAAACATTTATGCTTAATCACCACGAATGCATCCGGATAACACTTCTCATAGATCTAGTAATTAATTTGTCATATAATTGCAAGTTCGACTGACACCTCTAATTGACATTTCAAATGATAGAGAGAGAAAATAAAAACAAACCAAAGCAATCAATTGCCACAAGAAATTTATGCACAACAATTACTAACAGCAAGTTTGAAGTAAAAAGTAAGGCACTTGCTTGAATCACAATTTGTTGTATTGTTAAAGGTACAACGTATGGAATAAAGCTCTTGAAACTCAAGCGGTCAAACTGATCTGGGTTGAAAAGCATCACTAAGCACGCCAAGAAGAACGTAAGCATGGCGACGGCCGCGCAGTTACTATTTTTAGCCGTCTGGATACTATTTTTATGTCAGCTTACCGAAGGCGCTATTGAGGTAAGAAACTAAACATTCATGTCACTGTTTATGTGTTATAAATGTCCACAGAAAGGGTGGGGAGGGGTGGGTGAGAGGAGGCGGAGGGGGGGGGGGGGGACTGGCAAAGAGTTTAACACACAAAAAAAAAAAAATATTGAAACAATATCAGGTCTGTTGGGTTCACGCACTTTTCAATCTTATTGTAAGAAGAGTGAATTATGATTCAAACAACTGTTTGAGACAATATATGGGCAGGTCTTTGAAAGCCCATATGTTGTGTGAAACTGAATAGATCAATACGTTATTTTTTTTAAATGGCTTCTTTGGGGACTGGTACTGTACGGAGGGGTTTCGTAGCGGTACACTGGCATCAAAAGAACAATAAACGTTCAAATGAAACAGATTTGTGTTAAAAATAAGGGTTATTTATATGTGTTCGAAAATTTCGTCTTCGTTCCCATGGTAACTGAGGATTTATCTCAGTGATATCCCCCCCCCCCCACTTAATAAATGTTGTTATTCGGACGAGGAAGTCTGTCGTCTCGTGTTAAAATCAATACAAAAAAGTGAAAAAGTTCAAAGTTTGTAAACAATATACAGCTAAGTAAAGAATTGTGGGCAGGTGAAAAATGTTGAATACGAAATTGCTGAAACATTCCTCCTATTAAGCATAGTTTTAAAAGTTAATATACTGTAGCTGCTTGTGGTGCATAAAAAAGTTGTCCACGATTCAACAACAATTTTTAGTGGCATGCGCACTGGTCGAACTAATATTGATAGAAAAACTGAGGTAAATACAGTTCTCTGCCAGTCCCCTGTAATGCTGTGTTTTCTGGAAAAGGTTCACTGGTCGCACCTGTAAGAAATGGAAAATAATCACGTCTGGGGTCGGCGGGGCTGGGGGGGGGGGGGGGGGAGGGTGAGGGGTTCTGTGGTGGAAGGAGGGTGAGAAAATACTTTGAAAATGATTATGAAGTATGTTCTGTGTTACGTTCACCCTGTGGGAAAAAACGTCAAGGCATGAAGTTTTCGGACTACCAAAGAGGAGACCGGAAGTGAGTGATACAGTACCCTTCCGTTGCCTTCCTGCCCTTTCTTTTGAGCAAGTGGGTCTGTGAAAGTAGGAGAGTAATGTATGATTTCCATTATAAACAAGCTGAATAATTTCCACGGAAATGTACGAGATTTAACTAAAGAAACGACCCAATGATGGAATTAGATCAATCACTGTTTCTTGACTTGTGCTAAAAAGAAAATTGATCATGTTATTATTATTTATTTTTTAATTTTTGCTCTTTTGAGTTCACAAACCATGACTGCTTTAACCAGGCACCACCCGCTGCCATATTACACAGTAACCCTAATACTGTGTTTGCCAAATGTCCACATCGGTATCAGAGGCAAACTTGAATTTTAGCACATTATGCCAAGCAGCTCATTTTTTTCACCTTGGGGTTGCTAAGTTATGTTTACTAAAAGAAAAGATACAAAGGCTAGACACAAACAAGTATTTAACGTTAAAAATAAAAATGACTTTCAAGTGAACCAAACATAATGTAAAGTAAGAAAGATTTGAAAGAGAAGTCTGTAATATCTTCTTATAGTTTTTGAGAGTGTTTTCAGTCTAAAAGATTGTAAAAGTAAAAAAAAAATGTACATGAGAACACAACAAAACGCAAGAGGCAAAAATATCTTGAAATTAAGGAGTGTAACTTGAGTCATTCGCTTAAGACTAATGCAACGCGTTTGAAATCTGAAAAAGAGTTAGGCATTCAACATTTTATAACAGTGACGCCATAAATCCAAAGAAATTGGCCAATGATGAAACAATTTGGGCATAAAAAGGTCGTGAAAATAAAAAAAAAAAAAAATAAATAAATCTCTGTGTGTCCTTCTAACAAACAGTTTGAATGTGTCAGGTTAAATGTCATTTGTGAGTGTTTTATGTCGTAGTAGCATTTTAAGTGATTGCACTTCATATGGGCGGATCACCATTTGAAAATAATGAGAATTAATTTACAACAAATCTAAAATTGAGATTTTTGTACCATATTTCAAAATAACACATAAAATAAGAGGGAGGATCAACAGACTCATAGTAACCGGATCGTAATCGTCGGCGAACCGATCCAATGCGATTCTAAAAGCAGACCCTGAAAGCGATGTTAAGATGGATGGAGTAACCGAAAAAAGTTCAACTGTGAGGTGGGAACCGCCTCAGTAATCCCCTTTGCTCTTTCGAGAAAAAAAATTAACACTAAAACGGCCAATTTATGAAATTGGACAAATGGTAGAGAATTTTTACAAATTATACTTTTTAAGCGCATTTTTGTGAATTCAGTTATTTATGTGTAAGTCGCTCATCCGAAGTACAGGAAATTACCCAGAAAGAAACATCTCGGAAAGGACGCCCTCACAAAATGGGACCACCTCACAAAATGGGACCACCTCATCAAATGGGACCACCTCACCAAATGGGACCACTCACAAAATGGGACGACCTCACAAAGTGGGACCGTCTCGTAAAATGGGACCACCTCACAAATTGGGACCACCTCACAAAATGGGACCACCTCACAAAGTGGAACCACCTCACAAAATGGGATCACCTCACATAATGGAACCATTGTTCAAAAGTCTTCTACTAGGTACTTCCCACTGTGACGAAACTCCATAAATAGGACCATCTCGGTAACTGGATGGTCCCAGTTCTTCCCCAGCGGAGTACCATAACTCAGGTTCCACTGTAGTGGAGGGTGAATATTACCTTATTGATGACTGTTAAATACGAGAGTTTTTACAGGCCTTCGTTTTCCCGGGTTCTGCTGTTCATGCATTTCACCTCATCGATGGTCTGAACTATGAATGGCACTTTGTAATGGGTTTCCATTTTTTGAAAAGATTCGAACAAAGATTCTCTTGAGCATTTGACGGACCCTAAATAATACACATCAATAAAGCCCAATGGTTGAAAAAATATTTATTTAATAAGTATAATAAATGTTTTTAAACACTATGCAAGCAAAGCGCAACCGGATCAAACTCGGAGCAGGAACAGGGCTCTAACACTAAAGAGATAACAAAACACTGACCAAAAGCTCTAGGTATAGAGTGGCGTGTGCTGTCATATACCCCCGATTAGGAGCTACAGCACTTTTAATACCAACGAATGGGGTCTTGATTTAGAGTCTCTTTATAATGGAAGCTAATGCAGAATCGTCACAATTCGAGCAATCCCAGTGAACATTCCAGCGTCTATCCAACCTCGATATGAGGTTATGACGCCGATCCAACCGAAACATATTAACTCTGTAATTTGGTTGTGATTGCTCGCGACCCTAGACCAACGTCTTTGACACAACGTTGAATAGACGTTGGATAAGCAATGTCGTTTAGACGTTGCTTTTGGCCGTAACCAGAACGAACTTTTCCCCACGTCTAATCAACATCTTTGGAACAACGTTGAATAGACGTTGGAAAATCGACGTTGAATAGACGCCAAAATAGCATCTTTGTGTCATCTCGCACAGCTTCTTTGCAAGTAGACAGAAACGAGAGTGTAAATATGAGTACTTCGAGAACTCACAAGTCTTTTTCCATGTACCTTTGAAAAATATTCATGCAAATCAACTTCAAACATATTCTGCGTTACCAGATGATCCAGTGGTGATGCACTGTGATGAAGGGGTGACCACACTATGACTGGCGCTGTCAAGACGGCGATTCCAGATTATTATTGTCTGTGCATAGTCGCTTTTATGACGTCTATAAAACGTTGTTTCGACTTCCATTTGTAAACTTTACCTAAGGTAGACGTTGCTTCGACTGCCTTAAATAACCGAAACCGGACGTTCATCCGTCGTCGGGTGCGACCCCTGTCCAAAATAGACCGAACTTCTCAATGTTTACTGGGTACCTCCAGCAAAACAGCAATATCATATCCGTACACGATGGCGTATGCTCCACCTGCCGCTAGGAACAGCTAGATTACCTGTAGGATAAGTATTAATTCCTTACCGTGGCCACTTAACTCACCAGACATGAACCCAACTGAACGCCTTCCGGATCACCTGGATCGACAAGTCAGACAAGCCGGGGTGCGTCAAATATTGTTCCAGGAGTGGTACCTCTTTTCTCAATGGAACCATCTCATCAGAACTAAAGGACAGTTTGCGCCTCACAATTACTGTGGTCTTTGTTCTAGTAAAAGGAAAGAGGTATGTAGAGAAAGTTTTAAAGCATTTGAATGCAGAATTAACTAGACATAATTCCGCTAGTAGAATTGACCCACTTGGAATTTTAGTGACACCATGAAGCCACCAAATTCACTAACCGTAGTTCTGCAGGGAGTTGATTGAGTTTTAATGGTACGTTTATGCCAGTGACCTTATATAACGACTTGTTAGAACTAAGATTCGAACTGACGATTTTTGAGATAGCTCCCATCTAACGATATTGGGCTCAAAACCACTCACACTTTTTCTACCGAGACAACGGGCAATTTCAAGTCTCGTGCATTTGGCCTTGACCTCCAATATCAAGGTTGATTTTCCTACTTCACATCTTCCTTCATACGTGTGCCAATATTTTTTGTTCTATTCTTGTAGTGCACGTTTCCCGAGAATAGTCTACAACCCCCCCCCCCCCCCAAAAAAAAAAAAATCTTAAAAAGTGAAGAAAAGGAAACAAAAACAGAAAAAAAAAAAACCTTATAGAAGTAAAGAGTTAGAGGTAAACCAATTACATTTGCAAAAGAAGTTTCCAAGTTGGAAATATGCTGACGCCACTTTAATATTAGTATGTACAAGTGTTAAAATACTTGTCTATCTAACACACTCCTTTGAGATCTTTTCGAGTTCCATCTGTACGAGACAACAGCCACTTCGGTCGATCAAACACACTAATTTATTTAGAAATGTTATAAGTTTGTCAACTAAATGACTTATCAACACGTTATAGATAAACGCAAAGCTTACATAACTAAGCCGATAACTACATTTAGCATACAGCACTCTATTATGTGAACAAGATACAAAAACGTTAACTTATTAGCAAATGTAAAACATTACTAAAGGAAACTTCATAAATTTCTATTATACATATTTTCTAACAGCACTTAAGATGGACTTGTGTCACTTCGTCACTTTATCAATGACTTCTATAAGCAATGAAACTGTTTTACAATAGGTAGTATATTGCTGGAAATCCTATATTCTTGTATCGTATGTGACTGTAATGTTTAGCTCCTAAGATGTAAGTTCTGCAACGCAATAGTGAACCCATTCCAGGTTCACAGTAACTTTGTTCTATAGAGTTATTTTGTGATTTCAACCACCTTGTTCCATGTGAAGTCATTTTGGAATTTCAATCACCTTGTTCAATCTGGAGTCATTTTGGGACTTCAATCACCTTGTTCTATGTAAAATCATTTTGGGACGTCAATCACCTTGTTCCGTGTGGAGTCATTTTAGGATTTCCATCACCTTGTTCCATGTGGAGTCATTTTGGGATTTCAATCATCTTGTTCAATGTGAAATCATTTTGGGACTTCAATCACCTTGTTCTATGTGAAGTTATTTTGGAACTTTAATCACCTTGTTCCATGTGAAGTATTTTAGGATTTCAATCACCTTGTTCCATGTGGAGTCATTTTGGGATTTCAGTCACCTTGTACCATGTGGAGTCATATTGGGATTTCAATCACCTTGTTCTATGTGGAGTCATTTTGGGATTTCAATCACCTTGTTCCATGTGGAGTCATTTTGGCACTGTTTTGAGACAAGACGCCAAACTTACATGTTTAAACGTGGCTGGCCACACTACAAAAATCTGCGTGGTATAGTTCGGTTCATTACTTTTAATTAGAAGTAATGCCTTTTTAGAACGTGCAACACATGAGATATTTAGCCAGCCTCGTCGTGTGGTGCTTTGATATGCATGAGGTAACACTGCCTTCATGTCTAAAAGAACAAATCTGCAAAGAGAGAGAGAGAGAGAGAGGGAGAGAGAGAGAGAGAGAGAGAGAGAGAGAGAGAGAGAGAGAGAGAGAGGGAGAGAGAGAGAGAGAGAGACAGAGAGAGAGAGGGGGAGAGAGAGAGAGAGAGAGAGAGAGAGAGATCTAATGAAATTCAGAAAACGCTGGATAGATATAATATGCATCGTGATGGGAATGTCAAAAATATCACGTATAGAAAATCCTTATAAAAAACAAAGGCAAATATTACCAAGATATCACTGGATGATGATCAAGCCATTAATTTTGTGTTATAGTATAATGTGTCCAGATCACGAAATGAGCATGAAATTGAATTGAACTGACTGGAATCACAAAAATTGAAATAGGATCAAATGGATTGTAATGACTTGAAAAAACATAAAAAAAGTTATAGCTTTTGATTGGAAGTATGACCAAGACATATAACAAAAAAAATTCCAATACTTAAACAACGGGGATAAAATTAAGACATTAAACATTAAACCATGAATTCGCTTGAAAAATAGGGAAAAACATTACAGAAGAGATCGGCTATTCACCAGAAAAGTACAAAACAAAAAGAAATAGGTTCCCGCAAAATATGCTGCAGTAATTTTCTTTTCTTTCTTTTTTTTTTTTGATAAAGAAGAAAGGTTATTTTGGAACTGGAAAGTACAATAATAAGCTTTATTATTTCTGTATGCACAATGAAAATAAACAAGCTCTCCGAACTCCAGTCTCCGATTTCCAAATCTTCCATTCATTTGAAAGATAAATTGGAACCAGTTCATTTACTTTTTTTACAACTGTCAACTGTTACAACTATCAACAGAAAAATTTACACCTTAAACTATATATGGTATTAACGATATTGCCAAAAGAATAAACAGAATACACGTACCTGCTAGTTCCGTTCTGCGAATTCACTTTTGCCGGATTCGACCTGAATCAACATTCGTGCATTGTTCCGAATGACTGACCCGGCTGATGATATTGGGGGATCACCCGGTAGGTTCCCGTCTTATTTCATGCAAAAGTTACAGTCTTCTCCAGTTCGGAGGAAGGGGCTATTGCTCTAGATAATTAGGTTACACACTTTGAAAAAAATGGTTTGAATGACTTTAGTGGAATTCAAATGTTACAATATGAATGTTTAATATTAGAGGAAGAAGTGTAGAATACTGTTGCCATACAGATGCTTAAAAGACACATCCTGCAACACAGACCCACACGTAATGATCAACCTTAATATTTCTTGTAATTAATTTCGTAAACATGAAAACTTAAACACCATTTCTTACTTTACACTCTCATCCTCCATCGCTAGGAAATATTCTTGATATATATAATAACATGTAATAATAATATATAATAATATATAATAATGCCGTACATTGCCAAGAATAAAAGACGACTTATGACGGGAGGATGAGTTAACCTCTGTGGTCCTGCACAAGGCTGACCAATCTGGGACTGAACGGTCAGAACATCGGGGGACAGAATGTTCAGGGACAGAACTTCAAGGAAAAAAACGTCTAGGAATAGAACGATCAGGGACAGAACGTCCTCAGACAGAACGTTCAGGAACAGAACGTCAAGGGAAAGAACGTCAAAGAACAGAACGATCAGGAACATTTTTATTGAAAGTAAAATCAGGTGATAGCATTACTAAAGTGGGCGTTCTGTGCATTTTTTTTCATTTGTAGATGGTTTGTCCGTGGACTTTTCAAAATTTGATTTGTGGATATTCTGTCGATCGGCGTTCTGTTTCAGTAGCCCAGCTGACTAACATGCAACGCGTTCACCCAGTGGTCACACATATACTCTTTAAGGTCTAAACTCGAAATGGTATCACTAGAAAGAACACACAAATGAACGCAGATGCGACAGAAATATACAAGACGATAGAGAGGTTTATTTCCTTTATTCCCCACAACACAATTGATGTAAATGTATTGCAAATTAACGTCAAACTGTATCCATAGTATTGTTCGCTTAGTTGAACTGGACTATAGAGTAACATCCATTTTCCATTTAATTTGTAATATAAAATGATCGATTAATCGACTAGTATTCTTTTATAAATACAAAAAAAAACTATTGGAACCTAAAATGTTTTTTGACACCTCATATGACAGATAGAGTAGTTAATTATTAATAATATCGTTTTGTAGCCGGAATCGTCACACCAAATACGAAGTGGCAACGATGCAATTATCGATACGTTAGGGACCGAGGTCTATGTAAAGGAATATTTCTTTCAACCAGAACTGTGTCAGTGAGCTCGAACTGCAGTAATTACATTGGTTATTAGTTTTCTTATTTTTTTTCATTTGTGCAAGAGGATGTTTAAAATTTGCTTTTACGTGAAATGTTATGAAAAGGAGCTTTGTGAAGATGCAATAGATTCGTGCATACGCTAACTCGTGTTGCCATTATATACAGAAGGGTAGAATTATGCAGTGTGCTTAATTGTTATTTTGCGGAGTTGTTTATTTTTCGTTCATCTTGTGTGTGCCCCCCTTTGAGCATATTCCATAACAAGAATACTGTAACTGAATTTGGGGAATGAAAATCTTCCCGTCAGCACTACTTGTTTACAAGGAATTATTGTTTTACCGGAAATTATGGAAGGTTCTCTTTTTATCATGAACGGTTACATACGGTGAGATGTGGTTGGAGGTCTGTGGGTCAGAGTGGCAAAGCGTCGGGATATGTGTAAGATCTGAAGCGTAATGTCATTGCATTATGTTTTACTACATGGATTTCAAATCGAACTAGTTTATTGCAAAGGACTGTATATCTTGAGTGAATTTATAACTTAGGCCTGTTGAAGAATCCAGGGTAGAAAAAATCTTGGGTTAGATGTCTGGGAATTTGCATTCGTCTGTTTGGGAACTGTGGTATGACTACTAACACGGAAAGGAACTCTATATAAACGTCAATATAAAACATGAATATATGGATATATGGCAATAATAGAATTATCCGGAAACAACCTGATAATATCTCAATTACCAAAGATTTGATAAGATAACGAGATGTCAACTTTTTCTAAATTCTCATCGCTGATTGGCTCTCAATTAACTCTGCACGATTACATAGTAATCTACAAAGCATAGTCCATTGCCACGATTGTTTTATAAATTTTCTGTTAATAAACCGTACAGGAATTGTATCAGTGCTTTAACGTCTCCGTTGAATTCACAGTAACTGGTAATAAATAGAAAACAATTGTAAAAAAGGCGTTGTTCAGTTCAATTAACAAATCAATTTAAAAAAGTGCGTAGTTCTGAATTTGATTTGGAAGACGCTGTTTCAGGTTAAGATATTTGTGGACCGGGATACAGGGCATATGTTTCGCTACTTTTTGTAAAAATTCCTACGAAGGTGATAAAGACATTTTGGAATCGGCCAAAGTTCTGAATTTTAATTTTAATTGGACTGTTTTTGCCCAGTCACCCAAACAAACAAAAACAAACAAACAAAACATATTTATTGTGAAAATGAAATGCAAGAAATAATACTGAAACGCCTCTAATATGAACAAAAGCACATTCACATGAAGCTTAAAAAAAAACAGATTTTTTTCGGACTTTTTTTGCTAATCACATATGTACCTGCTGTATATATCCTGCTCCATAACAAGACAGGAAATTACCTACTGACCGTTTAACAAGTCCTGTGGAACAAGTCAATGGACTTTGATCTGAAATGTCTTGGCATTTTATTCTGAATATCCTGCCAGTGAATGACGATTGATCGCTGACTAGATGGCCTTTGATTGACCAGGCAAATGATATCGAATCTGTGGTCAGCCTACAAACAAGGGACGTTCATGGCAAGTTCTTTGATTAACAACGTGTTTTAAGCACTGACTCTAGAAGGCACTTAACTGGCCAGGACGCGCCACACGGATGTAACTTTTCCACTCTGGATTTGGTGTGAAAATCGCTACGAAAATCTTTTTTTTTGTTTTGTTTTATTTCCAGCAATGTGTACAAAAAATATTAACTTAAAATAGCTTGAATGTGACATTAAAAAGGTGTTATTTTGCAACACCTGCATGCTGTGCTCACAGCACAGCCGATTATGGCCCGAACATCGGTAACACTCACCACCAAAAGTGGCTACAGCAACAGCCCTCTATCATTCTTATAATATGACTACGATCTGAGTAAAAACTTGTATCCCTGATATTTTACGCATCAGATGCTTTAAAAAAACGAAGAATTTGCATAGTCCTAAGGCCACTTATCAATATTAGTTATTTGTGAAATGTTTTATCCTTTGTGATTACTTCATATATGCGATTACGAAATGGGAATAAATCTGATGACTCTCAGACAGATCAGTTTTTGAAACATCATCAGACTGAGTGAGTCTATGGTGTGTATTATTTCACAAATATTTACAAGAAAATACACTGCAACCCCGGAAAATGGGCCATTATCCCAGTAAACATTCCGACTCCAATCCAACGTCGATTTGGCGTTGGTCTTTCGTCCAGACCAAAGTGCAACATTCAATGTGGTTGTAATTGGTTATGATTAGTCGCGACCGAATTAACATCTTTGACACAGCGTTGAACAGGCGTTGGATAAGCAGCATTGTTTAGACGTTGGATTCAGAATCAAACCCCCACTTTCTACGACGGCTAATCAACGTCTTTGATGAAAAATTGAATAGATGTCGATATTCGACATTGCGTAATGTCGAAAAATAAAAGTTCTATCGATATCGGGGTCACAATTCAATCATGCAATCGGTCACCGGAAATGGAAGCCATTGCAAGGTCGCTTCAAAGATGGACCAAAATGAGGATCTAAAATATGAGAATTTTAGGACCGATTGTAGGAGTTTTTTTCACCAATTTTTGAAAAATATTTATGAAAACTGAAAAAAGATATCCTGTGTTACCGGATAACTCCAAGGTGGGGTACTTTGAGAGAGGGGTGATCAAGACACCAAATGATTGTCGCTGTCAACATGATGATTCTGTATTGATATTTTCCCGTTCTCTAAATCACATCACTCTCCCAACATCTATCCATTGTCGGGAGATAGAAGTTGTTTCGATTTCGCTAATGAATTACAAACCGAGGTTGATCCGACTTCGTGTGCAACGTGTAAGAACGTCGCATTGATTACTGGGACTACATGTGAGTTTCCTCACAGTATATGACACCTGTGGTGTCCGGTTGCTGTGTGGTCCTGTCTCATGGTTCCCCTGTGTAAAAACAGCAACAGAAACAGAAGTCAAGCTAAAAGAATCTCAAGTGTTCAGAATGGTGAAAATGAATAAGTGAGATTTTTTAAGTTAAAATTTAAAGAGAATATGATCTATATTGTACGAACAATTCGGAGTCAAAATCAGCGGCTTTACAAATTCGACAGCTAGAATTTTCAGCTTTCAATGGTCTATCTTCTTTCCGCTTAAAGTTTTTACGAAGTGAAAGTGTTTTCTTCATTGCCTAGAACTTGAAAAAAGCATTTGTTGCTCAAATAAATTTAAGAGGAGAAAAAAAAACGAAACCCAGAGATAATTGGGAATGTTTTGTGTAAAAGCATCAATCAAACTTCTGTTATGTGGCTTGTGCCTCCCGAGACTCTTCTTTCTGGCAGTAGAGTCTATGAATTAGAACAGTCATCGGCACCGACCGAAGTGGTCCTATTGTAGATGTTCTTTGAAAATTCAAGCTATTAAATAGGGACCACACAGGGTGGGGGACGGGGGTGTTAATGGGAGAAATAGCGCGTCGTACCAATTGGCGAGCAAGGCGGATGGTAGGGGATAAGACATTCACTCTAAAGATGACTTGCAAAACAGCAACGGGTTAGCTTGCTTGGAATACCCAAACACGTCACTTGCTTCGGGTAGCCAGACGTGTGACTCGTTATGCTAGACACGTGCCTTACTTGGAGTAGCCAGACACGTGACTAGCTTACAGTAGCCAGATACACGACTTGCTTGGAGTAGCCAGACACGAGCCTTGCTTACAGTAGCCAGACACGAGCCTTCCTTACAGTAGCCAGACACGTGACTTGCTTGGAGTAGCCAGACAAGTGAGTTGCTTGGAGTAGGCAGACACGTGACTTGCTTACAGTAGCCAGACACTTGACTTGTTTGGAGTAGCCAGACACGTGACTTGCTTGGAGTGGCCAGTCACATGACTTGCTTGGAGTAACCAGACACATGACTTGCTTCCAGTAGCCAGACACTTGACTTGTTTGGAGTAGCCAGACACGTGACTTGCTTGGAGTGGCCAGTCACATGACTTGCTTGGAGTAACCAGACACATGACTTGCTTACAGTAGCCAGACACGTGACTTGCTTGGAGTGGCCAGTCACATGACTTGCTTACAGTAGCCAGACACGTGACTTTGCCTGGGGCAGCCAGACGTGTGACTTGCTTTCAGTAGCCAGACTCATGACTTGTGGCCAGACTGTCTTTTGTCTCAACGCTAGGGAGAGATAGTTGAATTTTGCTTTGTATTTTACCATTTGTTTGAAACACGATACGAAGTTGTGTAAGATAGAGCTGGTAAGCTGGTGAACATTGATACCTAATACATTGATCAGTTTTTGCCAATCAAAAACTAAAACAGCAAACAAACAAAAATTTCATGCAAAACTAATAATTAATGTGGCATACTTTTTCTGGCAAGAACAAAAATAACTACAAGTTATTTTTTCTACATAAATTTGCTAAAAAAAGAATGGAATGTAAAAAAAAAAAGAATGGAATCTACAAAGGGCGGGTAACAATGTCAGTAAATGTGTATAATAATGTACATCACAAAACAGGGGTCTAGGACAATTCCCCCCCAGACAACTCCCCCCCCCAGACAACTCCCCCCCGACAATTCCCCCCGAACAATTCCCCCCCGTAGGACAATTCCCCCCGAGGACTATTCCCCCCCCCCCCCCACTTAATTTTTATATTATATGTTACTTTGAACGCCAAAGTTTTTGATTTTTAATCAAAAATGCGAAATTTTTCTATCTGGAACGAAAGTTTTTTCTGCCATTTAAAACCTGATGTTGTGGGCAATTCCACGCAAATAGTCAACAGTATGTCGGTTTTCGAAGTCGTGGACTGTTTGACGAATGCGTTGCGCAGAGTCGGCGTACCAGCCACGTGGTGGCTCGGGCAAGCGGCCACCCATAATTTGACCAGATGCACCGCGAACATTACGGCGGAGCCGACCGATGTAACATGTAAAAAACCGTTTTTGCTGGCAATGAGGTGGCCAACTTAAAGTTCATTGGTTTGGATAAGGCATGTAAATTGCAACTGCGACAATGTTGAAATGTTGAAATGAAAGGACAATTACCATCTCCAGTTAGAAGATAAAAGGGCAACAATTTGTAAAAAAAAAAAAAAAAAAAAAAAGAGAGAGAGAGAGAGAGAGAGATACAAAGAAAAGAAAAAAATAAGAAAAATAAAAATGAATGGGGGGGGGGGGAATAGTCCTCGGGGGGAATTGTCCTACGGGGGGAATTGTTCGGGGGGGGGAATTGTCGGGGGGGGGGAATTGACTGGGGGGGAATTGTCTGGGGGGGGGGGAATTGTCCTGTTCCCACAAAACAGATATCGTGGCTTCAACTCAAATATATTCAGGTTTGTTCATTTTTTTTCCTTTCATGACTATCAAACAAGAATCTCTTGTGGTTAAAATTGGGGCCATTTTAATTAATCATGATGTGATGATGTATTCAGTGGTCACCGACATTGTATCGAATGTCGCAAGAGAAAATGTGCACAGTGACTTACTCTAGAAGTAGAAATCTCCGCGATGTATTAAATGTCGCTGTTTTCGCGAAACGAGAACAAGTCGCAAAAATTAATCTCATGAAGTTTTCTTCCAGTTGGTCAATAATATAGGATCAAATGATCTCTATTTACAAATTTTGGTGTCACAAAAATGTTGGAGAATGGTCTTGTGCCAAAATTAAACACGCCGAAATTACCATGTTTACGGTAACTGTGTCATTGTTCCCACACGCGCGTTATCACCAAGTCTTTAGATACTACAACCATTAAAGAAAAAACTCCAAACAATGTTTTTTATATCAAGTAATACGAACAGAACATTTTAAATGTTGAAAATTGCAAATAAAAATAAATATTTTAATATACTTCAACCTGTTTTTGTCATATATGGGAACATAAATGTTATGAGTTGCGTGCCGTACTCAAAATAGCAATTAAACTCTTATTAAAATTATAACTAAAGTATATTTGCTCTGAGTTCTAAAATATCAAAGAGACAATGTATATAAGTTGTTTGAAGAGAGACAACGTGTCGTTGTTAAACTGTCCGAGGAGAAACTGTTTTGAAAGTATTTACTCAGCTCTCTTGATTACTGAGCACACGGGAGTTGAATTTCAGAAATCTCATTTAAGATTTACAAGTTCTATTCAGGCTTGTGAAACGCAATACAAGTCAATTGAGCGCACATGGAACGAAGGACAGACCTGAACCTGGTGTAAATTATTAAGCCTGCGCAGTCGCTATAGAAAGTGTCTAGGAACTGATTTTAGTATGTTTTAACAGAAAATGATTTTAAAACCCTTTAAAATTATTGAAATATCTTTTAGCCGATGGCGATAGAAAATGGACAGTTATTTAAAACTGGTTAATCCATTTCCATCTCTCCATCTCATGAGCCAGTGGCATGATCGCATGATGCAGCGGCATAACCACATTGTCTGGCAGCATAACCACATGATCCAGCGGCATAACCACATAATACAGCAGCATGGACACATGATCCAGGCTGTGATCACGTGATCCAGCGCCATCGAAACATGATCTACCAGTATGGACACATGAGCCAGCGGCATGAGAATATTATGTAGGAACATGGTCCAGTTGCATGGAAACTTGATCTAGCGGCCTGCACACATGATCTTGCATCATAGACATGACCACATGACCCAGCGGCATGACCGCATTATCTGGGAGCATAACCACATGATCCAGCAGCATAACCACACGATCCAGCAGCATAACCACACGATCCAGCAGCATAACCACGTGATCTAGCGGCATGATCACATGATCCAGTGACATAAAAAAAATGATCTAGCGGCATGATCACATGCTCCAGCAGCATAACCACGTGATCTAGCGGCATGACCACATGATCAAACGACATCAAAAAATGATCTAGCGGCAGGATCACATGATCCAGTACACAAGAGAACTGGATGAAATGTGCCCCGCTAACAGGAAAAAAATGCAACAGCCCACAAACATCGAATTTTTATTACAGTAGGTGTTTATAAAGAGCAACGGTTGTCCCACACGCCTTTTACACTTGAAATAGTACCACTCACTTAGCCTTAAACTATCGTTTTATTTTCGTAAAACGCGCTTTTACGAGTAAAAGCGCAATTCGCGTTCTCCACTTTTATATGGGTTCCCTTCTGGATAATAATATCACGCAAATAGAAATGAAATTTTTCTAGTGAATAGAATGGTCCCTCTACTCTCCATCCTGTTTTCCCTCCAACTCCAGCCAATCAGCAAGCGAGAATGAGAAGACTTACGTCATTCGAAGACATCAATCATTCCCTTCAAGCCCAAAAATTGGTGACAACGCACCCAGGCTTGTTGCGGGCTGGCTGGGAGGGAAGATAGGATAAAAGTGGAGAACGCGAATTGCGCTTTTACTCGTAAAAGCGCGTTTTACGAAAATAAAACGATAGTTTTACTTCGTAAAAGCTTTGAATTCGCTTATCTCCACTTTTATATGGGACTAAAGTCCGGAGTAGGGGAGCCTGCCATTCTGTAAAATTGCATGAAAGTAAATCTGCGAATTACGCTGTAAGGCTCGTCAGAGCGCATGTCCTTGGACATTTAACGAAGTGAAATTGAGACGAATAAAAAGGCTCAAATTAAGTTCCACTTCTTTTAATTTTCTTCTAAGATATGGTCGGGGGGAACACTCCCGAACTGATGACAAAAATCCAACAAAATAAATTGGAAATAACCGAATAGAGAGTTGTGGGTTGTACATAGTGACCACGTAGCCCACTCGACTGAGTATCCAATCCATCCCCCTCCTGCCTCCCACTGGATGGAGCCCAACCTGGGATACTCTACGTTACATCTAAAACGTACAATTCTAAGTGATAATAACATTTTATTATCTTGCAAAAGTTCAACCTAAAACATTAAATCTAAATGATTTATGTAAAAAGTAAAACTGACACAGGAGAAATTAACTCTAGCTGTGTCCTTAAATGCATGCTGGCTAAACGAACCTGAGTAAGTACACATGGGACATATACTAAGGTGTTGCCCAGAATGAGACATAAAACGAAATACTGTTAAAAATCGTTACATCGTGGATAAAATATTCTCCTACACTCACAGAGTGTAAAATTTATCACAGGAAACTAAACATGCTGAGATTATCCGCAAATCAAGCACTTATGGGTACAGATCCCGAAAACGGTACCCTAACTACTCCTATATGGTCACTGCCGGATGGGCTCTCCTTCTCATGGGATCAGGTGGTGGTAAGACCTTGTCTATCGGATAAGACGAGAGACCGTACACCTGTCACTTCCCCCCCCTTCTTTTTTCTAGAGGGAGTCTAGAAAAAGGCGAAACACCATGACTGTCTCTATGAGAAGGGGAGCTGCTGCAGTGACGGAACCTTACACAAAATAAAAACAGTACGGGACATAAACACGTCCTCAGACCCATACATTTGGATCTCAAAATACATTCGAAAAAGACGAAAGATCTTGTTCATGGTTGCTGAGAAATAACCAGATCATTTCTTGAACTTGTGATGGTATCCACCACGGCCTTTGGATGAAGGGTCCTTCGGTTTGCCCTTGCCCTTAGGTCTGGGAGTAGAGGGCCTGTAAACAAAAATATTTAGGTTTTAATTGCTGCTTCCGCTGCAATGAAAGGACCTAAAGAATAAATACCCGAAATTTCGTCTTGGGAAAAATCTTTAAGGTAGTACTTAATAAACGCGTTAGGTGAAGCCCAACAACCCGTTTTGAGTATCTCTGATAATGACACGTTATGAATGGCCCTAAGGCAGTTAGCCACTTGCCTGACTTGATGGGCTTTGATGTTTAACTCTGTATGAAGGGACGTGTCTGACTGAGATTTTTCATAGGCCGTGACAATTATCTCTTTAATGTACCGGGAAATAGTTTGTTTCGAGAGATCTTTATTAAATCCCGGCATATAGGAGATGATTAGTGCATTTTGGTTAGAAGACCTATAAGCATCGGAAATCTCTAAGTATTGACGCAATGCTTTCACAGGACATAAAGAGATTAGTCCCGTGGGGACTTGTTCTTCTGGAAGGGATGGGAGTGCTATGTGATCAAATGTGCCCATCCCGTGGGTTTTGATGTGGGTTTTACCCATAAAGCCTGCCCTGGGCACGAGGAAAACCTTATCCCAGGTCCCATTTTCCTTGCTCACTACTCTGTCCAGCGCGTGAATCTCGCTTCTCCTTTTGCCCGACGCCAAGGCCAAAAGGAAAGTAAACCTTAGAGTTGCATTCTTTGCAGATATCAAGGTTTCCCCAAATATATCCGGTCTTTGCAGGAAACGAAGCACTAAGGCCAGATCCCATTTGGCTATGTTGGGCGCAGTCGGAGGAGAATTGACTTTAAAATGTCTAATTAATTGAGATAGGGCCGAATCTTCGCCTGGGTCGTACCCTATGGAAGCTTTGAGTTTAGAGCCTATGGCTGCTCTGTATCCCTCAATGGAGCTCACTTTCAAATGTTCGTTAGAAAATAAGTGGTCCAGGAAGTCCGCTACTACAGGTGGGGACGCTTGGAATGGGTCTATTTTAGACTTACTGCATCATGAGGCAAATTTATTCCACTGGGCCCTGTATACCTTAGTTGTGGATTGTTTGTGGCTATTGACTATTTTATCCACTACCTTTTCCGAGAATCCTTTTTTCTTCAAGAAGGATTGGTCAGGCACCATAGATGCAGATTCAGTAGGTGCGGGGCCGGGTGAAAGTGTTGCCAATGTGGTTGGGATAAAAGACCCTTGTGGCATGGGATCGGAAGTGACTTGACCACCGAGCATTGAAGTAACAGAGCGAACCATGGGGCTTCTGGTGTCCACGGAGCTACCAGGAGGAGAAATCGGGGTTTCAATTTGATTATTCTCTGGAGGACTTGGAGTAGGATTGCCTGTGGTGGGAAGGCGTACAGTACCTCCTGTAATGGCCATGGGCAATTGAGAGCGTCTACAGCCCATGCCGATGGGTCTGGGCAGGGAGAGACAAATTTGGGTAGTTGTGTCGTTCTGGAGTTTGCAAACAGGTCCAGGGTGGGAGGACCCCACGGTGACTGATTTACTACCCATCGGAAAGATGAGCGTGCTAGGCACCATTCCGTGTGGATTACTTGGCCTTCCCTGGAGGCTAGGTCTGCCAGAACATTGAGTTTTCCCGCCAAATGTTGGGCTATGAGGGTGATATGACATTGACGGGCTCGGTATAGAATCTTGAAAGCTAGTTTCGAGAGTGATAGGGATCTGGTCCCCCCCTGTTTGTTCAGGTATGCTATTGCTGTGGAATTGTCCAACAGAAATAGGACTGATTTGTTTCTGAGTAGATGGTTCAGTTTGTTTAGGGCTATCCAGACTACCCGTAATTCCAGCCAATTGATATGATGTTTGTTCAGAGAGGGAGACCATATCCCTTTCCATACTTGGCCCTGACAGTGTATTCCCCAACCTTTTTGTGACGAGTCCGTTTGAAGTTCCATTTCTGGGGCTGGGAAATGAAAAGGGACACCCTCGGTCATTACGATGGGATCGCACCACCATTGTAGAAGGGATTGTGCCTTCTCGGGAATTTCCGTTTTGGCTTGTGGGAACCTTCCTTGCCTCAGTGCAACCTTGACCCGTCTTTGGAAGGGTCTGTAGTGTAGGCGGCCCAGGGGGACCGTCTTTTCGGTTGCCACTAAAAGGCCTAGAAGGGATTCCATTGCCTGCAAACGTACTTTTCGACCGATGGGAATTGCATTTATGGCTTGAGAAATTTTTAGGCACCTTTCTTCGGTGGGAAATGCTCTGGCATTTTTTAGATCCCATTTCTCCCCGAGAAATATGATGTTTTGCTTGGGAGAGAGTTCTGATTTGGGTAGATTGACCACCAGCCCGACTTGCAGGGCTTTTCGTACCAACCGTACCGTCTGTCGGTGGGCTATCCCCCTGTCCCGATGGGCTAACAGCCAGTCGTCCAGATATTGGAAGACTAGCATGCCTTCTAGACGAGCCCACGCTTTCAGAACTCTCATTACTTTTGAGAAAACGTATGGGGCTGTGGAGAGGCCGAAGGGAAGTGCCCGAAACCAGAAACGTTTTGTGCCCACTTGGAAGCCTAGAAATTTTTTGGCTGATTGATGTAATGGGATATGGAGGTAAGCGTCGGATAGATCTATCGAAGTACCCCACATCCCTGCTTGTAGGCTTTCTTTTATGATTTGGGCCGTGTCCATTTGAAATGTCGTTGTCAGAAGAAACTCGTTGAGGGTGGAGAGGTCTATGACTAGTCTCCACCCCCCTGATTTTTTGGGAACTAAGAAAACCCTGCTGAAGAAAGCTGTTTGGGCTTCGGGCATTTCCTCTATGGCTTCTTTTCTTAGCAGTGATAAAAGCATCTCTTGCAGAGCCAGATCCTTTTCCGAACCCTGGACGTAGGAGGTGGCAAGATTTTTTGGAGCCTGACTGGTGAGAGGTATGGGAACTTTGTGTCCCCTCTGATCCCGTTTGAATGGGAGGGAGTAGCCATTTTTTAGCCAACGGACTACCCGGCGGGAAGCCCCAATTTTCGCCCAATCTTGCCAAAATTTGCCTAGCCTTCCTCCTACGGGCCAGCAGTCGTTGTAGGATTGCAAATCTTTTAAGTTTTCTGCATTTATTAAAGTATCGCCAAGAGACCAAGGAATCTCTGGGCGGTACTTTGGTTGGCTGCTACCTGCTCTGCTGCGGCGATGGACCCTCCTGCCTGGTGCCGTAATTCTGTTTCGGCTTCTTGGCTGGGGGCGGCCGAGGCTGCGCGTTGGGCTTTGACTGCTCTGAGCTCTGGTGCTGGGACCTCTTGCGCTTGAATGGACGTCGGATAGAGGACCGAGACATTCTCGACATGAGTGCAAAGTCTTGCGACAGGGAACGGCTCTCCTGATTGACTTTCTCGATCTCAGCCGGGGGAAATAACTCCTTCTCGCCGAGGATGGGGGCGTGGCGTAACTCTCTTAGTCCCTTAACGCTGGACCAACAATGTTGTAGGAATGCGTCCCGTCTAAGAAAAACCATGGACGTCATCAAAAAAGTTGCCAACTTGACCACGTCTCTAGTTGCCAGGGCCAAACATTCCAGTAGCTTGGAGGTCACCGGGTCACTGAAGCGTAAATCGTCCCATCGCGTTTTCAGAGCTTTTAAAGTATGGTCCTGAAAAGACATAATATTGAGAACGTGGCGGGAGGTTGTCTCAATAGTTTTGGCGTCCTTTTCCACCAGAGGTATGTCTGAGTCGTTACGGACGGACGGCATCCAGACTGTGCGTTTGGCGGGCTGCTCTAAAGCTTCTGTCGGCAACAAATCGTCCGATGGCCGATATGGGCCCGGTCTCACTGCGCAATGTCGTGAAGCGTGAAAACGGGACAAAGCACGCCCTTCCGCGTTGTCCATCTTCTTAAACTCTCTTGATCGCACTAAAATGGCGTTGGCTATGCCCTCGCTAGTCGGAAGTGCGATGAATGGATCCTGATTCATGGGAGCTGTTTGGGAGGTCATCCGAATCGGGGGATCCTCCTTGTCGAGAACTGGAGAACCGACTGTAACGTTCGCCAGGCGAGCGATCTCCTGGATTGCGTCTCGGAAAGGTACATCTTCCGGAGTCATCGTAGACGACGTGACTGAAGGCGTTGCATTCTCACTACGAGGCGCAAGGTCCGGTGGAGACGGGGTCCTAATTGGGCGTCTTCCAGCCGCTGCTGGATCTTTCCAGAGTTTTTGACCACTACTCGGAGACCTGACGTAATCCATCTCTCGGAGAGGCAGTCGAAACTGGGCTGATGGGAGCGCATCTCCCATTTCCTCATCCGGCCCCTCGTCCTCGGATTCCTGATCTTCCGAGCTTTGCGCTGACTCTTCCCTATTCTCCACAGCTTCCGAACGTGAGGGAGCTGCGCAGGTGGGAGTATAAATCTCCCGTTCTCGATTAAGTGGGATCGACGACAGAGGCGAGGTCACCGAAGGAAAAAAGTCGTCATCCTCTTCCCCGGCTAGGCCTGATACTTGACCTGACGGGGGAAACTCCGAAGAACCGGCGTCGCTAATAACTTCTACTTCCGGTGGCTGACTGTTCGGGCCCAAACCAGAAGGTGGAGAATGGGACGGCGATGGATGCGTCTCCGGAGGCGGGCGTGAAATCGTAGCCGATGGTTTACGTTTACGCCGCGATTCAGAGGTCTGCTTCTTGAACTGTTGTTGTAGTTCTTGGAGCTGTTTCTGTAATTGAGTCTGTAACGACAGAAACGCAGAAAATTCACTGGGCAAACGAGGAACCTGAGGAGTAGGGGGGAGTTCCATCTGAGATGGGATCCCCAGTTGACCCGACATCGTCGAGAAACTTGCACCCGAATCCGTGTGAGTAACCGTGACCGGCTCTGGTGTGGGTACTGTCTCCGAAACTGTTTCTTTTTTAGCACCTTCCGTAGGACTAAGAGCCCAAACCTTCCTCAAAGTCTCTTTTTCCCTGCCCTCTGGTACGTCTAATTCAGCTACCGTTTCCGAGTATGCTCTCCGCTTACGGGATTTTCTGCCTTTCTTATCCACTGCGAAGGCATCCGACTCAGAGCCTGTATCCATTCGCACCGGTGTGGAGACCTGTTCTAAGATCACTGAACTGGCCTTACGCATAGTCCCCTCTAAAAATTCTGGCGTGAGGAACGGTGCAGAAGATAAGGCTTTCCTTTTATCCCGCCTGCGGTCGTTGCGAACCCTGTTTCTGTAAATGAGTTTCCACTCCTTCCCCGAAAGGTGGTGACACTCAGCGCACGTATTCCACTCGTCGCAGAGGGGCAAGCTTGTTCTCCGTCTACAACGGTCGCAGACCGAATGAGGGTTAAGAGCTGAGGGCGGATGTGTACACTGCGGAAGCGTCGGTGGGTCCCGCAGACCGGCTTCTGTCATATCTGAAAAACAAGCAGAAGAAAAAAAACACTGATGAGTAAACTGTACATGTCCCCAGTAGACAGGTAAAGCATACAAGTAACAGATATTAATATTCTGGGCATTTAACGAGTGACAGTAGGCAGTACGACGACCACTCTCTTTCATCCAGACGTTACTAACGTATTTAATGGCGTTTCAGGAATTCAGAACCATATAAAACGCGAAACGGGACACCTGGGCCCATTTTCGGGATCCTCGGTCGATCCCGAAAACGGGATCTGCCCATGAGCCCGAAAACGGTACCCGTCCTTGGTGCCTGAAGATGGGATCCTCTATGGATGGGATCCTAATCCCGACTTAGGCCCGTCCCCTACGTGGGGGGGGGGGCATAAACGGGCTTCCAGATGCCATTTATGGCACCCTGGTGCCGTTTATGGGCTACAGCAGTCCCATAAACGGGCTAAAACTTAAAAATTCACCAAAATTCGCCAGAACGCCAAAAAACGTTGAAAGTCTGGACCAAAGAAAGTAACGTCTAGAGGAAACTGGACGAAACTAACTGGTCTCAGAGGAGTGTCTGATACAGCAAAAACGGGCCATAACGCGATGACACCTAAGCTGTAGCTGACTGGGAATCAAAGCAGGCAAAGTGGGCTGCAGAGACTCAACCAACTCCGAGGCGATGTGTGCACGAACTAGACTAAGAAGACACGTCTTGTAGCTTCCGAGTGGAGAAGAGAGGCACACTTCCCGGGACAAAAAGTCTCCGCTACGTGTAAACTCAACAACTACCAGACCGAAGTCACGAGTGCGACCGTATTGCTCTAATCCTGAATCAAATAAATCCAACATTACAGAGGATGAAGAATATCCTTAAATGCAAAGAAATAGAAAGTTAAAAGCAAAATCGCACCTTGCCTAGTTCCCCTTTTTCAACGAAAAAGTGGAGCACACAGAATTGCGTGTGTTGTCAACACCACGCTTGAAGGGAATGATTGATGTCTTCGAATGACGTAAGTCTTCTCATTCTCGCTTGCTGATTGGCTGGAGTTGGAGGGAAAACAGGATGGAGAGTAGAGGGACCATTCTATTCACTAGAAAAATTTCATTTCTATTTGCGTGATATTATTATCCAGAAGGGAACCCATATAAAAGTGGAGATAAGCGAATTCAAAGCTTTTACGAAGTAAAAACGCCACTTAGAGTGACTGTCCGATGTCCCTGCCATGGTATGCCTGCGACAAGTTATGTTTGCACACTCCGGTGCTGGCACTTGCTTACTGTATTCGATTGGCCGGACTGAAAGTGACAATGCCTTGGCACAAAATCGAACCCAGGTCGCAGCTCTTAGTAGCGAAAGTTTTCTCAACTTTTTCAAAAATGGCTCCCAGTTAGCGATAATAAGGGAAGGTTGCTTTGAATTTTTATAGAACCATCTTGAAGCCTCATCTCGTAACTACCTGGTGTTTCATTTCCTAATTCCTCATGCAAAATTTTTCCTCCAGCGTTTTTTTTTTTTTTTTTTTTTTTGGCTTATGACTTTGAACTTTTTAGCTTAAGCAGTGTGAATAGGCCTTAACGGCGTTTAAGGCTCGAAGATATCTGATGGCTCGTTTAAGGCTCGAAGATATCTGATGGAGGCAGCAGTTATATTGGTTTACCTACATATTTTGACTCCCTAAGGACATCCCTTTTATCAAGTGAATATTTAGTCGCGATTTCGACGCCCAAAACGACAATGTCTTTATGCTACTTTAGTGACATTGTTTTGGCGGTGCGCAGTAGCGACACTCTTACTATGCCATATAACCGGCAGATCTCGAATCTCCCTGAACATTTCATGATTTAAATATGGGGAAAAGAATCGTGTGTCAAAATAGCCCGCGGTCAATGCAGTGAAATGTTCTCTACGCCGCTTAATCATTTTTTAATTTGCGACATTAACAAAAGTAGCCTTAAGTAATATTTTAATTGGTCATATCCGGAGAGTCAGAGGATGCATGGATCTTCTGTATTCAAGTAGAATTGATTATTTAAAAATAGAAACATTGTAAATATGCTTAAAAAACACAACCCATAGCCGTCGGGACTCAATGATCATTGAGCATGTAACAAAGCATTTGTGTGCCTGGAGAAGAAAGTGCGCTATTAATAGAAGTAAAGTTTGCTCATGCATTTGCTTTGGTTATGTAAATTTGAAAAGTGATACCAGTTCTTTTGTACCGCATAATACGACAGTGTCATGAAGGGACTAAGGATTTCATTGAGTATTTAATGTGCCTGTTAGAAAAATTACTGTAACTTATGAAATGACAGCAAAATACAATTTTTGTACAAATACAGTAAACACTCAATATAACGCCAGAGCAATATCATAATTACATGTATTGTGAACATGACATTTCAGGGGGGGGGGGATGGTTTACTTATATAATGAAATCTCCGAGACTATATCAGACTACAGGGGGATCCTGAGTTAGAGATCCACGTGCAGGATCACCTTCAAAAAGTGTTTTCCTAGTTGTCTTCTGTTGATGAAGACTCCCCCCCCCCCAAACAAAACCCTCCAAGAGATCGAACCCCTTTAGTTCGGTCCTATTTCCGGGGTTCTGTTGTGTATCTATGTAAATCTCTATAGCCATTTTTAACTGACATTTTGAGTACAGTTCTAATGCAGTTCCAGGTCGCCATTTAAATTATTTTAAAATCAGCATCAGTTGTTTTTATTTCAACATGTCAGTGTTTAAGTGTTCAGCAGTTCTCTTTTCTACTTCTCTGGCAGTAGTGACAGAAGCCTTTCAGTTTTTGCCATCACCCCCCCACCCTCACCCCCACCCCCACCACTCCCCATCCTCCCACCACTCCCACCACCCCACCTCCCAAATCACCCCCACAACCAATCTCAACCATACCCCCAATGCCTCCAAGATCTCTTGCAAACTTTGGGATTTTCTCAAGCACAAACGTGTGTCATTCATTCTCCCTTTTCTTTGTTTTTGAAATAATAAAATTCCCATGTGACTGAAATTCTGCGTCGAAGGCCACATTCAGTGACATAATCTGAACCTTCTCTGATTGCCAAAACAATCCGGGACCCGTAATTAATTATTTAAAATAATCCTGTGGTATGGGGAGTGACGTCTTAAGTTGTTTTGGGATTTCTGTGCCTGCATTGTCTCTTTACTGCAGCATTCTACTACAACAAAAATGTTTTCAAGGTTTTTGATACTAAAATTTAAAAAAGATAAACAGTGGCAGAAGTAACCATCTTCCTTTTGTTTTTGCTGAATTCTCTAGATATAACTCTGGATAAAGCTCCCAGCTTTCTCATTTTGGCCTATTTCTGGACCTAGAGGACCACTGACGTCTAAAGAACGTGGTGATTTCTGCATCTATTGAAACTCATACAAAAGACGGTGATAAGACGTCATGAGAAATAGCTTTTTTTTTTGGTTGAGACTAGCACACACTTTTGAATAGACAGTTGAGGTCATGACCAGTCACAACCACATTACAACCATGGGGGTGGTATAATGCCTGTAGTAAACATGACTGTGTTACTGTCTCGTTTCAGGATCCACCCCCTAAAGGATACTACACAGAGGTTAGTATGGTGAAATCCAAAGAACGCTTAAACAAGTAGGTGCGGATTCAATGAGGATATGGGGTGGGGGTGGGGGTGGGGAGTGATGTGGAGGTCGCACAACCCTTACTCGATCCACCTTTAACAGGGAATTCTTTAGGAATATCAAAAACAGCCCCTGGCCAATTTTATTCCTCCAGTTCAGTCCCTCTTGTAGAATTCAAGTCCTCTCCGAGAATCCGATAGAATCTGCACCCGATGCTTAATCCCGTTATCAGCATTTACAATACTAATTGCTCATGTAATTACCAATAGTAATTCATGATTCGAATGCTCTCTAAGGACTAAGGTACAGTCAAAACTTGTACCATCCACTGATTTTCAAGAATTCTATGAAAGTGCACAAATATCTGCTTTTGCAAAGATATACCAAAACAAATAAAATAGTGCACATTGCGTCATATTGATAAAAATTAAATCATCCTTAATTTCCATGAATTGGAATTATTTTAATTTGCGATTAATTGCGAAGCGCTTCGTGTAGTACACAACAAAAAAAAAGACCTGTATCTTCTGGCGTGTCTAAATGGCTTCATTGGCTTGAAGATTATGGCTCCTGCTCAATATCCAGGGGCATAAACTCGCTGAATGCCCCTGAATTCAGTACCAGAATAGAATACGCTAGCCGATGTGATAAGAACAGATCAGAAGGAAAGAAGGAAAAAATCCATTTTATCTCCGATTTTTGATAGTCAGTATTTGTGTTTTGTGTGCAGTGTCAGGAGCAGCTAGCTGAGTGGCATGAAGTTCATTTTTAAAACCTCCAACACATAGTTAAATCTGTTTTATCGATGTCGCTGTTTGCCGTGTGTATGTACGTGTCTGTGTGTTTGTGCGTGTATGTGCGTGTTTGCTAGAATGGTATTTATGAACATGCTCTAGTGTAGGAAAGCATAACACGCCAATGCTGCGGGACGGAAAGAGGCATTGGCGTGTTATGCTTTGGGATCGTATCGTCGTTTCCAAGGCGATTTAAATTTTGTGCTGCGGTTTAAAAATCCATACAACTGGTTTGTTTTTACAAGAGGAGCTTCTTCGGTTACTGGTAAAACATAACAAGTGATGTGCATAAGGAATAGGACTACGCAAGACAGAACTACTCGGGGTAGGACAACGTAAGGTAGGACTACATAAAGTAGAACTACATAAGGTAGGACTACGTAAAGTAGAACTACATAAGGTAGGACTACGTAAAGTAGAACTACATAAGGTAGGACTACATAAGGTAGGACTACATAAGACAGGATTACATAAGGTAGACTACATAAAGTGGGACTACATAAGGTAGGACTACATAAGAAACAAGACTACGTACGATGGGAATGTATAAGGCAGGAGTACATAGGTAGGACTACATGAGTTAAGACTACATAAGAAATAGGATTACATCAGGTAGAACTACACCAGGTAGGACTACATGAAATAGGAAAACTTGAATGTTGCATGAAGAGCAGCAGAACGCACGACCACAAAATGATGCGCTCATGTACGAGCTTTTGCAAGCGCACTCTTTTTTTCTAATTCTGATTTTACGTACATTATTTGAATACACCACGGGTTGACGGGGTACGATTTTTTTAATGTTATCGCAATACGTTTGTATTATCTGCAGTTATTTTGAGGTATGGCAATGCCATTGAACCAAAAATAACCAAAAACAAAAAAAAACAAAACAAAAAAACAAGACAAAAAAGAGGAAAAACAACAACAACAACAACAAAAACAACACAAACAATAGAGAAAAAATAAAATAAACGAAAGAAAAGACATTTTGATTGAAATGGCACTCTTATATTTTAAAGTGTTCAAATGAAATCTTGTTCACAAAAGGTCTTGTTTTGGGAAAGTTTCTTCCTGGAGCCTCTTCCACAAGGAATGAAGCAATGCTTCACCGTGCAGATAAATCTACGGCAACTGGAACATTGTTGTAAAAATTATCGTATAATAATAGTTCTCTGGATGAGTTTGGGGTTTTTTTGGGGGGGGGAGGAGGGGGTGTCGGAGGTGGGGGTGGTTGACAGGGCTATGTTATGTTATAGAGTATTGGATCTGGGTGCGCTGTTACGTAACGGCGCGTGCGCTCTTGATAAATTGATTCAATTTTACGGCTATCATGTATGTTCAGACTTGTCACTTTTTTTTTGTTCGCAACGGGCAAAGAAATATACTATCCACAGGTTTCGATTCGTTAGTTTTCACCGATCACTTTCGGTTTTATCAGTTTCTTAACTAGCCAAGCGATTTACTCTCCTCGACGTCAATTCGTCAAATTCACATACTGAAGTAAACTGATTTTTTTGTGGTCTGGAGTCAAGAGGAATTTATTTGTAAAGATAGCAGATATGGGTCAGAGCTAGGAGTGAAGAGTCCCAAGTGGATACACAAGAAGAAGGGGATATTTTACTCTCTTTGAACTTTAAAAGTGGCTTCTACTCGCCTTTTACCTGCCTTTTTTTGCTTGCACGTTTTGTTTTGTTCTGTTTTTGTTTTGTTTTGTTTTTTTTTTTGAGGGGAGGGGGATCTTCTTAATGGAAGACCTAAAGTGGGACTATTAAAAATGGTGGCTTTACGGGGTGGTCGCATTTGCAGGGTATTTTCTTTTTCTCGTATCTGCGACATGCAATACTTACTTTATATAATCTATGAACTGATATTCAGTTTATTGGGAAGGACTGATGCCTTTGAGCATTAAAACTGACCTACATGGTGTATAGCATTTCCTAATGCGAGCAATCCAGTAATTGGCTCTTAGCAGTGCTAAAACAGATCGGCGTAGTCAAAGATTTAAGAGAACGATAAGCCTGCATTGATAAAACGGAAGATATGATCATTGTTTCGAGTACTTTTTATAGACACGAAAAAAACACAATGCTCAATGGCTGGTGTTTTCTATGCTTGTTATTCTGCAAGTTTTATAGGAAAAAAGTTCTCGGCAAACCACGGTGTGTGGTATCAGCCACCAGAGAATCTATTTTAAAAGCATCTTAACCAGGACAGTCCTTTATCCCAAATTAAAACCAATCATTGTATGAAACGTGTGAGTTTTACTCTTTCAAAATGTCCTGTTTTCTGAAGATAATCCAGAGTGGCGTCACGTGCTAATTCCCAGTGCCTGAGCTTTTGTTTAGCTCGGGTCGAGGACAATATCCCCCCAGACAATACCCCCCGCCAATACCCCCCACACCATACACCCTAAGACCATAGCCCCCGTGCCAATACCGTCCCCCCCCCCCACCATCATTTTTTCCAATTTTCATTTTAAAGATTTTCATTAACGAACAACAAACTAATACGGTTCTGTGATCTGTAGTTAAAAGCTAAGCCATTTCGCTATGGTCTAGTTGAAAGGGGTATAATTGCAGTTCACTGATCTGTAGCTAAAAGCTAAGCCAGTTCGCTATGATGTAGTTGAAAGGACGTATAATTGGAGTTTAATGCATACGTTCCATAATTGCAATTATCAATTCCCGCCCCAATTGATTGCAATTTACTGCTGCCCAACGGAGTTGTTGCAGTTTGTTCTAATTTGTGCTAAGTTAAAAGTGTTATAAATGCAATTTAATGCATACGTTCAATAATTGCAATTATCAATTCGCGCCCCAGTTCGTGGAATAGCGCACAATATTCAGTTTTGAAAGATGTGGACTATGAACTTGCAGATTTGACTGTGAATGAGACGCAGACTCGATATATCGATTTAAAGATCAAACATAGAGTTGGAGAGAAATAAAACATGCCGCTGTAAATAAAACATCTTGCTGTACTTTTTCTTTTCATTTTGTTGTAACGTTGAAAATTGAAAATATTCTGGTTGGGGGGGGGGGGGGTATTGCCACGGGGGGGGGGTATGGTCTGGGGGGTATTGTCGGGGTGGTATCATCCGGGGGGGGGTATTGTCACGGGGGGGGGGGTATGGTCCGGAACCCGTTTTGCTCATCCGCGAATTTCAGCTTTCTTGTATTGGTGAAGCTGAGTTTGAAAAGAAATACATTGGCTTTTCTAGCAACTGATTAGAAACTCCTGGGATTGGGGACAACTGCTGGCTCAGCAGTGAGGAAGAAGGTTCAGAAAAGAGCATTTGCTAACATTCTGCGTGAGAGTCTTTACCAGGCGGAGAAGTGACAATATTTGTCATTTTATGTACAGTTCAATAAGTGAATACCAAAGAATTACCGAGCATTAATTCATTAACAAGACACAACAGCTTGAAAACATTCATATTCCATAATTCACCGATTTCCACAAATTACCTCTGCTTAAGCCAGTTCCATGTGAAAGTTGTCAAGTGGGACGCCCTTAACACCCAAATAATTTACAGATTTAACGCTTCAGTGCGCACCAAAAGTAAGAATGTGAATTATCCAAAGAGTAATTTGCCGACTTTTAGTCAACCGCCGACTGTAGTGGTTCTAAAGTGGGGATAATGGGCCTTTTAGGTCAAGCTGATGCAGCGTTGCTGATGGCTAATATATGCTTCAACCCTGCTATAGCTCCCTCCTGTATCTGCGCTTGCTTCTACCAGAATACAGCAAACAGTTTTCTATTTCATTAACCTTTATTTCTAGTTATTGACTGTAAATGAACAGCGCGAATCATTGAGAAGGGAGCAAAGATCAACAGCGTATTTTATAGAATATATACCGATAGCTAGGACGGCTTGAAATCATATATACCGATAGCGAGGATACTGAAAACTGACCGTTTTTTCAAACCAGTATATTGGATTATCTAGAAATATCTACAGTAATATCTTAACGGATAACCGACATTGTTTCACATTAAATATAAGAATAAACATGTAAGTTTTCATCTGATTGTATTTTTATAATCTTGCTTTATTTAAATCCTTATTTTTATTAGCATTTCATGCCTTTCTTCGTGTTGGTGAATTCACTTCCACATCCGCCAACAATCCAAATTTGTTATTAGCTAATAATATTAAAATTAAAAGGAAGCAAGGAAAACCAGTCGGTTTAACTATCCACTTTGAACAATTTAAGCATAGTAAGGGTAGACACTTTGATTTGCATATACCCTCTTCCCCCGGCCCCTTGTGCCCCTTGAAGCGATGTCAAATTATTTAAAACTTCGTACACAAAAAGTTGGTTCTCTCTTCGTTTTAAAAAGCGGAAAGCCTATTTCTCCATCATTTTTTAATACCGTTCTCAAATCGGCATTAATTCTCTCCCTTGGTACTTGTAAGGGTTATACTTCACATTCCTTTCGAATAGGTGCCCCGACATATTGCCTCCAAAAAGGTTTAAATAAAACACGCATTTCTCATATTGGCAGGTGGCGTTCTAATGCTATTGATAAATATTTTCGCGTACCGTCTTTCACAGTGTGATTGCCCGTTTGTCTGTGGGGTTCTTCTGTGGGGATTTCAATTTGTTTGACCCCCAGACAAATTTTGGATCAGTGAATTATATTTTTTCTTTCTTATAAATATGTGTGATGTAATTCTTCTTTATTGTTTTACATCTATCAATTATTGATGTTACGTAATTGGATTGATGTTACGTAATTGTACTGATGTTGCGTAATTGTATTGATGTTAAATAATTGTAAATATATTAATTAAACATTGGCGGTACAAGAAATTTATAAAAATCCCATCTGCGTGTTTTTTTCGTGTTCACAGGACGGCTTGAAATCATAAATTGCCGTTTAGGTCCGCCCACTGACCTAGACGGATTTATGAATAAGCCGTCCCTCTGATTTGATTGGTCTAAAATTATCTGTACTCAATGAGGGTAGCTGTTAAGCATTCAGCAACCTCATTCATTTTACTCTCCTCGCGTGTAACACATTTTATATAATTAAGCTAAGAAATAAATTTGTTTAAATCCCTCCTCCGCCCCATCGCCTCCATATATTGTTTTGTTACGGTGGGGGATTTCAATTTGTTTGACCCCCAGACAAATTTTGGATCAGTGAATTATATTTTTTCTTTCTTATAAATATGTGTGATGTAATTCTTCTTTATTGTTTTACATCTATCAATTATTGATGTTACGTAATTGGATTGATGTTACGTAATTGTACTGATGTTGCGTAATTGTATTGATGTTAAATAATTGTAAATATATTAATTAAACATTGGCGGTACAAGAAATTTATAAAAATCCCACCTGCGTGTTTTTTTCGTGTTCACAGGACGGCTTGAAATCATAAATACCGATAGCGAGGATACTGAAAACTGACCGTTTTTTCAAACCAGTATATTGGATTATCTAGAAATATCTACAGTAATATCTTAACGGATAACCGACATTGTTTCACATTAAATATAAGAATAAACATGTAAGTTTTCATCTGATTGTATTTTTATGTTAACCCGTGTTTTTGTAACGGTATTGCTATCAGTTTTGAATATTCTCTTGAGTTTTTGTATTGGAGATATTAAGTCCACCAACCACCCTATTATGCACACCTCCTCAACATTTTCATCTAAGAGTCTTTTTTTTAAAAAAGTCAGTGTGTTATATCTGTAGGTCTGGAGTATCCACTTAAAAATAAGTTAAGCCCATTTTCAGGTTGTGCAACAGGCTTTAAAAATTACATTGAATTTGACGTATATTTAATTTAATTTTGGAGAAAGACTTATCGTAGTGAGAGATTGGTGGTGATGATTTGATTTAAATCTGACTTCGGGATAATTTTCTAAGGGATCAGCCCCACCATCAGCAAGCAGTAACCCTATTAAGATAAAATCACGGTGTTGAAAAATAGTTTGAACTTTGATGACTCTAATGATTACCTTGCAAAAAGCTGTTTTTTTGGCGATCTGATCTGTCTGTTGTTTGTTACTAGCAACTCTCCTGAACATATAAAAAATATTAAATTTGAAAAATGTTCTTGATCTTGCCAAGTCGACTCGACAATGTCACTGCTAATAAGGTGTGTCGTCACTGTTTTGAAGCAATATTTCTCTCTTTTTTTTGCAACGGCTTGAGAATTCTCCGTGGAATACAGGATTTGACGTCTTTAATCCAAAACCATACATAATTACAACTTAATACCTTAAAAGCCAACAGAAATACCAGAAGATGTAAAACAAAAGATGCCGAGACTAGCCCTTGCGAGACTCCTGTATAAAGCTTCAGAATTTTGTTGTGTAAGCGTTAACATCAGCACACATAAAAACACATTTTTTGCGGCTTTGGAAAACAAAGTGTAATTAAATTCGATAAATCAACCATTCAATAACTTCATTTCGAAACACCATAAAACTATTTCCGCTAATAATATATGCTCAATTTGCCAAGCATTGCATGTTTTACGAGAATCTGTTCTCCTTTACATTACTGGGTTTATGAATGGAGTTTCTAGTGGTTTCGATAAAAATACTGCTGATTTCAGTTTCAGTTTGAATGCAAGAGTTTCCTTAGATTTTAAAAATATTACCCAGGCAGCTCCGTACTGCTCAGTCAAACTTCGGAAATTATCGCCGTTTATACAAAATTACTTACTAGCTTACTGGTATAACATCGTATGAGACCAATTCTGGGCCGGAAGGGCTGGAGGAGAGGGACAAAAAAGGCTGTGCTTGTGATATTCCGAGAAAATTATTATATATTTCGGAAACAAAGGTTTTTTTTTTAAGTTTGCAGGATAGCAAATCCTGATTTACATACAAAATAGAACTTGCTTAACAGTTTATTTCCTGTTTGTCAATTAATAACTGATGTGGAATTGAGAAATGTTTACGCCACGTGGTCTGTCAGTCAGAGTAAAATGAGAAACAAACTTTATACGCAAGATGTCTATTGAACTGAACCGTGACAAGCAGTTAGTAGATATTGAGTTAATTAGACACAGCATGAAGTATTTTTACATGACGTGGTCAAATGCTGTAATTTGACTGGTCGATTCCCAAGTCAATATAATTTTTCAATGCCAGCCAGAACGCAAATGCCGATAGCTGTTGCAGTTATTTGTAAATAAAACACCATTTAAGTCATGTCAAAGCAAATATTGACTTATTTCTGGTCAACATAAAGATATTATTGACCAGTTACTAAATGTTGACCGTAGTGTCAACATTTTCTCACCGTCAATAATGCTTCATGTTGACTCGAAATAAGTCAATATCTGATAATTATTGGCCAGTAAGAAAATTTGGCCTGTAGGTCAACCTTTGTGCAACTGGTCAATAATATCTTAATGTTGACCCGACATGAATCACCTTATGCTTTGTTACATGATTTAATTAATTTTTTTATAATAATATCTATCTACTTTTGCGTTGCAGTTAACATTGAAAAATTATTTACTTGGTAATCGATCAATCAGATTACAGCATTTACCCAAGTGATGAAACAACAGGTTTTTTGTCATGGAAATAGCTATAAGTCTATTGCAATCGATTTTGACAAGGTGATATTAACAGTAAGTATTCATAAAAAATCTTTCTTATTACTTCTGGTTTTCTTTTTTTTTTGGGGGGGGGGGTGGCAGCGCTGGTGTGGAGTTTGCTTGGACCAAAGTACTGTTGAGATCTATGTAAATATGATTACGAGTCATATCACCCGCTGGCCGTTGGACAAAATAGGACCGGTAATATGATCACTTTTCTACACTCTCCTTCCTATTCACTGCCTATATAAAGCCCTCCCAAGAATTAAGTTCATACCATAATTTAGCACTGATGCTATGGTGATCAGTTATTGATACCGCCATTTGCCATATTGCTATGAAGTCAACATTAAACTGAGAAATCGACTAAAAGTTCAGTTGATAAGTTTTTTTTTCAATGACTATTCTGTGACATCATTATGCAATGCTGCTGGCGACTGACACGATTTCAAAAAAAAATTGAAAAAAAACTCTGAAGAATAACTAATGAGAGGCTGTCACTGAGGAGCTTACACTTAAGTAGGGAAGTTTCCAAAAATAAACCACACTTTTAAGAGACGCTGAGTGATTTCTCTCAGGAAGCTCAGTATCTTTCAGCATGTAGGTATGTACTTATTCATTTCAGAGAAGATAAAAAAGTAACAAATGGATAACCCACTTTTGAAACAGTGGTTGTAATGGAAGCTATTTGTTGAGACAAGTTTAAAAGTTCATTTCTACAATTGTTTGAATATTTATCATACGATTTTTTTTTCAAACTTGTACGAACTTTCAGCCAAATGAGGTTTTCGAGATGATATTCGAATCTAATCGCATTTCCTAACTTTATTTACCTTTAGGTGTTTTCTGAATTAAAGGTTACAGATGAAAACTCATGATGTCCCGTGTTCTTTTCAGATTCATACGAACTTCCTATGAAACTTGGAAACTCGACAGTTTCCGAGTAACAGAAATTGCCGAAGATTTTATGCAAGATCGGGCATTTCTGTGCTGTCGAAACTAGAAAAAACGCATACACAGAAACAAAAGAAAACATGATACAAATAAATAGATTAAACTTAGAGAAGCTGCTAAATAAGCCAAGTAATCACTCTTCGCAATCACGACAAGTGCTACAGCCATAGATACAGGAACTGCTGCATTAAGCACCCATCGCGATAAGATAGCACCAGTGATCCAGTGCTGAAATTGCTGAAAAAGTTTCTCGTTTGGTGCAGACCGTATTCTGTCATGACCGACTTCAGTATTACATTTATTAACGAAAACATTTAAAACGTTCTTCGAATTGCAGTTTTTTTCAACTGTTCTGTTATTAACTGTTTTAGCCTTATAAAGCAAGTTGTCACACAGGAACAGCTGCTCTAAATCCGAAAGTGTTATGGCGTTTACACGCGATAGTTCCCCACAAAATATTGAAGTGTATATCAAGTTCCGGCAGAATTCAAGGAATAATAACAATTGTTCTAAATCCGAAAGTGTTATGGCGTTTACAAGCGAAAGTTCCCAACAAAAACATTGAAGTCTTGCTCAAATTCCGTTAGGATTTGAAAAAAAATAAGAGTAAGAACATTTCACGACATTTTGATGTGCGTGCTTGACTAAGCTTATTTTTATGGTGCTAATTGCGTTATAATTGTAATTACCGTATTTCATGGTACTCTTGTTGTTAAAAGGTTCAATTCAAAATACATTTTCGATTTTGTTTACGATAGCGTGAAATTCTAAAACTTAAGTACAGACGTGTTACCTTTTATTTATAAATTAGCATTAAATGCCTGCCATTTATATCATATTTTGATGTTAGAGTGCAACAATCCTCATTCATTTTCTTTTGTTTGAACGTAATATGCGACGCTGATTCGCTGAATTTCCAACTGTAAACTGTTCCCATCTGAAAAAAAAACTAATCAAGCAAGGGATTTAACATATTTTACTTTTATTAATAATTTTTAGGATGCTCAATTGTATCGCTAGATAAAAATAGTGTTATTTTAACGCCTTTGGCGAGTATCCCAAGCGTACATCAAAAATACAAGATAATGCGTCGTTCTCTTTAGGAAGGGCTCTGGAAACTCCATTCTCCAGATAACTGTTATCGTCGAATCGACATGTGTGATAATGAATTGGGTTAAACAAGTTCATTGCCCCAGATTTCAGTGAAATCTAAGTCTGTTTGTTATCTGTGAAGTCCAATGTTAAGCTGTTACCGCGATATCTTGGTTTAGCGCCTGTAGTTTTCGATGATACAAAGGCCTCGTAATTTCTGTAGGATGAATCGATAGATGTTTTAAAGTTGTCACCCTTATCTTTCTAGCCCGTGGCAGAGTAACAGTGGAAATTCGAAAGAAGAAGGATTCTTCATTTGGCTTACTAATATTCAGCAGCCCCCTTTAACGCTGCTGAACTACTTGCTCGGTTATTCCCACTTGCAAACAATGTTTTTAAATGGGTATACTTTGATAGGCATCTCGGCCGTTTATTCCTTTTTTTCTTGTTTGTGTTATTTTTTAGTTTCTTTCTTTTTTTTTTGGGGGGGGGGGGGGCTTCCAGTGACTTCTAGAAAAGTCTTCCTATATTTCACGTAGGAAGATGAATTTGGCACAGAGAAAGATTATGATGAGACGTCGTGAACTACTCATTTATTTTGTCTTGATATTCGAGGTCAAGGTCAAACTGAGCCTTTGGGCGTAAAAGACTTTGTGTAAAGGTTTCGTTGATGACCTTTTCATCTAAAACCCATTACTTAAGAGGAAGAGGTACCTCGGTGACTGTTGACCTTCTTGGTCATCATGTAAAACATACATTTTCTCTTGTGGGCTCTTCATGTGGGCCATGCGGAATTCGGTCTAGTATTTTACATAATGTTGTGACGGCCAATCTGGTGACTCAGTTTTCAAGAGCTAATTTTTAATAGTCCAAGAATAAAAAGTAAGCGTCCAGCAGCCAGCAGCCGACAAAAAAACCCCGAAAACTGCTTAGGTGACAACACGCCTCTAGTCAAATTTTTCCTAAACTAGAACTTCAAATGAGAACAACATTTATATCACAAAAATAACTTCTCGCTGATTGTTACCTCATACAAGAGTAAAATGTTTATTGAAATGTAGTTTTCTATAACATGATTCTGTAACAGTGTATTAACAACTGTTTTATTGCAACGAAAAAAGAAACCTATCACAAATAGAGCTTCCCCCCTCCTGGTGGGGGTTAAGTGTACTCCGCATTTCCCACGAAAGGGGAAGGGGGGTTCTCTTCGGAACTGTACTCTGCGTTTGGTTTAAAAAGGAGGCATCATTTCAAAATCCGAATTTAAGGGTCGTTTTAAAAATAAAAAAACTTGGTACGTCAATGCCTTCCCCCTCTCCCCCCCCCCCCCCAATCCCCCGGTTGATATGCGTCAATGAATTTATTATGATGTATTCCTGCGGATGCACTGGACACGCTTACACAGGAGAGTGTTATAAAACTCCAGTCGTTGTTATAAAACAGCTGACCTCTGATGAGATCTGTCTGTCATGCATAAACACAGAGCGGATAGATATTTTTAAAAAGTATTTCACTCCTTAATGAGTATTACTTTCGAGGAATCTCCAGTGGGTCTGCAGAGAAAAATGGCATTATACACAACAGACCGAACCGCAGTAGACGTTGGTTATTGAACATATTTTAAAAAGAAGTTCCTCTCTTTTGTGAGTGCTATTTTCGCGGAATTCCCAGTGGGTCTGTGGAGTAAAAAGGTGTTAGACACAACAGACCGAACCGCCGAAGAGGTTGGCTGTCGAGCAACAACGCTTGAAATTCCTTACCAGAGTGTAAATTAAGTCATAACGTGCAAATATGTACAGAGAGCGAAACTGGAAATTCAACAGATTAAAACACAATTAGTTTCATTGAAAAAAAATTTCTTTTCTTGATAAGATAATTGAACTAATAAAGAACGACTATGATAGGAAGCATGCAATGGCCATGACGGTCAAAGAAGGGGGGTTTGAATATGGAACAGAATGTGAAACCTCAAGATTTATAAGCTCCATGCAATCCTGCATTTCCATATATTTTTTTAAATAAAGTACAGCGGGGAATAAGGAGCGATGTACAAATTACATACTCACTGAAGTGGAACTCGGGGGAGGGAGGAATTTACCCCTAAACGGCCTGCTATAAATGGGCTACTATGGGCTTTGGTCATGTGACGCTGAATGCTATCTTCTAAGTTTGTTTATTTACTTTTTTTCTCTGTAAATGAACCCCAGTTATCAAATCTGCAAGTTGCTGTGCAAATAAAGACGTTTTGCCCATTCGGTAATTGGCCAGTACAAACTATAAGTAAATCTGCAACATTTAAAGACACTCACTGAAGTTGGTTGTACGAAACGTGGTTTCCGCCGGGCCGTAGAGATTTAAAGCAATCCGTTAACAAAATCCCACAACTGCTATTGGCCCTAACGTAAGTACTTGGTAAAAATCAGAGGGAAAGAGAGACTAACCACATATCTAGATTAACTCAATGTTGTAAAATGTATTGCAATCTAAGGACGTCTTTTTAATGGAATCTAAGTGTTTGACTTCCTCCTCCAAACTCTGAATCTTCGACTTTGCAATGGAGCTAAAAAAACAACAAATAAATGTGAAGGGCACAAAGAAAGTACAACAGTGGTCAGGGTTGCCGGGTCCAGTTTTCTTCACACCCAATTAACCTTATTGCACCCCACCCATTTTTTAATTGATTGCATAAAAGGCAAGTATGTCAGTCTAATTGACGTCGAACTGACGTCACTGCGACGACGATGTGCCTGTTCGGATGTTTTATATTCCAGTACCCATTCTCTCTCTCTCTCTCTCTCTCTCTCTCTCTCCAAGTTCCACTTGCGAACCATAACATTTTGATAGCTTCTTTATTGGGAATTGTTTTGTTCTACACCACTGACATATCAATATAAAATTTGAACACCCATTAATCTATTACGGTCGGTTCATTTGCGCTTGGGAGTGGCGTGAAGACCGTTGGGGGGGGGGGGAGTTACAGATTTATACCTTATGCAGCAGAGTTGCTATGGTAAAACGGTTTGACAGAAGTGGGAACAGTGAGACAACAATGAATTGCACACACACACATACATGGTTTGTGTGGGTTGGGTGCGTGGGTGGGTTAGTGAGAGAGTGGGGTGCAAGGGGGGGGGGGTCGAGGGTGGGTGATTGGGATGCAGCCATTCGTGCCAAATCTTTGGACTTATTACAGCAAAGAAAGATTACTTCGGTAGTATCATAAATTCAAGCTAGCCTTCTGTAAACAAATACAAACATGGTACTGTCGGCCTTACTCATCATAGTATCACACAAACCATTGCAACACATCACAACACGTGTCATTACAAGGTATGGGACAGTAACGTTTCGCATACTTCACATGGTAAGTATATGGTAAGTATAAAATCATGACATTACAAGATGTAGTATTAAGGCGTATAACGTTTATAACTCATGGCATAAATGCGGTATGACATTGAAACATTTGGCATCGCAACATCTGACATTGCAACAATTGATAGATATTGACTTATTTTTAGTCAACAGTTGGGAACTGGTGAATAAGCTTTTTATGTTAACTCAAAATAAGTCGATATATATATTTTTACATGACTTAACTGACACTTTGATTACAAATAACTGCAATATCGATCGACTTTTGCGTTCCGGTCAACAATGAAAGATTATTGACTTGGGAATCGACCAATCAGATTACAGCATTTGCCAAAGTCATGACCAGCATTATGAAGGACGTGGGTTATCAGATTTGCATTTGAATTCCATCAGTATGTTTACTCGCAGACCTTGTAGAGTTTTATCAGGTTTGTTTTCTAATTCAATATGTAACTGGAAATATTATCCACGAAACAAGTTAGCCTCTATTTTATAGACTCACTTAATAGACCAACAAACACTAGTGGCAAATTCGGCGTAGTGTTGTTTTTCCACTGCCCTCACGCGGTAACTGAATTTTTTTATATCACTAACCTTACTGTTTTTGATACTGTCTTGCCATTTTATAATATAAAAAAAATAACATAAAAATCTTACTACGAATTGCAATTTTTGCAGTTTGAACGAAATTTTAATTACGTTCTCAACAGGAACTTAAAGACTAAAAAGGGTGGAACATTGATATCACTATTATGCTAAGTATTTGAGATATATTTACCTCCACCATAAAAAAAAAACAGACACAAAAGAACACGCAGTTGGTCATTTTTCAAGCAATTCTTAATGCAGCCCTCTCTATAAATACTTCTAAGCTAGCTGTCACTATGTCATCAGGGATTATTTTAGATAATTACCGAAAGTGCCTCAACGTTGTCACCGAAATGCAAGATACACAGTTTAAAAGCATCCCGTTTTCTGGGATAAGCGACATTTAGCGAGAGATGATTTCCTTAATTTGCTCGCTGGGTTCTTTCCTTCGCTCTGTTTTCACTCCTGACTAGACATCTTTGCTTTCAGTGACATTGTTCCGACTCAAATTTCTCTATTAGCTTTACGTAATGTACCGATGAGTAAATTACTCAAATTATGTACATTTACAACCAAGCGGTTCCCTTGAAATCACAAGAAAGTTATTGTTTCTGTCATTTTGTGTGAATACTAAAAGCCTTTGGGTAGTGGAGCATTTTCTAGACTTACGTTTGGATAATAAGCAAATATGGTTAAAATAGCGCAAAGGAAAACACAGTGATACTCATGGGATATTTTCTGGCGATAAAAAAAACATTCCGAAATAACGATAGGAATGAAAGAATGTGCTGCAATAACCAAAAAGAACTGTGCAGTTATAACTATAATGGAATATAAAGAAGAGAAAATTGGTGTTGTTTGGAAATACGTGATTACCTAAACTAATCAGAGCATCGGGCTACCAGAGGGATTAAATGAATAAAGACCGACACGGTTAAAAACTCAAGATAACATCGTCACATTGTTTGGATGAATCCTCAAATGCTCGCAAATTATCAAACCTCGGAAATTATTCGTTTTTTTTTTCAACGGTATTGTAAGCTTTCGAATTAATTTTTAGTTTTCGGGGCCTTATATTAATGTTTCGCTGAATGCTTGTTCGGAAACAGTCGGTACATTTGTTACCTTGTCTCCATTTGTGGCGTTTTGAAAGAAGTAGAATATTGTGATTGTGTTTAAACCTTTAAATAGTAACACAAATGTGTTTAAAGTGTCGAATATGTTTAGTTTTTTTACTGAAAACCAAATCTTTAAAATCATTTTGGAACAGCAATTACGTTAGCTTTTTTAGCATGATAAAGTATGGATCTGGGTTTAAAAGAATCGGTTGCTTGTTGCAGAGGACTATACAATTAAACTGATTTTCACGACGAACTGAGTACGTCCAATTTAGCACGATGTAGTAAAATACATTAAAACGTGTACCCCACAGGCCACGTGATTTTGCACTAGTTACGCTCCAGCCATTCTAGGCCATTATTCCATCTGCTGTGATGGGTTGGAGGTTTAACATGTGACTCAGATCGTTTCCCAAACACATAAAATAATCTGGTAATTCCATGTTGGAGAAATTCAAGTTGACACACTGGTGTTTTTAGAAATAGCTTGGCGTATAAAATGACAACGTTACTGTAACAGAATCATCCACGTGATGCGTGCATCAAGGAAGTTGTTGAAGAGGGTTTGGGCAGGGCAAATTGTGCTGGGTTTTCATTTTTAGAGCGGTTGTGCAACACTGCTCACCGATTTTTGCTCTTTCATTTTTTGTTTGTTTGTTTGTTTGTTTGTTTTTTTTTTTGGATGGGAGAGTTTCATCCCCACATGTCCCTATGACATAAGATTTGTGAGTAAAATTTGTTATTATTTGCTTCAACATCGAGAATTCAGCATTGATTTAGACTTTGATTCTATGAATTTAGGGATACGTGTATTTTAGTGAACCAGGCGAAAACAGACACACAGACGAAATGGTTGAAAAAAATATATGTAAACTCACTTCTATAATGGTGATTTTTTGTATTAAAATTCTACTTTGGGTAACACAAGTTGTTTGTACGGAAACGTAAGAAAGGCAGTAATCTAGTTTCAAGGCTTACATAAGTGTAACAGTGAACGATTTTCAAAACAAATTGCACTGTCTAAAGGGCGATAATTGAGCAGTCTATATAAAACCAAGGAAACAATAGACCTAACTGGTTTAGAGCTTTTATGACGCCTTCTTCGGAATTCAGTTTGTTTTTTATTTCTTTTCTTTACTTCTTGTCTTTCAACAAACTGGAGAGGAGGAAGTCATGAAATTGTTTCACAGCAACTGAACTAAATGCCACGCTGATCAGGGTGTTTCTGAAAGTGTTCTTAATTAGTGAGTTTTTCAATCGTTCTGTTACCATATTAATGATTCGATTGTTTCTTGATGTGAGCAACAGTTTGTCTTTTTTGTGTGTTTTTGGCACCAGATGAAAAAAAACATTTTAAGGTGAAGTTATAGTAAAACGCATGGAGAACTGTTCTCATGTAGAAAACGTAACAGGCTCACAAGTGAATATATTTGGGTGAAGCAAAGAAACCAGCTCCGGAAAAGAAATGCCCGGGGGAGGCAACACCTTTGTAAATTGGGTATCCGTCACAGAACTTTCATATCTGCCTTCACCCAATGTGCTAACTTTGGATTGCATATTCTTTTTGACATATAACTCAGGACAACTGGAAATCCCCTTTTTCACGTTACAAAGTTTTTTTTTTTTTTTTTTTTTGTAATTGCAACATCATATGTTCGGTTTTAGTGCTTTCAGTTTTTTTCACATGAATCGTAAATGGCTCTTGTAAAATTTCGATCAAAACTCATGTCGCTGTTGTTTCTAAAAACGCTCCATATTTTCTAAACATATGTTTGAGGTGACTAATTATTGCTTCGTTATGGGTCGTTTTCAGAAACATCGAGGTTATTCAACTTGATTTTTTCGCAGTCTCCACTTTCGATATATCAGTCATTCACCAAATTTGACATAGATTTTCAAATAATGATTCAACTTTTTCTATAAAAATGCATTTTAATTGGATTTGCTCAGAATTTTTATGACCCCCGTAATGGTTTCGGTTTGGAAATCAACAATAATATTAAATTTAGAACGCATGAACTTAAAACCTCAAGAGGAACTGAAAACTGAGCTAAGAAAAAGTATGTGACTGCCATGAAAAAGAACATCTCTTAAAATAAATGCCACTTACATCAGTGGAAGTTTCTTCATCTCTTACAAAAACCGCTTAACCCACTTTAAGTGATAAGCTTACAACATCAACGGCAACTGTATAATCTGTTCTGGAATACATTTCCTCTCAAGCTTCAGAAAGGGAATAATTCATTGATTGGAATATGAACGAGTTTTTGCTTAATAACACGAGGATAAAATAGTGAAAATAACAATGAGGCTTGTGGTAGGTATTTTAAGCTATTGTTGTATTATTGCCAATTTAAGAGACGCTGAAAATTCAATAAGCCAATTCGTACTTTCCGATCTCACCGATAGAGGTATCGTTTCGACTGCAATTTTTGGGTTAGATTATAAAGAAATGATAAAGAGAAAAAAACACCACAATTCTAATTTTGAGTCACACTTTCGAATTTAAAAAGCCATCATATGATCTTGTCAAAAACTATTTTACAAATTATTCAGGCCCTTAAATAATTAGGCAACTTGTAAATCTAATATATAACATAAAATATATAACTTGCAAAATGGAATTTTGTTGATTTTTTTTCACATCTTTATACCTTTATCCCAACCGAATTGGGTCGAAACGCAAACACTTTTCCGTTTAAGTCTAAGTACGAGTCCGCTTATGTTTGTCATAAGTGCGACCCAAGATTTTAGGGTATGATTGCGTGTATGTGTATATGTGTATGTATGTATGGTGGAGGAGGGAGGAATTCAGGTTTTAAGGGTCTGAGACTGCTACATAACCACACTGCAAATTAGAGGGATTTAAGAAAACGATTAACAGCTCATGTGAAATCAGGTATTACTTTCGTCGGATCATTTACTGCAGCTGTTGCAGAATGAAAACGATTTACTACAGCTGTCATACAATGAGAATGATTTACTGCAGCTGTCATACAATAAGAATGACTTATTGCAGCTGTTGTACAATGAGAATTACTTACTGCAGCTGTCATACAATACAATCTACTTACTGCAGCTGTCAAAAAGCTAGTATGACCCGCTGCAGCTGTCATACAATGAAAATGATTTACTATAGCTGTCATACAAAGCAAATGACTTGCTGCAGCTGTCACACAATGAGAATGACTTACTGCAGCTGTCATACAATGAGAAAAACCTACCGTAGCTGTCATATAATGAGAATGATAGGCTGCAGCTGTCACACAATAACAATAATTTATTGCAGCTGTCAAACAAAGATAATGGCTTATTACAGCTATCATACAATGGGAATGACTTACTGCAACTGTCATACAATGAGAATGAGTTGCTGCAGCTGTCATATAATGAGAATGATTGGCTGCAGCTGTCACACAATAACAATAATTTATTGCAGCTGTCAAACAAAGATAATGGCTTATTACAGCTATCATACAATGGGAATGACTTACTGCAACTGTCATACAATGAGAATGAGTTGCTGCAGCTGTCATATAATGAGAATGATTGGCTGCAGCTGTCACACAATAACAATAACTTATTGCAGCTGTCAAACAAAGATAATGGCTTATTGCAGCTATTATACAATGGGAATGACTTACTGCAACTGTCATACAATGAGGATGAGTTGCTCTAGCTGTCATATAATGAGAATGATTCACTGCAGCTGTCACATACTAAGAATGACTTATTGCAGTTGTCAAACAATGAGAATGATTTACTGCAACTGTCATGCAATAAGAATGACTTGTCGTAGCTATAATGAGAATGATTTACCGCAGCTGTCACACAATACGAATGACTTATTGCAGCTGTCTATCAATGAGAATAACTTACTGCGGCTGTCATACCATGAAATGACTTACTATAGCTTTTATAAAATGCGAATGGCAAACTGCAGCTGTCATAATGGGAATGACTTATAGCAGCTGTCACACAATAAGAATGACGTATTGCAGCTGTCAAACAACGAGAATGATTTACTGCATCTGCGATGCAATGAGAAAGACTTATTGCAGCTATCATACAGTGAGAATGATTTACTGTAGTTGTCAGATAATCCATTGACACCTGCAGGTAATTCAGCATTTTTGTCAGTCGAATCATTTAAGACAGTGAACTGTCAGCTCATAATTTCCTCCTGTACCAGCAAATGGCTGTAATCTGTCAATACTACACACAAGTCAAAATTCTATTCGAAAAATCCAGCAAAGGAGGCGCCAAATAGATATCAAGTATTGAGTTTGAATTTGAGTTCCGGATTTATCTCCATAAAGATATGTGTAACTTAACAGTAAATAAAATAATAACGTATGAAGTAGATGAGTTGTTAATAAAAATTACACTGAGTAGAGGTTGATTAGAGAATCTGTGTTCTCCAAAATCGTGTGTTTATCAGGCATTCATGACACGACATTAATCCGTGTCAAGTCAAATGATCTCGGCCAAATGCGTTAACGCTGCATACTTTGGCATACTTTTTCATTTTTTGAAACGAAACATGGCATTCAAAAACGCATCGACCCTAGACAAATGACAAATATAGATAAAACATCAATTAAAAAATAATAAACATATAAAATTTTCAACGTTTTGATAAAGAGATGCACACCAGCAAACTATTTCTTATTGCAGTTAACCTCTTCGGAGTTTTATAGTGTGATTTCGCTTATTTGCAGTACAATTTAGTCGACAAGTGATATCTGAAATTTGTTGTAGTTATAACTGAAAGAAGAATAAATGGTATTGCCGATAATCTGAGATAAAAAAATTAAGTATTGACAATAAACCAATAAATTAATACGTTGGAGATAAAGCCATAAAGTGAAAGTGAAACATTCCAAAGATATGCGTCATTGGACGCATTTGACTGGATTTCGTAACTGAGAAGAAAAAGTTCTTTTGAGTAGAATCCATTATATTCAGAATTAATTGCACTTTAGTGGCCCACTGTTTATTTAATACACAATTTTTGTACAAGCTTTCTTGCACTGAAGTGCCATTCATCAAGTGAGATCATAATTCTTCAACGACATACCTCAGCTGCACATTTTTATCAAAAGTAGAATGATCCAAACAATATAAAATGCAAAAAAATGTTCGTTCTGTATGGTATCAAACATGTTCAGGAAATTTGAGAAGCACGTTTTGCCTAAATTAACTTTTGGAACATAAATCATAATGTACAGTGAAAATAAATAGAACAGCCGCACTTGATCCAAAAGCCTAAAGTCATATATGTCTGCTTGGTTTTGGCAACACTACATCCAGGGTCAGTGTCAAAGCGTCCGCACATGTACTGTTAAAAAATTGCTTGCAAAAACAGGTATTCATTCTCATTTTTGGGGAAGATATACTGGGATATATGATATGTGTGTGTGTGTGTGTGTGTGTGTGTGTTTTTTTTGGGGGGGGGGGGTGGTTAGTGGTTAGTTGTCAAAAAATGTTCTTTGGATGAATGTGCGGTTCAGCTGATCCTATATCTGCATTATGTTTTTTTATACATTTGTAGTTTCCACAGGTGAGCTTGGCAGAAAAAATGTCGGTGTAATAAATTCTTCTTTGATATAGATTTTTAAGAAATGGGATTTTATTGTAATTTCAAAATAGATTGTTTTGTTTGGGATAAATAATGAAACACCTCCACCCCCATTTGCACATAAAAATCCTCAGTATTTCCAAGCGGTAACAAAATTTTCCAAGTTTTCTACACAATGCTGTAAAACCAGAAAGCAATTTTTCTTGGGGGAAGGGTTCTGAGTCATGGACATCCAAGCACATCGCCCCTCCCACGGCTCTCCACTCCCCCCTCAAACCAGAAGCGAGCTGTGCGACATGGAATATAACCGTAACACAATAGGTATTTAACAGTACCAGTACCCGCAGTGCACCTCATATAGAGAACTGTCAATCAAATACTGAAATGCAAGCGCCACGTTTGCAGTAATGACGTAGCAATGGGTGCAACAGTTATTATGAATTTTACACTAGCTTAAGAGGCTTAGTGTATATATCTTATTGGGAGAAACATTATACTGCCACCAATGCCTGTTGATTCCCAGTTGGTTCACTCTAAAATACATTCTATGAAATAAATTAAAGCCACTTGTATTATGTTAACACCTGTCACAAAGTTGGGTCGAAAAATACATATAAAAGTTATTTCCGGAAATGTTGCTGACTGAAAAATTCCAAAAAAAAACAATAAAAACTATTTGCAACGGCGAAAACAAATATCGTTTCGGAGAAAGTAAGTGTTTGATTATGATTTGAGTTTATGAGTTTGGTTTAATTCAACCCTAGGTACATTTAAGAAATTAACAGTTCTTTTTAAGAATTTATTTTAGAAATTTTATGTGTTGGGCCTATGTCTCATTTGTGACCCCAGCTTGTACAATTTAGCTTTTTTTTCACTGCCCACTAATTTCTGTTAGTATTCTTGGAAGACACAACAAACACTATTTCAAGTTCGATAAAGTGTTATGAAACAACTGTTTCTGCCAGTGTCTTGTTTTAGAGTCGAACTTCACTCAAACTGTATATTTTTTGTTTACATCATAGTTGTATTAATATTTCTTCTATACTGATTTCAAATAAACGCTAAAACAGCAAGTCTCTTTGAAACTGAGATGAACTTAATGTGCATGCATAAGAAGGCGTTTCTGGTTCAGGAACCAAAAGTACGTTTCGTTTTCATTCCGCTTGATATGACGTCACATGACCTCTTCTACTGAAACTAAAGAGCATTACACGAACCTAAGTGCCACGAAACTTTGATCATAATCGTGCGTGTAAACTTAAATGATAACTCAAACTGGTCTGAAAAAAATAATTTTGGGTAGATTTAAAGCATGAGATACGAAGCGATATAGCAATCACTATAAATACCTATGTTGAAGCACATTTGGCTTCTGTGATTTTATTCTTAGTTTTTAAACTTTTGCTGTTATTTTCATAATGCTTTCCATCGTGCTAGCAGTGCTAACCTCGATTTATATACACACTTTTACCTTAAAAGATTTATAATCTCACGCGCTAAAAAACTTCCGAAGAAAAGCGTTTATTGAGCGTTTAAAAACAGTGCTAGATTTTATATAGTATACCTGGTTTAGCACTACACTTGGGATATGTCGTGCTGGGCGTTCTTAGATATTCATCTGGTTGTTTTATATCACAGAACTTTCTAATACATGCGATGTACTCAACAGCATTCAAATGTTTTCCAAATGCTCATGAAGGAGTCATGCCTGTAATTTCCAGACACTTTGCGAAATAACATTAATGTTTCTGTATAATTAATTTAATTTTTAGAACGGTATGGTGATACTGCCCAAGGACCAACAGAAGAAGTTGCTGGATGAGAAGAAACAAAAGTGCTATGAAAATATACTTAAGGACTACACAGAAAACCGAACTTATTCAGGTATGAAAGTGTTGTATACTGTTTTAACATTATTTGTAAAATAATAAAAGTTATGGAACACCTTGTGCGGGTTTGATGGAAATGAAAGAACAACATTCAGAACACCACAGGCGCTGTCAAGACAGTCAGGCCATTAGTTGTAGGTGGTTCAACAGAGCTCTAAGTAAGTCTTTCTGTGTCTTTTGTGGATACTATATCTCAGCTGACACTGGTTTAATACAACTGACAAAGGTGTAGAGGTTCTGTGATGTAAGTTTTCGATTAAGCTGAATGCTTTTCATTTTACATACATGGTTTCAGCAATAGATTTCAGCCCTGTTTTTATGGCATATTACAGCACATTAACCGTTACATTGTTACAATAATTTTGCCTGTTCTGATGACAAAGAGGAAATGTTCTGTATACAAAGAACATAAGACAATCTTGTGAACAAAAAATAGTAAGAAATTCTTTCTTTCATTACTAATGTGTCTATTCAGAACGAATATCCTGGCAAATAAACCATCCATAATAACTCCCCACATGACTGAATGATTTAGGAACACACCAGACTTTAGCTAGGACATTACAGTGCATGCAAACAATTCTGTCTCGCCAGGGCTTTCATTTTGCTTTCTGACGATACTTTGAATTGTAAACAAACTAGTTCGTTTATGTGCGGGATGAGTTCCTGGCAAAGACACAGGGAAACTCAGAAAGACCGAAAAATAAACATCTGAATGCCCAGATGATATGTAAAACCACCTGAATGTTCAGACAATACGAAAGGTTACTTGGATACTCAGATAACAAGAACGAAATACCTGAATGCTCAAATAACAGGGAAACGCCTGAATGCTCAGATAATATGCAAAACACCTTAGCTATCTCCCTTTTCTTACTTATACGGTAAAATTCTATGTGTGCACACATTTTCGACGAGGGGTGTTTTACTGAACTTTAAATATATAACACATTGCAATGCATCAGAGACTGTAAAAGAGTAGCGTAAGAAACCCAAAATAATTCATTTAATTTTCTGACTAGCTGGTCATGGAATGTCCGTGTTGTTCATCAATGTGGTTTGTCATAATCCGTTTTAAGTAAATTTGCTGCAGTATTACGCTCTTAGCTCCATTGGAAAAGTACGACAGTGATAAAGTGAATCATTGGCAGGAAATTGTTACATATTCACACGTAACAGGTCTCATATTGTCTTTAAGTCTACCCTTTTTGTGAGACTATTTGGGTTTCAGATGCTCATTGTCCATATCGAATACTGACCGTTAAACTCTTGTCCATTAGACTTGCGGTCCATTCACCTACGCTTCCTTAGGCCTAAGTGGGAATTTATAAGGGTGCCTTAGAGCTGTCCCACCACCCCCTCCCCCATCATAAGACCTACACAGGAGTTTGGATGGTTAGTTTCGATCTGATCCTCAGAGTTGTGATTTCTATTGTATCTTCTGGGTGTGAATGAGACCTTACATACAGAACTTCAGTTTATGGATTTTCTTCATTCACATCAAATACATTTTTGCAGAACAGCGGATCAGACTACTTTTTTTGCAAACAGCGTCATAGCTGTTTGGTTTTGGTTGTGCGATTATGCATATGTCTTGGATGGGGAATTTTCGTTTCGTTTTCCGTTTATTATGTAAGCCACTGTAGATTTGAAATGATATTTGGTTGAAAAAATGCGCCATTTCACGTTAAAATTTAACGTATTCCGAATGATCTACACTGCTATCGAAATTAAATTATGGCCTGTTATAGATTAAATTAGTTTTTTATCTTATTCTTTGGCTTACTAATTTTAGTTTTCAGTTTTCAGTTTCAGTAATATATACACAATGGATATACAAACTAGTCATCTGAAAAATGAATTATTAATTGCAATTTCCTAAGTGCACTTAAATTTACGCAAAAGATCATAAAAACTAGTGAGCTCCAAATGAACCACCAATTACAGTTTCTGAATTGCACTTAAAATTTGCCCAGTAGATCAAACTGGTCCTAATTGTATTTTAAATGCACAAGTTGATCATAAAAGCTCACTCATCTTAAAGTTAACTTCCACGCAGGCCGAACGGGGTGTAGGTCTAACGCACCTCTAACAATTTCCGCACGGGCCGAACGGATCGTAGGTCTAACGGACCACAGGTCTTACGGATGGACACCCTTCATTTAATGCATCAACTATCCCCATGCTAATTAATTGTGGAATCTGTTACAATGTTCTGCCAAACGAAAGGGTCACTTAAACAGTTTAGCCCTAGCTTCATAGCTCTCTCACAGTTTTACACTCAACCATTTGCTGATATTTTGGTTTGACGGAGTGTAACTAGTTTAATCGCTGTCCAAGTTCCCTGTTTCCATAAGGTACTGCCCTCACTTGCTTTTGACCATTCCGTAATGGCATTCCGCCTTCTATAAGCACCATTCAATAAGGTTTCATGTTCAACTTGACTCTTCCTCAGTCCTTCATGGCTTCTCCCTTATGAGTGTACTATCTGTAGGTTGGCTCTTCCATACAAACAAGATAGTATAAGACTTGATCGAGAAGGTAGGGAAAGAGAGTGTGTTTGCGTCAAAAAGATTCGCGTTACCCTTAAACTGTTAGACATCATAGCTTATGTAGGTGTAAACGCATTACAGAGGCACTGCGTGAGCCTCGTCCTCTTATGGCAAACCTCATCAAAGCTGCAGTAAGTGTTAAGAGAAAGCTGATTTGAAGTTTGCAAGAACATTTTGCTCTGTTATGTTACAATCTGTATCAAAGCGAGTACTTGCCCTGAAAGCGATGGCCGAAAGATTTAATGGGCGTTAATTTTGAATTCCGTGATAGGTGATATTTTGGTATCTCAACAAATAGCCTAGCATCAAGTACACCAGCGACGTTCAGGACACCACATTTAGACCAGCGATATTATGGCCTCATTGTCAACTGCGGCATTTAGGCCAGATTTTAGCACAATATTTTGTGAGTTTTTTGGTCAGCATGTGCATAATTATAATAAGAAAATTTTACTTTAGTGCAATTAAGCGATGACAGATGACAACGACGGATGCCTTGATCAAACATGAGCTGTTTCCTAGTTAATTGCATTTCGGAGCTAATTCTATCATCCGAGCGTGATCTGTTTCCTAAAATTAAATCCCTACAGATGCGAGTACTTCTTATATATATTAGTAATCCATTGCATATAAAAGTAAATGTAATTGAAGTAATGGTATTTTCTGCGTCTGTTCCTTTGACCGAATGGACCTGTCTGTCAAGAACTCGACTATATTAAACTTGGCCTAAATGTCGCAGTTGAAAACGTGACCATACTGTCGTTGTCCTACATGTCGCTGGCTGAAATGTCGCTGGCCTTTTTATCGGACTTTCAATGCGACCTATTCCACTTCATTAGCTAAGACGATTGAAGTAAATATCATCCCCTGTTTTCCACCTGGATTCAACCAACGCTATGACCAGCTGAGCTAACCATCACTCCCTTGCTCCAAATTTTAATTACCCATGATGAATTAGGAAAACTGGACAGGTAAACACATGGACAGGTTTCTGCTAGGCCCAAGCGGGAATTTTTGCCCCTCCGCCCGAATATGGGTAATCTGCCTTCCCCTGTAATCTGTTCCCTCGGTAATCTGCCCCCAGTAATTTGGCCCCCCTCATACTGCGATACCCACTGTTCATCAGGCATTACTTTTGCGTATATGTGTATATATATATATATATATATATATATATATATATATATATATATATATATATATATATATATATATATATATATATATATATATGTTTGCTTTTTTTAAGGAAACTTGAAAGCACTTCTGGTGCTCTTGCATCTTTCTTAGAATTATGTTAGTCAAATACTTTTGATTTTCTAAGCAAGCCACTGACTGTAATGGATTCTATCCTAATTATACCTGCGTGTCGAAATACTCAACTTTTGAATTGCAGTTCGTGTCAATTGCAGTTAACCAACCACATCTTCTACACTTCTACACAAAATCTTGTCGTCATCCGTGACACGCCTTCAGACTAACTGCTAAACTGGGGAACGCTCTCGACGGAGTCATTGCGGGCGGTCATAATGTCGCTAAAAACTCGGTGAACCGGTTTCGTTAGGTCTTGCTGAATGGCCTAGGCCATGTCAGATCGAATCTGCAGTTCGGCGATTTCTGCGACCTCTTCTGGATGTGAGTGACAGGCTATATAAATGGCTTCAATTTGCGGGTCTTCTGCATCAATGCCAAATGCATAGGTATACAGAACAGCGAAACAGACTCCTCTTTGCGAACAGCACTAATAGATTGTGACTTTGGTGGACCGGTTTCTCATAAACTTGAACTGCTAGTAGATAAGTAGCTATCCCTTTCTTCTGCCGTTTACAATGTAAGCCATTGTTGAATTTGAATAATTTGAGGTAAAAATTTGACCTATTATATACCTTAATTTCTACGTACTCTGGATGATCAGTTATGCTCCGAACAGTAAATTCTGCCATGTTAAATGCTTTAGTTGTAAGAAAATGCATTGCAAATATACAAACAGATCACATAAACTCGCTAAGATTATTGTAGTTAAATTGAAAATCAGTGATTGCAATTGAAACCACACAATATATCAGAGAACAACTGAATATCTTAGGAGAATACGTAATTGCAATTCAGTGATTGCAATTAGAACCACACAATTCACCAGAGAACAACTGAACCTCTTGGAAAGATCACATAATTGCATTTAAAACAACACGTACATAACAGAAAAACTGAACACCCGGAATAAGTGTGTAGTTACACTTGGGTAATTGTAATTAAATTCTTCACAATACATCACTAACAACATAAAAACTAAGTTTTGTCTCACAATCCAAAGTAATTGTACTTGATTTCCTCACAATATCAAAGATAAGATGAAAAAAACTAAGTTTTGTCCCGCGTAGGCCTAGTGAGCGTAGGTCTAGCGGAACGTAGGCCTGATTCACATTGAAAAATCTCCGCGTAAGCCTAGTGATGGTATGCCTAACAGGCACACACAGTTTCCCGCGTAGGCCTAGTGGGACGTAGGTCTAATGGGCGTAGGCCTAGTGGGGCGTAGGCCCAATGAACAGGAACCATACAGAATAGTAGAGTCGGAGTAAACCTGCACAACAACGGATACACCTATAGCAAAAAGAATATTAAACATACAACTACTCGATAGGGGTAACATTCCACTACGCCTACGGTCCACTAGGCCAACGGTTTACTACGCTTTATCTAAAATTGTAATTTTACTTGGTATTTATGAAGCAACACGTTAGCAGGTGGCTATCAGTAATTTCACTACGAGCCAAAGTATGGTGTAAAGATAGTTAAATGGTAAAAAGCCCCCCCCCCCTCCCCCCTCCCCAGTTAGATCCCCTTCCTCCAAGTTTTCATACCGTGTAAAAAAGCCCTGCCCGCCCCTCCAGTTAGGTGTTTTAAGAACTAAAAAGTGCTTTTGATGTTCCTAATCTCCTTCAGATGTTTCCACATCACATATTTTTCAGTGTCTAGCAAGTTTGCTTCGATTGCATTTGCTTAAGAACTAGTTAACAAGGGAATTATAACCTAATTACAATAGCTATCAAACTGTTTAACTTATGACCTGTACTTCTGTCTAATTGCAATTAGCAAGTCATCATATGAGTAGATCATGTTTCGTTAGGGCCTAGAGTTCCAATCACCCACACAACAGGTCCTGCCATAGCACATACAAGAACTTAATACAAAAGGTGGGCTATTTTTCACCGGGTATGTAAAAATGGGGTGAGGGATTATTACCGGGGGGAGGGGTTACATAAAACCGTTAAGATTATATTAAGATCAATGACACCAGGAATTGATCCTGAAGAAAGTGTGTCTGCAGGGACTATTTTTCTTATTGAGAAGTTCAAACAAAACAATATAAGATGTTTGATCTTTTGATAGCTATTGGTCTTCCTATTGATGTCGTTGTCACCAAAAATTTAAATTGCAGAGTACATACATTTTGACAATTTCAAGATTCATTGAAATCCACACAGGAATAAAAGAGTTGTAACTCACATATATTGCAAGCAAAAGATACAACTGTTCCACCTTTTCGCGCCTGAAGTTCTTGACCTTTCATTCTAGGTCACGAACCGTTAACAATCGTCCGGTGTTGGGTGACCGAAATTACCCCCGTGCCAGAAAACACCCCGGGTTTTCCAGCACGCATATGGTGCATACTGGAAAACCTGGCGTGACAGAAATTCCCCCATCCCTAATTTTACACACCATATTTCTGCGTATTGTCAAGGCCTGGTTGTCGTGTTTTTCTGCATTTTGAAAAGATAAAAAAAGACATTTGAAACATAAACATTTTTTTCTCAGTTCCAAGTACAGGTACAGTTTTCACTCAAAAACTATTTGGGAAAAAATTCTACACTGTTTGCTTTGTTTTTGAATAAACACTTGCATAGGCTTTAATATATCTCAAGCCTTTTACTAGTATTTCAAACCTGTCTACTTCTGAGGCAAAGGAAAAATGCACTAAAACACTTGGCTTGGCCAAACAGATGAGATGTGGATTCATCTAAAAATGCTCCGGTTCTGAAAGTGTTTCGTATTAACGAATGCTCCTTCTAGAGATTAAGATCTTAAGTGAAAATTAAACCGATTATCGACAGCACCGATTTGAATTTTTTTTTAAATCTCCGGTGTCGAAAAAGTTTCGTGAATAGATAAATGCTTCTATATGGATCAAAGTGCGTAAAGTACAGATGTGGATTCGTTTAAAAATCTCCGGTATCTGAAGTCCTGTGTTTGGGATAACGATTATTAACATTACCCTGGCAAACCAATGGGCATTACACCTCAGTTTGGGTATTTATCTATAAATTTCCTTCTTTGAAATATATAACTTGGCAAAAAAACATGAAATATGGTGTGTAAAGTTTGCCGACTAACTTCTTGCGGGATGCTGCATGAATTGTTTACATAAGATATTAGCCCCTCGCATATTTGTTTACCTTTTGGCAGTGCTGAAAAACCCCCCAAACCCCTCAGGGATTACATCCCAATATAATGTGTTATATAGGCAAGGGGGGTTTTTCAGACTGGGGAATTCTCGTCACGCTGCACCGGCAACAATACAAGGACGATTTGTGCAATGAAGTAAACATATTAAGGTCCAACGTCGATTTCATGATGCCACGTCGATCCGACCGCAACACAACGTTAGGACTTATTGTGCTTTGGTTGTGACTGGTCGGGACCACCGATCAAGGTCTAACCAACTTTTTGACACAAAAGTGAATAGATGTTGCGTAAGCGATGTTGTTAAGACATACTTCTGGTCGCAACCAAAACGCATTTTTTGCCGACGTCTAATCAACGTTTTCGGTGCAACGTTGGATAAACGTCGAAAATCGACGTTCGATAGACGTTGAAAATCGACGTTCGATTGATGTTGGACTCGTAACCAAAAAAGCAACCTCCTCCTGTTATTACTCATCGGAAATGGTAGCCAGGACAGATGACTTTGAAAGTAGACCAAAACTAGGACGGAAAATACAATTTCAAGGGCGCGCAAGTTTTTTCCCATCCTATTTTCAAAATTACTCATGGAAATCGACTTCATACGTATCCTTCACGACCGGTAGAGGTTCTTTGACGGAGGGTAACCACACTATGATTGTCGTTGTTTTGACGGTGATTCTAGATTAATATTTTCCTGATGTCAATAGAATATGGCTTTTCAGATGTCTATCAACGTCTGGAGAAAGTCGTTGTTTCGAGTACGAACAGTGGGCAGGGTTAAGGGAGGGTTTTCGGATCAGTGCAAGCGCGAGGGTTTTTTATTTCACGATTTTGCCACAAATATATTTTCTTATAAATTAGATATTTTCTGCGAATACTTATTGTTGCATAGTCGTGTTGCTATGATAGTGCATAGCGCGACTTTTTTGATATTGGAAGAGCGGTGAGTACGGCTGTGTGTGTATATTACCTGGCGTATCTGCTAGTCAAAATACTACTGTTTCCTTTGTACACGCACTGGCAATTATTAAATAAATGCAAAGGCTCTCTACATATGCATATGCGGTACAAGTCAGATACCGGGATAGTGATCCGGTATATGTGCATGTGTGTATTATATTATTCCCACTTGCAAACTTCGTTTGCAAATGGGTATAACTTTGTAGTTTTTCTCGAAATTTCTGCCCTTTTTTCCCCCTTTTTTCTTCTCTTTTTTTCCGTCACGTTTTCCAGAAAACTCCTCCTACGCTATTTGACGTAGGACTATGAAATTTGACACAGTGATAGAGGGTGATGAGATGTCGTCAAATCAGCAAAATTGTTTTACCTTGACCTTGAAGGTGAAGGGCAAATTGAGGTCAAAGTATTTTTTACCTCAAAGTGGTTTCCTGAAAACTCCTCCTACAGAGTTTGTCGTAGAAAGACGGCATGTCGCAGAGACATAGAGGGTAATGAGTTGTGGTCAAATCCGCAAAATTTTTTACCTTGAACCTTAGAGGTCAAGGTCAAAGTGAGGTCAAAATATTTTTGAAACGCCTATTAATCACGAAAAGTAACCATAAAGGTGCTCAAATCCCAGTTTGAATAAATAAAACGTACTCTGTATGGGGTAAATTTTCATCACTAATCTTGACCTTGAGGGTCAAGGTCAAAGGTCACGTGACTTCACGCGCCGTTAACGACAGGCCGACTTATCTAGAAAATGGTTACAAATAAAGCGATTTTGAGCTTATTTTCGATCCTTTGGGCCTAAACAACGTTACATAAGAGATACCTCAGTGACCTTGACCTTTTGGGTCACGGTCAAGGTCAAAAACCGGAAGTTGACTATTATCTCGAAAACGGTTAGAGACAGAGCGATTTTGAGCTCATTTTCGACCCTTTTGGTCTAAACAACGCTACATAAGAGGCACCTCGGTGAACATGACTTTCTGGGTCACGGTCAAGTTCAAGAACTGGAAGTTGACTATTATCTCGAAAACGGTTAGAGACAGAGCGATTTTTACCTTATTTGCGACCTTTAGGTTTAAAAGACGATATGTGAGAGGTACCTCGGTGACCTTGACCTCCTACATCATGGTCAGAGTCAAAAACTGGAAGTACTGCGTATCTTCGAGGTTTTTTGTCATGATTTAATACAAATATTTTCTGTAATGTTTCTGCAAAGGCGACTAATTCCGCTATGTGGCGGAATTCTATCTAGTTTTGCAGTTTTAATTCACTGTGTCGTAAGTATCCCCTTAATGTACAGAACAAAGTTCCAAAGCAATCTCAAAATTATGCGAAGAGATACCAGAGTTATGAATCACAAAAAAATAGAATTTATTTTTTATCTTTGATAATCGAAAACAAGAAATTCTTATTTATAAAAAGGTTTAGAAATGGAATCGAAAAGATCTTGAAAAAAAGCAAGAATTCACACAAAATAATCCATAGATTGTTTAAAAAACAAGGCCGGATATCTGTGTGTTGTAGATGGATAGATTGATGATAAGCCGGTTCTCAGAATTGTTATAATTAGATATGAGTCAGGGAGTCTATTCTTGTCCTTGTTTGCTAAAACAAAATGTTCCAACCAGGTCTAATGTTGATCTGATGAAAGAATCAATTTCAGTTGTGTAATAAGTGAAAATGATCGACCCAGACGTTTCGATAGTAAGTTCAGCGAAAAAGGATGATTCTATTATGCCACATCACGTGTAACTTGTGATGGATAAATCCTGTACATCCATCACGGTATGACGTAAGCAATAGCGTGGTTGGCAACGCCGGTAGGCATATATGACCTCAGGGTCGCAGGTTCGAATCTTGGCTTTTATTCAAGAAAATACGCGTTTCTGTCTGGCTCTTCTCTATCCAGGGGGAGGGGGGCAGGGGAGGGGAAGGGGGTACTGTTAGGTAGTTGACTTCAAATATACCCCCGAAACAAGACAGAAGTTTTAATTGATAATAATAATAATAATAATAATAATAATAATAATAATAATAAATTGAAAACAAGGTTATTCTATTTTAACAGAAGCACTTCCAAATCAGGACTATAAAGTTTAATTGCACATTTTTTCCAAGGCCATAGCATTGAGATTCTCAGATCCACACTGTTCTGTTTTATATGGTCTATATGACTGTTGTCCTCGGATCAGGTCCCCCCCCCCCCCCCCACCGTAGTCAGTGTGCTGCTGGTTTAGACTTTTTGGTCAAAATTCCCTCATTTTCTTTATCTTCCTTGGTTTTATCTGTGGTCTTAATTCTTTGATTACGTTATTATGAGGTACTGGTGTGTATGAAGTTGCAAGAAAGATTTTGCTGTGCGCATACCCTAGGATTACAAACCCCGCTGTTTTTGCTCGTAACACGACTTGAACTGTGACCCACTGGACACGTCACTACAGAAGTCGTTGTCCACCAGGAGATCACCGTGTCACATCTTCTTGTCTGAGATGTCTTCCAAGATCTTAATGCTAAAAGAGAAAGACAGATAATTAACTTTCATATTAACTTATCTTGCCTCCAGCTGTCACCTGTGCCCCTTACCCCTCCATCGTCACTACAGGTAAGCTTCCCTTGATTTCTGATCTGCTAAAACCTCTCCATTGCATTACCTGCGGTATTTAGTAATGATGTTCAGACTATTTCCATAGACTTTAGACAGACACAGCCATCTTGGTCAGCTGAGCCGCGAGGGGAAGGGGGGGAGGGGTAGGGTCTGGGTGTTTTCCTTTAATAAAGGTCATGCTTTCTCCCACATCTGTTTTGGATGCGTTTGCATATCAGGAACACCAGTACCGTCATCTGACATGTAAATGGAAATCGTGTGTTCGTGTGTGTGTCTGCGTGTGTGTTTTTATGTGTGTGTATGTGTTTTCAATTAAATTTGATACTCCACATTTACAGGTGAAATTTACAAGGGCGTCCACGGCCGGTTAAAAAGGGGGTATTTTTCAAGCTTAGCCTTTAAGGGTCGTTTACAAAAAATTATGGTAAAAAAACATTATAACCAGTCGATCTGTACCTGAGTGGTCCCCCTCTCCCACACCCCCGGGACTTGCAGACATCGTTTCTGTTATTTTAATTGTCAGAATTGCACAAAATTGCACAAAAATTAAAGTAAAATAGACAAGGCGGGATTTTATTTTTCTTATCGGTTACAATTATAATTTATAAGAAGTTGAATTAATGAGGTTCAATGATTAAATCTTAAGCATTAAGTTTATCTTAACCCGACCGAATTCCGCTAGATAGCAGAATGACCCACTTGGAAAAACTACAAAAAATAGTGTTATTGCCGCGTGAAGGTGACACGGATGCCTCTTACGTGACGTCGTTTTGCCCCAGAGTCGAAAATTAGCTGGAAATCGCAATATCTCTCACCGTTGTCGAAATAATGGTCAACTTTCAGCTTTTTTTTTTTTTTTTTTTTTGTTGCTTTTGCCTTCAACGAGTTCAAAGTTACTGGAAACCATCCAAGAGATTAAAAGGGAAGAAACGGGGGGAAAAGCATAAGCTGCCAGAATAACTACAAACTTGTGTCCAGCTGGAAACAAGGTTTCCAAATGGGAATTATGTTCTTTTATGCATTTCAGGTTACTGTCCACGCTTTTGGGATGGTGGTATGTGCTGGTCTCCAAGCCCGCCCAACCAAACTGCCATACAACCATGCCCGAATTATATAAACGGCTTCCGCACGAGAGGTAAGTGAAATACAGTGACGGTCACTTTTCTTACCTATTGCCAACTGGAGCTCGAAGCTTCTCTAGAATTACACTCTGTCATAACGACGGCAGTGGAAAATGCGACAAACGCCTTCTCACTTTGCGAATCGTAGACAACATAAAAACTGTCACAATGCCTTGAAATAAGCTAATATTTCCACTTTTTTAATGGTCTTTTTAATAACATAGCTGTACGTTAATGTGTTCTAGCATCGATTTGCTTTCGGAAGCAAAGGGCGGGAATTAAGAGATAAAGCGAATTATACAAACCAATTAATGAGAATTAACCATACAATAAAATTTCAACAGCCGTAAAAACACAGTTGGAATAAACCCGTTTTCCGGAACACAGAAATCTGGACACGAAAAACAACACATCACGTCACTCAATACATCTGTAGATTTGGGTTGTAGGGTGCTTCCTGTAAGCGGGTTCTATGTATATCATTCAGAGGTGGCGACGAGGCATTGCAATGCGGACGGAACGTGGTTCTACAATCCCGAAGTGAACAGAACGTGGACCAATTACTCCCTCTGCTTTGGCGATACAACCTCGATCAATTCGATCGAAATTCCAGAAGTGTCAAAGATACTCCAGGTATGATAAAAAAGATGTTTCCATAAGTAAGAGATCTGCGTCCATACGACATCAGTGTTAAGTCAGTGTAACTCCTGGAGCTTGACTGCAGAAAGTGTAATTCTCAGGCGTAGCCGCATTCCCCCGCCCCCCCCCCCACCCCGCCCTCTGAGTGTGCTGCCCCCCCCCCCCCTCCCGGTGGAGTAATCGCTGAATATAATGCAAACCTTCTTTCTGAATTATCACATTAAACAGTGACCGTACTGGTAAGAAAAATGGACATAAGCAGTTCAAAACCACATCAATCTGCGTTAAGATTAAAACTTTTATTGATTGATTATTTAGTTACGGAATGATTACAGGAGCATGTCGAGAAGATATCAACAATGTATTTGATTGGCTACTCAATCTCCCTGGTCTCCCTGCTATTGGCTGTCTTCATTATGTTGTATTTTAGGTGAGTGTATTTTTTTGTAATTTTTTACTGTAATTCGGCCAAACGTTGCTGGAGCGACGCATCTTCAGAGCTGTTGGCAGCTGGGCTTTCAGCTCGCCAAAGCTCACAGACCGCCAATCGGTTCACCTTATAATTTGAAACGAGTTGTGCTTCCTGTTTTCCCGACCAGATCATTAGTTTCTTTAGTGGAGTTATTATTGTTTAAGCTGGTCGCATTGTCCTAAGACATTCTTGTTAAGCAAACTTATTGATATAATTCCCTGTGTAAAAACTTTAAACTGATAACTTTTCTTTATTTATGTTCTATGCACATATATATTTATTTTTATGTATAGAAAGCTACACTGCCCGCGCAATATCGTTCACATTAACCTGTTTATCGCGCTCATCCTGCGAGCGATCGTGAGCCTACTCCGTGAGCTTCTGCTCGTCGATGGCGTGGGCTTCGAGAAGGACATAGAGCGAGATCAGAATGACAACATTGTCTTCAAGCAAGGCGGCACCGTAAGTCACTCTTGAGTTCTTTTTCTTTGTTTACTTTTTTTCGCTGTGGAGAACTGTTTAAAACTTTACAATTTAAGCACAAGATCAAGCATTAAAAAAACAGCATTACCTAAATATTTAAAGAAAAACAAACCTCACATAACCTACATAACCTATTTAATGGAAACGCCCGTACTTTCAACACGCGCGTTTCTTTCCACATATACTTAGTTTTACATAGGTCATATCAGTAAAACCTCTAGATGCGACCACCTTGCAAACAGGACCACCTTTCAAATAGCTCTACGTTTTAATAGTCTCATTCTAACTGCTTCCCATTATGGAGAACCCAACAAAGTGATCCATCCTAGAAATTGGACCGCGATAGTTCAGCACCATCGACAGTCCTATTTCCGGGATTCAACTGTACACACATTTCTTTAGATTGTTTCAATTATTGATATTAAGCTACTAGTTTCATGTGCATGCCAGTAAAAAAAGCAGACCTTATTTTTTTAAATTTTTGCTATCAGACTATACTTGAAACTGTTCCCAATAAAAAACAGCTGTGATTAATTTAGACTTTACACTGAAGTTATCTCTGACTTTTGGTCGCTTGCCACGAGTTTTGAGACTCATGAGTTCTGGTATCATTATGACGAGGCAAGACTCTTGAGTTCTGGTATGATCATGACAAGGCAAGACTCATGAGTTCTGGTATCATTATGACAAGGCAAGACTTATGAGTTCTGGAATCATTATGACGAGGCAAGATTCAAGAGTTCTGGTATCATTATGACGAGACAAGATTCATGAGTTCTGGTATCATTATGACGAGGCAAGATTCATGAGTTCTGGTATCATTATGATGAGGGAAGACTCACGAGTTCAGGAGTGGTATTCTGCTCTGTCCTTATTTTTAAGGATGTCCTTATTTTTTAAAATAAGGATAAAAAAGCTATTCTGCTCTATCCTCAAACTTAACAAAGTCTTTTAAAAATAAGGATAAAAATTAAGGATGAACCAGCTAATCTCAAGAATAAGGTCGTCCTTAAATATAAGGACAGAGCAGAATACCACTCCTGGTGTCATTATGACGAGGCATGACTGATGTTGAACTTTTCTCCGAATTCCTTATTATTATTATTATTATTATTATTATTATTATTATTATTATTATTATTATTATTATTATTATTATTATTATTATTATTATTATTATTATTATTATTGTTATTATTACTATTATTATTATTATTATTATTGTGTTATTATTAAATTATATTATATTTATTATTATTATATTGCTATTTTTATTATTATTATTATTATCATTTAAAAATCTTATGAAAACAGGGAATCGAAATTCATTTCTTGATACTCATGTCGTTTCTTTGCGTTTTAAGCACTGCATTATACGCGAATGTTTGTTTGCCTTTCATGTACTGCAGCACTGGGAGTGTAAGCTGCTCCTGTCACTGTTCAATTACGCGCTAAGTGCCAGTTATATGTGGATATTAATGGAAGGACTCTACCTGCATATGCTCATCTTTGTCTCGGTTTTCTCCGAGAAAAGCCGAGTCCACTGGTACATGGTTGCAGGCTGGGGTAAGCGAAAATATTCGAGTCATTTTTAGTCACTAAAAGCAACGAAGACTGCTTCCTTTTCTAGATCAGCTCATCAGTTCTAGTTTTATACTGTTGAAATGTCATTCAGCCGGGGGGGGGGGGGGGGGGGTGCACTTGAGTACTAATTGGTTACCATGCGTGTCCATGACTCTTTGAAATTATCCATCCTTTTCAACGAAATTGGCACTCTGCGCGAACCACATATGGCCTCAAAATTACCCCGGTTTCTCACTTTTTTCACATGCATTGTAACACATAACATACCAAGCGGCAGCCCCTCTGCGTTCGTCCGGTAGGTGTTACTGGATAGCCAAAAATTTTTTATTAAAGTTTTTAAAAATAAGCAACTTACTAGGAATTTGGCGAATCAACTGGAAACACTTGTCACCACCTACCTAAATAACATTATCTGCGTTGTCTTCTTGACAAAAAAATTCTTGGTTTCCCCGAGGGTAGGAGTAAATGCCCATCTGAAAGTAACTATCATGATAAGTGGATCAGATGGTGGGATGGCATGTTGCGGTGACATAATCACTATGATTGCTTTATCAAGATATGAGGTTTTGACTAAGAAATCTTGGAACAAAAGCTTACCAAAAAGGACGTGAAAAAAGAACGTTTATCATGTATGTATTTTCCGAGGACTGCTTACCAGTTGTACCTGGAATAATCTTTACGAGTTAAGCGATTTCTCTGCTGTATTGCTTTGAATGGTTCTTGCCATGACCTCTTTCCCACCCCCCTCCCGAACTCCTACGAATATCCCACACGCAGACCACTGGATCAAGAAGATTATTCTCATTTCATTAACATATTTATTTGTTTACATACTTATTTATTTCTGTATTTATTTAGTCATTCATTTATTGTTTCAGCATCGCCATTGCTCTTCATCGTGCCCTGGATCATCTGTCGGATTCAGTTTGACGACACATTGTAAGTATTACGCCCATTTGCATTGGCTTTCTGGAGTAATATTTTGACGTGTTCTTATCTTTAAGGATGTCCTTAAAATATACCAAATAGGATTTCAGAATCTATATATAACAGAAAAAAAATGGGAACATCCTAAAAAACAAGCAATTTCTTCATTCGCTGTGGCGTTCTGTTATGACAATTATCCCGCTCCACTTTGAATGTCCAGTTTGATGTTGCAGTACCAGTTATGAATTTTGAATAATTTAATGAGACATGATAGCGACAAGATACAGCAAATGTGTTCCATGGTGGTAACTTTTATTCGGCATTCCGTAAATAAACAACCTATTAACAGCAGCTCTTGACTGTGCCACTAATTTCGACGTGTGGACAAGTCGAGTGAGCATAATTATAGCACTTAGCACGTCAGCGTAAGCAACTAATACTTACAGAGTGCAATTAGATGATAGACATGTAAACGAGCAATGTATTATTTGTCATGTCTTCAGATGCTGGAACACGTGGCAAACCTCTTCTTATGTGTGGATCATTAAGGGTCCAATCGCAGCCTCAATTATTGTAAGTATAAATTCATTCTACATCCTTAATTATCGCCATGCATAGCCATATAGAACATCATATACAGCTGTATTCGCCGCGTGTATTCAAGTTAAACAAGCGGTCATAAAATGAATTAAGAATAATATAAGTGTATATATAATCCCAACAGATACTTTCGTTGTTGTCTTTAACCACAAAAGCAAATGTTAAACTGCGTCTGCAGAGGTACAATCTTCAGCGATTGTGCCTAAATATAATTCGCAATTTTCGGCCTTGTGCTTCCACAAAAGGGAAAAAAATACAAGCTCTACCAATATTTTACAATAAAACATACACAAAAGGGGAGGATATTTGAGGATATTGCTAGCATAAGTATTATGTTTATTTTTGACCTTATATTATATGAAAGATTTGTTTACTTTTCCAAACTTATGAAAGTACGAATGCACATAAAACAGTAATGTACGGTATTATGTATACGTTGGACATAGCTGCGCATGCGTACAGGGTTGATGTGTACCTGACAGCCCAATTTAAACCTTAGTTAAGCTTTTGAGTTTCCCGGCCTCCATGGAGACTCGGACTCGACACAAGTACCTCTTGTGCTTAAAGGAGTTGTACTGCAAGGGCACGTTATACTCGATAATCGGCACGTCAGTCAGCAGTCCGATTCAGTACAGGACCTGCAATATTCCACTAAAACACTGAATTAAATCTTAACAGCACACATAATTTTATGTCAAACTCAAACCAAAGCAGAAACAAACAGCATGTGTGGAATTGGCTATATATATGTATATATATATATATATATATATATATATATATATATATATATATATATATATATATATATATATATATATATATATATATATATATATATGGTTAAATACGCAGAATACGCAGAAATTTCAAAATGGGCGCAAACATTAATTTTTGAGAGCCCTTTGTCCCCTGGGACGCATAGAATATAGGCCCAACATATAAAATTTTAGTTTTAAAAATTCTTCACCTTCCTAACCCTCTGTAAATTTGGCGCATTATTGGGAAAGGTCTGGATCCTGTAGTCCAGTTAAACGCAGCATTTTAAATCATTACTGGAACGATGATAACAAACACAGTGGCTTCTGTAGCAATACACGTCTTATTTAACGAAAGCACAGCCTGGATACCAAACACTCAAAAGAAGACTCAAGCTTTACAGTGACACCACATGTTAATCACTTTAAAATGAACACAGTTGGGGAAAACACAATACAGATTTTCTGTATCAACGATCTTTGCCTGTTCCAATAGTCAGGACTGACTAATAATAACTTTTGATACTGCATCAGTACTGTAGCAAAGTGTTTTATAGAAAAGATTGTCTAAATCATGAGAGGCAAGGAAGACGGACAAATTTGGCTTTTCGTTCAGGACAAAAAAGAGCTGCCAAAATGAACCTCAAAATATGCTATAAAAGCTGAGATATGCTGTAAAAGCGCCAACCAAAGAAAGATAGGGAAACCCCCGCATATGAACTGCATTTAAACAATTGAATACTAAAAACAATGAATTTGGAATTGCATGGAAAGAATAAGAATGCGATTTTGCCCCGTGAAGAAAAATGGTTGTAATCACATTTACAATATAACACTAGCAAAAGTCCTTGTATAAATCAGTTACCTTGATAAACTGTATACAATCTGAGATTCTCAGGATTGTAACGTATCACAAAATTGTTTAGTTTATGAAAATTGCACAAATGAACAACATAAATTGTAATCATATAGGTGTTAATTCAAACAGTGAAACAATCTTTTGTATTTGTTCCAGCTTAACTTCATATTTTTCCTCAACATCATTCGAGTTTTATTTACAAAGTTGCGAGCCACGAACACACGTGAGGCCAGAAAATACAGGTATAGGTGAGTATATGCATTATTTTCTCATCATAACAGTCAATGTGTGACTTGGAGGCGACACAAACATTTCCTGGTCTAACGTACTAGTTTAGGCTAATTTTTTAAGAATTGAATTGTCAATGTGAGTTGTTCTGTGTTGGTTTTTTTAAGTATGTAGACAGAAGTACTAACTCTAGAAAGTCTTTAACTCGCGTTGCATTGTCACTATTCTAGAAGAGCGTAAAGTAAGTTGACGGCCATCTCCACACATAGTTTATACTGAAACCACAAACCAGCAACTTAAAGAAATACTACATCCGTTTGCTCCAGATTTTTGTTTTGAAGATTTATCTGATACATTGTCACACCTCAGAAATCGAGTCTTCTTGTAAAGATTTGGAAGGATTCCTACATTTGAGTTTCAATAGCTTGTGTACGTTGTTGAATAACATGTTTGGAACTGCTTCATTACCTAACTATAAAGGCTAGGGAACAGTAGCTCCAAATATTTTCCCAGCTACGGTTTAAATCTGTATAAGTTGCACTGAGACATAACATATAAAATTCTATCTGACTGCATTTAGAAGAAATCAACATGTTTCGGTTTGTAGTTTTGAAACTTGTTAATAAAAGTACATATGACATAAGATTATTCAAACTTGTCCGAAACCCGCAAAAATGAAATAATGAATGCATAACTGCTGTCATAATTGAACACAATTGAGTATAACCTTTAATGCTTCCTCAAGTGTTCACTTTAAATGTAACGTTTAATCAAACTTTTTTTCTTTCTGACAGTAAACATGGATTTGAGTAAGACGACTCGCTTTTAGCTGCACGAAAGTAATATTTTCCTGGGGACGTATTCATAAAGCACAGCCAGCTTAGTTGTGCTACTTGTGTCATTGATATTGTATTAGTTTGTAGTGCAATTAGCGGTAGTAGTACTTTATGAATACCTGCCCTGGTGTATAAAATGTTAGACTCAGCTTCCCTGGCGCAAATTTATGTAGTCATTTACACTATTTAATTACATTTTATTTGTATACATTTTTTATTTCAGTAGATGGGTACCTTTTAAAAAGCTTTTGCTGTTTAGATCTTGATTTTCAACCAATTTCATAAATCTGTTTTGCCAGGGTTATGATGAAATCTATATCAATCTGGGTACCAGTCGCGGCACCATATTTATCTGTAAAGGGGACCAGTGAAACAAGCACCAGTCTTATTCCTGTCAGACAAAAATTCGTTCTAATGATTGAAGCTATGCGAACATTTATTGATTTTAAGTGGAATATAATCGCTAGTTTCTAATCAATTTCTATTACTAAACATAGTTTTCTAAGGGCTTCATGCGCTTGGTAACCAGATTCAAAGAGGAGTGGGTACTAATTGATTTATTCCTTATTTATGCTCAAAACTTTCAAAGAACCTATTAATGCTTTAATAAGACTGTCTATACTTATCTAATTCATACCGCTTCCAGTGTGTTTTGTTTTTCAATTGGGCAACAGCATCGTAAGTTTTAATTTTCCTTTCGCACACTTTGTACTCTTCACTGCTAAACACGTATGCAAACTAGCTTCTCGGATGGTTTATTTTATATTCCTACGTTAAATGCAGCTATGGTACAAACACCATAGCAGTGGTAGATTCTTGCATGATCACTCGAATAAACGTTCTCATGTTTATTTTTTTCTGTTACTGTTAAATTTCCTGACAAAGGAAAATCTCAGATCATATCCAATGTCCATTTTTTCATCGATACATTTAACATACCATGCACTGCACTACACACATCCGCAGTAAGTTTATTGTGGCAGAAGTCATCATTCAGCAACAATAATTTAACGTTACTAGTTAGTTTAATCTAATGTTTTGTTAAATTTTTTCGTCGTTTTGATGTTTTTAACTTATATTGTAACAGTAGATGTAGACCTTAGCTAATAGTTTTAATTTCTAGTGGCAGGTTGAAATTATTCATACCTGGTATGGCAAATCTCATCTATGTTATTACTTTAGATGACATACCAGAATGTCTTCTTTTCACCTATAATGTTTTCACTGTTTTTTCTCCTGGTTGATTTTCATACACCTTCATGTTCACGATTAGGGCACTAAACACGTGGAATCATGTATAAATGTATAATAAATACAAACTATGGATCCAAAATGGTAGAGCTAGCTAAATTTTGTAAAACACTATCTCAGAAAGTATAGAACCCAAAGCTCAGGTGAAACATATATCAGCCCCCTCCTATTTGTTAAAATATTTCACGCGTGAATCATTTACATACTGGATGCACTTTTTCTTTTGTTCCGTAATCGTATTCAGTATTAAACCTTAACATGTGAGAACCCCCATAAGTTCTAAAATACATATCATGACACACTAAATGCAGCCCCTTTGAGTTGTTGTTGTGAAAATGGTTACATTACTGGATGATCGTATGTCAATGATAAGGGGACTCAATATGAATCATGGTTTTTTTACTTACGATGGTTGTGCAATTAAGGCTTCTGAGTGAATATAAACACTGTACTTACGATGGTTGTGCAATTAAGGCTTCTGTGTGAATATAAACACGCAATATCTTTATCCAGGTAGTTTTAGGTCCATTTTGCCTTGAACATAACCACAGAAAAGCCATTGAGGTTCAGAGGCTTTTTTGTGTCTTGACTTGTCCTATTTAGATGAGGTTTTTTTCAGGTGGTGAAAAAAGCGAGGGTGAAGTCAGTATCAAGTGGTATACTACACCAACTGTACAATAAGTATTCACGGTTGTTACAATGCTATGGTGACAGTTAAAAACCGCGTTGTGTAAAGGAATGGTCCCGGCAGGATGGAAGGCAGCCGAGGGATGCTTCATAGCCAAAGAACAAGGTTCAGCAGCATTAGATCAGTTTTGAAAATACCATTACTAGTTTCGGAGGGCAAGATGTTCTTCTCCGTCTTATCGAGACGATTCACCATATGGTATCAAACACAAATAACTCGACAGCTCGGTAAAGAAATGTGAGGTGCCCGAGTTTCCAGAATGCTGGGAGTGCACCTATATGATCCGTTCAGCTACTGGAAGAGTCAAAAGAACCAAGAGGAGATCTGTCGATTATATGGCTTGACTTGGCTAATGTACATGGATGGTACCACATGAACTCCTGACGGAAAAGTTCAGAGGCATAATCAACAACTACTTCGACCAGTTCAGATTCACTCTAAAAATTGTTCTCAACAGCATGGCAAACATTAGAAAAGGGAATAATAACGGAATGCACAATTTCAGTACTAGTATTCCTGACAACGATTAACCCGACGCTAAAGACGACAGACGACGAATGCAGACGACCAAAGCTTGGCAAGCAACAGCAAAAACCATTGAAAGCATTCATCGATGAACTCATTAACTATCTGCACAGCGAAACCTCAGGGAACCCGATTGATATGGACAAAGTTGGAGGAGCGGGTGAAATGGGCATGAATGTCGTTCAAAGCAAAGAAACGCAGCACTCTGATGGTAAAGAAGGGTAAGATCGACAAGGCATTAAAGCATTAGCATAAACAGGAAATGACACCAAAAATAATTGATAAGGAGATTAGATATTTTGGGAAGTGGTATGATGGAACCCTGCGAGATACAGAGAACTCACGGAAAGCAGTACAGCAACTACATGAGCGCTTTGCGAAAGTAAAAAAGTGTCATTTACTTGGACGATATGAAACATTTCCAGTATGGAGGGATGCCACGGTTAACATGGTCGATGCTAATGTGAACGATATGCTGATGAGCCGAATTGAAGAGAAAGAGATGGAGCGAACGGGAAACAGGTTCTTGGGAACGTGGCGAGGAGAAACGCCAAGTTTCCCATCCATAGGGTTGTGCGGTAGATGTAGAAGCATACAGTCATCGATCGTGGAGGAGAGCGAAGTAACAAACGTCCGGGATCAAATTCAACTGCAAGACTCATCAAACAAGAAGGTCCAGAGTGCTGTAATATAACTGAGAAGTAGCAAGAAGTGGTCAATAAAACAGGGCATAGAAGAGGGAAGGAGCAGAACGCGCCACAACGAGCTGGTGGGAGCTGCTGCGCAGGGCCACCATAGTTGTGATTTTACTGGGAGATATCGGTTGTCGGAAGCAGGCCGACGACAGAGAAGAGCACTTATACAGAAAGAAGTGCGGGCCAGTGAGGAAGAAAAGAGAGACAGCAAAGGCACTACTTATGTGGAATTCTTCTAAGAATCGTCTGCCACGTGCCATCGAGAAACAGCAGCATCGCATAACATTTATCAACTTTGTCAAAGTATGTGAGAAAAATTGAATTGAATTGAAACGTTGGAATTTTAGCATCGGCAGGAAATGGTGGACCTCAAACACAACTGCAGTTCCCACACGAAATCTGCCTTGCAAATCTGCGACCAGATCTTGCAGTATGGTGAAAAAGAAGTAAGCGAGTTATCATGAGAATTAACTGTGCCGAGGGAGACGCTGGTCAAGGCGGCGAACGAAAGAAAAAGAGCCAAGTACAAAGATCTAAATAAAGAGTGTGAGGAAGCCGGATGCCGAAGATTCGTTTGCAGATCTGTCTCGGACATGCGGGATGTTGGAAATTACAAGGAAAGACCCGAGATCAATACACCATGCAAGGAATCGGTGGAATAGTACGAAAGCCCCAATATGACTTCAACATTTGAATTTACACAATTTCAACTTCAAATACTAAAATTTCAAATTCAACATTGGTAATTTCAACTTCAAGTTTTGAAATTACAAGAGTTAAAATTTTAACTTTAAGTTTGCCCATCTGCGTTAGAAACTCGAAACATTCTTCTCTACTTTTGGTGCATTTTCCTAGCATTACTTTGCCAGAAAACGAGGCATCAGCTTGTAGAGAATATGCCTCTTGCAGTTCATTGGACCAACTTGTAGCAAGTTCCTTTAGGAGTGGCTTCAGTGACGTCTTCATGGAAGAGTAAGTCGGGCGTTCGCGAGTACTTGTATGCTCACATGTCGCATTAAAAGACGCATTTGAGGTATTTTGCCTTTTGGATTCTTTCTCCTGTGCACTTGGTAATAACTTTCCCCAGCCTAGGACTGAAGTAGAGGTTGTTAAGTATTCATATCAGGGATATGAACTGAGGAGTAAGATAGAGCTTGAGAGTGAGTAGTCACATCCGAGCTAAGAGATTTTTTTGTCATAAAAAGTACCATCACTGGAATCTAGGCAAGAAGAACTTTGTTCTGAAAGTGTGGTGCTCTATGAGTGCCATGTAAGGCATGTGGTTCACGGCACGGCATAGGTTTGTACTTAGTGTTTCGGTGACGCTATTAAGTTATCACGATTCTCTTGCTTTCTTTGAAGTTGAAAGTAAAGTTGCAACTTCAAAGCTTGAAGTTCAAATTTCCAATCTTGAAATTTCAAAAGTTGAAATTTCAAATCTTGAACTGTCAAAACTTGCAGTTGAAATTACTAATCTTGAAATTTCGAAACTTGAAGGTGAAATTTCCAATCTTGAACTTTTTATTCTTGAAGTTGAAATTTCTAATGTTGAAATTTCAAAACTTCGTGATATGTAGATTTATTTTATATATTTCTTTAAAATCTTCCAATACATTTAGAGACATCAGTGTATTTATTTTTCCTATATTTGATCTATTTTATTTCAAACTGTTTGATCGGTGTGTGGAGGTTGATGAGGGGGATGTTAAAATGTAAAGGTAAATATATCTTTATGTTTTAGCTGTCGTGGCTGGGACAGAAATTTATTGCAATTGTAATTGTGAAAGCACAGAATGTTTTTTTCCTGGCACAATTGGTTTTCGCATGTGAATATGTTTCTAGAAATGATACCTGAATTTAATATTCGGTTTTGTAAGGGTTTATCTGTAAAGTACGTGCGTGGGGAGGGGAGGGGTGTTGGGCGTAAGCTAATGTTATGGTGGAGGGGTGACGTAACAAATTCAGCAACAACAAGGGGAAGAGAGGGGGTAAAGGAATATACAAGTTTTAGATGCGTAGTTTAGACATGCCCCCTAATTGAGAGAAAACTGTGACGTTTTTCATCTTTGTATTTCAATTTCTCTTCAACTCTTGATTCTTACAAGTTATCTTTGGTCACATTTTTAAATGTGTGATTAAATGACCAAACCGTCTTTGCAAAACGCTTAATGCCACACGAATGAATACGTAAACATCACTTTAAAATGGAATTGAATTAAAACAGATGTTAGTTTCATGCTGAAGAAGAAAAGATGGTTGTGATACTTTGCATTTCATTTGGCACTTAAACTAAATATGCCTGACATTTGTATATTATTCAGACTTAGGACAAATAGGTTCATTTTGCATCAACAGTATCTTGTTGGTTATCGATACATAAACCCCGTGTACCGGGAATTTCCGAAAAGAAACTCTCGGTATCCACCTCACCTTCTCTTAACCATTTTTCCGGTTAATTGACACTTTTAGATCGGACACGGTTTGTTGAGATTATGACTGAAGTGTAATGGCCTCTGACAATGGACTGGTCCATGGTAGCCCTTTTCTCTGGCGTTCACAGGTTTACCAGCAATTGTATTCTTAGGCAGCCATATTGAAAAATTTCTAAGCAAGGGCATTCCTTTTCATATGATGAATTCCTGGATTTGTCCAAAAATATCAACACGAAAGTTCATCGAAAAAAAATAAATTAAAAAATAATGAATAAAAATGCTATTTCTTTACAATATGTCTTTTTCTTTCCTCAAGGAAACTTGCGAAGTCGACATTAGTGTTGATTCCACTCTTTGGTGTCCCCTACATTGTATTCCTCGGCCTACCGGATATGCTGAATGAGAAGCTCGAGATCGCCAAACTTTACTTTGAGATTTTCTTCAGTTCAGTTCAGGTAAGAGAAATTATTAGCTAATTAATTCGCTAATAAAATAACTTTCTAAGTCGTTTTTTAAGTGCACATGATACATATGTTTGTACATGTTCATGTTCCAGGGTAAGTTTACTTCCGGGGCAGGTATATTAAATATAAATATACTTGTCCTTACCGACCACGAGCAAGTATATTTACCCTGAAAATTTTCAGGTTGAGTAGCTTCACTCTCAGTGCTACCACGCAAAACATTAAAGATACCTTGAAACTTATTCAAAGACAATTTCATTGTATCCAGAAGTCATTGTGTAATTTTCGTTATCACTCTTGTTTGCAATGTCTGCAAAGTGGAAATGAAAAATAAAATAACTTAACTGGTTTTCGTTGAAGAATTTCGATGTTGAGTTATGATGTAGAATTTCTATGGTGTATTTGTTGTCAATAATTTCCTTTTTGTAGTTTTGAACAATGTTATTGTGGAGTGATTTTTAATCGCTTTATAAGTACAAAATTGTAACTTAAGTAATGTTTAGTGCATCATGTTTTATAACCATTTACATAGTCCTGAGCTGTCTTTTTTCATTTCGTGTTATCTCTGTAATACTTAACGTGGAAAAATTCGGGCAAATATAATGACCTTGAAATATTTAGGGCATGTATGCTTGCCCTAGTTGCTCAGTCTGCTTAACATTTAGTTTACTTGCTCTAAAATTAAGATTTGTTCTGTAATATATATGGGAACCGGAGCATCAGTTCAACTCGAAAATGGTACCCCCTGGCAAATCAGACCATTTTTCTGTCGCCAAGCCGTACTTGCCTTCCAATATGAAGAACCCACAGAAAACGAAATAACAAAGGTGACTCCTATTGCTGGACCAGGTCTTATTTTTGGAGTTCCACTTCTTTATATATATATATTTAATATATAACGCAACAAATATATGAGGTAAATAGAAATACTCAGATAGCTTTAACTCAGTTAATTACACATTTTTGGAAAGAAAATAACGCAACATTTTATTTTGCTCATTTTTTTTCAACTGCATTTTATCTCATTACGGTTCATTGAACATACAACATAACGCTTGAATTTATCCTGTGTCCAGTTTTAATATCGCGTCTGTCCTTCACCTGCTTCTTGAATTGCGGGTAATCTACGCCCCATTGAGGTGATCATATCTTGAATGTTGTATTGTGGAATGTTGCGCCACTCTTCCACCAGCGCGTGACGCAACTGAGGCAGTGTCGGGGGTGCGAGATTGCGTGAGCGTACGGCTTTAAGGAGCATGTCCCATGCGTGCTTAATGGGCGATAAATCAGGTGAAAATGCAGGCCAGCGTAAAATCCGTACATTTTGCGTCGGTAGATACTCTTGTGTCGCGCGGTCTGAGTGCACAAGCGCGTTATCTTGTTGAAGAATAAACCCATGCTGTAGGACGAATGGAACTGCACTTGCCTCCAGAATAACCTCGCGATAGCTGTCAGCATTGACAATACCTGGTCTGAACCGGATCTCACTACGGTGTGCAAATGCTATTCCAGCCCAAACACTTACACTTTCACCACCGCAACGGTCTCTTTCTTGCACGCAGGCGTCGGCGTATCGCTCATTCGAATGTGGCCATACTCGCATCCTTCCGTGGGCGTAATTGAGGCAAAAAAGCGATTCGTCAGTGAATAACAAATTATTCCATTGTCGCTGAGTCCAATGAATGTGAATATTACCCATTGCACACGACGAAGCCGTTTAGCGCGTGTTAACAGTAATCATCGATACGTAGATCGTAGCAATGGAGACTATTTCTCATAACCTGAGCACTTATGTGATTATTTCGTGTCCCGGATGTTCGCCTATCAGTCACAGTTTGTGGCAGAAACCGATCTCTCACGTGTGATAAGACACATTTGTCGGTCCAGTCGTGGAGTGGTTACCGGTGGTCTAGCTGGTCCGCGATCGACCCAGTATGCAAACGTTCTTAGCCGCAAAACTGTTGACCTATTGACACCTATTGTCTACCTACGTCTGACGCAGATCTTCCACTTTCGAACATCCCGACCGCGCTCGCACTGAATATTTGTCAGTCTAGCCAGACGTTCAGTGCACACTTCACAAAAATCCAAGCAAATTGACTTTTTCCTAGCTGTGATACGAGAATCGCATAAATTAAATGTCCATAAATTATACAGAGAAGCCACCGCATGCTTTTTATGTATTGGTTCCATGTGGCCTTGACCTCTGTTAATACGGAGTACTACAGCAAGTGAATCACACAAAGTACTCATGTCCATATGGGCTAAATTTAGACATTCAGTACATTATTTAGTGCGTGGGCTTGCTCATGGCAGCAAGCTCTATCGTGTAAACAGAAAGTTTTTATGATATTTATGATCCATCCATCGCCACGCAGCAAGCCAGCAGCGAGTCCGTCCTATTTTTCCGTGAGCACAGATATGCTAATCAGACCACATGAAAGAGATTAACCGATAAGTGTCTCAACTGGATGCCAGACCAGTTGCTTAAAGCCATTAAAAGTGGGAGAAAAGCGTTATTTTCAATGAAAATTATTTCCTTGAGCATTGCATCGCTCAGTTCCTGACGCATATTTATTTCTTAAGCAATCTTTAATTATATGTTGCATTGAATAGCTTAAATCTTAATTTCAAATGGCGGATATAAACTGGCAAACAGAAGAAGTGAACAAGCTTATAGAATCATACGAAGAAGGGAGTGCCTCTGGAATATTTAGCTTAAAGACTACGAAGATAAAGTAAAAAGAAACAGTGAAATAAAGAAAGTGTTTAAAAGTTCCCGAATGAGGCACGAGAATGCGCTACGAGTAGATCTTCCGTTTATCCATTCACGGACCCATATTCTGCGTCTTTTGGATCTGTTCTTTGTTTACCGAAACTGCAAAAATGGCAATGACATTTTTTAATTTAAACGTTTTTTCCCGTCTCCAGATAATAAGTAAATAACTCCCATCCTTCCAATGTGAATTTTAAAAAGCGACCCCGAGGTAAGTAGGTCAGCTTTGCCCTTAAAATGTCGTTATGTGGTAATCAAGGCATTCGGTGCTGCACTGTGTAAACTCTCTGAATTTCGATGCAAAGCGGGCCTACGTTGCTGGACACAACAATAACCCCCATAATTTTTGTTGCGCTTTTAAATTGGTTGAGTATATAAGCAACGATACCCCTAATTAAAACCACCTCCGGGATCAATCAAAAATGGTCTTAATGAAGAGACGACTCTTAATGACACCGGGACCGCGGTCTTAATTGATTTACAGGTGGTTTTACCGGGAGGTCCTTCTGTATATAAGTTGCTGTAAGAGAAGATTATAACACTGCAATCTGGCCCGAAAATAACCTTCCTTCTCCCAGCCCCTCACCTCCAAGTTTACAGTGTGTCCACTGAACCTCTCAGCCTTGAGTAAAATACATTTTATCAAGTTCTGGAGCGAGAACCCAGTTTCAAACCACTTATTATCTGCATGATATTTTGGAATAATGAAAACAAAGTCTGTGAGCAAACATTCAGCAATAGCTTTTTTTTTGGGGGGGGGGAGAGGGGATAGGATATAGAGATAAAGGCCATTGGTTTAAATTTATTCAATGTGTTTTGTGTTCTTTTGAAGGGCTTGTTAGTAGCAATATTATTCTGCTTCCTCAACGAAGAAGTGAAAAACGAAATTAAGAAATGGTGGCATCGCTTACGAGTGCGGCATGGCCACTTCAACAGAGGGGGCTCGCAACGCAACCATTCTACGTGGAACACGTCAGTCACCTTTGTGGCCCGTAACGGTATTCGACCGTCCATCCAATCGAATGGATCCGAAGATGGCCGTGCCTTCAAAGGTTGGTAACCCGTTTAGCTGATATATGTTGGCACTTAATAATATTATGGGTAATTTGCATATTTGCATATTAGCGATTTGATACTTATAAGCTTATCTCATTTGAAAATATATTTGACAGGTACACTTCACATTTAAATATAATGTGTTTCCTTGTAGATTCAGACTATCGGTTTGCTCTCACTATAATAATAATAACAATAATAATAATAATACACTAATAATTATAATAATGATAATAATGAATTTAACGTTGTCTTCACCGCAGGGGAAACAACCGTTATTACCCATAATGCACCACCACAGCTCAGTAACGGGAAAATAGTCAAACAAGAAACCGAGAAAGAACACAGACGGGAGGAAAATACTACTCTCCTAAACGACCTCTGTATCCACAATGACCTTCACACATCAAATGTCAAACAATCAAACGTAACTGGTGATATGGCTGTAAATGACGTCACAGAAAACGGGTTCGGAAATGAAATGAATCTCATGCAAGTTGACATAAAGAGTTCTGAAAATAAACACAACAGCGTTGAAGATATTGTAAATACCAGCACTGAAGTTAAATCTAAGGATGACTTACTTCTACAAACGCTCGACCAAAGCCAGCATGAAAGCACCGAACCTCCAAAATATGACAAGCTTCTCTTGGACAAGGGTACACACTGGGATGAAAACGAACCGCTTATATCTACGATGGTACCCAGCCACGTGGAGCATTAGCATTTCACTTCAGCAAATATTTTACTGTCATACTTTCTATCTCTATTTATTATAAATACTTAATCTATGATCTGTCGTTATTTTGAACAGTTTATTGGTTCAAATACCGGGTGTATTCACTATCCAGGTGTGGATCATTTACTTTACGACGCCTTCTCCATCTGCATAGCTTTTTAGCATGATGTACTTATTGCCCTTGTTGGGACAAATCGTTGCATAAGTTAATTACAAAGCAAGTGACAGTTGTTTTCACGGGTAGTTCCTGGGTGTGGTAGGGGGCGGGGGCATTTACATACAAATTGGTTACCATGCGCAGACGTGACTTCGTAAAACGACCCCTAAACGCGGAGGGCTAAGTTTGAAATAAACCCCATTTTTAACCAATTTAAACCCCATTTTTAACCAATTTCGGAGTGCAATTCCGAAAGACATAAATGATAATAATTAAGTGGAACATGGGGGTAGTTTCGGGGTTTTAGTGTTTAGAAAATTACCCCCTTTTAACGTGTTTTTTGAGGGGCACGCATGGTAACACATATAATAACAAGTTGAACATGGGGATAGTTTCAGGACCCGAAAGCGCAACCAAAAATTCATTTGTGTAATCGGGTATTAAAATACTCGAAATGAAGTGAAAGATCATACATTCTGTTTTCTTAGTTGAAACTTCTGTTGGTACGCGGATCTTTGTGTTCTAGTCTGTAGTGTGTTGTACCGCACTGCGTTTATGTAGCTACTTGTACATTTACGACTACCCTATGGATGTTGCCGAAATACTTGGATGCGTCGAGGAAACAATAGTTTCCATATACAGATGCCATTTGATTAACAAATGCATACTGCGTTAATTACGTTTTTACACAAACTGAGAACGTACAATATCCAATGGGTAATTAAACAACCGGTGATGAAGTAATCAGCGTGAAAATACAAATAAACTCGGTGTTGTGTGTGCAGTTAGACAGTCCTGTCTTTGTTGGTTAATTTATGGGAGGGGGTGGGGGTGTTTCTTCAGGAGTGTATGATGGCATGCGATGAGGGTTTAGGAGGCATGTAAACTGACGATCCAATTGGCCGATCCAGGAGGAGATCTACGCATATGGTCCAATCAAAGAGAGAGCTCCTCACTCTGAAAGACACAAATGTAACCCCGTCCATATTCCCATGATTCAAAAATAGGGGATTGGGGAGGAACATTTAAGTTCCGCAGTCCCTTCCCACTGAATCGCAGTACGGGAATGTGGGATCCGCGGTGCTTGAGTATGGTTTCGCGGTACTGGAGTATGGAGCTCGCGACACTGGAGTATCGATTTCGTGTTACCAGAGTATTGGATCCACGGTACTTGAGTATAGGGTCCGCGGTACTGAAGTTTGGGGTCCTTGGTACTGGATCCGCGGTACTAGGGTATGAGATCCGAGGCACTGGAGTATGGGGTCCTAAGTACTTGATCCGCGGTACTGGGGTATGGGGTCCTCGGCACTGAGTCCGCAGTATCGGGTCGGTGTTTTATCTCAGTATTCTTAGATTTACCAATCATAACTTTAACTGTCATTCAATATTTTTGTATTTCCTAATTCAATGCAGTGTTAGATTCTTTCAAAATTTTATTTCTTTAAAACTGAAATTTAAAGTTCAGAGGCTTAAACTATTGTGGATCACACGAGTCTACAGGGTAAAATAAAAGAAGAGTCATTCAACAATTGCAGTATGCAGTGTCGTTTAAAAATAAAACCACATTTGAAATAGTTCTAAATTTAAAGGTTTCAATTGATTGGTTTCAGATAGTCACAAGAAATTCAGAAATATAAGGAGATATTTATGTGCATGGATTATCCCTATTTATCCGTATCTTGTTAAATAGTTACCAATAACTATGCTAGATATAAAGATGTGACAATAAAAATTTATTCCTTTCCAAAACTGAAGTGAATTAAGAGCTCTTTAAATATTTAAAAGTATTATAAATGTCCAAATGGAGCGGTACTTATTCAGAAATAACCTCAGTTATTTATTGATTTTTGCGGGTCTTGTTTGTAACAGGTTGCCGAAATATCTAGTCCAAGAGATGTCAAGTGCCCTTCGAGTTCGTTATTTTCCTTTATCAAATTTTTTTTGAAACTAAGTGAACACGTCTCCAAGCATATTCTAATCTACTACTTATTAGCGAATACATGTGAAAGGCCGATCTGTCATTGGGTAAGGAGCCACTAGTGCAATTAGACGTCTCACCCTAATCGGTTTTAAAAATTGATGAAGAGAAACTTTGATGTTTGCTGATGATTGTTGGTGCCAGTTTAAGACCCGGGCTTTTGATTCTGTTTTAAGCCCTTTTTTAGCCAATAGTACATTGAAAACACATCAGATATTGAACTGGTCAATGATAGACAGCTGTTGTTAACGACAGTCACTCAAAACACAGCTGTCATTAACGACAGTCAGTCAAAACACAGCTGCCACTTACAGGATTCAATTAAAATAAGATTGATATATATATGTGTGTGTTTCCAGTTTTAGTTTTTTGTCATTATGATTTTCTCTGTACAGGAATAATCTAATATTTTTACACGTGTAAGAAAATAACATCAAGGACACAATCCTTTCCACACTAGTCATATTTTATCTTTACGTGGATATATTATAGACCGTTCATTTGATAAGTAAGCAGTATAATTGTATTTGTATAATAACATTGTATAATAATCACGTAAGTAAAACCCTTGTAAATATTTTCGTAAAATAAAGTCTTGTTAGACCTGTGATGTTATCTTTATAGTTTCCTGCTATATCATACGTTTGTTTTGTTGGACTTTTTGTAGTTGTATCTTCTTTTCAGGACGTGTGTTATTTTGTCAATAAAAGATTATTGAAAAAAATAATAAGTTTCATTTACTTGATCACCTTTTAATGAGTGAACGATTATTGCTCTTTCTGTGTCTCGCGATCCACTCAACATTTTGCTTTTACTGTACCCAGCTGCAGATCCAGAATAATGGAAGATCACAACACTGAATGTGGCAGGCAATCGTATGCCTTGTATTTCTGAAGGTGAGAAGAGGCGGGACCTCCTCATATTTTTCTGTTTCTAGTTTCTGTTGGGTGTCACCATTTACTTTTCTTTCCCCTTTTCTTTTCACATGTTTCAGTTTTTCAATTCAACATCATTATATTATTCATAGAATAAAATAATTGTTTCAAAATTGCTTCGATCTTCTTCAAAACATTTGGACTGGTACTTCAGTTTTTTTCATCAGCTTATGCAAAGTATGTTTGATAAGCATCAAATCTTTCGTGGATTTTATTTTAAAAAAATTTTTAAGCTCGGGAGTAACACATATTTTGTGAAGTCGCGCACCCTGTAAAACCCCCACCCAAGCGCCCAGACAGTGAAACACCAGAACAATTCACTAAGAACCTTTTTTTCAGTTTAGCTACGCAAGTAAAAATAGTTTTGTTTCTCATCCCAATTTTTAAAAAAAAGTTGCTGCTTTGAAGCTCTTGAAGTCTCCTCTATGAAAAGGGCCAGCACAAAATTTTAGTTTAAACTTCTGTTTGGTTTAAACTTTTTAAATGAGTTTACCTTGCACTTTTTACGCCTTCCTAATAGATCGTTTTTACATCAAAATTTTATACATCCAACGATTTTTTTATTCTGGGAGGAATGTAAACAGGGTTGAGGGGTGCATATAGGGGGTGAGATTGTACTCTCACCAAGCTTAGAGAGGCGAGATAGGTATCTGGGAACTGCTTCTAGGTCCCACTGAGCCACGTCGGAGTGAGACTTGCTTGTACGAGGGGGAGAAGAACGAATGGCTAGAGTAGATCCAAATGGGTGAAATGAAAAACAACATCTTCCGTGGTTCAAAACAAATCTATTTTGACAAATATCACAAAATAATATATATTTAAGTCGACAGGGTTGCAAAACTTGCCACTACCTTATTTAGTGGAGTTGGAATTTAGCATTTTGTTGTTACCAGTTACGATTTACCAATTCTATCTCCTCTCCCTCGTAGTGCGCCTGATGAGATTGCAGAGGGCCTCGTCTTCGCCACTGTCATAGCCAGAGACTTCTGACCTCCCCTGCTTCCGATGTTCCAGCGAAAATCTGTTCCTCAGCAGCCATCCAGCAGTGCCCAATCCCTTTCCGAGCATTTGCAAACTGGAATCCTAAAAGTTTCGGAGGCATTTATTGCCCCGATGTAAACAAACAGAAAATGGCGGAAAATATTAGTTAAAAAATTGGCGATTTTTTAAAGTTCTTAGTAGGGTAAAAGTGGGGCTCCGAAAACAGGAAGTGACGTCATTGTTTTCGAATTCGCATGGGTATTTTGAAACAGGTAATCGAAAGAGCGCGCGCCCGTTCAATGACGTCATGATGACGTCATGATGACGTCATGATGACGTCATCATTATGACGTTATAATGACGTCATCGTGACGTTATCATGACGTCATCATGATGTTATGGCATATTAAGACAGTTCTAAGCAGGATAACCCTAAGTCGCCTGTCAATCATCATGACGTCATTAGTCACGTGACCTGTCAATCATCATTGGTCACATGACCTGTCAATCATGTGTGATGTGATTCCAACCGCATATGAGGAATATTTTCCTGCTCATTAACCTTCTGGCCTGAATGGCTCAGTTGGTAGAGCAGAGGACCCGTAAGCGGACCCATGATCTGAAGGTCGGTGGATCGAACCCGCCCTCGGGCATCACTTTCATGTCATGGGTCCTCAATCTTAGAACACCCCCGGCTCCTCAATCTTAGAAGACCCCCCCCCCCCATGATTAAGACATGACATGAAACGAACACCCCCCCCCAGGACCAAGACATGACATGAATCGGACCCCCCCCAGGACCAAGACATGACATGTATCGGACCCCCCCAGGACCAAGACATGACATGTATCGGCCCCCCCCCCAGACCAAGACATGGCATGTATCGGACATAGTCATATAGCTATATGACTATGTAATTGCTATGTGAACATAATTAGTTTCAAGTATGTATGTCGTTATCAGATCGTTCAACAGACAAGCCGTGATAGCTCACTTGGCAAAGCAAACGGCTAACAACCCGAGAGTCCCGGGATCGATGCCACATCGGGGCAAACTTTTTTTTTGGTTTTTTGTTCACTTTTATGACTCTGTGACATTTTGTGACAACATGTGGCTGTGACATCATGTGACTCTGTGACATTATGTGATTGTGACATTTTTTTAAAAAAATTATTATTATTATTATGATAATATTTAATAAGTCATATTTCAATGGTTTCCCATTACAGTAACCACACACACACACACAGCATAAGTACATGTGTACAGAGTGTGGGGAAAACCGATTGATAAATTTTAGAGTGCACTCGTTCAGAGCGTGGAGGAAACCGATCGATAAAATTTCAGAGTGCTCTCGTTCAGACCGTGGGAACGATCGATAAATTTGAAAACATCAAAGGCCTAGACCATGGGAACGATCAATAAATTTCAGAGTGCACTAATTCAGACAGTGGGAACGATCGATAAATTTGAAAACATCAAAGGCCTAGACCGTGGGAACGATCAATAAATTTGAGAAGGAATGGGATTTTCCCCAACTCTATGTTTTATGTTATAGTAGTTTGGAAATGACACTTCTAAAGCACATTTAACAAATGTAGTTTTTTGATAACATATACTATATAAAATAAGTTTGAACGTTTTAGCATGCTACTTATTTGAATATTCTAAAGTCATAGTAGTGGAAAAATGGTGGTTCTAGACCAACTTTAACAAATTTAGTTTTTAGCATCATATGATATATAAAATAAGTTTGAACATTTTAGCATGCTACTTATTTGAATATTCTAAAGTCATAGTAGTGGAAAAATGGTGGTTCTAGACCAACTTTAACAAATTTAGTTTTTAGCATCATATGATATATAAAATAAGTTTGAACATTTTAGCATGCTACTTATTTGAATATTCTAAAGTCATAGTAGTGGAAAATGGTGGTTCTAGACCAACTTTAACAATTTTGTTTTTTGACAAAATATGATGTATAAAATAAGTTTGAACATTTTACCATGGTGTAGTAGGGTAAAAATAAGGGTTCTAGACCAACTTGAACAAATTTTGTTTTTTGACAACATATGATGTATAAAATAAGTTTGAACATTTAACATGGTGTAGTAAGGTCAAAATCAGGGTTCTAAACCAACTTTAACAAATTTAGTTTTTTACACGTTTCAGACGATTCTACCACTTGGTTGATTGGTTGATTGTTGGAAAATGGGAAGTGAAAATGTGGATAGTTATGTAGGAAAACTGCGCCCATTCAAAAGACGTGTTCGAATGGCAAGCCCATTTTAAAGACGTGTTCGAATGGCAAGCCCATTTTAAAGACGTGTTCGAATGGCAAGCCCATTCAAAACACGTGTTCGAATGGCAAGCCCATTCAAAACACGTGTTCGAATAATTTTTGAAAGATATTACGTCGTGGTATTGTTCAAAAAATTGTTCAACACGTTCAACATGTTCAACATGTTCAACATGTTCAACAAGTTCAACAAGTTCAACATGTTCAACATGTTCAACTTGTTCAACATTTGTTCGAAATCTTACAATTGGCTGCACTGTCGCATATGGTAAAGTTATTTCTAAACATTTTAGGACATAGTGTGTCCAACCTCGAGTGTGACAGCTCCCTATAGAGCATAAAAGGTACCTACCCTCAGACATAACGCACATTCTGTATCAAGATACTGAAGAGTGAACAGGTCTGCAGTGAGTGAACAACAACTACCATCTATGGCAATGCCTGCAGAAAATTTTATGCAAAGCCGATTTTATAGCAGAGACAATACCTACAGCAAAGTCTAAGGCAATGCCCATGGTAAAGTCTAAGGCGAAGTCACGTCAGCAGCGTCAAAAGCGACCACATCTTAGAAAGATAAAAAGAGATGAGTTACCAACTATAACGCGCCGTGTAAAATGCGAAAAAATACGACAGAGCCTAATATGAAGCGAGAACCGGAGCGTAAAGCTGATACCACTATGAAGAAGATGCGTGTAGACGATTCACCGGTTATGATACCCATTAATGGAGAAACATATATTAAATTGGTGAATTATCAACAGAAAGTGATGGTTAACATTCGTAAATATATTGCGAATCATGCATCTGGGAGGTTATATCCTACCAAGAAGGGAATTTTGTTGTCATTGAAAGACTGGCACATGTTGAAGAAGCAAATGACGTCAGTGGATCTCATGCTTCAGAAAATGGATCTGTATAAATGCAGTGACTGTCAGAAGATGGTTGAGTAGACAGCGAGATGACTGTATACAGTTTTAACAGCATGACGAGCTTAGTGGATGCTATGATTTCATCACAGTGCAGAAGATTGGACCGACGGTTTTGAAGCTTGACAAGAACTTAGCTTTGACTCATATGGACATATACATTTGATGTGTAGTTCAAATTAAATTGTCTTCATATGTAGACTATGAAATTAACTTTATCTATGTTCATGTGAAGTCAGTTGTTATAAAATTTTAAATTAAGTTCTTCTGCACATGTATTAACATAATATGTATTTGAAATAGTTTTGTTTTTATCATAATTGTACATATTTGTAATGTTCAATAAAAACACATATGATGCTTTTCAACTTTTTATTTTTCTCATACAATACTTGGATATAATACATAATAAAACAATACTTGGATATAATACATAATAAAACAATACTTGAATATAATACATAATAATACAATTCTTGAATATAATACATAATAATACAAAATTAACTATAATACCCAATATATGATATATGGTTTACGGGTCAATTAAAACCTTGTCAGGAACCTTACGACTTTATATGTTGCAAAGCAAGACATATATTACACAACGCTTAAGTTAATAAAATATTACAACATTTATGAAGTCTTTATTATAAAGTTTAGTCAAATAAGTCTATTTTTCTGCATCTGTTTCACTCTGTTCACTGTCCATGCCACTTTTGTTGTCACTGCTACCATCCTCCTCCTCCATATCTAGTAGCTCTTCAAAGAATGCATAGTTTTTCCTTATAGCCGCCTTTAATGCCTTTGAATATTTATAATGTTTTTCATCAACAAAGTAATTAAAGTCCTCTAAAATCTTTTGATAATGTTTGCTTTGTTGTAGACGCTGGGTATAGCTGAACAGTCTCATAAACAGTTGTTTTAGTCCATGCTTATGAATGGGTCGAAGGTCATAACTTGCTATTTCACGCGCATCTTCAAGTCCTTGTTCTTCATATTCTGAAACCTTTTCTTGAAATATGTTATCATAGTCATCGTAGACGTCTTGAACCATATCATGCCAAACAGAGTCTATTTCTGACTCACTTTCAGAGTCTGTTTCTGACTCACTTTCAGAACTCCCGTCATCAGCATCCTCACCACACTGCTCCATATATTTGAGCAAAGCTTCTTCGCTGTTGTACAATGCACCACATTCTGTACAAGCATGTGCATTCTTTTCAGCTATGTTGACGCTTTGACTTTCCATAGAAGACTCATCTAAAGTTTCCGTGAAAGGTAGTTTTACATGGTTTTCCATATCCGATTCTTCATTCACTTCTGAAGCGTGAGCAACCTCTAAGTGTCTCTTAAGACTTTGCGGCCAATTGTAAGATTTCGAACAAATGTTGCATTTATAGATCCTTTCGGTTCAACCTACACTATTCAAATGATGAGAAAGTCTTTAAACATAGCTTTATATACAACTTGTTGAACATGTTGAACAACATGTTGAACAACAACATGTTGAACATGTTGAACAACTTGTTGAACATCTTGAACATGTTGAACAAGTTGAACATGTTGAACATGTTGAACTTGTTGAACATGTTGAACATGTTGAACTTGTTGAACATGTTGAACATGTTGAACATGTTGAACGTGTTGAACATGTTGAACAATTTGTTGAACAATACCACGACGTAATATCTTTCAAAAATTATTCGAACACGTGTTTTGAATGGGCTTGCCATTCAAACACGTGTTTTGAATGGGCTTGCCATTCGAACACGTCTTTAAAATGGGCTTGCCATTCGAACACGTCTTTAAAATGGGCTTGCCATTCGAACACGTCTTTTGAATGGGCGCAGTTTTCCTACATAACTATCCACATTTTCACTTCCCATTTTCCAACAATCAACCAATCAACCAAGTGGTAGAATCGTCTGAAACGTGTAAAAAACTAAATTTGTTAAAGTTGGTTTAGAACCCTGATTTTGACCTTACTACACCATGGTAAAATGTTCAAACTTATTTTATACATCATATGTTGTCAAAAAACAAAATTTGTTCAAGTTGGTCTAGAACCCTTATTTTTACCCTACTACACCATGGTAAAATGTTCAAACTTATTTTATACATCATATTTTGTCAAAAAACAAAATTTGTTAAAGTTGGTCTAGAACCACCATTTTCCACTACTATGACTTTAGAATATTCAAATAAGTAGCATGCTTAAATGTTCAAACTTATTTTATATATCATATGGTGTTAAAACTAAATTTGTTAAAGTTGGACTAGAACCACCATTTTTCCACTACTATAACTTTAGAATATTCAAATAAGTAGCATGCTAAAATGTTCAAACTTATTTTATATATCATATGATGCTAAAAACTAAATTTGTTAAAGTTGGTCTAGAACCACCATTTTTCCACTACTATGACTTTAGAATATTCAAATAAGTAGCATGCTAAAACGTTCAAGCTTATTTTATATAGTATATGTTATCAAAAAACTACATTTGTTAAATGTGCTTTAGAAGTGTCATTTCCAAACTACTATAACATAAAACATAGAGTTGGGGAAAATCCCATTCCTTCTCAAATTTATTGATCGTTCCCACGGTCTAGGCCTTTGATGTTTTCAAATTTATCGATCGTTCCCACGGTCTGAACGAGAGCACTCTGAAATTTTATCGATCGGTTTCCTCCACGCTCTGAACGAGTGCACTCTAAAATTTATCAATCGGTTTTCCCCACACTCTGTACACATGTACTTATGCTGTGTGTGTGTGTGTGTGGTTACTGTAATGGGAAACCATTGAAATATGACTTATTAAATATTATCATAATAATAATAATAATTTTTTTTAAAAAATGTCACAATCACATAATGTCACAGAGTCACATGATGTCACAGTCACATGTTGTCACAAAATGTCACAGAGTCATAAAAGTGAACAAAAAACCAAAAAAAAGTTTGCCCCGATGTGGCATCGATCCCGGGACTCTCAGGTTGTTAGCCGTTTGCTTTGCCAAGTGAGCTATCACGGCTTGTCTGTTGAACGATCTGATAACGACATACATACTTGAAACTAATTATGTTCACATAACAATTACATAGTCATATAGCTATATGACTATGTCCGATACATGCCATGTCTTGGTCCGGGGGGGGGGGTCCGATACATGTCATGTCTTGGTCCTGGGGGGGGGGGGTCCGATACATGTCATGTCTTGGTCCTGGGGGGGGGGTTCGTTTCATGTCATGTCTTGATCATGGGGGGGGGGGTCTTCTAAGATTGAGGACCCGGGTGTGTTCTAAGATTGAGGACCCATGACATGAAAGTGATGCCCGAGGGCGGGTTCGATCCACCGACCTTCAGATCATGGGTCCGCTTACGGGTCCTCTGCTCTACCAACTGAGCCATTCAGGCCAGAAGGTTAATGAGCAGGAAAATATTCCTCATATGCGGTTGGAATCACATCACACATGATTGACAGGTCATGTGACCAATGATGATTGACAGGTCACGTGACTAATGACGTCATGATGATTGACAGGCGACTTAGGGTTATCCTGCTTAGAACTGTCTTAATATGCCATAACATCATGATGACGTCATGATAACGTCACGATGACGTCATTATAACGTCATAATGATGACGTCATCATGACGTCATCATGACGTCATCATGACGTCATTGAACGGGCGCGCGCTCTTTCGATTACCTGTTTCAAAATACCCATGCGAATTCGAAAACAATGACGTCACTGTTTTCGGAGCCCCATGGGGCTCCGAAAACACCTCGTGACGTCATTATGACGTCACTTCCTGTTTTCGGAGCCCCACTTTTACCCTACTCTTCTTAGACATATATAACGTGGTGTAAACTTGTTGAACCATTATATTTACCGATGCAAAATCTTTATAACAAACAATAAATGTACATATAGGCGAGATGAGCGGCCACCTAGGGCAATGAAAGGGTTTGCTCTGTAAATAACCACAACTTACGATACCTTTATCCCCCGTGTAACGGAGGGATATATGTAACAACACGCCCTGTCTGTCTGTCCGTTTGTCCCAATTCCGTTTCCAGGCCATAACTCTGAAACTGCTCGACCGATTTAAAAAAAAACTTTTGCAATTACACTAGACACAGGAGGTGTGCTACGCTAAGTTTTTTCAGCTGCTGGGGAAATCCTGGCGGTTGTTTCCCCAACGGTGCTGAGAAAGTGCTGGTAAAGTGCTGAGGAAATGCTGAGGAAGTCCTGGAAAAGTGCTGAGGGAAGTACTGGAAAATACTGAGGAAGTGCTGGAAAAGTGCTGGGGAAATGTTGAGGAAGTCCTGGAAAAGTGCTGAGGAACCGTACACTGAGGATCTAGGAGGTGGGGTGAGCGTGCCTACGATTGCGTCGAGCCCGGAGCCCTGTGTGACCAGGAATGGGTAGATGGTGAAGAACAAGGAGTCTGGATAGATGAGAGAACCACGGGGATTCGAGCTGCCATGGAGTCACCCAAGATTTTTAGGCCATGATCCCAATGTTATCCCGATTTTTTCCAGATGTGTTGCAAATCCGGAAATGTCAACAGGAGTCGATAGCTATTATTGCAAGGATTGAAAGGAAATAATGAAAAAATATATGTCTACCCCATCTACTCGAGTTTACCTCTGCAGGTGCAATCTACAGAATCTCACTGAAGCTAAATGCATCTGAACATGCCTTAAATATATTTCCAAAATCCTATTTATGCGCTGCACTTAGTTTCTTAAAATATCTGTACTATAAAATTAGGAGCGTCTTTGTTATAGAATTGAGTATTTGTAGATTCTTTGCATTTTTATACACTGCAGTTTTACTCCTTTTTGCAGATATGGCATGACACGGTAAAGGCATCAAACTTCCCATGAACGAGCACCCACCTCCATGCCCCCCCCCCCGACCAAAAATGCATACTCGGCTTAAGGCCGCTCTCTCCTTCCATATCCAGCCCTACTCATATAAAATCAAGAATATAACCTTTAAAATAAAATATAGACAAGAAATGGATTTTCAAGGGGTGGTGAAAAGGAGACCTGGCAGTAAAACTGGCAGCTTTTATGGGCGAGGGTGGGGGGGGGGAGAAGATCCACGGCCGTGCAATACACCGGGTACACTACATAAATTTTTGCGATGAACATACAATAGCCATGTTCTATGACGCGGTTCTGTGTTCTGCACACTCAATGTGCGAAACAGGATTGTCCAGCAAAAAGAGATCACAAAGGCTCTTTCCCATTGTTCATTTCTGGCGTAGTTTGGGACTTTTTAGCTCTGACAGCCCTACCTTGAAGTGAATGTGTGTTTATTACACTTGGGGATTTTCAATCCCCTAGTTTATTGCTTTCGTACGACTCGGTAAGGTATTTCCGTATGTTTCCTTTTTTCGCAAAAACCTTGTCACGCGAACTGCTCTGAGACGGCAGAGATGTAATGTAGCATGCCTAGTTGGTCCATCTCAATTTTTTTAGGAATTCATTAAAATTTTATTTGCAAAAACGGACATTGAAGTTTGAAATTCGAAAACCTTGTCACGCGAACCACTCTGAGAAGGCGAGGGTTAGAGCGACACATAATGTGGCATGTGTAGTTGGCCAAGCTGATTTTTTATAAAAATTCATTAACATTTTCTATGCAAAACTGGACATTGAAATATTGTCATTTGCGCCCATTATAAGGCAGGCAAACACTTTGATTGCGCAGTCAAGAGACCTGGTATGATAACAGCATAGGCATATTGACCGCCCAACTGTACATAATTAGAGCGATCACAGCTTGTGGGTGCATGTTGACTGCAGCGTTTCACGTTTTCCTATTTGCTAAAGAGTATCGAGTCTTCACCCTTTAGGCCTAAAAGAAATATATATTGTATATATATATTTTACTTCGTAAAAGCTTCGAATTCGCTTATCTCCACTTTTATACGGGTTTTATCGTAAAACTAAGAATCACGCAATTAGGAACTAAGACTTTTTCTAGTGGCTCGAATAGTCTCGCCCTTGGCCTCAGCCAATCAGCATCCCTGGTACCGTATTACCAAGCCTCATCCTCGTATTGCGTGCGGCACCAACCACATGCGATTTTGAGGCTGGGAAATTTTTTTCCTACCGTCAGTTTAAGGTGAATTTCTCCAAAAATACTAACATTTGTTGCATTTGATGCTCTTCAATGCATATTTCGAGGCGAAGGTTTGTCGGCTCACGTAATTTGGAGATTTTGCCTTCGTACGCGCTACTGCTAGTATTCTGAGTTTGCATCACGGGGGTTTCGTATTTTAGACGAAAAGTGTTACACGTAGATCTCCACCGTTTAGAAGTGTGGGCGTACTTTCTTACGACCCATAGCGGAGCACAGATCATTTCACATTTTCGACGTCTGTCCTGATCTCAAGCTACATGATGCACCTTGGTCACCTACAGACCGAGCTGTGTAGTTGGTGCTTCCTAGCTTGTAACTGCCTAAACACAGAGGTGTTGATTTTCAACCGTCTGGGTCTCCTACTTGCTCTGCAGACGCCAATACTTACAGCTTACTGAACTGCCTTCTGGGTTAAGTTAAGTTCGGAGTACCATCTCGGTAATCGGTTCTGGTTACCAAGGCCCATCTAGGGGTTTGGTAGCTACCAAGTAGTTACCAAGTACCAACGTACTACCAAGCCTTGGGTCAGAGCACCGAGGATCAAGCACCATCAGGGTTCTTGGTTCTTGGCGCATGACCAAGCCTGAGTGCGTCTTGGTACCGTGCTGCATCACCCCTGCGTTCACGCGTGCTCGGATGCGCCTATATAATCATTTCTGTGGCAAATAGCGTGGTTCATTACAAGTTTTCAGTGTTCTGGAACAAATGTAGTATTTTTTTTCAAACAAGTTACTTATACACTCTTATCTTTTGCTTGGTTCCAGACATGACAGAGGCCAGCCTCCACCACAGCAAGTTGAAGATCCCCCAGTTTCGGCAGCTAACCATCACTCACTCTGTGATCGGTGCATGACGGATAGAGACATATCTCTGTACGACGCTTGACAAACTTGAGAGGAGTATGCTCATCTATCCACTCAGACTGGGAAGTATTGGAGAAGGTACGCACTAAGAACATAAAACCGAGAGTGCGTCGTGTGGTTCAAACCGTGAGTGCGTCGTGTGGTTCAAACCGTGTCATCGGATATGCCAAGAGCCGGTTCACTAGCGCTTTGGCAAGTGTCCTCTCCTGTGTGTGCAGACAGAGATACAGAAACAGACTTTGACTTGCCCCGGAGGTGGAAAAAATCAAACCCATAGCAACGTCGGAGACAGTGGTGGAGTTGAACTTACCTGAGGCGGACGAGAGGGCTATTTTGGATAGAGCCTGGTCAGCCATTCACAAGGAAGCGGAGAAAAACATATCGGAGGACTCAAACCTCACATCGCCACCATCCGTTCCCGCCTCGAAGGGGCATGCTTTACCCGCCGGGTGGGAGAGTTTAGCATTCCCCACGCCCAGATTCTACTCCGTCACAAGCTCTGGATACCCCACTGCTGCCTCAATCGGCCATGCGATATCAGCTTCAGAGGCAGATCAAGGACCTTCAGGAAGCTCTGCTATCGAGACCAGAAGCGATACTGCGCCTGTCTCCCGTCCACCAGACGATCCTCCGGTGCTGTCAGTGTCCAGACCTCGCTTGGTGTTTACCTCTGCCCCGCCCACCAACAACAGGATGTAGACACTAAGGACGCCCCAGAAGCCATTACACTCTGCGAGAGTGAGTGCAAAGAGTTACCCCCGTCGAGTCAGATTTCCCTGACACAACGCGTCGATGATGACGAGGATCTCACCCCACTGGATACTTCACCCCTTGCGGCGATTCCCAAGGATAGAAAGAGGGCCATTTACAACCCCGTCTCAGGCGTAGTCGCCAAGGAGGAGCCAGGTTTAGCTTGTCCAGAGGAAGAGAGGAAGGGAGCTTGGAGGACTCAGGTGCTAAAGGTAACGCTGAAGGTGACTCTCCTGGCAGTTTTTCCCCTCAGTACAGTTTCTTCTCCACTCCACAGACCCCATACTTTCCCCGGGTAAGGGATATTGGTCTTCCAATACCTAGACGACTGGTTCCTAGCACATCGCGACCAAGTGATGGTAAGTCAGCAAACACAAGCCTTGGTCGATCAAGCATCAAAGATGGGTGGTTTTAGTGAACCTCAAGAAGTCCGAGCTAATACCAAAACAGGTAATGGTGTTTTGGGGAGAAAAATGGGACCTAAGCCCGGCAAAGGCTTACCCCTACCCGAACGGAGGGAAAGGACCCTGTCGAGCCTCAGGTCCATAAAACTAAGTTCGAAGGTGAGTCTGGCTAAGATGGAGGCCTTTCTGGGCTGTCTGGTGGCAACAGAAAAGAGACTTCTTTGCAAATGCGATGACGGCGAAGTTGCCAAGGTATGTCTCACCATACCCAGACGCACAGGCTTGGGCGATTAACTTACGAATGGCAGAGAGACGGCGTCCTGAATGCTTTCCCCGGCAAACAATCCTGCTATGGGTTGCATAGAGATTAATGTTACTCAGACCCTTACACCTACCCCTGATAGCCCCGTTGTCGCTCGAGGCCCCTTGGTTCCCTCTCGTAGCCAAGTGGGTGACTAATCCGCCGCTAAGGCTACCTTGCCACCCAGAGCTCCTTGTCTCTGGACCGTCAGATTATGAAGGAGAACGGTGACCGGAAAAAGCCTTTCTTAGACCGAGAGCAGGCTTCATGGGTAAGATACACATCGCCAGCTCGGGTCTCGGTACCTTGGAACAGATAACGCTGCCAGCCTTGGAGGGAGGGGACGGGGAGTCAGGTCTGGTCTCCCTCTGCCCGGTGCAGGCATTGCGTAAATATCTCCAAGTGTCAGAGAACTATAGGAAAGATGGGCAAAAAGCTCTAATCATTTCCTTTATACCCAAGTTCAATAAGGATCTGCCCAAACAAATTATTTCTAAACACATCAAAAATGCCATTTTGGAGGCTCACATAAAAAGCTCAGGCAGAATCTGGGTTCAGATACCTATGTAAAGTCCGTCCAGTAAGAGAGGTAGCTAACACATTTAGAGCTCTACGCAGTGTGTCCCTAACTGACATTTTGAAGACGGGTTGTTGATTCTCTCCTAACATGTTCATTAAATATTACCTAAAAGACTACTCTCAGTGCAAACTTTCAGGCTTCTGCTCTTTGGGTCTCTTCGTAGATGCTGAGTCAGTAGTCTCTAAATAACCCTTGTCTATTGCAGTGAACCGACGACCAAGGGCAAATGTAAATCCAAGCGCAAGGAAACCTTCCAGCGCCCTGGCAACGGCGCGGGCAAGCACAATAAGGGCCAGAACCAAGGCCGCCGTTAACTGCGTCCCGAAGGAACAGGAGCACCTTGTTAGTGTTCAGTGCCCCGAGGACGGTACTACAAGAGCCCACACACACCTGTACCTTAGTCGCTTGCCCCCATACCTTCACAAGGGCACTGCGTCTGTAGTTTGGGTCTTGGTTACTTTTGAAATGTCAATTTGTGTTTGACCATAGCGAATTCATATTTGTTCATGATAATGAATTTACTGGTGTACAATTTGTGACTGACCAAGCATCCCTCAGTGTTGCAACTGCTTGGTCACATATTTATCCACGTGGGCTTCATTCCGCGATCATGTTTGTGAAAAATTCAAATAAAAGGGATTACTATGCTCATTCTCAGATAGACCTTTGCGATTAGGTTGGGTTACCATCTCGTAGGAGGATGGAGGGGTAGTGTGAGCAAGGGTGATAGCGAAGAAGAGCTTGGTCATTGGTGGTCTTCTCTGCTTGTTCTCTTTAGTATGTTAGTCCTTCGGTGTGCTAGAGTTGTTCACCAACTCGATTATATTCCGAACCAAGGCACATTAAACACATTAATCATCGAGTGTTTACGCATTTTTGCCTTAACACGGAACGCAGCACGATCTTTGGAGTAAAAGCTAAATTGTTGGGAAATTTTCTAGACTTGGCTCACAACGCACATCTCCCCGACTCCTGTGTTAGTCCCGTATAAAAGTGGAGATAAGCAAATGCGGAGCTTTTACGAAGTACAACTGACGTTTTTTATTCGTAAAACGCTCTTTTAGGATTAAAAGCGTAATTCGCGTTTTCCGCATTTGTCATAATGTCCCACCCAACCACACGTCGGACCTGGGTGTGGCTGGTAGAGTAGGACAATACTCGAATGGGCTTGGTAACAAGGTACCAGGGATGCTGATTGACTGGGATCAAGGACGAGCCAATAGAAAAATTCCTAGTTCCTAACTGCGTGATTCTTAGTGTTTTACGAGAAAACCCGTATAAAAGTGGAGAACGCGAATTACGCTTTTACTCGTAAAAGAGCGCTTTACGAAAATGGAACGTCAGATATATATATATATATATATATATATATATATATATATATATATATATATATATATATATATATATATATATATATATATATATATATATATATATATATATATATATATATATATATATATATATAATATGTTTAGTTTACGCTATCTCACATAGAAAAATGACATTTGGCTCCCTGACAGAGGATAAGAGGACATGAAATCTACATTTTTTGCCATGACCATTACCATGACCATTATCTCGAAAACGGTTAGAGATTTAGAGATTAGAGAGAGCGATTTTGATATTTATTTTCGGCTCTTTTGGCCTAAAAGAGGATATGTAAGAGGTACCTAGGTGACCTTGACCTCCTCGATCATGGTCGAGGTGAAAAACCGCAACTAACCATTATTTTGAAAACGGTTAGAGATCCAGCAATCTTGAGCTTATTTAGGATCTTCTGGGCCTAAAAGGCGATCTGCAAGACCTTGACCAGTTACCTTGAATTCCTAGTTCATGCTCGATTTTAAATTTTGGGAGTTCAGAATCGTATTTTTGTGGCCCCAAGTGTAATTGTCGCTATTCGATAGCAAAAACGGTCTAGTTTTTTACTGGACCAGCTCGATCACCGCCGTTTTTCCGCAACTATTAATGTTAAGCGTTTTAGTGTAATTGAAATGCTGTAAAGTGTAACTGTTTAGGAGTGTAGTTTTGAAAAGTGCAATTTGGTATTCATCCTACTTAAGATTTAACGTTCATCCTACTTACATCGAATGTCAAAGACGCTAACAAAACCTATTATTTTTTTCTTTCTATTTCCTTTACCAAGTGAGGAAACAAGAAGGCTATCTCACCGACAGATGGCGACACAGAAATCTTTTCTTGGTGCCTTTTGCCTTCCGATCATTTGATACAAAACTGCGTTTCGTTTTTAATTGAGATATTGTTGAGCAAGGAATGTTTGACAGAGTGCCTAAACAGCCCACGATTGACTTCATATTAATTTATCTTTCAATGTTTCTTGCTTTAAAAAAAACGAAGAACGAAGATTAACTTTCTACACTTAGTGCTTGCAATATTAGACACCATCAATAATAACATCGAAGAAGGATCGCTTTTATTGAAATGATAGTTACCTTAATTTCGTTCCGTTATATTTCAACATGCTTGCATTTTCTGCAAACAGTAAACATACAGCTCTAAAATAAGAAACTTACTCCCTTCCAATAACCCTATGAAACCGCATCTGAAGGTATACAGTTCTGCAACGTTATACATCGTTTTTGTTTTTAATAGTTTTATTGGCATTTAATAAATCACTACAAGAGAGCCTTCCACTCCCACGTTCATCAAGCATTCACACAATGTTCACGCACTCACACGACGGCCACACCATCACACCACGGTCACGCCATCACACAAAGGTCATACCATCACACTACAGCCACACTATCGCACCACAGTCACATCACCACACCAGGGTCACGCCATCACAACACGGTCACGCCATCACACCACGATCACGCTATCACACCATGGCCACGCCATTACACCCTGGTCACGCCATCATACCACAGTCACCCCATCACGCCACGGTCACACAATCACACCAAGGTCACGCCATTACACCACGGTCACGCCATCATACCACAGTCACTCCATCACGCCACGGTCACACAATCACACCAAGGTCACGCCATTACACCACGGTCACGCCATCAAACGGCCGTCACGCCATCACACCAAGATCACGCCATCATACAAAGGTAACGCCATCACACTAAGGTCATACCATCACACTACAGTCACACTATCGCACCACAGTCACACCACCACACCAGGGTCACGCCATCACACCACGGTCACGCCATCACACTACGGTCACGCCTTTACAACAGGGTCACGCCATCACTCCATGGTCACGCCATCACACCATGGCCACGCCATTACACCCTGGTCACGCCATCATACCACAGTCACCCCATCACGCCACGGTCACACAATCACACCAAGGTCACGCCATTACACCACGGTCACGCCATCAAACGACCGTCACGCCATCACACCAAGATCACGCCATCATACAAAGGTAACGCCATCACACTAAGGTCATACCATCACACTACAGTCACACTATCGCACCACAGTCACACCACCACACCAGGGTCACGCCATCACACCACGGTCACGCCATCACACTACGGTCACGCCTTTACAACAGGGTCACGCCATCACTCCATGGTCACGCCATCACACCATGGCCACGCCATTACACCCTGGTCACGCCATCATACCACAGTCACCCCATCACGCCACGGTCACACAATCACACCAAGGTCACGCCATTACACCACGGTCACGCCATCATACCACAGTCACTCCATCACGCCACGGTCACACAATCACACCAAGGTCACGCCATTACACCACGGTCACGCCATCAAACGACCGTCACGCCATCACACCAAGATCACGCCATCATACAAAGGTAACGCCATCACACTAAGGTCATACCATCACACTACAGTCACACTATCGCACCACAGTCACACCACCACACCAGGGTCACGCCATCACACCACGGTCACGCCATCACACCACGGTCACGCCTTTACAACAGGGTCACGCCATCACACCACGGTCACGCCATCACACCACGGTCACGCCTTTACAACAGGGTCACGCCATCTTACCACAGTCACCCCATCACCCCACGGTCACACAATCACACCAAGGTCACGCCGTTACACCACGGTCACGCCATCAAACGACCGTCACACAAAGATCACGCTATCACACAAAGGTAACGCCATCACACTAAGGTCACACCATCACACCAAGGTCATGCCGTCACTCTACGGTAACGCCATCAAACGACCGTCAGGCCATCACACCACGGTCACGCCATCACACAAAGGTAATACCGTCACACCACGGTCACGCCATCACACCACGGTCACGTCATCACATCATGCTCACGCCATCACACCATAGTCACGCCATCACACCACGATCAAACCATCACACCACGGTTACGCCATCACACCATGATCACGCCATCAAACGACCGTCACGCCATCAAACCAAGATCACGCCATCACACCACGGTCACGCCATCACACCAAGATCACGCCATCACACCACGGTCACGCCATCACACCACGATCACGCCATCTCATCATGGTCACTCTATCACACCATGGTCACGCAATCAAACGGCCGTCACACCATCACACGACAGTCACTAGGTATCACGACGGTCACTCACTCACACGATGGTGAAGCCATCACAACAGCCAAACAGTCACACCACGGTCACGCATTCACACTAGAACACCGGGATGTATTAGACAGCAAAACCGATAGTTAAAGGGCATTCTTGGTTATTCGGCTGTGATCTAGTTTGTGCTATTGGATGCATATTTAGCCTGCTACTTATTCAGTTATTTTAGCTCACAACTTTCGTGTATGCAAGTGTTTTTGGTGTAATTTTTGTATGCATAGGTTTTTCGATGGCGTCTGTCGTCGATCCGAGTCGGGTAGCTCTGGTCTGGTTGCCTAGTTTTGTTCAGACGCCTTTTGCTCATTGTATAATTGTTACAATTTTATATAATATATCATTACGTTTTGTCATTTTAAAAAATGGCCTTTCGCAACATAGCAGTGTGATTCCTGTTATCTCGGGCCGCGACAAACATTGACATCACAATGTGACTTAAACAAAGGTACAGATGTAGATGTCAATAATTATTGCCCTAATAGAGCTACAGGCTCAATGTCTAGCTAGAGTCTATAGTCTTTAAGAAGACCAGGCTTGTAAAGTGTGTCACAAATTCTGCGCCGATTTTTACCAATTAAACCCAACTGATACACTGCCGAATGGTTAAACTAAGCAACAGTATAAAAATATTTTTCGGAAAAGGCCAAAAAATTGGCCTTCAGAAAAAAATATCGGAAACTTTTTTTGCTGAGTATATATATAGACATATAAAAGACAACCTGTGTTTTGTCATCAATTCCTTTGTTCATACAGCTGCGTTTCTTGCGTTGTAGAACAGTAGACGGCTCTTGCAATAACTTGGACCATCCCAACAAAGGCCAGGCAAACAGGGCCTACAGGAGACTCCTACTCGCCGCCTACAAAGACTAAGTTTAGACACCTCAAGACCTTCGAAACCTTCAAATAGAAATTATATATACTGTATTTATATATTTAGCTCCTTTATATATATATATATATATATATATATATATATATATATATATATATATATATATATATATATATATATATAATTGTAGTCGTTAGTTGGGGAGGAGCATCAGGGGGCACAGCCAATTTTTAAGGTGGCTGTTGACCCCCCTGCTCCCCCCTTGGAGCCTCCACTATACCCATGAAATATAAATCCTTAAATTGGTTTGTTGATCAGGAATTTCTTTCTAATTTTCAAAACAAATTTTTTTAATAAGAACTTGATTATAATTCTGGTGTAGTTTGACATGAAACAATCTGTTTATTCCACAATCCTTACTCGAGTGTGTATAATTATGAAAAATAGCATTCCACGAGATAACCGTATGCAGTGTCGAATCAACAAACGCAGGTAAGGGGGGGTCGCAAGATGCTGAAACACGATGTTGCTTTTTTCGGAGGTCGTGGGACGGTTCGGAAAACTGAAAAAAAACATCTGGAATCATTAATTCCATTTGTCGATTTTTCTTAACGAAATTAACACGTGAGCATTGCCTTTATGATTAAACACTAAGGAATAAAAATTTTCTTTCAGTTTATCGTATGGATTTGCAATGCATGGATTAAATTCAATTTGCTTTGCCAGGTTTTTGCTGGAAATCTTTTTTAATCAATTTAGTGTTGCAGTTTCCTGAACTGAATTAATTACCTTTCGAGAACTCTTTTAACTTTTCTATTTCCTTGATGTTTTTTTAAATGCTCGTTTAACCTTTACGATGTATTATTGGCCATAAATATATGGCGCGTTATTGCTTGCAATTGGAATACAAACCTGTTATTAATAGTGTGTGTGTTGCGTTAGCTTGCATCTGTTTCATAGCAAAGCAGAAACACATAGTTTATTTTGACATTTAAGCTTAATATTTGCTGCCTTACAGATAAATTTTACATACTTAAAGTTTTGTAATCAATATTTGCTGAACAGACATAAAAATAAATAACCTGTCTTTAATTAAGAAGAAGAAAAAACAACTTTGTTTCTCATCCCCGGCCGGGTCACCAAATCCTAAATGAAAATGGAAGTGATCTGGTTTTTAGAAAATATGTAAGAAAGCAGAGTTAACCCACCTAATTTGAACCAGCATTACACTTAGTAACGAAGGCAGTAAAACTTGAAAAAATGACGCTGGAAAAAATGTCTCTTGCCCAAATGTCACTGGCCCAAATATCTCTGGCTTAATGTCAGGATACCCTGGAAATGACCTTTTGAGCAGGCTTTTAAAGTGTAACTTTGCGCTCTCGGTTTCACTTTCAAGTAGCATTAAAATACTTCAAAATAGCAACATAATTACTGTTAATTTAAGTGTTATGCCGCATAAACGATATATAAAACCATTAAACTATACTTGCTGAAAAAAAAAAACGAAACAAAAATTTTTGGTCAATGCCTTCTCATTTAATTTCAAAATAAATAAATAAAAAAGTTCAATTATAAAATATGATGAGAAACAGGAATGCCGTCCTTCCTGGCTTAAAGCAAAAGGCTTTCAAAGTGTCCGTTTCTAAGAAAAAATTACATTGTCAAGAAATAGAAGTAGTTATTTTCTTTTCAAACTAAAATCTGGTTGCTCATTGATTTCGATGAATGAGTATTAAGCAGCTTATTAGTTGACTTTATTAGTGTGAGGTGATACCGAATCTTGATACACACATCATTTTTCATGTCTGAAACTTGTAGCCGTCATAGTAGTGTAGAAATGGGCATACTAAAACAGGAAGTGACGTCATTATGACCATGGGCGTACTAAAACAGTGTTTTACTACGCCCATGGGTGTAGTAAAACAGTTGTTGGCCATACTATATGGCAACGTAACCATTGTGATGAAGCTAGGACCCCCCAGGACACACTATGTAAGGATCCCCCCCAAACCTAGGACATACTATGTGAACCCCCCTCCCCCCTCCCCCACATCTATTTTTGACTGGAGAAATTTTACAACATCTATTTTTAGTAACTTTTTAAAAAAGTACATAACTTTCGTTATGTTCAACCGATTTGAATGAAAATGTTACCTTTTGATTCAGTTTTATGTCTTGTTTTGACATAAAGTGGTCATAGGCTATTTACACATGTGGCTGTAAGCATAATTTTCTAATCTCAAAATTTAAACTTTTAAAAAAACCAAAAAAGTAGATAACTTTCGTTATGTTTAACCGATTTCAATCAAAATTTTACAGTTTGATCCAGTTTTATGTCTAGATTTTTAGCCTAAAGTTGTCATAGGCTATTTGCATATTTGGCTATAAGCATAATTTTTATTTTAGTAACTTTTTTAAAAAGTAGGTAACTTTCGTAATGTTTAACCGATTTTAATCAAAATTTTTACCGTTTGATCCAGTTTTATTTCTAGAATTTTTTACAACATCTATTTTTAGACATTGGGGTTACTTGCAAATCCAACATTTTGGCGGAAAAATGTTCATTTTTGCGGGAAAAGCAACATTTTAGCGTGAAAATATAATCATTTTTGCGGGAAATCCAGTATGTAGTGTAAAACTAGCAATTCAGCTTCAGGAATTGACGTCATAGATGGGGATGGCTATGTACAAAGCGTGACGTAGAAACAAGCGTGACGTCACAAAGCGTGACGTAGCATGAACGTGACGTAGAAGTGACGTCACACTGCAGAAGTGACGTCATACTGCGTCAAGTAGGGGGGAAATGGGGGTTCTAGACTAGAATTCTGGACCAGAATAGTGGTCCAGAATCCCCCATGATGGTCAAGCCCCGCTCCCCTCGTGGCAGGGAAGTTGTGCGAGGAAGTGACAATGGTGGTAGTTGTTGTTGTTGGAAGTGAAAAATGTGGGTAAGTAAAATTGTTTGTTATGTTTATTTGTTATGTTTATTTGTTATGTTTGTTTGTTTATTTATTTATTGGTGATGTGGGAAGAGCACACCATTCAAACATGTGTTCGAATGGCATTCAAAGACGTGTTCGAATGAGCAGCCCATTCAAAGACGTGTTCAAATGAGCAGCCCATTCAAAGACGTGTTCGAATTATTTTTGGAACATATTACGTCATGGTATTGTTCAACAAGTTTTCAACAAGTTGTTCAACAAGTTGTTGTACAACAATTGTTCAACAGGTTGTTGTACAACATGTTGTTCAACAAGCCGAACATGTTCAACATGTTGTATTTTTCTTCATCTATGACGTCATTATGACATCACTTCCCGTTTTAGTATGCCCATTTCTACACTACTCCGTCGGTCGTAGCTGGCATCTCGCCACGGCTCTCAGTGTCCAAGAGCCACCATTTTCTCTGCTCTTACTCAGTCTCCCAGAGCCACCATTTTCTCAGCTCTTACTCAGTCTCCCAGAGCCACCATTTTTCTCTGCTCTTACTCAGTCTCCCAGAGCCACCATTTTCTCTGCTCTTACTCAGTCTCCCAGAGCCACCATTTTTCTCTGCTCTTACTCAGTCTCCCAGAGCCACCATTTTCTCTGCTCTTACTCAGTCTCCCAGAGCCACCATTTTTCTTTGCTCTTACTCAGTCTCCCAGAGCCACCATTTTTCTCTGCTCTTACTCCGTCTCCCAGAGCCACCATTTTCTCTGCTCTTACTCCGTCTCCCAGAGCCACCATTTTCTCTGCTCTTACTCAGTCTCCCAGAGCCACCATTTTTTTCTGCTCTTACTCAGGCTCCAAGCCACCATTTTTCTCTGCTGAAATTCCATGATTCCGACGAAACAATGGATCGCCATTAACTCAGTTTCAATGGCTAGTATCTGTATGGTATATAGTGTCTTTGTAACGTGGAAAAATGAAAGACCCAAGTGGTATCCATGCAGCGTCCGCGTCTCGAACCAGCATAGCAATGTGGCCGTAGTAGCAGCATTGTACACGCTGATGTTTGTCCTCACTTTGATGCACGTGTTATTCCATAGTCTATGGAAGTGCCTACGGAATGTGGAGTTCGCCTTGGTTATACGTTGTGGTACTCCGTCTGATGGCCTAACTATCCACAAGGCTATGAAAAGGCAAAGCACAATCATTTATTAAAAACCAGTGGCGACCAAACGACGCGTTAAAAACTTGCATTCCCCTAGAACTGTAATGTCATCATTTTGGCTAATTTTCGGTGAACAACAAGGTTGATTTTGGTTGTGATCCCATTATTGATACAAGATATAGCAAAAACGTTGGACAGAGGTTGTGACTTGGTTGCGATGAAGAACGACTCGCTGCAACATTTCAAAAGGGTTGAAAAAATGGTCGACAGATGGGCAAGCGTTGGCATTTGTTTATTTACGAAATTCAAACAGTATCTTTCCCCGAGACTTATTCAATGTTGAAGCACAGACGTTGCATAGACGTCTGAGGAAGTGTTAGTTTGGTTGTGAACGTTCGCCAAAGTTCTATCATGACAGGAAAACAACCAACTTTTTACAGACGTTGGGAAAATGTTCCAAGGACGTCCCGATCTCAAAAAGAGTTTGGATAGACATGAAAAGTTTTCGCTGAATTATAGACTAGTGACATTTATAAACTATAGTAATGATTTTGTGGGTAAAAGGAGAGCTAAAAAAGACACGATTTCAGTCAAAACAGGCAATTTACACTCAGCAGATAAAGGCACGGACGGAAAAGACAGTTTTGCAGGATTTCTTAGCATTTTCAGCATTTTCCAGCATTTTTTTGCAGCATTTTTTTTTTGCATGTTGACATATTTTGTTATTTATCTGCACTCTTTTAAGCACTAGCTTGCACTAGTAACATATTCATTATATATCTTCTGACTTTCGAAAATCACATGTTTTGTGTTTGAAAATTATTCTTAAGTAATATAATATATAAAAACAATAATTTGTGACGACGGTTTTTAATGTACACAATATGCATGCAATATGCTCCAATACAATATCCATAAGCAAAACCTTGTTAAGATGTCTTACTTTTGAAATCATATGGTTTGTATTTGAAAGGCAACGTTAATTAATGAAAATATAAGAACAGTAATTTACTATGAATCGCATTTAAACATATTCAATATGTTCTAGTAAACACTAAAAATCAGGCTTGAACAGACCTTTATTTTATGTCACAATGCTTAAACCTGCGACAACAGAGCCTGCAAGAAATCCCAGATCTACTGAGATAACCATACTTTGAAAAACTAATTGCAATTACCCCTTCTTATCACGTGTTCGTTTCCAACGAAGCCTCCTTCAAAGGGCCCGCCACATGGAAAAGGGGTATATATTTTTATTTTAGAAGGAACTTCAGGCCGTCTTTCACACATGTTATTGATTTTGGAATCAAAAAGCAATATCTTAAATGTTAATAGCGAGAAACGGTAATCGAATTCTCAACTATTGTTAAGGCTGTACTGGAATAAGGTCGAACCTGGGACAGAAAAGCGACAACTTTCGAGTAATTATACCTCGCCACCCACCTGAGCTGCCTTCGTAATCGCGCCTGAGAAGACACGGGTGCGCCGAGAAGAGTAGTCCGCTTGTTAAAGATCGGTTATTCCCTTCCTTTTAAAAGGTGACGCGGGGGTTTAAAACTATCAATCCCTGTCACATCCAAAGGTCACATCCAAAGGTCACAAGGTCACATCCAAAGGTCCACGTACAGCCACGTACCAATAGTGCTCGGATTAAAAGATTTGAGGACCAAAGTGTTCCTGTGGAAAGTACGAATGAAAGAGGACCGGAATAAATCGCACCAAATTTTGGTCACATTTTTGTTGTAAATTTAAAGCTCCCAATTGTAAGTGTGTTTGGTCGTCTGTGTGATCATCTTGGGAGTCGTTTTTTTTAATACTTACTCAGGCATGTCACCATCACTCATTTCACGCAATTTGATTATCTGTATCAGAGCCATTAAAAGACTTTAGGGGATAATGCAATTGCAATTTATCAACATGAACCAAGGCGTTATCTACAGCATGAAGTATCATTCTCCCCGCCAACTGGTTAACCAAATCTCAGCTTGCATCGCTAAGAAAAATCCATTATCGCTCAACGGCCTGGACGCTCTCTATTTTCTGACAACTGCTTGGGATGACGTAACGTCTGAAATAATCCAGAATTGTTCCCTCAAGTGTGTAGCCGACAATGTGCCCATCCGCCAGGAGTCAACCAGCTGCTTTACTCGTTGTCATCTAGCCCAGTGCGTCGATGGACCATGAACGTTTTGCTGATTACCCGGGGAAAATGCGAACGACCTGCATGACGAGCTGTCATTGACATGCTCAACGAAATTCGTCTGACCGTCGGCGAAAATGCTGCACAGTGTTTCAATCAAATCGATGATTTGATCAAATTCCTCGAGAGAAACTGAGCCAAGAGTGCTACCCAAAAGACGATATAGGACTTTTTTGTTCAGTCCACTGATACTTATGACTCAGATCGTAATTTTTTAGAGGGGGGGAGGTTTTTTTTCAAATTCAACACTGTTTTTTTTAGCATTTATTTATTTTTTCTCTTTTCTCTCTCTCTTTTCACATTTTACAAGACGACATGTCAATAAATCTTTCAAAACATGTTAGTTTTATACATTTATATCTTAATGTTTTAGCACGATATATATAACTCCAATAAACACTGGATTATAGCAAAACATGCATTGTAAAAACATCTAAAAAATCAGACCTGACTAACCCAACCTCCGCTTAATGCGAACGCCTGTTGAGTGGAAATGATATGCTTGGTTCACGACTGTACGAATTAACGAGGCAATGCTGTATCTCAATGGTAAGGGTCCCACACAAGTACCGGTAGTATAAGTGGGAGTTGAGTTATGTCACGTGTTCTCGGAACACGGTCCCCTTTGTAATTATCTAATAATAAAATTCAAGTATTGGGTTATTTATCGTTTAATAAAATATACCTTTAACTTCGTGACCCTTTTGCCTCAGGTAGGGTTTCCATCCAGTGGTTGATCGGGAAAGGAGGGAGGCAGGCGGGAGTAGGAAGGTCTCGGCAGAAAAAAGAGACTTCTTGACGCGGGCAAACTCTTGTTTACCTTGGTTGTCCGGATCTAAACATTGCTGTGGTCCAACGTTGGTAATTTTTGTGACATCTTGTTATCTGTGTATCCCTGTGTCCTGTCCTCCCGATTAGAAGAAGCGAAACTGACTCATATAGATTTTAATTTGCCTTTTCACCGTGACTCACTACTGACGGGTCCTTCTACGAGTAAATCGTAATTCGCGAAGATGTTTTTCTCAATCAGTTCGCTAGGCCTGCTCCGGTCTCTAGTCCCACCCAAAAGCGGAGGTAAGAGAATTCGGAGCTCTGACGAAATGTATTATCAGATCTTAGTCGCAGGCGCTGCTTGTGCGCATACCGGCGCTTCGGCGAGCGCCTCGATGTCTTCTCGTAAATTAAGCACACGTCTGGTGTAAATTTTCAAATTAATGTTCATTACACCACTTACATTATATTTATAAAATATTTGAATGTTTTAGTTTTACATTTTTTACATTTTGCATGTTTCACTTTGACGTCAAAAATAATCTAATGGATTGTCAAACCCCATTTTCCGTATGACAAATCCTTCGTTAAGGTGTAGTTTATGGGATCGACCGAATTGTGTAGCCACATTATCCCAGAGATTTCACAGATGCTTAACTTCGTTGCTAAGGCAGGCGTTCTGAGCAATGGATAACAGTTCGAGCCAGTCACGATGCTTTTTCCCAGGTGTGTAAGAATAGCGAGGGGTGGGGGGTGGGGGGGGGGGTTTACCGGGTATAGAAAATGTAGGGGCGGCTTTTGGTCAGGGGCCTTTTTGCCGTTTACCATTGTAACTGAAAAGAATGACTGCACATAATAATAAGCCGCAAAAATCTGAATACTTTAATAGCGCCCAAGAAGATTCCAAATGCCGCAGTATTAAATAAAACTAGTCAACATAATTTTTTAAAAAATAGTTGCTGAAACATTAGGGTTCGATATTCATGTTGCCAATTTCGTCATCATTATATGTGCACTTAGTGCAGTGTATGTTTTACTGATCTGCGAATGTGGTACGTAAAAATTGGTTCCCATCGTACCATCAACACCCTCACCCCACCCCCCCCCCCTCGCTCGTCTTTCAAACCTTGTAACGGAGGAAGGAAAATCCCTTATCATTTTTTCTCAGTTCTATCCAACCAAAGTACGACAGGCGCCAACATTCTCAAAAGAACAGACGGAGAATAAACAGGCTGAATTTAATTCTTATACATTTTACTTATGTATTTCATCCAAAGAATGGTTCGTTAAAAAAAACATATTTAAATTACAAATCAAACTCCGACCAAAAATTAACCGTTTGAAGTGACGTAAAATCCAGTAAAACGCTTTGAAAATTTTTCAGTAATAAAATTTTTTTTTTCCAAAGACACCATTTTATGGAATTCTATACTGTCAAATTACTTACAAGTTTGAATTAATAATTTTTATGTAATAAGCATCTTGGATTCTTGAAATGGCGATAGGGTACAATAAACCACCTGAGGTAGCATGCAAATATTAAATCAAGATTGACATTATTGTGCAATTTTCATGAACGTTTAATTTACTGATATTTAAAATTCATTTTCATATCAACTAAATGCACTTGGGTTTTATTGAAATCTTTGTTTATAAATTCAAAAACTGGTCATATCATTAAATAGCCTTGAGGATAATTAGATATCTTCTCAAAATCTAATCGCGTCCGAATCAGTTTTTAAAGCTGAAAAGGACAACCTAGCAATGCATTTCAAGACATGAATTCTCAAGGCATAGCAGGAAACCCGATTATCACTAAATCAATACAAAAAGCAGACGTTTTGAAAAAAAAGACCGAACTATTTGTATTTGTGAGCTGCGATGAGTCTTCATGATGGTGACAGGCCTGGAATAAAAACGGTGGGAGTGGTGAGAAGTACGGGTAAGGTAGGGTGGGGTGGGGGTGGGGGGTGAGGTGGGTCACCAGGGAATGGCAAAACAAATTGTTAATTTACGATGGACAATAAATCGCACCAAACCCGCAAACGGTGTTGAGGGCGAGGATTTTTTTTTTTGGGGGGGGGCGGGGGGGTGGTGCTTGGCCTGGAAAGTTGTGTGAGGATGTAGACGAAAACTTTATCAAGGCTTTATTTATTGCACAGTCGAAAATAGAACTGACTGCAGGTGGAAATAACGGTGGTAGTTTTTTAATATTCCCTAACTATGAGAGGAACCCTCTCTTCTCCCCCCTCCCCTCCTTGTCGGTCTGTTTTAATGGGGCACTTAAAATAAGCAGACACACGCATCTATGGAATGCCGTTTTCACATTTATTAAGGAATTATTGATATCAAAAAATTTTTGATCTCAAAAATTGATTTTTTGATATCAAGAATTAATTTTTGATCCCAAAAAAATCCCTATTTTGATATCAAGAATTAATTTTTGCTATCTGTAATTGTATTTTTGATATCTCTAAATGTATTCTTGATCTCTAAAAACAATTTTTGATATCAATAAATATTTAGAGATATAAGGAAATATTTATTGATAACAAAAATGATTTAATGATATCTAAAACGGATTTTTTGAGATCAAAAATTCAATTCTTGAGAGCAAAAATGAAATATTTGAGATCAAAATATTAATTTTGAGCTCAATAATTCATTTTCCTTTTATTGATATCAAAATTTATTTCAGATATCATTATTTCAGAATGGAACTATTTTAATTTGTATTTTGAAATTTGCAAATGATTTTTTTATGTCAAAAATTGATTTTTGATATCAAAATATCAGTCTATTTTTAAATGAAAAATTCAGAAGCACGCATCTGTAAATAAATAATGACTGTCCTTGTATACAGAATCTTTGTTAAAATTTCCTACTGTACAAAAAGGAAGCAATTCTTGAGATCAAAAATTGTGTTGTTATTATTGATCTCAATAATTCAAGTTTTCATCTCCAAAATTTAATTGACGATTCGTTAAATTTTATGTAAATGTGTATCTTCTTTAAGATTTTTTAAGTTTATAAATTTTATTTTTTGATCTCAAAAATAAATTTTTGCCATCTACAATTCAATTATTGATAGCAAAATATAAATTATTGAGATCTACATTGATTTCTTGATATCTTTAATTATATTTTGATATCAAAAATAAGCATTAAATGTTAAAACGGCATTCCGCATCTGGATATCAGCAGCCAAAAAGTGGCTTGCTAATCAAGGCTGGCAGGTACAGTTATCTAATACGTTGTAAAAGGGCAGAACATTTCCCACAAGTATGTCAGTCTATTTTCTCAGAAACGCCCCATCCTGGAAAAATGCGCATATCAATGCACAAACCTTGCTATACAACAATGGTATTCTGCATTGGCGAACTTCCATTTTTTATATCTATTTGTCTGGATTATGTGTGTTTTCAATTTATGTATGCCTACATTGTTAAAAATTAGGCCTTGTAGGGGGGGAGGGACAGCATTCACGCAAACCCCAACAGAATCACCAGTATTGAATAATAAACACTTTTAAAAATATTTTTGAAACCGCCCCTTTATTTCTTTGCTGATTGGGCTGATCAAATTTAAAAACAGCTTTAAGTGGAGGACTGATAGGAGAGGCGGTACGCTAACAGCTACTGCCGCACACGGCTCAGCCATCCCTGAAAGTAAAGCGCCTCAGCCTTGTAAAAGTAAAGGTCCCTTCTCAGACAAAAAGACGCATTTTTAAATACCAAAGGAAAATTTAATAGAAAAGGGGATTTGTCTTTATATAAGGTGAGCATATATTTTAATAATGTTTTATTTCTAATACTGGTCATTTAAAAAGAACGGTCAATAATTGTGAAAGAGTGTTGAAAAAAATCAGTATATTTGGCGGACCTGAAAATTATTAGGATAATTTCACTTAAAGTTATCTTTTGTTTGACAGAATATGGTTGTGCATAAGCTGGGTTATAGGTTGTCAAAGATTAATCAATTGAAATATCAGTTAGGTGATGCAGGACGATGGCTTAGCAGTCATAGATAAGTTAAAATCTTAACTGAATAAGAAAATAACTACAAATATTTTGAACCTAACTTTTTAAAAACTAATTTTTTCATTATTATTCGTCAATAAGACTCAGATTCATGAAAATACCTAAATGAATATGAATCCAGTGAGTTGTCTATTTCATTTATAGCCCACAGATATCAGACTCTTGATATTATATTACGGGAATTCGATAGAATTACTGTGAGATAAACAGGGATGTCTTAGTCGTTAGGTATTTGTTAAAGCCATTTATATTCCATGACTTTACAATGCTTATTTGAAAACTTAAAATATTACTTAAAGAAATATTTGACCTAATTACTCTTTAAGAGCTGCATAAAAACGATATTTCTTCTACAAACTAGAAACCTATTGCTGTTGACTGCGTAATTATATCGATTTAGTAACAGAGATTAATTTCATTTTCTAATGATTATCTGTAGTAAGTAATGAACACTATTGTTAATTTAACCTTGCTAGACTAATAAAAAATGTACCAATTAAATTAAATCTATTTTTCAAATATTGAAATACGCATTACTGGTTTGTGACGTGCTGATATGTATTTGACAGGGAATGTTTATGTTAAAATATGGAAAATTGTTTAGACATTTTACCGTATGGTTATAAACGCCCAGTCCGGCTTGTAGTCCAGCAGCCGGTTCGGACTGTTGTGCATTAGACCATTTTGGGATTCCTCGAAAACAGTTCTCATTAAAAGTGGGGAACTACTTTTCATAAATCCACCCGCTTTTTGTTTATATTTAACAGATAGATCTCCTCAGAGGTCAGTTGTTTCATACTAAAGCACTGTGTAAACGTTACTTCCTGAGATTTTGGCCGAACTTTCGGTTACATAAGTGCGTTCAACACAAACTGCGAATTAGCTAAAAAAAACAAAAAAACAAAAAAACAACACAACGATATATTAACTAATTCACCATAAATAAACAAGTAAATATTCCAACGTCGATGTAACGTCGATTTGAGGCTGCGACGTCGTCCTGACCAAACCACAATCTTAACTTGTTATAACTTCGTCGTGAGTGGACTTGACCATAGATCAACGTCTTTGACACACCATTGAATAGCCTTCAAGCACTTGACGTGTTTTAAATAGTTCTTTTGGCCGCAACCAAATTACAGCTTTTTCCGACGTCTAATAATCGCCTTTGGTGTAACGTTAAATAGACGTCGAAAAATCGCCGCTGCATAGACGTCGGACGCACATCCAAAAAAAATCAATTTCCTCGTGTTATCGCTCATTGAAAATGGTGGTCAAGACAGATAAAAAATAGACCAAAACGAGGATGCAAAATGTGAAAATTTGAAGATGCAACAAATTTTTGCGCACCTGCTTTTGAAAAATATTCATTGAAAATGATTTCATGCATATCCTATGTCGCTGGATAACCCAAGGTGGTGGTATAATATTACGCAGGGTGACAACACTATGATTGCCGCTGTGTATACGACGAGTCCAGATCAATATTTTTAAATTATGGCTAGGAAGGTCAAGGTCAAGCAGTACCCCTTCTTTATTGTCGTTTTGTCCCAGCTGTTTATAAATGAACCAAAAATGGCTATATCGCTAGCAGTCTTCGAGATTTTTGTCAACTTCCGGTTTTTTACTTTGACCGTGACCGAGTAGGTCAAGATCACCGAGGTACATCTAATGTAACGTTGTTTAGGCCTAATTGGCCGAAAATGAGCTCAAAAGTGCTCTATCTCTAACCGTTTTCGAGATATTAGTCAACTTCCAGGTTTTTTATCTTGACCGTGACCAAGAAGGTCAAGGTCACCGAGATACCTCTTTTGTAACGTTGTTGAGGCCCAAAGAGTCGAAAATGAGCTCAAAATAGCTCTATCTCTAACCGTTTTCGAGATAATCGTTAACTTTCAGTTTTTTTTACCTTGACCGTGATCGAGGAAGTCAAGGACATAGGATCGAAATAAGCTCAAAAGGCGCTATCTCTAATCGTTTTCGAGATAATAGTCAACTTTTGAGCTTTGACTTTAACCGTAACCGAGTAGGTCAAGGTCACCGAGGTACCTCTCAGGTGAAGTTTATTAGGCCTAAAAGGGTCTAAAATGAGCTGAAAATGCTCTCTCTCTCTCTCTCTCTCTCTCTCTCTCTCTCTCTCTCTCTAACGCTTCTTGAGATAATAGTCAATTTCCGGTTTTTAGTGTGACCCGTGATAGAGAAGGTTAAGATCCCGAATTACCTTTTATGTAACTGTTTGAACCAAAGGAGAGAAAATTAGCTCAAAATCGCTATATTTCTAACCATTTTAGAGATAATAACCAGATTCAGGTTTTTGACACTGAACGACATGGTCCGGATGACAGAGGCGCCTCTTATGTTGCTTTGTTGAAGAACATATCAAGAAATAAGATGGCATAGATCCATCTCCCTTTCGTTTTGAATACGGGGTCCATCTCCTTAGCATATATTACGTTTTGAGTACCATGTATCTGTCCTTCCTTAAAGGTTTCACTTTTAAGCGTGGGGTGTTTGGTTTGGGGACTGGCTGGGTTTACAAACCAAGAAATAATTTTTTCATAAAGATTTTATGACGTCACTTGTAAATATAGCGATATCCATGACCGGGGTTAATCAGCAGCTTGGCCCCAGTAAAATGTATTGCTAATTATTATTAGATATCATATTTCAAACGTGTCACGGATATAGCAATGATAGGGTTGCATTTTTTCAACAGCTTTGAGTCGATACAGCGACAGCTGCAAGCTATCATCAGGTTAGCTTGTGGGGTTCAAAGCAAATGTATTAAAAGTAAAAAAAAATAATAAAAGTGATAAATAGAGATATATAACATTGAAACACGAGTTCTTTGTTATTTTTTATGGCTTCATTTTATTTAAGTTTGCTATATCTCTTCATTGAAACCGAACATACCACTCGTAATCTGATCGAAAATCAATCAGGAAGCAGCTACTGGATGTCTGAGACCAATACAGTGGAAGAGATGATTGGCCTTGGTATAATCAGACACACAACCTGACGTAATGGCGGACTTTATCTATCCCGTCACTCTCCTTCAGCACAATTACATCAGTCTCTTTTCTGTATAGTGGCAACCGAATACTTGTCTCGTAAGCGGCAGTGTACCACAGCAAGCAGACAAATACAGACTGACCAGATGCATTTTTAGGCCATTTCATTGCGATGTTCTAAAATGATAGCACAAATAATAAGGTTAACAGACGGAGAGACAGCATGTATCACCATTTGTTGATACTAACAAAATAAATGTTGCCCTAAATAGCAGTCTGTTGTTTTCTTCATCAGTCTAGTGTATCGCTGTTGTGTAATTTGCAGTTCTTGTATGTTTTTTTTTCTCATCGTGATGCTTGATCTATCTTTTCACCTGCGTGCTTGGTCGAGCAGTAAGCGTTGCGCCCCCAGCACCACAGCCCCCTCCCCACCACCCACCCCCGGGTTCTATTGCTGTCTGTCTAAGGCGGTGTTACTTTCGGCCCACTCAGCCAAGCAAACAATGGATAGCACCAGCGTGTGTGAACTTAACCTGTCGGTGATATACGGTGGTGGGGGGGGGGGGGAGGGGGGCGTGGCCGATTATCACTCGAAGCAGTGTCTCAATGCTTTAGGTGCCCAGATGGGCCGATGTTACGTTTATTCAATTTGCCTTATAACAGTCGTTTAGGGAAATTGCTGCTGAAACATTTAGCCGAAAATCGGCTCGTTTAATCACAAAAATAAAATATTTTGTTCTTAATTATGTTATATGTTTCTTTTTCAAGTACTTACCTTTATGGAAATTCTGCAGGCCCCGGCAAGAATACTGAAATAAGATCATGGTGTTACCACTGCACACATTTCCCTTTTCTGTTGTTTAGGATGAGACTGCTGGTAATTGGCATCATTGTTGTTGTGGTCCTTGTCACACCGGAAGAGGCCAAAAAAGGTATGCTCTATGTCAAGTTTTATATGTCAAACAGTAGGAATGAATAGAAAAGACATAGTGCTGGTATCTTCGGAATGCCATTTTCACATTTATTAGACAATTATTGATGTCAAATTTTTTTATCTCCAGAATTCATGTTTTGATATCAGGAATTGATTCTTGATTATATTTCTCATATCTCTAAGTGTATTCTTGATCTCAAAAAAAATCTTGATATCAGTTTGTTGATATCAAAAAAATGATTGAATGACATCTAAAATTGATTTTTAAAAATCAGATGTCATGTTTCTCATGCTAATGATTTTAAAATATTTTCATATTTAGTGATAATAATTCTATTATTCTAACCATATTCCCTTTTTGGTTATTAGGCAAAACCTGATGTTCACTAAATGAACCGTTTCCTCCCAACGTTTCTTTTCTGGTGCTTAAGATTTTTTCTCTTTTTAAAAACAAGTCTTTACTTAACTATTTAGAACACGATGAACATACTGATCAAGTGAAAATATCACGGTTTAGTATGAAGACAAACAATGTTGGAAAACTCTGGTTAAGAAATATTTTAATTGTTTGTGACGAACTTCAGATCCTTAGGTCGGCGCTAAAAATTCCGCTACTTTAGCTTGAATTTTAGTGGAACTTTAATTTCATATGATGCCCGCAAGGCTCCATCGCTACGCATGACACAGACTGATCAAAGCTGTTTCTTTGTGATGGACGATAAATTGCGCTGTCAGTATTGGAAACATTTTCAGATATATACTAGTGGAAGGGTTTTAGTTTTCTGGACCACCCCCACCCTCCTTCCATACACCCTCATTGATGCCCCAAAGGAAAGCTGATGACGTAAAATATTTGTGATTCCTCTACCTCCCAAGAACGCAGAATTGGTGGGTGACCCATTGGCTATAACATTAGCGCACGCAAGGCCTCACATCCTCCCCCTCGCCCCCCCCCCTACCATACCCCCACCTTCGTAATACTTTATTAATGGTGCCTTTTTAATAACTACTAATTTTTTGCTTCCTGTGTGATAAGAATCCAATAATTAAATTATATGAGGTACATTCGATACAATTATTTGATATGTTCATTTCTAAGGCGTTATTTTTTCAAATAAAACAACCCTATATTAACCATAATATGCGAAGCAGGAAATGATTGCACATCCGAATGTGGAATAAATATACATTATTGAAAATTTTGGGCGGGGGTTTTCTATGCATGTCCCAGAAAGGTTATGATTAGTTACAATTTATATGCCATAACTGACGCATTCGATAAAGTGAGGAGATATATATTTTTGTTGTTTTTTCATGATATTAAACTTTTTTTAAACAAAACCTCGCAAAACAGTGAAAGGCTGTTCTTAATTAATGCTCTCGAATGAAACGAATTAAGTTTTTACTAGATACTGATTTTTTATTCTTTCTTGAATAAAATTGCATACTACTTACAATTATCAATTAAAGAATGTGTCTTACTTTTAGCATTTTTTTTTTTCTCGCTTTCATATTTTGTGAAAGAGATATTCAGGCATTAGCATTCACATATATAGTAAGAATTTAGAGAGATATTAAATTACACCATGGAAATGACTTCATTTACTTTTCTATTTTTTAACTATCTCATTGGAAGGCCTATTTTTATACCGGAACAGCAGTTTTTACAAACTGAAGACAAATGATGAGAAAACAATGCACTTTTTTCTGTTTCACACCTCAGTTATTAATACAAAGTCTGGCCTGAAGCAGAAGGTAGTCATCTACGAAAAAAGTCTTTGTGAATACTATTTCAGATCATTCCTAGTAAGGCAACTCTTTCATTTATTCTAAACTCAGAAACATAACTTGTAACTTTAATATTTACCCAGTTAAAAAAACAAGTTTGCAAAGAACAAGTCAAGTTGTTTGCAGGAAACAAATATATGAACAGTATCCTTCACTTTGTCGCATTGTTCACACTTTGTCGCATTGTTCACACTTTTCAGCAACAGCTTTGTCAAATTTAGCATTTTTGCTCTGACATTTTAAATATTCTTGATGCCTTTTTGAATATGTCCCTCAACTGGCTATGAGTTAGATTAGTATTTGAATTACTCATATCAGGAAACTCAGCTATGTTTGTTATCTCTTACACAAGATCAAGAAACACTACAACTATTATAGCTTAATTTCCTCATGTTATTATTTATGTTTAAGTTTTCTAAGCTCATCATCATCATCATCATCATCATCATCATCATCATCATCATCATCATCATCATCATCATCATCATCATCATCACCATCATCCCCACCACCACCATCATCATCATAACCACCATCGCCATCACAACCATCATTATTATTATCATCATCATCATCATCATCATCATCATCATCATCATCATCATCATCGTCGTCGTCGCCACCACAACCATCATTATAATCATCATCATCGCTATCATCCTCATCAGCAGCACCACCACCACCACAACAATCATCATAATCATCACTGTCATCATCACTTTCATCATCATCATCATCATCATCATCATCATCATCATCCCCACCACCACCATCATCTTCATAACCATCATCGCCATCACAACCATCATTATCATCATCATCATCATCATCATAACCATCATCGCCATCACAACCATCATTATCATCATCATCATCATCATCATAACCATCATCGCCACCACAACCATCATTATCATCACTATCATCATCATCATCATCATCATCATCCTCTTCGCCGTCGTCCTTGTCATCCTCACTGGGTTTACTTTACTGCCATTCAGATAAAGCATCAAAACGATCCAAAAAGCTGGAGCGGGCTTGTGCCCGGGAGCGAGAAATCTTAGCAGCAGAAGATAGAGAAGCAAAGCAGAGCAAAAAAGACAGTAAATTATATTTGCCTTCTTTTGCTGAAAACGATTAAAATTGACAAAAAAAAAAAGAAAGAAAAAAAAACAGCACTGTAATAATTTAGCTACTAAATTTCTATTGAAAATTGTCATACACCTTTTAATGTGTTGTAAGTATTGAGGCAATAAATGTGTGCAGATTTTTATATCTGATAACTGCTGATACCAAAAACTCCACATAAGATATGACACTAAAATAACTTGAGCTATTTCTAACTGGAAAAAGCTAGAGGTCATTAAAAATTCAAGCGAAAGCTATAATAATGTTTTGTAATTAATTTACTATTTTTATTTGCTAGAGCATTCTGATTCACGGGTTTTCGCATTTCTATCGTCAAATCCCCAAGTGAAGAGTTTATCTGAGTACGCAATTATACAACTAGCTGCTTTAGAAGAATGCAAAAAAGAAGAGTGAGTATTAGTTATGAAGCTCAAGAAGAGTGAGTGTTAGTTACGAAGCTCTATCTTGACCATTTTTAGCACTTTGTTTTCATTTTTCAGTGCGAAGGTATTGCTAATTTTACGCTACTTTTTCAATAAATTTGTGCGATTTTTTTTTAAAGAAATAGCATTTTTATTGAAAAATTAGTAAAAAAAAATAGTAAAACGAAGTGTTCAAATTTGTTGAAAGTTTAAAAAAAAATTCACAAATTTTCAACAACCGGTTTTCGGTCTTCTTGTCACATGATCTTGTCACGTGATCAGCTTGTTTATGTAATATGGCGGCACAAAAATTAGAACAAGCAGATCACGTGACAAGAAGACAGAAAAAAACATGGTTTCAGTTTCACCTTCGGGTTGTTGAATGTTTGTTAAATTTAAAAAAAAAACTTCCAACAAATATTGAACTCTTCCTTTTTACTAATTTATTTACTAATTTTTCAATAAAATGCTAATTTTTCAATATGTGTGTGTGCATGTGTAGCGTATGGTATGGAGGCTAGATTCTCTCCTGACGGGTTAATTAAAATTTCACAAGTTTGTGCTTTAAAAAAACAGCTTTTGCAGCTCTTTACTACGGAATTATTTAAAAATCTTTGGCTATGTCTGCTATCTTCCTCTCAAAGACGATAACTTTGCTGATTTTTAATGGTATTACGTGCACGAGGGGAAGCTATTACCTAATTATTTAATTTATGTCTCCACTTGTGTCCAATAGCTTTCCATCTGCGACGTGCGAGGAATTCTGGGAAAATGTCCACAAAGGCGGATGCGGTGATGCCAGGCTAGAACCAAACGACGGCTCCCTTACTTGTGACGGATCTACCGACAGTGAATCCTCAGAGAGTGCCAGCAGCAGTTCGGAGGAGAGCAAGGAAAAAGGGCGGGGCAAAAAAGGCGAGAGAAAACGGGCCCGTAAGCGTTGTGACATGTGTCCTTTTTCACACCAGCCTTGCCCAAAGAACCCACGGTATAGGTGAGTGGTTGTTAAGGGCCATCCGAAAAGTACGTACACACATGCATGGGGAGTGCTATCTACGTGGCGGGGTTAACACTAATGTTGTAGTTAATAGAAAACGTAAACAAGCTCTGTATTGGGCGATGTCAAAAGTTGTTTTTTTTTTTCATAAGAATGGTTTCCATACTCTCTAACAAGAAATTTTATTATTATTTTCTTTTATCATTGACAGATCTTTGACAGATATTTGTAAGAGTTCCCTTCACGTGGAGTTCAATTTTCTCATGTTTAGTCCGGTTTTAAGTGATACCACAATTTCTCGTGAATTGAAGTTGTTGTAGTGTCATTCATTAAAAATAAATATTTAAAATCATAGATTTAATTTCTAAAATAAATTATTTAGGCAAAAAGACAACCTGTGTTTTATCATCAATTCCTTTGTTCGTACACCTGCGTTTCTTGCGTTGTAGAACAATAGACGGCTGTTGCAATAACTTGGACCATCCCAACATAGGCCAAGCAAACAGGGCCTACAGGAGACTCCTACCGGCCGCCTACAAAGACTGTACGTTTATACACCTCGAGACCTTCGAAACCTTAAAGTAGAAATTATACACTGCATTTATATATTTAGCTCCCTAATATATATATATATATATATATATATATATATATATATATATATATATATATATATATATATATATATGTTACAGTAAATCTGTGTAATCAGTAATTTCACGTAATTCCTAAAACTTTTAGGAATTACGTGAAATTACTGTCGGGGTCAGGAATTACGCCAAAAATTCCTAAAATCTGCAGGAATTTCATGTAATAACTGAAACAGGACGTCAGTAATTACACGAAATTACTAAACTGTGAATTAAACAAAAACAATTTGTTAATGTTTCATTAACCCAGCCAACTTTGTCGGACTGGGTTAGTCGTATCACTAAAGGGGGCCTCAATGTTTGTGCGTGTGTGCGTATGTTAAACTTTTTCTTTAAAATGCTACTCCTACAGTTTTGCTCCAATCGTTTTGATGTTACGCAGGAATGTTCCCTGGATGGTCCCCAACCTAGCTATTACTTTTTTTGACGGGAGATGGTCAACTCATCCAAATATCAACTCATCCAAATATCAACTCATCCAAATTCTTTTATCATCTCATCCAAATTCCCTGGTCAGCTCATCCAAATTTTTTCGCCAAATCATCCAAATATTTTGGTCAACTCATCCAAATTAACTACTTTTCATTTTTTTCTTTTTCAAATATAAATCGTCTTTTTATTCGACATGTATAACTTACTCTTTGAATTGCAACCACGCACTAACAATCGAAAAGTTCTCACAACTCCGTAACAATTGCAATATTTAAATTCTACTCACCGTACTTAATGTAATTGCAACCCTTTTGATTGCAATTGCAAATACAAATCTATAACAATTGCAATCTAGTATAAACTATGCCTACGTAATTCAGCTGCAGTCGACTATATTAATGTAAATGCAATCCATACATAAAAAGATCTTACGTTTTCATCTGAAGTGGTAATCCACTCCGAATAGATTCACAGGCGGCTGTACTGGCGCGATTTCACAACTGCAATCTCCATATAATCCAATTCAATTTAATCTGTCAGAAGCTACAGTATTAAAAGTTGAGGGATCAAAAACCTCTGTGAAGATTTTATTTTATTCAAGTCTCGAAAAGAGAGGAAAAAAATAACTTGGATGAGTTGACCAATTTAATTTGGATGAGTTGACCATATTTGGATGAGTTGGTATTTGATTGAGTTGACCATATTTGGATGAGTTGGTATTTGGATGAGTTGACCAAATTTGGATGAGTTGGTATTTGGATGAGTTGACCATAACCCTTTTTGACGACTGACGAAGAACTTACAAAATGGCGGCACTTTTTGTGCCCGTTTTGACCCTATTTTTAAATGCTACTCCTACAGTTTTACTCCAATCGTTTAGATGTTACGCAGGGATGTTCCCCAGAGGTTCGCCTACCAGACAGTATTTTTTTCCGCGGTTCCCTTAAAAATGCCGAAATGGCGGAACTTGGAAGTTTGGCAAAAACTGGAATAAATAATAATAACTGAATTGTCAAACCATTCATTTCTCCCAGTCTTTTCCAATAGTTATAAAATTTTAATTGAAAGTTTCTTAGGTGCTTCTCCACCAGGACAAATGACGAAATATGGAATTTTAAAATTTTTTGTAAAGTTGTGTAACTGTCGGTAAATACGTGAATCGTCAAAACCCAACCTCTCCAACATCCCTTTTCGGGTAGCTTCCTCCCGGAAAAACTCGTTTTTGTGTATTAAAATTATGAAAAAGTTACGTTCAGAAACAAAGTTCTTCATTTTTTGGCATAACAGTATTCATTTCATAGTTTTTCTCTCTTTAGTTGTTTGGTAACTCGGCTATGTCATATCCTTGGATATCCTTATTTAATAAACCTCAAGACTTGACTCATCACTGCAGTGATGAAATACGTCGCTTCTACCGTGGTTTCAAATGCAGAATGCATGTCTTTACTCAAAGTAACTACAGAATGCATATCTTTACTCAAATCAACCACAGAATGCATGTCTTCACTGAAATCGAATACAAAATACATGTCTTTACTGAAAGCAAATGTTGATATGATTGACTCGCGTGTGATCTTAGCTTTGTAATTTTGCAATTCGAAATGAAAGCAAAGGTCTCAATATGTAATTCCATCTCCGGCAAATGACACCAAATGTCACTTTGGGTCAGTGAATTTACGAATTGCATTTCAAATGAAAATGGACTCACCAAGGTCGAAATAATCTATGACAAGCTAAGTTCATGTGAGCGTGTTCCTCCACTTTTTGCCGTTTAACTTTGTTTAACTTCCATTACGTATATTTACTAACTGATGTTTAGGAAATTTATGAAATAAAACACCCTTGAAAACAGTAAATACATGAAATTCCTGAAGATTTTAGGAATTTCGCGTAATTCCTGGCCCCGACAGTAATTTCATGTAATTCCTAAATTCCTAAAACTTTAAGTAATTACGTGAATTTACTGATTACACAGATTTACTGTAACATATATATATATATATATATATATATATATATATATATATATATATATATATATATATATATATATATATATATATATATATATATATATATATATATATATATATATATATATATGTGTGTGTGTTTTCGATGCACCTGTTTGTAACAAGAAAATCGAATAGCCGTACACATTGCAGAAGAAAACTTTTTATTGGTTTTATTGGTTAATTTGAATGTTGAGATCTATCAGTCATATTTGTGCTCCAGGTGGAAATTCTTTAAGATCTTAACCATATCTTAACCTACGATTAAATTATGTATAATCTCCAGGTGTTCAAGAGCCTCGAAGCGATCTGCCAAGTGCAAGGGCAATCAGTTTAGCGTTGTACCGCAGACAGACGCTGCCTAAAAGTGGCATACATACTACCTTCCACATGATATACGGGCAGCTGCTAGACCATGACATCGACAGAACGGCCATATCCAAATTTAGGAACGAAGAAACCGGTATGTGCTGAATCATGTCGTTCACTATTTCTCACTGCAAAACTTCGTTCCAAATGGCTACATTTTACCAGACTTCCTGATGGGTAATTCCCCTTTGTTTGTTTAGATGATTTCCTAACAACTGCTCCTGTACTAATGCCGAAAAGATTAAATTTAGTTCACGTATAAAAAAGTGATCAGATCTCGCTGGAATTGCATTTTTCTACTTTAAGCTTTGCTGTCAAGATCAAAGTCAAAGTCAGGTGAAAACGGTAGATATAAGCCAATCAGAGCCCGAGTGCGACCCGCTCAAATACATGTACCTTAAAATAATGCCCAAGTACCTTAAAATGTGCCTCTTGGTGACGCCCTTGTCTTTGACCAAGTATTTTATGGTTTATGATATAATGGACCCCAAATCCAAAATTTAATATTATTTCAGTAAAAGATGGAGCAATTCAGAGCCTTTTGACCATTACCTCGGACGCTCTTAGAGACGCAAATTTGAGCCCATTTTCGACCTTTTCAAATTGTTTCAGCTCATTTTCGTCTAAAAGTTATCACACAAATTGACCTTGTTGACCTGAACCATTCCTGTCACTATGGTGGTTGATCCAAGTAAGTCATTCAGCTAGCCAAAGGAATTCGGTCTATTTTACTAAAATCCTATTTTTGTTTTGTCTCGATACATTTATACTGACAAGGTTTTATGTTTTCAAACTGTATTACTGGCAACTAGGCATTACCCAAAGAAAATAATTGTTAAAGGTATGTGCAGGAATGACCGTGATGTCAAATATTTAAATGCTCTAGAAATAAATACAACATTTTAGGCTGAGGCATCAAAACAAGTACATGTATTTCTTTTGCCCAGAATGCTTTCAAAAATCTGAAAGTGTGAAAACGGGGGGGGGGGGGGTTAGAGGTTGGAACCTCCACCCCCTGAATGCCAAAATAAAGACAAATTAGATGATTAAAATTCCTGTTTTCACAGAAAAAAATTGACTGGTAAGCTCGATACGAGACGGTATACTTAGATATTAAAATGATCCAGAATCATCCAAAAGCGCGCTGGAGACCATATGTAATTATTAAAGAGGTTTTTTTTTCAGTTCTAAATAGTGAAGTTGCATGCTGTGCTCATTATTTATCTTAAGCATGTGTGTAGGAGTGGTACTAGTAATATCAAACCTCGCTTTATATTCGTATAATTGTAAAAGAGGATATCACAGAAGAAACGTAATGGTTATGTTGTTTCCAGGAGAGCTTGTGAATGTCAAATGCGGCGATGACGGATGCCAGACATCTGGGCCGGAAAATCACGAGTGCTTTCCGATACCGGTCTCAAGCAGCGATCCAAAGTTTGGAGACAAAGCCTGTCTAAAGTTTGTTCGGTCGCAAGAATTCATGCATGATGATTGTGAACTCTGTAAGCGTAATGCCTTTCTGTTTCTGAGTGCGTGTGCTGTGTGTGAGGGTGTGTGTGAGAGTGTGTGTGGGTGTGAGGGCGTGGGTTGGTGTGAGGGTGTGTGTGAGAGGAGTATGTGTGTGTATGAGTGTGTGTATGTATGTGTGTACTTTGGGTGGCATAGGGGTAGGGGTTTCAGTCCTCGAGGACCCACCCCACCATAATTATTAAGGCATAAATCCCTTTTTCAGCCCTTCTGGCTTTTGTTCTATAAAAGAAATAAGAAACCACATTTCTGAAGACCCAGTAGTGCGAAAGTCGATTATCCCTAATCTGCTGCTTTTATTGCAACATCCCAACATAAAATACTGTAGAATCACCAAGTGGGACCATCTTGTCAAAATGACTGCTTTTCACTGCACCCTTTTTTGTTGTCCTAGACAAAGAACCACTGGAAAAGTACTGGATAACCAGTCCCGTTTGGGATCCTATTTTCGAAGTTTCACTGTACTTTTATTACTCCTTCACAGCTCCTAGGGAACAAGCAAATCAAATAACAGCATGGCTGGATGCATCGTTTGTCTATGGTAGTGACATCCATTTAGCAAATTCCTTGAGAACCTTCTCTGATGGTAAGGTTTTTTTATCTCCATTTGCCTGACGGAGACGTAGATAGAATGAGTATACATTCATAAGCAATATAAAAAGCGTGGTTAAAAAATATGGCGTTCTGCAAAACATTTCAAACAATTAATGGCATATTGATTTCATTAGAAACAAATCTAATACATCTTCCTGAGAAAATTCATCATGTAGTGTTTCTCAGTAATAGAATATCTATATTTTCCAAGCACCTACATTTTGCTGACGTGTTACGTAGTACACTAATATTGTTATTTTGTGAGTTTTTTTTAATGACCTACATTTTATGTTTTTATCTAAATTCCTATGTAGGATTATTAAGAACATCTGCACATCCATATTCCGCCAAAGACGGGTCAAGTTATAGCAAAGGTTTCATGGAGCTCCTCCCGACTCAGAATGACACGGCCTGTAGAAACACCAGTAAAAAAGTCCAATGTTTTCTCACGGGTAAGGCCTTCTAAGAAACCGTAGATCCAGACTGTTCCATGTCTGTAAAAACAACATTTGATGATGTTCAGACAAGTGGATCATGTGTATTTTTCTACAGATAAAAACATTTCTTTGGCTGTTCCATTAAATCAACTTAGCTGTTAGACCCAGCGCTGTTTAAATGTATTCTTTTTTTCTTGTGTGGTTATTTAAAGGTATGGTACTCAAGAACTCATTTGATTAACCCTATCTCTCCTTGCTTACCCCATAATTAACTATGTATGTTTCACTCCTTTCTGCAGGAGACGCCAGGCAAAATGAGCACGTTGGACTGATTGCAGCACACACACTTTTTACGCGATATCACAACCACATAGCCCGGAATTTGAAAGAAAAGCACGGCAAATGGAAGGACGAAAAACTTTATCAGGTTCTTAAACTCACTGGCTCACTTTTTGATCACCAATTTGATCACATTATCCGAATGGTGATGTGGCAATGTGGCGGTATATTCGTCCAAAAATCAAAACCTACATGTTGTAGAATTTTATTCTTTCTCGTGATCATTAAAATGATCTCGCAATAATTTTTGGCGCAACATATATATTTTTACACATTTTAGTTACTTTTTATTCGAGCTCATCTACTCCGCCATGATTTTTTCACGCAGTATAAGTAAACTTAAAGTCTGCCTTTTACGAATGTCTATGAGCATGCGCTTAATCACGATTTTACTTCGCAAAAGCTCCGAAATCGCTTATCGCCCCTTTTATGTGTTTCTCGTAAACTCTAAAAATCATGCAAATAGGGAACTAAGAATTTTTCTCAGTGGCTCGTACTAACTGATGACCCATCTAGCAGCCGGATCATGTCAGATTGTTGATGTCTGGCCTGATCTCAAGCTACTTTTCCACCTTGGTCACTTGTGACCAAGCTGCGAAGCTTGGTGTGACCTAGCAGGCTACATGACCCCAGCGCTGTACGGGGTTATTGGGAGCCGCCCGAACGCAAAAGGCTGATTCCCCACCAGCAGTCGTCCGTCTTGCTCGACAGACTTCGTTATCTTTGAGTTGGCCTAGCCTTGGTTGCGTTCAGTACGTGCTGCTGAGTACGTTCCTGGGCGGGGATGAGCTTAAGTACCAAGTACCCATTTGGGTACCTGCGTTCAAGCAAGGTGACTTAGCAACAAGGCACATCTGTGTCACGAGCCATGTGCCAGGAAGTACCAGAACCAGGTACGTATCCAAAGCTTGGTACATCTTGGTCAGGTGACTTACCAAGGACCAAGCACCATTAGGGTTCTTGGTTCACTACCAAGCCCGAGTGCGTTCTCTCGCGCTTGGAGTTATTAGTACGATGCTCGCTGTAGCAAAGAGCTTGGTTCCGTGCAGACTTCAGTTTTCTGAGGTGAGTGATCTGCATACAAGCTACTTATGCATACTTATGTTTGCTTCGTTTTCAGAAAAACGTCTTGGTCGGGGTTGCGTCAAGTACCAAACATATGCACAGACCTTGGTTAGTGACCAAGCCTTTGTGTGCCTTGGTTGGGGCTACGTTAAGTCCCAAGCATAGACACAGGCCTCGATTCATGACTAAGCCTAGGTGCATCATGGTCGCGTCTTCTTGAAGTACCAAGCATACGCACAGGCCTTGGTTCGTGACCAAGCCATGGTGCGTCTTGATCGAGGCTGCGTCAAGTAACAAGCTTATGCTCAGGCTACTCGTGATCAATCCTTGGTGCCTTTCGTTCGAGGCTACGTTAAGAACCAAGAACAGACACAGGCCTCAGTTCAGGACCAAGCCTTGGTGCGTCTTGATCGGGCCTGCATCAAGTAGAAAGCATACGCTCAAGCCTCGGTTCATGACTAGGCTTTGGTACCTCTTGGCTGGAACTACGTAAAGTGACAAGCATACGCACAGGCCCTGATTTGTGACCAAGCCGTGGTACGTCTTGGTCGCGGCTGAACCAAGTGCAAAGCATACACATAGACCTTGATTCCCGACCAGGCCTTGGTACCTCTTGATCCAAGCATACCCAAAGGGCCTTTGTTCGTGACCAAGCCGAGGTACTTCTTGGTTGCGGTGCACCAAGTGCCAAGAATACACACAAACATTGGTTCGTGACTAAGCTTGGTGCGTCTTGGTCGCAACTGTATTGCACCAAGCATACGCAAAGCGCTCGATTCTTGACAAAGCCGTGTTGCTTCTTGATCTGGCCTGCGTCAAATACCAAGCGTACAATCAAAGCTTAGTGCGTCTTGGTCGGGATTGTGTCAAATACCAGGCATTCGCACAGGCCTTGACTCATGATCAATCCTTGGGGCGTCTTGTTCGGTGCTGCATCAAATATCAAGCATACACACAGACTTTGGTTCGTGACCAAGCCTTCGTGCGTCTTGGTCGAGACTGCGTAAAGTACCAAGCACAGGCACAGGCCTCCGCTCATGACCAAGACTTGGAGCGTCTTGGTCGGGGCTGCATCAAATACCACGCATATGCACTGACCTTGGTTCGTAACCTAGCCTTGGTACGTCTTAGTCGATGCTTGACCGAGTCTTTGTGTGCCTTGGTCGGAGCTGCACAGTATAGCAAGCATTCACAGGCCTTGATGTTTGACCGAATCTAGATGCCTCTTGGTTGGAGCCAAATCATTCGCACAGGCCTCGATGCGTAACCGAGCCTTGGCGCGTCTTGATGAGGTATGCGGTAAGTACCAAGCATACGCACAGGCTTTGGTTCGTGACCAAGCCTCGATGCGCTTTGGTCGGTACTGCGCCAAGTACCAAGCATGCTCACAGGGCTTCGTTCATGACCATACCTTAGTGGGTCTTGATCGGGCCTGCGTCGAGCAACAAGCATACGCGCAGGCCTTGATGCGTGACCACGCCTTGGAACATCTTGGTCAGGGCTGCATCAAGTACCAAGCATTCGCACAGGCCTTGGTTCATGGCCACGCCTGGGTGCGTCTTGGTTAGAGCTGCACCACCCTGCGTTCGCACGCGCTAGGAGTCACCAATACCAACTTTTCTACAGCGGGTAGCTTAGTTAAGTACAATTTTCGGTGTATCTGAGATTAGTCTTAGCAAATTTACAAATATTTATGATTTCTTCTTGGCGAGATATGGGTGCTCCAAAAATAGTGCGTTGGCTAAAAAAGTGCTACGCACTTTCGTTCAGACCAGCCGGGTCACAGTTCACCCATTCCCTTGCGCGATCAAGCTCCAGGCAGCCTAATTTCGTCCGACGACCAAGACACGTTAAAAACCCAAGCACTACAGAGCATGATCGAGGACTTAGTGCACAAGGGATCGATAAGAGAGATGCCAGAGGGCCGAAAAAGGTTTTTCAGCCGAATCTTTTAGGTAACCAAGAAATTGGGGGATTGGTGGGTAGTAATAGAGCTATCCATCCGGAATCAATTCCTTCATTCGACGCACTTTCAGGTGGACACAACCCAGGTCGTAAAGAGCTCACTGGCAATAGCGCGGGCAAATACAAGAAGAGCCAGAACCAAAGCCGTCGGTGACGGATACCGACAGATCCCCCTCCCGCACTTAGGATAGAGGCAACGGGCACTCTAGATGTGGCGCAGTATTCAAAGGCCACAGCTGCTGTTGCGCTGGTTGGGCGTTGGGTGGGCCTAGTCTCGGTACTTCAAAACCTGTGAACCAGGTACTCCATCTTCCCTTGGCAAAAGGAGGGGGTGCGTACTCATTACACAGACACATCCTCCTCGATGCGCCCTTCTCGACCACTATAGTCGGATTTGCGGGGATCAGGCACCAAGGCTAGCCCAGATCACTTTGCGATACCTACCAAGGTCTTACATTGCACTTTATAGTGCGTTCACAGTGTTAAAATACTGTTTGGCCATGTACTAGATGAGCGCATTATAGTGCGTCCATCTGTCTATACGAACACCACACAACACCAGTCACTGAAGTGTTAAATGGGTGCATGATAATGTGTGTAATAGGAGTCAGACGATAAATTAGTCTTATAGGGGCGCATGAAACTGCGTCCACCTGTCTTATACGAGCTCTTTGTGTCACTGATCCATTACTCGAAGTGACAGCACGTTAAGTCTTTGGTGTGTTTTCTTGTTACGTGACGGGCCAGGCATCCAGGCACTCCTGGTCCCAATGATGTAAACCGATTAAATTTATGTACTTGTTTTTGTAATGAATCATTTTCTGTATTCTGTATAAGTGTCGAACCAGTTACTCAGAACACGACTAGCTTGGTCACAAGATTTATTTACGTCGGCTCAGCGCCACGATCATGTTTATTAACTTAAAATAAACGAGGATTATGAAATGCATTCTTAGTCTCAGCTATTGCTATAAGTTTGGGCTACTATCTCGTGGGCGGGCGGAGGGAGATAGTACTACAACGGTCGTAAGTGAGAAGCCCTTGGTTATCGGCGCGTCCTCTCGGTCTCTCTCTATCTTTTGTTTGTTCGTCCTTCAGTGTGTGAGGGTGTTTTATTTAAGCCTCTCGTGCTTCGCACGGAACTCCACACTACCGACTCCTGTGTTAGTCCCGTATAAAAGTGGAGACAAGTACATTCAGAGCTTTTACGAAGTAAAACTGACGTTTTATTTTCGTAAAACGCTCTTTTAAGAGTAAAAGCGCAATTCACGTTTCCGCTTTAATCATAGTTGTCCCTCCCAACCACCCCACGGGCCTAGGTGTGGTTGGTGCATGAGAGCAATACTCAAATGAGGCTTGGTACCAAAGTACCAAGGATACTGTCTGGCTGTTACAAAGAACAGGACTGTTCGAGCCACTAAGGAAAATTCTTAGTTCCCAATGTGCGTGATTCTTAGAGTTTACGAGAAAAATCGTACAAAAATGGAGAACGCGATTTGCGCTTTTACTCGTAAAAGAGCGTTTTAGGAAAATAAATATCAAATCTTTTCGAATAGATTTCTTAATTTTAGAATGCGAAACAAGTAATTACGAGGGGCGTAAAATTGATGCATGTCAATGCAAATTCTGTAATTTATTTTCAGAATAATACAAACCACGTGCAGAAAATAGAATTGACTTGGATGACATAAAAAGTGGTTTGCAAAAGATTTAAATATTTTCTGGTATATTAATTGTACATAAATACCAAAGCGATAGAAAATACCTCCTGGAGCGTGAACGTAGTGAAATGTTTACATAAATTATACCGCCATAGTGGCAACGTGCGATCCTATCAATATCGATACCTCAAAAGCAGTGATATCTAATAGTCAATTAAACTCGTGATCAAGCTCATTTTCACAGGCGTTCTTTACAGACATTTCTCATGTATAATTATATAAAATAATGGCTAAGTACAAGAGTGCCGTGAGGCCATTTTAATCATCGCAAGAAAAAAATAAAATTTACAGCATGTAGATTTTGATTTTTTTGTACGAGTATACCGCTATACATTCTGTTCTGTGATATTTGTGACGCTTACGATTGCTTCTCTTTGACCTGCTTTTAAACAGTCAGTGATTGTGTTAGCAACGCCGTAAAATGACGTCATAAAGGATGTTTAATGGTTATGGTCAAGTGTTCTGCACTTTGCCTCGTTCATCCCCGGCAGCTATGTTGACTGTGCCAAACAGTTGCACACTAAGCAAAAAATTAGATCAGTTGTAGTGTTGACAGAGCATATCGCGATCCCGAATAAACATTCCAGTTCATTCTTAATTAATTTTTTCCCGTTATGTACTATAACTATGCAACTGCTACACTGTATTTTTTTATAAAGCACGCACGGAAGATATTGTATGGCGTGTGGCAGCATACAGTGTTTAATGAATACTTGTTTCAACTCTTGGGAAAACATCTCTCCGAAGCCTTCGACCTCTTGCCTCAAACCTCTGGCTATTACAACGGTGCGTATTTCGCTCTCGTGGGTGACGGTTACTCCTATATAGTTATTTTCAGCCTCGATCCCTGATCTTTTAGAATTAACCCAAAATGCTTAACTTTTTTTTAATTATGAAAGCTTTTTAATCCAGATAAAGCTGAATAATTGCCCCGCCTTCCGCTTGCTTAACTGCCGCCTAACATGCGTTTGTGATCACATGGTATTGCTGAGATTCTGGATAAATTCAGTGCCATGCATAGATTTTCTTTCACAGCTAAAATACAGGCCAAAGTTTACTTAAATGAATAAGAAACGGAAATCTTAGTGTGTTGCAAAAGTTACTAAAACGTTCACGCAAACAGCTGCATTTTGTAAAAAAAAAAATAAAAAGAAAAGAAAAGAAAGAAACATGCCATCTTTTTGAACACTTACAAGTAAATATCACGCTGATCCCTAAACCTCTAAATGTCAATACGTGTCAATACATGGTTGTATTAAAGTGTCAATACGTGTCAATAGTGGTTGTATTAAAATGTCAATACGTGGTGTATATAATATCAACTTGGTTGCTTAGGGTATGAACCAGACATACAAAGACTGAACCCGGATGTCTTTAATGCATTCGCCACTGCGGCATTCCGCTGTGGTCACAGCCAGATTGGCGACACATTAAGATTCTCAGACCCATCTTTAACTGAGCAGGAAGATATCTTCTTTTCTCATGTAAGTTTTCTGCATTTTTCTGTGAAAGTTTTGTGTATTTTTCTGTGAGTTTTCTGCATTTTTTTGTAAGTTTTCTGCATTTTTCTGTTCTTTTCGTGGTTCAGAATAACAATATAAAACCCCATCTATTTGAGTGTCATTCGTGGATGGATACATCGGGAAATTACTCTAACCAGTTCTGTCCAAAATAAATATTATGTTTGCAAATGGATCCACTTTAGTTAACCATCACACTCATGCTATTACCTGAAAATATTCAGCAAACAAAGTTTAACATTTAAATAATATTGAATTGTTAAAGGAATTTGCATGATTTACATCAATTCTCATTTGAAATCACAGATTCAAACTGGGAGTATCTTTACTCATATTCTTCACATTTCACACCAATTTCTTATACAATCGGTCTCATAGAACTTCTTCTTGACCGGTTAGGCTATGGAAGCCACACGTGACAAATTTTTGAAGGCAAAGCAATAAAAATATTTGACCTCAAACTCTAAGTTCAAAATAGAGGACAGATTTAGAAGAAATAGAGTGAATAAAAACGAGTTATTTGAAAAATCGGTAAGACATAACGTAGTTTCGATTTCAGTTTCAAACTTTTACCTTAATTATTGGGACTTCCACAACTTTAAATTTCGGTAAGTGGATCGTTTCAGTTTTAAGTCAAATGTAAAACAAACCGTTTGTCTCTAAAACCGTGGGGACAGAGCGATTTTGTCCTCGAGATTGACGCCACCGTTTGTAAGCACTTAAAGCTCTCGGTCACAGGTCACTTGACCTCTGTTATTTGACCTCGACCTTCAATGTGAAAGTCAAATTGAATAAAAACATTGATTCTTGAAAAACAACTAATCTGTCTGAAAAACAAGATCAAAGGTCACGTGAACTGGGTATCTCAGAAGCCCAATACCCCTGGAACTTTCCCCCGGGATAGAAAAGGCCTCAGAGGTCAGCTGTCTTATAACAACTCTTAGATAAGTGTTAACTTTGCGATGTGATAGGAAGGTGATAGGGTCAGTGTATCGCGATAAGCGTTGGAGAAAAAAGAATCATTTTGACGTCATTTTCGGGATCCTCTCCTTGCAGGCGGTTAGATAAGGCGTAACTTCTTAATTTGGATCGTGACCTTGACTTTCAGGTCAAACGTTTAAATCCCTATCTGAAGCCTCAACACAACGTATATTTAAGGGAAACTATACACGTAGTAGCAGAATTTGGTTTAGTTTGGAGTAAGGCTTAAAATAATTCAATGCATTCAATTCAATTCAATTTAATCGATCCAAAAAATGAATATTCAGTTTGAAGCTGTGGCAAATACATTCATATGCTCTACATCCTTTTGTCTTTTAATTAGGTATTTTTTAACCCGAATAAGATATATAAGAGTGGAATCCGAAATAACAAGGTGTCGGGAACCAATGCCGTCATAATTGGAATGACATCGGAGCCGGCTGACAAAGCAGATATAGGTTTTACGGCACAGATATGTGACTGCCTATTTACTGATACTCCACCCAAGGGTCCGGGTACTGATCTTCCTGCCCTCAACACACAGCGAGGCCGAGACCATGGCTTACAAGGTCTGTTGATGTACCTACACTTGTTCTGGTCCTACATTGCAGTGTGTATATAACAAACCACCCATAAAGCACAAATATGCCGACTTTGTGCGTGGGGATTTATTGATATCCATTCTCTGTAACAGTTGTGAGCCGTACTCAGCATAAGCATTTCCCCGCTGTACGCATCTTATGGGTGAACCTCTACGCGCTGGGAAGCATGAAATACTCAGCCGAATCTCCTCCTAAAAATACTTCATAGTTAAAAGGATTAAAATACTTTCGGACACTTTTTCGGACACTTATCTGATACCATTTGGAACTGTATATATTCTGTACATTTAGCAGTCGTTCGGGCCATTTTACTGTAATATGTTGTTATTATTATTATTATTATTATTATTATTATTATTATTATTATTATTATTATTATTATTATTATTATTATTATTATTATTATTATTATTATTATTATTATTATTATTATAATTATTATAATTATTATTATTATTATTATTATTATTATTATTATTATTATTATTATTATTATTATTATTATTATTATTATTATTATTATTATTATTATTATTATTATTATTATTGCTGTTTATGTACATTTGTGCATTATTATTGTTCTTTTAGGCTACGTGGCTTACCGCCATTACTGCCGAAACCAAATCTATGCAAAGCGTGGGCTAACCAGTTACATGTTACGTGTTGTGAATGACTTCAGCGATCTCACGAACAGTATGCCACCTAGTGATGTTGCCATCTTGGAAACACTTTACTCGTATGTTTATTTGAATTGGTTACGAAATTCCGTTATAAGCCTTAATTCTTTAGAATTATGTGGTCGATTATGCAGAATGTCATGTTTTCGTGTCTTGGTGCGGAGGAAAATTAAACAGAGCCATTTCCGGAAGCAAAAATGTATCACAGTCAATGAAGAAGAAACAACAAAATTCGCTTTGCAATTAATAAAGAATGGTTTTGTCTCTGTGATGCTGAACAATGTCACAAACTTATTTTTCTGCACAGAAAAAAATGGTTACATATTTTAGGAGCGTCGCTGACATCGATCTATTCGTCGGGGCAATGATGGAAGATCCCGTGGATGGGGGGATGTTGGGTCCCACATTTGCATGTCTTGTTGCACTACAGTTTCAAGCGCTGAAGAAAGGAGATAGATTCTATTATGAAAATGAACCCACATCTGAAACGTCTGGTTTTAATAGAGGTAATCTTTGCTTATTAACACATCGGCGCGTTTTGAATGACATTCATAAACATCTATCTCAACAGGTGAACGGGCGTGGTTGCTGTGTAACTTGTTGCGTGAACATTGCAGATATAATAACAGTTTCATGGCCTGAATCATGACCTTTTAGGTGTTTATTTCCAAGGATCAGTTAGGACTAACACCCAAATCGATTTGGTCGTTGCATTTCTTCAGAAAAATGAACAATTTTCTTGCCTTCTAGTTACATAAGTCAACACATCTTTTAGATATTTGTTTCCAAGGATCAGTTAGGAATAACACCCAAATCAATTTGTTCGTTGCATTTCTTCAGAAAAATGAACAATTTTCTTGCCTTCTAGTTACATAAGTCAACACATCTTTTAGGTATTTGTTTCCAAGGATCAGTTAGGAATAACACCCAAATCAATTTGTTCGTTGCATTTCTTCAGAAAAATGAACAATTTTCTTGCCTTCTAGTTACATAAGTCAACACATCTTTTAGATATTTGTTTCCAAGGATCAGTTAGGAATAACACCCAAATCAATTTGTTCGTTGCATTTCTTCAGAAAAATGAACAATTTTCTTGCCTTCTAGTTACATAAGTCAACACATCTTTTAGGTATTTGTTTCCAAGGATCAGTTAGGAATAACACCCAAATCAATTTGTTCGTTGCATTTCTTCAGAAAAATGAACAATTTTCTTACCTTCTAGTGACATAAGTCAACACATCTTTCTTTAAGTTTTGTCTTGGTGTGAGCAGGTTGAAGGTACGGCAAGAAAAAAATCTCGTGATTGATCCCCTTTTCTTGAAATATTCCAGATCAACTGGATAATATCAGGGAACAAACCATCACCAGTATCTTGTGTCAGACAATGGAAGACAAGCCGAATTCAGACCTGGAACTTCGACTTCAAAAATATGCCATGCTGCAACCTCAAGCCGAGGCATTTTTCTATTTGGCGTATGTATTTTCAGGCCATTCTGTCTTTTTACACTTCATCTTCCCTTTCTCTTTTTCTTCATCCTTCTCTATCTTCCTGTTCGTTTGTTAAACCTCTTATTGTGTTAAATATTAGGCTTGTAAAAATTCTTGCTTGTAGAGTGAACGCATTGGTATTCTGTTGTATTCAGTAGATTTATTACTTATTTTACATTTTGTATAGGAACAGTGGAGTGAGTAACATGGAGATTGAGGATAAATTGGAATTATACAGAGGAGAAGGAAATGAAAGAAAGGCCTGTTCACAACACAGCAAACTCAACTTTAATCTGTTTTAAATTTGAAATAAAATAATAAATACCAAAAGTTGTAAAAATTACACCGAAAATGTAATGTGAAGTGTAAGGAAAATGCCAGCATTTTGCGTCAATAGCATATGAACTCTAATCTCTGCAACAATAACAATAAAAACATGATTTTGTTTTTAGTTTATTTACAAACTGAACTTCCTGTTTCAATTTAACATAAAATCACCAGGTCTCTAAACCAATGCAAGCAATACAAATGTGTGTGTGTGTGTGTGTGTGTGTGGTGTGTGTGTGTGTGTCTGTGTGTGTGTATGCACGTATGTATGTATACACCAGAATCCCACCTGCAGAACAGGGCCAAAGTGGTCGTATTTGCGGGATTCCAAGCAAGGTGTCCTATATTGGGACATTATTGGATGATAATGAACTTTTGAATGTTGTTGAATAACAAAAATAACAAATATTGATATAACATAATCATTCATTTACATAACAACACTCTATTTATAGCAACATCTCTGTTATAAAACAGCTGACCTCTGAGGAGATCTATCTGTTATGTATAAACACAGAGCGGGTGGATATTTCTATCCATCTAGCCGCACTGTGCACCCCTCAGTGTTGAGTATTCTCGCACATTGGTGAAAAAGGTGACCCGAATGTCCAAGTCACTAAAACTTATATTTTAGTGGCTTTTTAAAGAAGGGATTCCTCTCCTTTATGAGTACTATTTTGCGCGGAATCCCCAGAGGCTGTGCGGAGTAAAAGGTGTTATACACAACAGACCGAACCGCCCTAGAGGTTGGCTGGTGGACAACAACGATCAAAATGATCACTTAAATTAAAAATCATTTATTTATAATACAATTCAATTCTTTTACAAAAAAAAGTGCGCATTCTAAATAAGTATGTAAAGATAGAGTCACACTTTTTAACTTTCTATTTCTCTACAACAAAGTTATCCATAGTTGACTGTTTTGAAGAACACTTTGATTTCACAACTGCACCTTGTAACTCCATTTCAATGCTCACAATGTCGGGTAAAAACACAGATCTTTCGCCAAACAAATGTTTTCAGTTTTTTTCCGTAATCAAACGGTGATTCGTATACAGAAGGTGCTATCAAACGTATTTTTGTTTTCTTTTAATATGTACCCATTCCATTTGATATCATGCGGCATTGTTTGCTCTGAGAATTGCCTAATTCTCTGATGAGATCTATCTGTTGCGTATAAACACGGAGCGGATTGATATTTTAAAAAGTAGTTCCCTTCTTTATGCTTACTATTTTTACGGAATCCCCAATGGGTCTGCGGAGTAAAAAGGGTTATTCACAACAAATCGAACCACCGTAGAGGTTGGCTGTTGAACAGCAACGCAAATTTATGAGTCACCCGTTCACTTAAACATTAACCTGCTCATAGTGAGTGATCTTGGCCAAAGAGTTTATTTTCTTAAATTCACATCATCAAGACGAGGCAGTGTCTAATGTTTCCCAAAAAAAGAATTAAACATCTTTTTTTAATTGCAAGGAATCATTACAAGAACTGTACACAAAGTTATCGCAACCCGAAGTTCTGCCTGTTAAACTTTAAATAAAATACAAAATGATTGACCTGCATTTAAAAATCAATCCAATCCTGTCCTTGTATATGACAAAAAACGACAGCTTCACAACAACAAAGGGCTATATCCATTTTAAAATGAATTAATATCTAAGATACTGTCACAATATTTTAAACTACACACACTTGATCCAATTTCAAATTTGATTAACCAAGTCGATCCATCAATTAACGAATGCTGAAAGTGCAAAGTATTATTGCAACTGATAAAACGTAATGGCGATTTAACACTCTTGCTGTCATATTCTTCAATGTCACGTACCTGTTTTAATAACTGCAATTATGCTGAAGATTCTGCTGCCCTAGAAAGAACTTGCAAATCGCATAATTTACTCAAATAATCGAAATCTGATCTAACTTAAGAAAAATTGAAAAATAACTTTATAACTTCAAAAAAAAAAAAAAAGAAAAAAAGAAAAAAAGAAATCTCTTAACCGAGCTCTTGCTTGTGTAACAAACCTGTTCTCCAGTCAAAAGACTACAGCGACCCGTGCCAAAAATCGGGTAAAAACATATAATGTAAATATGCCCTAAACATAGTATCACTGAACTTGAAAGGTATAGCAGAACCGCAAACTAATCGAAACAAAGAAACACTGCAACTTTCAGCAGAATTTCTACAGTTTGTTTCAAATACGACTGTAAAAAACTGCAACCAAAGTGCTTTTAACATATTAAATGAAAAAGTACTGAATTTAACCGATAGTTTGCTCAAACTGGTTCTGAATATATACCAGGGACTGAGTTTGAGACTCTAGTAACTAGAGCCACGTTAGTCACAGCTAAAGTTTACCACATCCTCATCTCAGATCTTATATCTTTTTACTAATGTTCACTGCAGTATACTTTCAAAAGTACAACAATAATCCACAGTTATGTACAGAATCAACACACACTTTCACACCCATATATACAACAATAACCCCACCCCCAACCACTCCACCCTCTCACCCACAATAGCATTTTAATTTAGCTTATCTTTCAAACTTTATGTTTAATTTTTGTTCCTAAATAAACAAAGCTGACTGGGTCAATATCATCTTCAGCAATATCTTCCTGTTTCTCTCCCTGAGTATTCGTCTCTTTGATCGCACTATCGCGTGGGATACCTGTGATGATTACCCTTGTATTCTGATTGCTCTTCGGGTAACTCACGTTGCTACTACTACTGCTGCTGTTACTTGATCTGGGTGTACTGCTGATACTACTTAAGTACATGTCAGGTGATAGAAAATTAGTCTTATAAAGCCGACGTTGTTTGGCGTTGGATTGGGTCAATTCTGGAGAGTCAACACAAGAGCTGGAACTATTATACCATGCATTTCTCACGTCTGAAAGGCTACGCGGACGGTGATAGAAAACATCCTGGCAAATATCCTGACTATCAGGATGCTCATGGTGGGTCTCTTCAACATTCATTACACAAAATGGATGCTCCGACCAAGGAGAGTGTACGGGCATTTTACTGTTTTTCACCCATTTTTCCTTCGCAGAGAGGGAGGCAGAGCTGCTTAAAGAGCTCCGTAAACTGTACACCGAAACAGCACAGCTAACGCTCGCTTTCGAGGCCACGCCGTCACTTCCTGTTGTAGTCGATCGGCTACAAAAGGACCTGCCATGATTTTTTATGTAAGACGATGGGACTGAAGCTTTCATTGGTCTCCTCCTCAATTGACTTCGGCCATCAATAAACCTTTCAATGTTATCATCCTGGCTGGAACTGGCTATGCCACTTGATCTGTTTCGTTCGGTGCTTCGAGTATCGTCATGAGAGCTGAAGGAAAACCAAGCATTTTTAACTTCCGATAAAGAGCGGGGGCGATTTGACACAGGATCGTCTAAGGAGCTGTCTCGCATGGAGCTTCTAAGACTTAAACTAGTACACATTTCAGGGGTAGAACGTAATCTGCGCCGAGTTCTACTGCTTAAAGAACTGTTGAGGGATGTAACTGGTGTCTGTCTATACGCATTGTCTCTCATACACGGATTTTCGGATGAACTAGAAACCTGACGATCCGACATAGCCAATGAATCTTTTTCTGGATAGTAGGTAATTGCTTGGCTATTTTTCTTTGATCGCGAGGGTGAGTTTTGACAATACACGTGTCTGATTCTCACCGATGCAAGTGTAGTTTTCAGGCCATCATTGCTACTGCATGTTGAGGAGGCATTGTTTTCATGTATTTCAATATCAGCCTCGACATCAGTTATTCCAGTTATTCCCGTAGTATCGTCAGTCACAGCGGTGGTTCTATCAAACTTGTTTCGAGGTGGTGGTGTTTTATTAGTTTCTTCAGACTGAAAAGCAACAGGTTGCATTTCAAGTCCTTCACCAGTCACTGGACCCCTAGCAAGAAGCTTCGTCCTCTTCGGTGAAAATTGCATAGTCTCCACGGAAACGGAATTTACCGCTTTGGGAATGCACTCACAAAGACCGGAAAACCAGAGCTTGCGAAAAATACTGCTAACTAGAACCAAAAAGATTGTTGTGTTGCCGAGCAAACTCAATATGGCGGTCTTTATTATGCTGATATAAAACGCGTATTTGATTTTAAGTCGACCTGAATGTAGATCAAGTGTGGAACTGGCTGTGTATAGAATCAGGTTCCATATAGTAAACATGAGAAGAAGTTTTGTCTCGTGGGCACCTTGTCTCTGTGAGGCCGATGGCTGGATTGCATTTCTTGATTTAGTCAAAGCCTTTGCAACAACGCCAGTTGACAGCAGATATGTGCTGATGTTTAAAACGGTAAGAAAAACAATAGAACTGTGTCGTTCTATATCCTTCCTATTAATCGCCCATGAAATGATAACCATAACAACTGAAAAAAAAAACAATCTGAACGTTTCACTTAGGCATGTTAAAACAAATCAAATTTTCTGTATGACTGAATTGAAATAGATGGCCCTGTATATATGATTACATGACCCTGCATAGTCATACAAGGGCTGTAACAAATTATTTCTCAAACTTACAACATGCTGGTTTTTGTCAAGGGACGTCATTTCCATTTTTATTCCTTCTTAAAAATCATCTCGACCGATTAGTGATATCAAAGAAAAAAATTGTCAGCTGGGCCCTGCAGCATTCAAAATGAAAAAAATATACACAAAGCAGAAAACTCCTTAAAATAACCTTTCCGGGGAGACTTTTATCTTACAGTTTTACACTCGCGCCTGCTGAACTCACATTTTTACAAAACAAACACTTAAAAAACTTCAAAACAACAAGCTATAAATTAGTGACATAAGCTTTGTAAATATAAACGCTTAAAACACTGAACCATGTTCTAGTTAAAAACGATCCAAGAAATATGGCCAATTGCTGATCAGGTAATTTCGGCTGGGTATTTTTTTGTTTACATAATGGGATAAGAAGCAAGAACATTTGTCTTCCTGGCCTAGGTACATGAATAGAAATAGAGAACCTGGCGTTCAAGCATAAATAGGTGCAGAAGGGTAACGTCATAGGATGAGGTAATCACTGCCATGGAAATGACTATCAATTAATGTTATAACGACACCGTTATTACGTTATATTGTCATTGAAAAGGTAAATCTTGTTATTTAGATCTCCTTTAATGCCCATTTTTATTCCACCTTAAAATGGGTTTTTGTTTTTGTACAAATGTTATAGCTGTTTAGTTGGATCGAACCGATGCTTTGAAAAGTATCATCCTAACTTTTCTGTGTCCATAACACAGTTGAAATGTAATTTCTAACTTCTGGAGTACAGAACTTTTATGGTTAGCTCCAAGTACTTCATGGTTAACCCCATATTTACCCGTGCTGGAATTAGATGTTCACTTTTCATCCGGCGCCACGAAAAGTGGAGCCACAGAGATGGTGGGAGGAGGTGGAACTGGCTGTTGTAAGTTCGGTTCGATCCAACTAAATAGCTACAACATTTGTACAAAACCCATTTTAATGGAGAATAAAAATTGACATTTTGTTCATACAAACGTCCTGCAGCTGCCGTTGGATCGACCCGATGCTTTGAGATAGATTTAGCTAGTGGTGTGGCATTTCTTGGTAGATTAATGTGACAATAAATAAAACTTCTACCAACAGTTCCTTGTTTTATTTCTGTCAGTTTCCCGACGCCATTGTTCTCTTCCTATCGGAGTGCGTCTGCACACCTGCGGGGAAACTTGTGCCCCTCCCTTTTTTCACAGGACGATCACGTAATGTCTATAGGTATACATGACTGTGTCTCGTCAAGGCACCTAAAACTGAATCCACTTTATCAGAGATATCACCAGAATTCGAAACACCTCGAAAGTTTACTGTTTCTACGCCGTGTTAGAACCCGTGCGCCCGGTGGGCGCACTGCGTTACTCGTGTGCTTCCAGGTGTGCCCGCCTTGAGCCCCTTCTCCCCGCGCCATCCTGTCACGTTACTCATGCGCTTCCCAGGGGTGATGTGAGCTCTTGGGTGCTGGTGAGCGGCCCACTCTTATCCCCCCACGTCAGCTCCAAAGATGTCAGCTGCTGTCACCTCGTGGTGGCACATGAGTAACTCGCTGTCCGCGCTGCTGTTTCCCTGCGTTACCCACTTGTAACAATCTTAAATACAGTGAAAATATACAAGCGAAACAGTCCGAAAGTCTGCCCTATCATAACCAGCTCATTTGGACGGCAGCTTTTTACTCATTGGGGCAGGTCTGCGAGCTGCTGCCTTTACCTTGCCCCTTGTGTTGCGCTCCGCTACGATTCTTGTAGCCCTTGCCTTTGACCCTACAAAATAAGTGACCCCACCTTAACATTTTTCTTTAATCATAGTGTTACTTATTAATTATGGACTCCGCTGTTACGAATGGCATATGATACAGCCCTGACACTGAACCTTGCGTGTAGTCCTGAAAATAAAACCAAATGAAAGAGTTAAGGGATTGCCAGCAACCTGCTCCTAATATGTCTTCCATGGTCGAGCCGGTAACCGCCTTCAGTGAACATGCAGTCTGTCGCACTTCATGGCATCCTGTGTCCCTTCGCTTTGAGGTGCCGCGTCATATGCCACCACCACTGCCCGCTTGATGTAGTTGGAGATGGTGGATTTCCCTAGATCTGTTAATATAGGGAAGAAACGGTGTTATTAGTCTTTTTGTTCTGAGCTGGACTATTACCTTTGACGCCTCCGTCTACGCACGTAGTGTGTCCACGAGGCATAGTAATTTTCTCCCTCTGGTGCATCTCCGGGTAGCACATGCAGTGAGATTTCCGAAAACGTACCTTTACCGTGAGTTACAATGTGCGTTTTGCTTAGAAAATCGGTCCGAGGTTTCAGGACAACCCTGCTATTATTCTCGTCTATGAAATACAGCTGGTCTAGTGCGTGAATTGCACTGCTGCTCTTGTCTGACGCCAGTGCTAGAAGGAAAGATACCTTGAATTTAAGCTCCCGCTGTGGCATGTTCTGTTCGTCCTGGAAGGTGGCGCCCTGAAAGTAATCTAGTACTACATTTAGGTCCCACTGCACTATGTGCTTGACTACGGGTGGTCACTGCAAACGGAAATTTCTTATTAGTTTAAGCAGAAATTCATCCTGGCCTGGGTGGCACCCTGTTGTGTTCTTCAACACTGAGCCGAGATAGCCGGTAACCCTCTATTGTTCTAGTGGCCATCTTTTTCCCCTCAAAGAGGTATATAAGGAAATCGCGATCAATGGCGCTGTTGCTACCACTGGGTCTGCTGACTTCATCAAAAACCACCTCTTGAATTCCTTCCAATGCGACCCATAAAACGCACGAGTGGACTTGGCGTGCACCTCTTGCATGCGTGCAACCGTCTGTGCCCAAAATCCCTGTCTTTTTAGCCAGTTAGCTTTAGGGAGCACAGGTAAAGATTCATCGTATGTGGGTTTGTGTTGTGTTGCCAATGTGGTTGTCTTAGTGCCCGCGCATGCATTGGCAATCTCCTCGGGGCCCGTACCCCCTTGCTTCCTAATGTAACATACCGGGGTAACATTGTGTATCAGACACAGCACAGCTTTGCCCTGAAGTTCTCACCCCTGGATTCTCAGTGCTTTGCCTACTGCGCGCATTTCCAGCACATTGATGTGCATGCTTCGCAGTTGCTGCGGCCACTGCCCCTGGAAACAATCTGCTGTGAAAGTGTGCCCCCAGCCTCCCTTTGATGCGTCGGTCTGCAACTAAAATTGTGGCTGCAGTAGGGTAAATGGGTTCTCTTGCGTCAGATGCACTATGTTGAACCACCACCAGAGGTCTTCTCTCGCCCGTGGCGGGAGTCTGAACTTGTTGTGTGGGTCGCGGCTCCTCTTGAGTGCCTCTCCCACTGCATGCTGGTAGCCCCGGAAATGGAGGCGGCCCATGGGCACCATTTTTTCTGTTGCTCCTAACAGTCCCACAACGTTTCTGTACGGTTACGGGTATCGACCTGTTTTCCAGCATCTACATGATGATATCTTGAATCTTTTGGATTCTGTTTAGTAATGGAAATACGCGCCGGACTCTGAAATCGAACATGTCCCCGAGGAACGCAATTACCTATTTGGGTTCTATCTCCGACTGCTCTAAGTTTACCAGTTACCCTATTGTCGAGTAGCATTAACGTTTGAGCGGTTCTTTTCGGCCTCAGGAAAACCCTGTGTAACATGCCTGATTGCCACCCACCGGCATTTCCTCTATGGTGCCTTTTTCTAGCAACTTGCATTTCCGTTCCGTGGCCGTACGAAGTCACAAGGATTCAGTTCGCATTTTGAGTCAGACTGATGGGCGACACTTGATCGTTTAATTTGCGGAATGGGATAGCCATACCTTAGGCACCGCATTACCTTGGTTGGTGCCCCCAGTTCTTTCCATCTTTGCCAAAAGTGAGTGATCTTGCCTCCTACGGGCAAGAAGTTTCCGAACAGCACTTTGTCCCTGATATCTGACAATGTTACGAAAGAATTTATATGTTCTCCTGCAGCAAGCCAGTTCTCATGACAGGGACTGGCCTGCTGCTGACTGTAGCTGTCACCTGTTTGATGGAATCTGGCTGGCCTTGCGAAAAACACTGCCCCGTTTCTCTTTGTTTTGCGGCCCCTTAATCCTGGGTGACGCCGACGCCGTGCACCCGCGGTGGCTGATGCTGTAGGCCCGGTGACGTGGCGTGACCTGCGTGTACCCCTCGTGTAGCACGCTATTCTGGAGGTTCTGGATGTGTCGACCATTGAGCTCTGCCAGTAGATCATCTGGGAACCGCTGTGCTTGCCCCAGGTATTCTGTGTGCCTTAACTGGAATAGGTTGTCGCTCGGCAGTTTACAGCGTTGGAGCACATTGTCCCTGCGTAGCTGACTGCTGGATGACAGCAGTGCTGTGTACAACTTAATAAAATCTTTTTTCCCGCGCACAAGACACCCAATGATCTTAGTCAGTGTGAATGAATCGAACTCCAGAGATCAACTCACAAAGGTCTGATTTACATACTCAACAAATGAGCGTGCTCGCAGCCCTGTTCTCTCGATGCCTCCGATGTAGCTGAGGTCCTTGTCTTTTATTGTCACCTTGTCGCCGGGGCGGATCACAGGTAACCAGGTTAGGGCGTGCTTAGGGTACATGAGTGGCTCAAAATTGACTGCGTAGTCCGATGGTCTGTAGGCCGCATTTTGGAGGAGGTGTGAATTTTGCCGAAGTCCACAGCCTTCCCAAAATTCAAGTCTTTTGCCTGAAAGTCTGTCTCCTTCAACTTGATGGCATCAAAAATACCCGCTGCTGTATCGAGTGCGATAAATTTTGGATCCTGCTCCCGCGGCCCCTCAGAGGCCAATCTGAAACTGGAATGCGTCTCCTTCAGGGGTTTGCCTACCTGACCATTTGATAATCTCTGGATCACTTCTACGACGTTCCGAAACGGGTCGACCGTTGTGGCTCAGCCTACTTCCTCACATCCCATACTAGGGGACCCTTCATCTGATAAGCGTCTCCTTTTCCGTGCACCTCTCCATGGGGACACATCGCGTTTCCGAGCTGATCTTAGAAAGTCGCCACATTCCGGATGCTTGAAGGGGGAGGCATGTAGTGGTGATGGCTCCCCTTTCGTACTGGAAGGCTTGGGCGAAGCGGCTCGAGAGGTAGCCTGCTGTGGTTCTGTTGTCTGTAGTGTAGGTGTGGGTATGAGCTCCCTTACCTGCTCCGGTCTTGTAACTGTCGCGTTCGGAGGATCTCTTCAAGGTTTATCTGTATCGGGAGAGCCGGCTTCTCCGCTGGCGGCTTGTATGCCCCATGTTGGGTGTGTCACCAGCGTTCGCGGTCCATCAACCCCACGTGCCCCACGTGTACGCCCTGTTGGCAGCCCTAACAATCGTTTCCTCAAACGATTCCGTGACCTTACTGTCAGTCGGTAAGGTTGCGGGCAGTGGTGTTATAGTTGCTGCCTTTTGCTCTAGTTCTTCCAACGACACACGGACGCTCACTTCCAATCTCGGACTTTCTGAGTGCTTCTTGTCCTTCCTGGATTTGTGGCGTCTCTTACACTATCTCTCGGTGCTCAATTCTTGCCCTGGCAACACCTTCTCATCCCGCAGTGGGATGCCGGGAACTTTACCTGATAGCTCAGGAGTTTGGGTATCCACAGAGGATATTGTCCGCGACCACAGTTCTTTTATTTGTCTGTTACGTAGTTGGCGTCGACGCTGCCTGTTTAAGCTCGCCACCCTTGCTTGAGAGATATTGGCAGACTGCAAACGTTACCTCACCGTCGCAGTCTTGTTGTGCGTAGCGAGTAGCACAGTCCGTATAGTAGTCGTGTGGATCGTCCTTAAAACAGAGGCTGGGGAACATTCGTCTACATCGATGGGGGAAAAAGGGGGAGAAAAAAAGTGGAAGAAAAGGACCCAGTTTGTAAACCACAGAAAACATGGGTTTGAGTCTCACGACTTCCATATTTTGCTTATACCTAACGTTCATTAAGTGTATATCAGAGATATTTTGCTCTTTCTTTTTAATTTTTTCCTAGATTCGTGAATGGAATTCCATTCGTGTATGAAATTGTGAGACTATGAGCCATCGAAGCACGCTTTTTTTTCAACCCATATTATCGATTTGACCTGTACTTGCAGGTTTCAGTGTGTGATTTGACGGTGCTACTCCTGGTAGTCTGTGTGCTCTCATCGAGTAACTCGTTTGTAACTCACGAGTAACTCGGAGTGCGGCACACACTGCTGCGCTGTAACACAAAACGCGAGAAAAGCACAACTTGCGAAACTTGGCTGAGACGTTTCGCACGCTGCCAAAACTTTTCTCAAAGGTGGTCAGCAGCTTCCTACACTCTCTTGACCAGGAGTTAGGAAGGTAAGGTTGTTAGCAGACTCGCGGTGCCTCTGTCAACTTGTCGCACTGTCGGAGCCTTCCGCCAAAATAAAAAATATTTCTTATTTCTCCGTGTGTGGTCAAAACCAAAAGTTGTAGCTATCTAAAAGAGCTATGGGGAACACTTTACCATTGGTAAAGCTAGAGATCTGCAAATGCCCTCGTTTCGCATAAAACTGACAATTCTGGTTTTCCCACGTGTTGAGGGCACCGCCGCGTTACTCACAACCAAAAAAAACGGCTAGAACAGTCTAAAAACAGCCAAAATTTGCCGTGAAGCGGTCCGAACTTCACTGCAGCGTAACAAAGCCTATGGTTCGACTGAAGATGTGCCTGAAAGCGGTACGCTAGCGACACAAACAGCTAAGCTACGCACCACAAAGTGTTGACACTGTAGTTGGCAAATCAATTTGTTGCTGCGCCTTAAAAAATTAAAAACTTTTCTGGTGCTACAAACTGCGTTTCTTCACTGGCGTAAGGATGAAAAGTGACCATCGAATCCCAGTACGGGTAAACATGGGGTGACATTTGATGTACTTGGAGCTAACAATAAACGTTCTGTACTCCAGTGAAATAATTCCAAATTTTATTAGAATTTGCATTTCAACTGTGTTATAGGCTCAGAAAAGATAGGATGATACTTTTCAAAATATCAGGTCGATTCAACAAAAGCTGCACGACATTTGTATGAACAAAATGATAGCTTATAACATCTCTCGAAACATCGTTTGATCATATTTTCTGATAGTGAACAATTGATAATGCCCGATTTAACATTTATTTTACTGCCAAACATCGGCAAAATCTCTGTCAACTGTATTTGTTCAAATTCAGATATTATACCTCTAGGTGCGTTGTACTAAGTCGCATTTTGACATTATTAATGCATTTGAAGATATCTGTAATTTCTTAAAGTCATTTCACTCTCATTCATAATTACATATGAATAATGATCATTTCTCCAAAGAAATGTGTTTAAGGGATGAGTCGAAGTTAAGTGGACACATTTTGTACACAGTATCCAAATGGATGCCACTCTTGCGACCTAAAATTTCAACTTTCTGGTATGCAAGCAGTTTGAATGAGATTTCCAAAGCAACATGTGAGAACACTGTTCGTAGGAAAGCAATAACGGGGTGGAAAATAAAACTTTAATACACATTTAAATACTGAAGTAACACACAACAGAATGCCAAAAAACTGGATGCTTTATTGAACGAACTGCATTACAAACCTGATATAACTATTGAGATGCCGATATTAACAGCACATCTTTTGGCAAAAGTTGACTGATTATGCAAACACCGACACCTAATAATTAAAGTAAAGGAACTAGGCTGAAGTAATCTAATGTGTGTAGGCAAAATAGCAAAAACTAAACAAATGAGATAAAAATTTTCCAATTAACATACACTTAAAAGTTTTAATGGTTTTCCTTGCTTTTATTCTGTTTTATTTTCTGTACGATTCTTACAAAATAACCTTAAGGGAATATTGTATTGTTATTATGGATACTTTATATGTTGTATAACACAGACCTTTCTATGACAGATAACAGTAGCAGCTGACAGTTGAAACATTCCAGCACGCCTTGGATGCACTTGCATGTTACAATAAAATCTAATTCAATAAACATTGTAGGATGCGTCATTAAGATGATACTGTAGACAAGCCCATATGTGCACAGAATTGCATCTTTAGCACACAGCGTCGATGTTAGCAACTCTGAAATAAATACACACGGAAACCGAGAGGGATTACGTCAATCAAAAGTCAATTGAGGTCGCGATGACTTTCAGCCAGTGCTTGGCCTATTTAATATTACAGTTTTGTGTAACGGTAATTTCCGAGTTTTTACTATACTTCCTAAATGTTGAATGGATAAATAAATACTCTATAGACGATATTCTGGAAAGACTGGTTATATGTGGGTGAGGTCAATAGCAGCAACCGTATATTAACAACAATTTCACATTTCATTCAGATAAAATTACCGTTCACTAAAGTGTATTTTCTATTTTTCTCACCTCTGCTTTCCTTGATTTGCCTTTTCTTGACGATGGTAGCTATTGAAATGACACTTACGCAGAACTCTCCAAACCACAGAATGACCAATATTGTGAACAGTACACCATATCCTGCCTTGCTCTCCGTGCCGGCTAGCCAGTCCGCACCAGCTTGACCGTCCTTTGAACTTCCATCCATTTTCGTTGCTCAGTTTCAATCAGGTTTTTAAAAAATCCGGATATTTGTGCCTATAGTTTTAACTGCTGAAACCACCTTTTAGAGGTGAAATGTTTATACCTTTGAAATTGTTATACTTTTCTATCTGTTACTCACGTCAAGAAATAAAAAAAATAAAGGTAGCTGTTGTGGTGCCCCTATTTTATATTTACATATTCCACGGAAGTCAGCTTACGTCATCACAAAATGTAATAAACTGCCGGAATGTTGACTTCCATTTAAAGTAAAGCTACCATGTATGTAGTCATTAGCGACAGAAAAGACTTTTGCACCATAAAAGTTTCTACAGAGGTAGTCGCTAATTGCTCTATTCATACTTTGACATTTTACATAGTAAGATTTAACCAAGGTAAATCTCGTCTGCGACGATACAAGAGCATTTATTACTGCGATATTATTTTTAAAATTATTGACAAACAACATCGAATTACAATTCGTTCAATAATGTAGAATAAACTTGCCAATACAGGAACAGTCAGACAAACTATAGAAGTCAATTTAAAAACAACTTTATTCTTAACTCAAAAAGTTATATTTATTAAAACAATTCATTCATAAAAGATGGCACGTTATTGTTAGATTTACATGATAATATGAACCTAGTGCAGTGTAGGCGGCATTTGGTCTTATTTTCATTAGAATACGTCTGTGTTGCTATGGCACATGGCACAACGGACATGGTAATCTATGAAGAATGCATCTGTGTTTTCATGGTACATGGCATAAAGGTCACGGTAATCTATAAAGAATGCTGTTTTCATCAATTTCCATACCACGGGCATAGCTTTTGCCATACTGGACAAGTTTCTGAGTTGTCGCTAATATTTGGTGACAATTTCCACAAGAAATATCATTGTTCTTACTCATTACTACACTTACCCCATTTTCCAAGTAAAAAGCGGTTTCCTGAGCTTCGGGCACATCCTTTTGTACAAAGGAATGATCTTTGTCTGTATTCTAATGAACCCAATGTTAGCGTAAAACACATCAAATGTTTGTTCTTTCAAGCATTTATTTTGAGGTATTCCTTCTGGTTTTATGTGCATTTTGATTACTTTTACGTGGGGAAAAACATTGTTCTGATAAAGTCGGCCACAGCTGCAGCACGCAAATTGTTTATTTCCGCAGAAAGACCATATCATCGTAGCTTAATGTTTTCAGTGTGGCACTGTTCTCTTATCTCTTTGGTAGAAAACAATGAATCTTAAGACATACGCCATATCCGATTGCTTCTCATCATTTTGTCAGCATCCTTTACACATACACTGCCACTTCAGTCAAACGCCTGAAACAGACCACTTGCAGTTTTGTATTTTCAAAACAATTGAATCGGTTTAGAGAATTAAACTTGAAGCTACATCTAAATCCGACGATTAGTCATTGGTCGATGCCCACCAAAAACACTCTAGGAGACAAACACTTTGAGATCGATATATTTAAGCATGATGGTGTTATTTCCGGATCGCCAGAATTCCTCTCAGCTAGAATATGCGTAGTCGTTCCTAAGCGATGTGTCCCACTGCTGGACCGCACATGATCAAATCATTTTATATATGAAATGCCAGAGTATAATTTAAAATAAAATATGGAACTGCTTAAAAATTAAAGTGATGGCGGAAAAGACGACACGGCGCATAACATTGGCATCCAATGTCAAAGGGAAGAATCTCCAGGATGTGCCCTACTTAGATCCCATAAAAGCATCGTGGGCCATTGTAAGTCGTAGGTCATGCATTGACGGTCAAAACCAAATAAATGTCACTTGCACGTGTGTGGAACAAATGAGTAGGGAAATCAGAGGTCGTACATGATCTGATCTCATTTTGGCAGGCATTCGCCTGTGGTATCCTTTGCTATATAAAGCTAAAACATTAAATTTCATGTATGTTGTTATTATGTTTTATGACATCAGCAAACGCCTTGGCTTATGTTTTATATGTTATGTTGTTTTATTTCCAAGTAAATACAGGAAATGAGGTCCGACCGCTTGGAAACGCAGTTCCACATCAGCATAAGGAAAACTGGTTTCTGCAAAAGGTTTATAATGTCTACATATGGAAAAAAACTTGCAAAAACATGCAAAATAATTAATTAACTCCAGTAAGACTGGGATGGGAAAGAATTGGGTATTTTCATATTTTGATCTCTGTGTAGACAGACAGTTATCTAATTTACAACAGAATCTTAACTAAAGTTAACTCAATTTATTAATCTGTTTATAACTTTGTTTTCGTCTTTTTGCCCAAAATTAAGCCTTACCTCGCATAAAATCAAAATCAAAATAAAACTTAACTTGATTTTAACCCCATTTAACCATGACACAACCAATGGCGCGCAATTCAAAGCAAAGCAAATCATCCACAATAAATGTACAGAAGTGGATTACAGTATTTATTTTAATTTTTATGACTAAAAGCAGCAGAATGCTGCTAGATTGTTCAGACATTGAAAGTATAAAAAGCAGAAAAGCATATTAATTTATTGTAGTAGTAATGTAATTAAATGTTAAAAATATAAACAGACACGAAAATGTAAATGCAGTCCTTTTGGAGACCACTTTTAAAGAGTTTGCTTTTGCAGACATTATAGGCGAAGTCCTTTTGCAGTAGATGTCTTTCAAATGTAGACACTGTTGTCCGTTTGGAACGCAGTACTTCTGTCAAGTGAAATAATCAGTTTTAGCCATAAGGCAGGAATGACCCAATGGTACTGCAGTTCGTCCGTTAAGAGTGCTAATGAAATCTTCTATACTGGTTGTAAAGGCGCAGGTGTTCCCTGTTTCCTGTGACTTCAACGTACTGCTCTTGCGAAGGTTGCGATAATTAGCTTTTCCAAGCATTATTGTAACATGGCGCATAAAACTCGCTATGCCATTTTTAAGGGTAGCAGTTTCTTAGATGTTAATGTTAGTAAATGAATGTTAATTGGTATTCAAGTCCATCGTAATTCCATTCTGTAGAATTAACAAGGTATTTCTTTATCTTTTTTGCTTACATTTCTCAATACAAAACATTTTTGGAAGACGGTATTTCTCTGGCAAACTTAACCCAAACAGAAGTCTTCAACAGATATCGACTTATGACCGCACCTACAACCACATGGATGTTTTTATCAGCGTTTACATGTCAACGTTGAAACTCAACGTTTCAAATCAATGCCGACTTGCTATTAATACAGAAAAAACTTTATTGGATTCATTAGAAAACAATGGCAAATAATTGTAGAGAAAGAAACAAAGGTATGAAATAAGATTGCCGGCCGGGTGACATTGCTTTAAAATTGGGACAAGAAACAAGACTACATTTTCTTCCTGGCCTATGATAAATGCTGCATGGCTATGTATATCGTTGTTAGGTAATGCTAAATATTAGAAGTCAACCCGGTTTGGCATCATGTCTGGAAGGTTCTTTGGTTCCCAGATACTAGTAGGTTAGTGGAACTACTGATAATCAGAAAAGTTAACACCAAGTTATAACTTAAAGTTCCTGAACCAAATGACTGTTATGGAGATTTCATGGATGTTCTGTTATTTCTGATCCATTTCTATACTTGACGAAAAATGTCTTGAGACAGAGAAAAAGCTGTTTAAAGCGCTTCGTAGGCTGAGCATCGACATCAAAAGACATATTTACTACACTACCAGTCATATTTGGCAAGCTACTTTGCCAGACCACATGGGTTAGGGACAGCGTTAACCGGGATGAGCCTGTCTGTCTTCTACTTTCCCGACTGACTTTGCGCAATTTTCTGTTTTTATTTTGGTATTTTGTTTGGTGTGAATGATCATGGCACTTAATCTTGAAGTTCATGTCCCTCAGGTACTCGAATTGTCCTCACTGGGATTGAGGTGTGACTGACCCGTGAACAAACGAGGAGTAAAGCAAATGATTTCAATCTGTAGTCATCAGAGCCAATGCTCTATTTGAGGGTAACGCAGCCCTGGGGTCTCTCTGAACGTCTCTGGGAGCGGCTCTGTAAGTGCGAAATGCGCAATGACATCGCTACCCTCGGCTAGTAGTTGGCATAAAGTATTACTTAAGCCAACGCTTCTGCGTTGGCTGAAGTAATACTTTATGCCGAACTTTGGATTTTAATTAGGAAATTCGGGAGAAGAAAGTTTTTGAATTCAGAACCACTGTTTACAAACCTGTGACAGTTACACGTGTGTCACAATCTTCAAATGCACTACTGGACCGAACTGTTATTATTTTACATCGAGAGTCTAAGCTTGAACTGGAGTTGCCTGTGCAGTTTGCGGGTGCACGCGCGCGTTTTGTATTGTCTTGTCGCTTTCGTAGAGCACCTGGCAAAAAAGTGAAGAGCAGGTATATTATCTTACTGTAGTTTGCGAAACGAAACTAAATGAAATACGAAATGAAGCCTCATTTGGGGGGAGTTTCTTTTCTAAAGCTGTCAAGAAATAATTTGATTTTATAATAATATTTTAATGTTTTTGTACATATTTGCATTTCCTTCCGCCTCTGCCACTTCATAAAGTAGCATTCAAACCTAGACCGGGTCGGGGTAAAATGATTCCTTTCGCAAACTACAGGCAGCGAGGAGATGGGACTTCCTATGCTTTCCGACACGAAACGAACCTAGATTTTAAAAATTTTTAAAAAGTGTGGAAATAAGCCCATTTCTTCAAAAATAGTCTCTAAAACATAGTTTAGCAAAGCGAGCAAAATTTACTTGAAGGTATCCTTTTCCAATTTTGTTTTAAATTTCAATTATTTTGCATTTAAACAAGCTACAGGGCCGCAAAAATGCAACAAAAATTAAAAAATGCTGCGTTTCCATGCTAATATTGTCATATTATGTGTATGTGACAGCAGAAGAGAGACAAACGGATAGCCACTTTTCAATTATTTTCGCTCTGTTTAACAAGGGTATTACACATAAATCTGAATTATACTGTGCATGAACTTATCACATAACTGTCTTTTTGAAAGGGAAACACATGGAAGATGGAACAATCGCGTATTACTCTATCAAATGTTGCGTGCAGATATCCCTTTCCTGCAAAACCCTCTTTAGTTTATATTTCTAGTATGTTGTTGATACCTACGTTTTGATACTGCTAAATGCATATGAAGTTGATAAATTTAAGCCAAAATTGAACTTAAAAATAGCGTTTGTTACCAATAAAAATAAATTAAATGAAACTAGAAATATTTCCGCTGGAGCACGGATGCCCCGAAAAAATTGCCATGTAGTTTGGTGGATAGGGATTCCTAGAAGAGCAATTGTCTAGATATATTTTTCAACTAAAGAAATGATAATTAACGTATTAGGCCTCCCACATGAACAGTTAATAAAAACTGAAAGGAAATTGTATATTCATAAGTGTCCACTTCAAGCATGGAATTTACATTTATACATGTACTTTCATGTTTATACGTAATTTAATGAACGTTTTTTCATTGAACACTCAGCACAGTGAAAATTTTTCGGCTCTAGGGAGGTTCATTTATTATTGTTGTGCAACACTTATGACCAAAGTAGGAGACTGTTATAACTCGAGATACGGTGTTCACGAACCACTTGGTAGGGAAAATTCCATTAAAATTTGAAAGCCCCAGTGGCCTTGAACAACTAAAATTACCAAAACCTAATCAGCTCTAGAAGATTAAATATATAAAAGCTTCACACAAGATTTGATTAAAATCTGACCAGTGGAACTAGAGATATGGTGTTCACAAACCACTTGGTATAGGAAATCCCGTGTAAAATCTTCAACGTCCCACAGTGACCTTGGCCAACGGCATTAGGTCACCAAAACTTAATCAGCTTCAGAATATTACAAAGAAAAGCAACAGACCAGGTTTGATTAAGAAAGATAATTCCCACTTGGCATTGAAACTGCCAAATGGGGATGGATTGCCTCGAATTGTTCACCTATTTTTTTCTCGCTTTTTAAATTTTTTTTTCTTCTTCCGCCGAATCGGTTTCCAGACATCTCCTCCGAGACCGCTGAAGCTAGACCAACCAAACGGTTTTCTGACAATTACTACAAGGCCATTGAAGCTAGAAAAGCCAAACTTGGCATATATATAAAGGGCGATGTGATCTAAAGTAACCAATAAAATATTTGACCTTGACCTTGACCATGACCTTGAAATCGCGAAAAATGTTATTTAAGAAAAACAATGAGTTATCTCGAAAACGTCCGAGACCACTGAAGCTAGACCAACCAAACTTGGCACATGTATGGAGGGTCAACGAAAGTGGTGCACCTGATAAAAATTTTTGACCTTTACCTTACTGGTCAAGATCAAATCTCGAAAAAGATCAAACTGTTTTCAGACAATTACTGCAAGGCCGTTGAAGCTAGAAAAGCCAAACTTGGCACATATATAAAGAGCGATGTGATCTAAAGCAGCCAATAAAATTTTTTGACCTTGACCTTGACCATGACCTTGAAATCGCAAAAAACGTTATTTAAGAAAAACAATGAGTTATCTCGAAACGGTGAGAGATAAAGTAATTCTGACCTCATTTTCGACCCCTACCCCCTATACGACGATACGTAAGGTATAACTTCCGGTGTCCTTGACCTCCAGGTCATTTTCGAGCCCCAAACCGGAAGTTGGCCTTTATCTCGAAAACGGTAAGAGATAGAGCAATTCTGACCTCAGTTTCGACCTCTACCCCCTATACGACGATACGTAAGGTATAACTTCCGGTGTCCTTGACCTCCATGTCACTTTCGAGCCCCAAACCGGAAGTTGGCCTTTATCTCGAAAACGGTAAGAGATAGAGCAAATTTTTGGCCTTGACCTTACCGGTATAGTATTTAGGAGGATATTCTACATTCAGACATGTGAAAATTGTTAACAAACTGCAATATCGTCTACCTTCCGTTTTAAGTTATCAATCCAAGTGGGGCTAATTCTCTGTGCGAATTTCGGTCTAGTTCGCAGTATGAATTGCAACTTCTGAAGTAAATCCATCAGAAAGTAATTGCACTTTACACAAAAGCAATCAACAACAATAATTGCACACTTCAGAAGTTAATCCATCACACACCGGAGAGAATATATGGCAAACCTTAATTGCACCTAATTCGAAAGCAATTCAGTGAATAACTATTTTGCTTCTTTTTTCTTGACTAAAAACTGTTGGTCCCCGCGGCGCTTGTCCTCCGCGGCGCTTGTCCTACCGCGGCGTTTGTCCCCGCGGCGCTTGTCCCCATGGCACTCGTCCCCGCGGCACTTGTCCTGGTACCGGCCGACCTACCCAAGGAATAAATAGCACAATTTGAAGTCGATCCGAGTTTTCATTCTCGAGATATTTTGCACACATTTTGTTCACAACAGACTGACACACACATGCCGTCACATAACGTAAAAACACTGTATGTCTTCCCTTGGTCGGGAAAGCATAATGAGCTAAATAAGGAAAACAATTTTCACAAGAATTTGTTTTAATATAAAAACAAGATTTATCAATAAATTTTCAAAATTTCTGCTTGCTACATGAAAAGTTAACGGAATTTGTTAACTGTACAGTTGTGAATGCGGCGTAAAACTTCGCGATGCATTTTTGCTAAAAGAGATCAATTTTTTTGCCTCAGACTTTGTTGGAAAAATTTCATGAACGTCCGGTCGAGTTATTTTACCTTGCAATTTTTCGGGTCATTCCTTTCTGTTCATGTTTCATTTGTTGACCGGGAGATGAAAAAAACAAGGTTAATTTTCGCCTGGCCTTGTATCTAGACGTTTTAACAAACGCAGTTTATCACACTTAATTGGAGGAGATTAGCTTACTAATTTACAAAAACATAGCAATACTTATGGAGGGTTAAATAACCAAAGCATCTGGTTCAGATATATTAATCAAAATTGTCAAGAGCATGAGAGGCTGCTGATTACAACAATATATATCATTCCACGAAAACAAATTAGATTCAAAATATTTAAAAAAATGAATGTTAAACGAGGACTGGATTTATTAAGAGGTTGATGAAGTAAGAAACAGGCGCTAAACATAAGTCACAACTGAGGTGCACCCCGAGTCTAGGCCCACCCCCCCCCCCCGACCCAACCCCCCCTAACCCCCCCCCGACTAAAACCCCCGGCGGCCTACCCCCCCCCCCCCCCCCACCCAACCCCCCCCCCCCGGCCCCGGTTCTCAGGTCTTGTTTATATTTTGTAATTGCGATACATCCACGTGGTAAATTACACTACAAATGCCCATTGAAGAGACCACACGGCGTTTAAAATTGTAATTTCGGAACCACTGAAGGAATTGATCATCATTATAAAAGGAACATCCATTGATGATAGCACTCAGTTTTTGAAAATGCACTTGCTCTTACGATTGATAAGTGTGTACATATTAAAAATTGCAATTCACATGCCGGTTGCGAGATCAGTCGAGTTTACAAATTACAATTTCTCTTGCGGTAGATGTGACTTACACCCATTGTGATTCACTTGAATGGGTAATTTAGTGATCCAGATTGCTGTAAAAAATCATGCTACCATCAAGGAATACATCACATCTGCTAAAGATATTGTACCAAGGGCATTTGTGCGTAAAGCCAAACAATCTAGCAAATGGCTATGTTTCGTACGAGTGCGAAAAGAGGCGCCAGATCAAAGCATCATTACACATTTTCTTTGAGAACGGGGGGGAAGGGTTGGATCGGGGGTTTTGACGGGTGGTTAGGACCGGGGGCTTTCGGCCGGGGGGGGGGTTGGATCGGGGGTTTTGACGGGGGGGGTTAGGACCGGGGGGTTTCGGCCGGAGGGTTGGGGATTCGGTCTGTTCCCGCACCCCGCACCCCCTCCTCCCCCCCCTGCGTACACACACACTGCACAGTCTTCCCGGGTATGGATCGAGCGTGTGTCGCGAGTCCACTTCTGCTCTTGCGGGGGCCTGAAAAGCCTTGACAATGTTATCAGCTACTTATGCGATGTAATCTGTACCTGTTTTTTAATATTCACTGTAGGAGGAACTGCCCAATTATTATCAAAACATTCATGGCATTCATTTCTACGAGATATATTAAAGTCATTTTATTTTAAAAGTAATAATTTTTTACGGAAACTCAGTTTTATCTGTCCCACCGGTTTCGTGATATGGGCATTCTGTATCTATCAGATGCTAGGGAATTACACAGAAATGTCTGTTTCGAATCCCTGCCCACCCCACCCACTCTAAACAGTCTAGTTTTTCGTTCCATTTGTAACTGACACGACAGCCCGGACATTATTTTATTCGAAAATTCCCAACCCGCCGATGCCTAACTTTTTCATTTTTAAAAATTCGGTAACCCGGCAACTGGTCAAAATTCTTGTTCCGTTTTTTTTCTCTCACAAAATGTGGTTTAATAAAGCATTTATGTGACATAACACCTGTATTATCCATTTGTACGTTCATACTTTGCGGCGTTTTAAGCATTCCTTGCATGGGAACGCGGGCATCGAAGGCCCACGCGAAAGTTGTGTATAAATTTGTCGTCCAAAAAGCCCTTCCAGTACTTTTTCTGCTTTCTGGGTAGATTTTTTTTCTCTTTTTTTTAACTGATTTTTTTTTACCCGGCCGGGCCACTACCTATTCAGTTTGCGATTTTAGTGGTGTGACCTTTGTGGGAGAAATGAGATTGGTTTTTTGTTTTTTTTTTTTCCCTGAGGTAGCCAGCCTGAAGCTTTTACTCCTCCCTCCCTCTCCCATCCCAGCCTTCGTTGCAATTAATGTATTGTAATGGGCCGATTGCAAATGCAATTATCACTGTCAACTGCGACCAATGAATTGCAGCTGATGTACACAAACTGTCGACTTGGAAAACACTTTGTTTCGGCGTAGCATAAATGCAAACAAATACGAAATGAGAACGCAAACTATTTATTTTATTGTTAATTGTATCCAGGTGTACTGGGCAGTACAGATGCAGACAAAAATGGCTGGACTGGAATGACTAGGAACGAAAAGGAAGCAACCCTTCTTTACCCCAGGGCATCTTTATGATTGACCCACCCACCCGACCCCCCCCCCCCCAAAAAAAAATAATAACAAAAAAGTCATCTATCTCATTCTGTTTAAAAACGAAGATGGATCCGGTACTGCCAATGGTATGGTGTAGATACCTATCAAAATTGCGAGTCACACTCATACCTGATGTTGATGTCCGTGAGACAAGAAGAATCTGAGGTCGTATTTTGATTTACACTACGGACAAGTCATTATTTTCTCTGAAACTAAAATGAAGTGGATTTTATTTTCAGGGATTTTATTCTATTTCGCATGCCAAGGTAAGATAGAAAGTATTTATATTTCGAAAAACAAGTGTAAAAAAAATCAGTACCTTGTGAAAATCGACAGATAAAATGTGGAATTGGTTATTGATAAGTAAAACAACATTAAAATAATAATTAAAAAAGAAGACTGGCGCATAAATTGCGGCAACGGACGGTCTCGAGTATAAGACCGTCCGTTGCAGAAAATATGTTACCGAACAAATTTAATCCAACAGTTCTTTTCAAAGCATTTACGAGAATTAACTGGGCACATAAACTGCACAGTTAAATACTTTTAATATACAAACATTATTTTTGTCAGAAGTGCAAGCTCAAGATAACCTGGACTTAGAATGTTACGCATGCTCGTACAATTACCACCCGACTGCAAATGACGACTGTGTTCGAGATCCCGAGAAATTAGGCACGACCGTCTGGTGCGATTCGTCAGAGCGCAGGTGTTTCGAACAGAGCCAGTACGATATAAGTAAGTTTATATTGTATATTAATATAGTGTAAGGAGACCAGTGTCTTGTTCAATCGTTGTTCTTATTTCGTGGAGGAGGGGTAGAGGGGGACAATGCAAGGCGAGGGAGAATGGAAAAGATATAAAGTAAAATGATAAAATCACTGGATGTTTGTTTGGCAATAGCCACCGTTTTAAACAGCGTTGTTGAATTTGGCATTGAAAGGCAGAGGAGGATGGAGTGAGAGTGAGAGAGTGTGTGCGTGTGTGTGTGGGAGGAGAGAGAGTGAGTGTGTGTGAGTGAAAGAGAGACAGACCGTGAATGTGTGTGGGGGCGTGTGTGTGTGTGAGGGAGGGAGCGAAACTATATGCTAAATCCCAAGTGCATTCGCCTGTTATAATGTAGTCTACGCACATACGGACAGGATACTCGTTACACAAACTACTGAAACGGCTAGTTTGTGATACGCTGCCCTACAAATGGGTCTAAAAGAAAATCTGAGCCACTTAACAAAACTCTGTTATGAGAAAAGACACTTATCGTCCCAAAAGACTGCTTCAGTGGGTGCGATCGCACGGTCGATACGCCGCCGATACAATGCCAAACGTCTGCTATAATTCAGATAGGCCAGGCAGGAAATTCGTTTTGTTTCTCGTCTCAGTTTTTCTTAATTTGCCTCGGCTGGCCGGAGAACTTTTCTGTTTTTTTTTTCTCAAACAGGGTTTTTTTTACAGGTTTCCCATAATTAAATTCCCTGCTATTTACCTGACATTTTCCATGACAAAATTGCATTTCCACCCGATAACCCATTTTAAGACATACTGTTATTTGCTATTGACCAGTAAGTAAGAAAATACAGCAACCGCCATTTTCCTGTTCTTTATTGATTTACATGTATTTTTTGTACTTTTTATCTTTCTCATTACACTAAAGTAAGATATCAGAAAATATGTTATCAATAATATAAAAAATTACTTCTCAAATAATCCCATTGTCCCGGACATTTTTACAAAATTTCCTGACATTCCCCTGACTTTCCCAGACAAAAATATTTTCCAGGTTTTCCCTGACATGTATGAACTCTGTCAAAACAATTAGACCCACAAGGGCTAAACTTTTGTATTTTTAAAAATCTCAGTGACCCATGCATTGGCCACAATTTTTGTTTGCTTATGATTAGTTAATGGTTTGATGAAACGTCTATGCGACACAATATTTATGTTGCTATTTTAGAAGTTGCTACTTTAAAGCACTTGAAATGTTCCTGGTATGAAACTGTGAGTGTCGAAGGTGCGCGCACAAAATTTTAGTAAAGAAGTTCCCTCTCAAAGGCCACTTCCAAAAAGTTTTCCCCATTCTTGGTTAATCTGTTTTACTTCAAAATTTTATACACCGGGCAATTTCACTCGATCGACAGAGGGAAACTTTCGCCAGCCATACTTTTAACCAGCCACATAAATTACAGCATTTCTGCACAAGAAGGTAAATTTACAAGCATGAGCCATTAACTAAAACCAATTTTACCATTAGCCTTAACTTACATAAGCGACAAATGAGGCGCTTTAATTGATGGCGGAACGCTCGTGTTTTAGACAACGGTTACATCAGAACTTTCAGTCGAGGCTGTGAGGTCATCACACGCGAAGATGGCTGCGAAACGGACCAGTTCTACGAGCTTTGTCTGTACACTTGTGATACCCATCTGTGCAATGATGAAGATCACTCAATAGGACCACCACCAACCACCCCTCCGCCACCCACTGCAGGTATTATCTTACTTAATTTATAGTATCTTCCGTCTCATTTCATTTCATATTCATGCGGTTCATTTCAGCAGGAGTTGTTTATTGACTAGTTGCTACCATATTACAGAAGGAATTAGTCGCTGATCAGTTGCTACTATTGTCACCAATTACTGTTGAAATACGTTAATCAGATGCTCTTCATACTGCGAATGTGCTTAGGATTTGCTCAACATTTTCAAGTCAAGCGCGCTCACCTAAGCGAAGTCAATCCTGCCTGGTTTAAATCTTTTTTTCCTTTTCACCTTTTCATACGGCAGATTTGCAAGAAACTACCACTCTAGTAGATATAAGACGACATTTCTGGACGCTGACTGCCCCCAACCCATTCCTCTGGGCGATAAATTCTGATCATGGGATAGTTTTATGTTTCAGACAATTCTGATCAATTTTCATTTTCAGACCCCCTCCCCCCCAACCCCTGGGCGATAATAGAGATTTTGTGACCGAGCGATCTCTGAAAACTGTATTTATTGTGGCGTTCTTCACTGTGGACTGTATGCGCAGTGATGCTGGAAAAGTTGGTGCGGTGCGGTTATGTAGGCCTGTCAATCATCCCACGTTCCCACGACTGATGTTCCCTACATTCCCACGATACAACATATTGAATTGCCTCATGTTTCCATGAGTGTGTGCGTGTGTACACCTGTGAAGTTATATGTTACACTTCCTACATCAACTTCAATGAAGACAACGCCGCTGAAGGCAATGCCACAAATAGTGTGTTATTTGACGAGTTGGCATCATCAACATACAGACTTTTGATTGATGAGAAGAGTGACACTATAAAAAAGAATTCTTAGATAAGGTGCAGAATCATACATTCTGTAGAGACCAAGCAGTAGAGACGTAATTTTTTGTAAATAACTGTTTTGTATTGTAAACATGGATGTTATTTTCAAACGGATTAATGCAGAGTATGGTTGATGTATTGACTTTGGATTTAAGAAATAGCAGCTTTAGAACTTAGTTCCCTTTTGGAACTTAGCTCGCTACAGCCTTAGCAGAATTAAACTAGACCGAATTTCGCTACACGTAGCGAAATGACACCCACTTGCAATGGTACAATCAATATGGTCAAAGACACATTTTTCAGTCTTTCCACATAATTGTCAGCTTCCAAATTATTATCATGAACAAGGACATCGAGGTAAATATAATGTAATCTCAAATAATCAAATTCAGTTTTCTAACCGTATTTGAGAAATGGACAACTTCCGGTTTTTCACCTTGACCATGACGGAGGAGGTCAAGGTCACCGAAGTACCTCTTATATAATGCCTTTTAGGCCCAAAGGGTTGAAAATAAGCTCAAAATCGCTCTGGATCTAACTGCTTTCGAGATAATGATCAACTTCCGGGTTTTGACCTTGACCATGACGGAGGAGGTCAAGGTCACCGAGGTACTTCTTATATAACGTCTTTTAGACCCAAAGCGTCGAAAATAAGCTCAAAATCGCTCTATCTCTAACCGTTTTCGAGATAATGGTCAACTTCCGGTTTTTGACCTTGACCATGACGGAGGAGGTCAAGATCACCGAGGTACCTCTTATGTAACGTCGTTTAGACCCAACGGGTCGAAAATAAGCTCAAAATCGCTCTATCTTTAACCGTTTTCGAGATAATGGACAATTTTTCTCTAACGGAATTCAATATACAAAAATCACATGACCTTGACCTTGACCTTGACCTTGTCACTGAATGTCGAGATTCTATCCATGATGCTACTGCCCACCGTACACATGTTGAAACAAGGATTTGAGCGCTATTTCCAGCAATTTTTCGTGATGGAATAGGTTTTTGAAAAAATATTTTGACCTCAATTTGACCTTGATCTTGAAGGTCAAGATCAAAACATTTTGCGCATTTCACGACATCTCCTCACCCTCTATCTATCTACCTAAAAAGGAAGGAATAAACGCCGGAATTCTTTGCAAAGCATACCTATTTGCAAACCCTGTTTGCAAGTGCTAATTACATAACAAGTTTATAGAACAATGTTATAAAACTGGAATAGAAGACGCAGAGAACTTTGATTTTAATTCTGCAGTTTACTTTGATCGTACTGATGTAGGGGTGCACGTTCTCGTGGCGGATTATTTGACAGTTTGTTTTATAGAATAAAAGTGAAACATGTTAACATCTCAAATCCTTCATCACAGACGCATAGAAACATTGGATGATGTCTTCAGAGTGATCTATATTGACTTTGTGTTCTCAAAGCTTCTTTATTTTGAATTCGACTGGGACTGGAAGTGAAGAATATGCATGCATACACACTGGGAAACTGTTGGAAAGACAATTCCTAGAGATCGTTTTATAAACTCTTTTCTGAGTGAATGTGAATAACTGAATTGACGAGGGGGTGCCTATGACATTGATTCAGGATTTAGCAACGCCAATGCAATTTGAGCAGCTGACCCCATGCTAGTTGTGGCTGCTAGAATTATTTTACATTATGACAATAATGTTTCACTGTCAACGGATATATCAGAGCTTGTCACGTTCAACAATGGACAGAGCTGAAGTGAATATAGATATTTGCAAAATGTTTGAAGAAAATTATAGTTTATATGTATGAATTGTAGTGCATAGCGTACCCTTTTAACTGGGTTTTATCTGAATTGTTAAATATTCGTATTTGCATGTCAATAAAAGTTTTGTGATGTGACTGACTGGTTTCATTTCAAGTTCATCTGACGACGTGGAAAGACTACTTAACCAATACTTAACTTAAAGCTGGAATCCCTCGAATATTTGCAGGATCTAATAAGTAATACAAACTACTGAAACAAAACAAACCACCTGTAACATATACCAAATTGAAAAATTGGTTACAAGATCAAGATGCCTTCAGGTTACTTCAACCAATAAACTATAGATTTAAAAGGCAACTTTATTACCCGTGGCATTGATGATCTGGGATGTGGACTTGGCAGATGTAGCCGCCATTGCAGAACATCACTCTCTACTCATTGTAATTGATGTCTCTTCTGAACACTTGTGGGTACAACCTATTTCAAAAAAGTCATACTAGTGTCATTAAAGCCTTTCAAAAGATTTTTCAAGAAGACCCAGATCATTGAGGTCAGATAATGGAACAGAATTTAAGAACAGATGGGTAAAGCAATTTCTAAAGAAAGAAGGCATTAATGCATTTACTACAAAGAAAGAGACGAAAGTAACTTTGCTGAAAGAGTTATAAATAAGGTCAAAGAAATGATGTATATCGCTATTTTCTACATCAGCAAACGTATCGGTATACATATATTTTGCAAGACTTAGTCTACAATTATAATCATAGACCTGATTTATCCTAAACAAATGGATTATCACCGGTATGCGTCACCAAGAATATTGAATCAAAAGTGTGGAAACAGATGTATATTGATAAACGGAAATTGAAATCAAAGAAAACGACAAAACCTCACAAGCTTAACATTGGTCAACATGTTCGCATTTCACACAAGAAATATGTATTTCAAAGGGATTACCATATAAAGTGGACACAAGAAGTGTTCATTGTCACACATCGTTGTAAGAAGCAAGGAATAAACTTGTATCGCTTTAAAGACCTCTTAGACGAAGATATTGATGGTCATTTCCATGGAGAAGAATTACAAGCTGTTGCAAAAGATATTCAAACGTATACAAAATTAAAAAAGTTTTAAAGACATGAAAAACGTAAAGTGTGAAAGAATCATTTGTCAAGTAGTTACGCTGGCCAAAGAAATTTAATAGTTTGGTCAAGGAATCTGATATTCAAGCACTATGGAGGAGTCGCTTACACGTCTTTTTTCTATACCAACAGGTAGTGAAAAACGTCTCTTATGAAATCACTCATTGAACAAAAAGTTATCCAACCATTTCCTAATAATTTTATGGTTCTATGCTGCGAATCAACTTTTGTACAATATTAAGAATTAAGGATGTACAATATTAAGGATGACACAGATCATAATGTTACATTTCAAACTGGAAAAGTGATGTGTGAACTTCATTTTCGACAAAAAGTATTATGAATTCATTATGAAAGCATATAGACACGGTCTATCCGCATAACGCAACCATTACTCTTCAAATGGGTGGTAGTTTACCAGAATTTAAAGGTGCACGAATACAATATGCAGATGGTATTGGTTCGTTCTTCGGAGAACTGGCTGTAAAGCTATTCCACTCATCAAGACATGGGATAAAATTGTTGCGCCACATCTTGAGAAGGATACAGAGAATGTGGCTAAAGACGTAACTGGTCTCGTGTATCTCCGGACCGGAAGTTGTTGGTGCTATTGATAAACGAAGTATACCAAAGACAGTTGTTAGAAGAAAGAAAGTGAATGGAACAACACCAAAAGATATATTTATAAAATAAGAAACAAAAAATGTCAATCATACATGATTATTCCGGAGAATTAGAATGTTTCGAATACAACAACACAAATGCTGTAGAAAAAGCTATAATGTGCACTATCAACCAGTATAGAAATGGTGCTCCAACAGAATTTTATGTTCCTGCTAGTACAGAAGAACATTTACATCTAAAGAATAGTAGACTTCATATTGTATGTACAATTGTCAAGAGAGATGGTGATGCTTGTGGTGTAGTTGATAATGTAGCATCCATCAATGATTTGTTTAGTGGTTTATAGTCTAATATTGAAACATTTCTGAATGATCGATTGATTTCACATAATAACAATTCCCATGGTAATACCAGCATCATTTCTAACGTCATCCATGATTCGGAAGGAGTCTTAATTCTGAACGCCCCATGCGTCTCATCTATTAGGATACTACTGAATCGACAAATTCTCATCGGTGGCGAAATACCTGAAGCAGGAAATAATGGTTTCATAATCGTAATTTGTATACGCCGTGAGTTGATGCTTACAGGTAATTTATGATGGATTTGTTCGAACAGGATCGTTATCTTTCCAATGGATGAGTATAAAATTGCGTTTGCATAGGCTAAAAGATGAATATTTATTAATCGCTCTAAATGATACCTTTAAGATAGAAGTGAGAGATACCTTTTAAACCATTAGCATAGCTAGGACTAGTCCAGGCATTCAGCTAGGACATACAGATGCACTGATAAAAACTCCTAAGTTTTCTAATACCAGAAAAAATGTAAAATTTTAGCCATTCCGGCTGGATTTCAATTTTTTGTGAAAGATCTTTTTGGGTCAGTTACTAAAACGTATTGTCATTGGAATGGTTCATAATGAAGCCTTGCTGAAACAGTGGTGAGAAATCCATATAATTTTGAACACTTTGATATTAATTACATGCAACGTTACACCGCTGGTAAACCAGTCCTATCCAAACCTGTCAAGCTTAACATTGTTGAAGGAAAATATCTTAACGCTTTTGAAACTCTTATCGCTTTCGAAACTCTTTTGATAAATTGAATGGTGAGGGAAGCTCCATCATAAAACGGGAAGATTGCTGTAGAGGTTATGCTTTATTTTCTTACGACTTTGCCCCTTGATTATGATGGTGATGACCATTATGCCCTTATCAAGCATGGAAACTTGCGGCTAGAGATGAATTTTTATCCAATGTTTGCAAAATGCAGTCAATATCACAATCTATGCTGAATTTGACAGCATCATTGACATAAGTGCGAATCGCAGTATTCAGTTTGATTATCAATCATGAAACGAAGCAGATAGATGCCATATTGACCCGTGATGTCATGACAAAAGACTTATTCTACGGAGTGTTCCCTATGGATCAACTGCCAACATTACAGTTGCGCGTTTGGGTTTATGATAAAAATTGACTTCTACTGAACCATCTTTTGAATGTCACAACATTTATACGCATCAATATGTTGAGCCACGGGATCTACTTTCAATGTCAACAAAACTCCCTTCTTGGTAGGATACAACGTCCCAGAAGCATGACATGTCAGATATTTACGAATGTTAACATCACTTCCTGTTGATATTTCACCAGTGTAATATATTTTTCTCCGTTAATGGGTATTATGACCGGTAAATAATCTACACTCATCATGGCAACAGCTTTACGCTTAGGTTCTCGCTCGACTTTAGGCTCTGCCTTAAACTCCATTTTCGCTTTTTATACGGTGGCATGGTAGCTTTGGGCGAACACTCATCTCTTTTTATGTTTCTAAACTGTGGCCGCATTTAAAGCGGTTATAGTAGTAGCGACTTCAACTCAGACTTTACCGTGGGCATTGTCTTAGACTTTGCTGTAGGTATTGTCTCAGACTTTGCTGTAGGCTTTTCTGTAAGTATTGTCTTAGACTATTCTGTAGGCATTGTTGTTCACTCACTGCAGACATGTTCACACTTCAACATGTGATACAGAATGATTATTATGTCTGAGGGCAGGAGCTTTTTAACTCATTCTCTATAAGCTCTGTAATGTCCATGAGCTAAGGTGTTGTGGCCATCATCCAACACACAGCGCTTGTCATCAAATGGTGACAGACCAACCGTTACAATCTTCTCTGAAAAAAATTATGTTCATGACTTCGAACGGTGTTTCCCAAAATATACGATTGCTCTTCCGTAAATAAACTATTCTTGCATGGAGCATGTGTCATTCGTCTCTGTCAGGTGCGTGTAATGCTCTTAGCAGTATGCTTCTCTTGTCCACCATACAGCAAGCTGTACATCTTCGGTTGAGGTTCTGCAAACTCCTCAGTGGGTACTCCCGCAGATTCATCTTTCATTTTCCCCAAGACTTTCTTGTTCATAGTGGAATGTAGGAAATAATCCTTTGGATAATCATTTGTATAAAAAAGATGACTATCCTGTTGCATAGCTTTGTAAATGTCTCTGGTTGGTATGTCATAGCACAAACTGTCTGTGTCACTGAACAGCAGTTTTGCCTCTGGATACTACTTCTTCATGTAATTGTAGTGATGATCATACATGAGATCTAGAATAGTAAATCCAGCCTGAATGGGCTTGTTCAACAACAGATCCCACTTGAGGCAATGTACTGCTGTCAAATCCTCATTGAAAATGTGGAATTTGTGAAATGTAGGCTCAGCCATCACCCTTTTGAAACGTTTTACATTGTGAACCAGTTCTACATTGGTTCGTTTCCTTACACTTTCCACGATTTTGCCAAATTTCGCATTGTTCATCAATTTGTAAAAGTCAAACGGCCTTTTTGCCACTTTTCTCTTCTCTCTGTTGACATCTATGTATTTAGCTGGCCATTTACTTTCTTGGAACATAGTGGTTCGATACACCTTTGTCATTTTCAATCCAAGAGATACATATTGCTGCTAATTTCGATAATGTACCACATACCTTTCCTTGTCACTGAGATGGCGAATCAACTTTTTGTAGGTTTATATTTCAATACCAACTGCCTTCTCAGATTCTGACTGTATTCGGACAATTCACTTATTCAAAGTTTTCTTCTCAGGAGCCACTGGATAGTCACTATGCTAATCATGAATTTTATCCGGGTATTCGAGATCTTCCTCTAAAATATATTCTGCCTCAGCTTCTTCACTCACTTTCTATCCATGCAAATCCGCATTCTGGCAAACTCCACGCATAGAGAGTGTTGGCATCAAAGTACACGATGTAGTTTGTTGACTTGGTCACATCATAGTCTGGAATGTAAGGGTTGCTGGCTTTTACATACTTGTGTGTAATCACTGAAATACCTCCTCGCAGACCTTGCTCTACCATTTGATACGTTTCAGTATCACCTATGAATTCCATTTGAACCTCAGTATGTTTCAATACAACATCCCATGTCAAACCTGGTACTGTATAGTAATGAGCAGGATCCAATTCATACGTGTTAAGACACATATTTCTAAACTTTTCAAATACATCTGCCAACAGCAACACATCTGTTTTCAGGTAGAGGCTGTGATACAAAGTGGTTGCAGTTGAATACATCCCAAACCCGTTGTGCATGCACATAATCTTCATCACTAATTCTTTCTTCAAACAATTGACTGTAAAAGTCTTCCTGTGGTGGAAGCTTTGTTTCTGCAAACTTGGAGGGGGCATCAACATAGTCATAGGGATATGCTCCTTTTCCCAAAAGTAACTCTTGCTGCTAATTGTCACGCACTTGAGTAGTCATATTCTGAAACTTATCTTTACATTCAGCTGCTAACTTGGTTACCAGTTTTTACAAGCATGCTCCCATGAATTGGTAGGAGTCGATGAATTTCAGATTGACCATGGTAATTGCAATGTACTTTTCTACATTATTAGTAATGACTGACAACCTCAAGTTTTTTAATTTTCCTATACTCTCCACAAGAAGATGACTGTTATATCCTCGTAGGTTGTGGAATAGGACAGCGATGATTAATGAATCTCACTTTCCTTGCTGATCTTTTCTTAACCAAAACTGTAGGTTGCATTCACTATAAACTGCTCCGCGGTATTTTCCACTGATGTGATCATGACCTCGCACACGATCCATTCCCAACAACTCATGGCAAATATAACAATGAGTAGCTAGAGAAAACTGCTTTTTTTATCCTCAGCAGTCATTTCAATGGGTTTTGGATTGCTCAGTCGATTCACAATGTGATCTCGAACATTTGTGAACAGCATCGCCTCAACGGCAAAGCGATAAGATCACGCTTCTCATATTCGCTGACGCCAACATAGGCTTTATGATGGTCACGATCACCCTCTTGTTCCTCGTACAGTATTCAAAGTCAGCATAAATGACAAACAGTTCCTTTTGTTGCTTTGCAATGCCCTTGAGTCGAATGATTGTACACTCTGGAAATGACAACCGCTGTGCTCCATGCTTCCAACAAACCTCACGATGTTTGTCTAAAAGGTCTTTTCGCATAAATCCATGCAGATAATTAAAGCAGTAAAACGTTTTGCCATCGTGTTTTGTACGATACTTCATGAGTCTACTAAAGCTCTTAATCAAACAATGTCTCTTGTCATTATCACTGATAAGCAGTAAGTTGATTTCATTTTGTTGGTAACACCCTTAGTATTCTTTGTCTTCTTTGGCAACTAAATGTAGCTGGAGGCTTGTAAGGGTTCTAAGTTAGCTGTATGAACTTCAGTCTGAAAATCTCATCCAATACCCATCCAGATCCTTGACGTTCATGCTCATCAAACTTGTTGAACAAATCCTTGAATACATTTGGCAAACCGTCATCAGTATCTCTTTCATTGAATGCTCTAAAATCCGAGTGTTCAGATGAGTGTTATCCACACGTTCTTCCAACACTTCCTGTTCCTTTTTGTTATTTTCTTGAATCGAGCTACAACGGCAATGTGCTATTTTATTCCATTGTATAATCTATCTTTCAAATGTCGTGTGATGCGATTTTCTTGCTGCCGCATTTCCGGTAACAAGTCGGATCCATTTTCAGTTTCAAACAATTCTTGATATGCATGTCCACCAAGGCTTATTCTTCTACCTTTACCCACCTTGCATTACATGCTTCTTTGTTTGTGTCTTAGTTTGTGTCTCGGGTTTTGCCTTCTTTTGTTTCTTTGCAGGAGATCGATCTGACTCATCAGCTAATCTTTTCATACGTATGTTCTGCATTGGTATCGCACGAGTATCATCACAATATGGTTTACATATTTGCAAACGTGACAAGTAATAAGACCTCTTTCTTTACGAATGATAACCAGTTTTTCACATAAATGTCTCTCAAATTCATCTAAGTTTGGCAGTAATGCATGACACTATCCACAATGCTCTGTTGAGGTTGGCATATCTGCCTTATATATTGAACAGCCATAAAGCCATAGACAGGGGGTGGGAGAGATCCCAAAAATGAAAGGTACTAAGAATGATCTGAAACATAAAACTATTCTATAATCCGAAATTCCCGTGAGGCAACTGAATATGTTGTAGCGTGGGAATGCCGGCATTATCAATCGTAGGAACGTGGGATGGTTGACAGGGCTACATACCCGCACCAACTTTCCTATCATCACTGCACATACAGTTCACAGTGAAAAGCGCCACAATAGATATAGTTTTCAGAGATCGCTCGGTCACAAAATCTCTATTATCGCCAAGGGGGGTCTGAAAATGAAACATGGTCAGAACTGTCCGAAACGTCAAACTATCCCATGATCAAAATTTATCGCCCGGGGAGTGTCAGTGTCCAAAAATGTCGTCTTATATCTACTCACTCTCAACACTTTCTTCCATATACAGCAAGCCCCAGAGGAGCAGTAGTATGCAAACTGGTTGCCGTTGGTGTCATGACTTTTCAAAACGACCCCTAAACACGGAGTACCAAGTTTGAAATAAATAGCCCTTTTAAAATTAAAAAAACAGACACCGTTCCAAATTTCATCCCCTAAATCCAGGATGTCAAAATTTAATTTAAACACAACCGCAATACATAATAATTTTTCACCGTATGAAATCACATAACTGTGGTATGAAAATTTGATGGCGAAAAGGCTTGGAAAAAGTCGGCCAGGTAATTGTTTATGGACGGACGGGTGGACATAGCAATAGCCCTCAACCAGTTTATTAGGTGCAGTTAGAACGCACGTTACTGCAGTACCGCAGAACGAAAATTAGACAATACACTTTCAGAGTATGTGCATCCATTTCTTTTCGGGGGTGGGGTGGGATGGGGGTCCCCATTTTTAGTGTAGTTTCAAACGAATTCCATTTCTGTGGAAAATTACGCCTCATCTTTAACGAAATTGGAACTCCACGTCTGTCCCAAAAATTACCCTTCTCCACGTTTTTGGACACTCACGGTAGCATGTTACAAAATGGTCCCCTTCCCCAGGATACATCACTCGCTTTTCCACTACCACCTACTCCGACTGACCACTTCTTAAGAGTTAATTGTAGCCTCACCACCTAGAAATACCCCTGATCAAAGACTGTTTACTACTAGTCTTTGCTCTGATTAAGTACAGGACCAACCATAAAAAACAAGCATAATTCAAGAGTTGTATCAACAAAGCTGATGAAATTACATATTAAATTATGAATAAATTTGAAGTCTACGTCATCTATGTTAAGTAGAAATACATCTTTATTTCACGAGTTAAACACCTAATTCTTGTGTTACTTGGTGCTTTCACACTTTTCAACTGAACATACACAGAAACGACAACAAAAGTGAGGGATCTGACGTGCTATTCTTGCCAGTACAGCTACCACCCGGATGTAGAGGACACGTGCGTCACAGCACCGGAAGAGCTTCCTCCGACCAATCAGGTGCAGTGCAGCAGTGAGGAGCGCGAGTGCTTCACATACATGCAGTACTCCCACAGTAAGCTGTCTTTTCTTTGCAATATCCCTCCTCTACCTAAACTAAGCCCAGTCCCCGTCAGGACAAATTATATTTCCCATCCTGTGAGGCTCAGGACAGCTAAAATACAATCAAATAAGAAAATGCCACTGTCTAACGACCCAGCAAACATTAAGACGTTTCCGACGTCGGACTGACGTGCCGGTTTTGGTTGTATATGAAATAAACCGACGTCGGGTTTTTAACGTCAGAATGACGTCGGGTTCCGACCAAAATCCCACGTCGGAATTAAGTCGGTTTTAGGTTGTATATGAAATTGGAACCGACGTCGGATTCCGACCTGAAACTGACGTCGGGTTTACCACCTTGAAACGACCAGTCTTAGACACGTCTTACATAAACAGAGTCTAGATTTATATAATTAATAGATAACTAATTATCCAACTGCTGTTGTGAAATACATACGAAAGCATTTTCCATGTAAATTTTTACAATCTAGGAAGAAAATTACAAACGCACAATCAAAATCCTAAAATTTTCATGTAAAAATTACGTTTTTTCTTCTTTACCAAATTGACTTCCATTTCCGGTGAGCGATAATAATGTTCATCGCTTTTTGGTCGTTTATGCAACGTCGGAATGATGTCAGAAAACCGACGTCGCCTCGACGCCGGAATAAAGTCTGGTTTGGGGGAAATAGGTCGTGGCGTAATTTTACGTTTTTACAACCTTATTTTATTCAGAATATGGTTGTGAAGTCGTTGCGACCAAAATCCAACATTTTTTTCAGCCAGAAAAGACGTTGGTTGTTTGCTGGGAACCAACAAGAGTGAAAAAAAAAACAATCAATCGAACGTAAAAGTTAGAAACAAACACGGGAGAATGAACGGGACACACCAAGTTAAGGCACAAGTTACTGATTGCACACTGAAATAATAAAAATATATGTACATATACTGCAGAGGAGGGGGTCGCATTTACGTTACATTTCTATCATTTTTCAAAACAATCCAACGAAAGGGAAGTGGTACATTAAAGATTCGTTACTTTTGGCCCAGTCAGAAACCATGAATGAGGTTTGAACGGCCTGAGAGATAACCTCACTACATTTAACATAGTCCAAGGAAAACTGTTAGCAGTATCCAAGAAGAAAAACTTTCATCCCAGGTTTTTTTTTTAATTTGGCCCGACCGGCCGGCGGTCTACTTTAATTTTTTCTCCCAAAAATTAAACTTGGCTGTGTCGAGCTGTTTTTTTTTTTTTTTTTTTACATATTTTGAAAATTCAGGTGTTTCGATATTCGGTAATACTTGATACACAAGAGTTTTTCTTCAGCTGAAGGCTATGTGAGAAGCTTCACGCGTGGCTGCGAGGTGCTGGATGACACGGAAGAGGGATGTGTGACCGATATCTACTTCGATACATGCTGGACAAAGTGCAGTACCGATCTCTGTAACGATGGCGATGGCTGGCCTGAGGGGGAAGGCCCAGAAGGTAACGAAAGGTCAATAAAACGTTTTAGGGTCAATCCTAAAATGCCGTAACCACAGTCCGAACACTGGGCGCACCGTTCTTTACTGGCTGATCTATTTGAAGAGGGGAGTGCTTTAATCCTAGAATATATTGCCAAGAAGACTTTTGGAGCTAAGTAACTTTCGGAACAAATGTTTATTCTCTCTGTTAATTTTGTGCTGAGAAACGTGGATGACGAAGACACCGTCCATTGTTGTTATTTGACAGCCTCTACAGCGGTGCTGCTACGTATCAGATCTTTTCCTTCACGGCGACACACTGGGGATGCCACGAAAAACGATTCTAATAAATTAAAGACCACTACTATTTTAACTCCATAAGCTTTACTTTTATACACAACAGATTTTTATTCACGGAGGACAGTTGTTAAATGCCAATGACAGTCAATACTCTCCATTAATTAGTCGAAATAAATATTCCAGATGGTGAAGGCCCCGATGGTGGAGATCCCGACGGCGAAGGCCCCGATGGTGGAGATCCTGACGGCGAAGGCCCCGATGGCGGGGATCCCGACGGCGAAGGCCCCGATGGCGGGGATCCCGATGGCGGGAATCCTGATGGCGAGAATTCCAACGAGGGAACTCCCGATGGTGACGGAGGTGCACCCGTCGTCTATAGTTTGGTTGTCATAGTTTCTGTGCTCATGACAACCTCGTTGATTTAATGTCTGCGTGTTAATCTAAGCAGGAAATGCTAAAATGCGACGATTATCAATTGACACGAAAGACTAACCACATGCTCTTCTAGAAACTTTCCTTTTCCTTTGACAATTAAGTTAACAAGTAGGACAGAAAAACGTTATTGAGCTTGCACCAATTTGCATAGATCAATACCACAGTTATAAACAGCAACAACTAAAAAAACCTAGGCCTCTGGGTTGGCTCCAATAGTCTGATTCAATGAGTGCGTACGAACTTCCAACTGCGGGAATTTTTAAGAGCCATCTTTTTGGAATTAGGCATTTCTGTGGCTGCCAACCCCTACAGCTTTGCACACCACCAATTTTCGATATCCTCTCCCCCGCTACGGCCTGTACAGGAATACATTTTTTTCATAATAACGTGTGTTTATTCACCATTCAAATGCATTTCTAACTGCACCTTTTCTTGCAGTATCGAAGGAAATGCCTAAAATTTTTAATCGGCAGTACTACATTAAGAACATTAAGAGATAAGGATGATAATTATGATGATGATGATCATGATGATGATGATCATGATGATGATCATGACGATAACAGTGTCCAGCTAACAGTACAAAGCAATTCAATATTGAGAAAAATTCTGAAGATTTTTTAAAATCCCTCTTTCTACCACGAGATTTACCTTAAATTTCGTCAATTATTTTGACAGTATTAGGAACATTTCTCAATGCATATTTCAAAAGCATTTTAGAAATCGAGTACCCATCGAGGAATAATTGAATATCACCCCGGTTTAATTTTCATTAAGAAAAAAAGTTGATTTGACAGAACCATCGAGTTTAATTATTGGTTAACAGTTATTTACCTCGAAATTGTGGTAATTTTCTGAAGGAGGGATAGGGGGCTAAAATCAAAATTGAATAAACTATTTAGTGCACAGGCATTGGGAACTGCTTTCATATTATACGGTGATTTTATTAGTTCTTGATTTGCAACCCCACAGACTGTACGTTTAAAATTTTAAAACACACATTATTTTTTATAAAGATCAAATATTATTGACAGTGGTATGATAATGCGGGCACGAAAACACTTCCGGTTCCGGTAGTGGCTATCGATGCATCCGGTGTGCTGGTAAGTCAAAATCCTTACCAGCAAAAAGTCTTGACTAGCGACCATATCGTATGTTCCGATAGCCACAATCGGAACCGGAAGTGTTATCATACCTGCGTATTGTATGCTGAATACTGAACCATCAAGTAAGTTGTGCTGACGCGGCGCATAAAATGTGTGTGTGAAAACAAAGTTCCTGCAAATCTGGTATGCTGGTAAGTCGAAAGTAAACGCAGTTTTGGCCTTGACCACGTCCACGCACGTTCGTCAAAGTATACGTGTACTTTCGTCATCCCAGTCCATCCCCAGCCCCCAAGCTGTCTAATTTATGCTAACTCAGCTTACCCAGAGAACAAGTAATTCCTGCTGACTCAGCGTATAAAATGCAGGTATGAAAACACTTCCGGTTGTGGTTCTCAGCACTTCCAGTTTGCTGGTAAATCAAAAGTAAAGTGGAGGAGTGACATTTCATTCATCCATCGAAGTGTACTAATTTCAGGACGCGTGGGGGCAGGGGATGGAGGGACGAAAGTACACCTGTACTTTGACGAACGTGCCTGGATGGGGTGACGAAAGTGTCCTTTGGCCAACGTGCCTGGATGAGCTCAGGATCAAAGTACACATCACTTGATGATTCGGTACGCTGAGTCGGCATACATGAAAATACTTCCGGTTCCGGTTATCGGCACATCCAGTATGCTGGTAAGCCAAAAGACTTCCCAGCAAACCGGAACGTGTTTTCATACCCGCGTTTTCATACTATTTACCAGTAAAATCATCACGCTGACGCGCCTTTTTACGACGTCAGGAAAACTACTATTTTCAGCACTGGTTCAGAACACTAAAAATTGCAGTCAGTTTTTTTCTTAGCTTCAACTTTGTCTTGTTTTACTGACCAGTAAATGAATGGACTCCTCTCTACTTGTTAAGTAACATAAAATGTATAAAATAAGCCTAATGACATTCCCTTCCTTCTTAATTACCGCGTTGTTGCCAACCAATCAAAGCGCGAATTAATCTGGGTCAGGTCTGGAAATACTCCGATCTAGTCAAATTATCAAGGTCGTTTCGGGATAACTTTGGATAGAACATACTTTCGAAATGTGAAAAGCTTTCGAGTGAAAACTCAAATATGGATGGTGCTTAGAAATCAACGATTTGGACCTTTATGGGTTCGTATAACCAAAAGTTATACATGCATGGTTGTCATCCATTCCTTATTTAAAACACACAAAAAAAAATAAATAAAAATGTACACAATGTACACTCTCTTTCTGAGAGCGGGGTCGACAACACGAACCCTTCGGAATGTGAGAAGAGTTGAAAGCCCATTCAGTGCATTGCGGATACTGCGGAAACGATCATTGTTTGTCACTGAAGGGTGAGAGGCTGGCAAATAAACAACTCTCAGTGCTGTTCCTAATTACTAGTTTAGCATTCTACCTCCGTTAATAGTCCAATGCATTTATATATTAATGATTCTATTTAGTACTTGTAAAGTCAGTTCTATGTGTCATCACTGTGGCAACCAGTATAATGGTCCGCTCACATACTATATGCCGTCTCCCGCCTGCTAAAAGTAAGAATATTTTGCCTCATCTTTTGCCTTTAAGGGAGTTATGCCGTGGGGGGGCACTCACGTACAGTAAGCAAGGCTGTTTCTGCAAAATCGTGAAATTTCGTGCTATGCCGCACCTGTTTCACTGACGCGTGGGATCTGGAATCAGAGCGCGGGATCATATGTATAGGCATATTTATAGATATACATATCTATATAGTAGACTCGAATCCGGCCCAAAATGGCCCGAGTAAGTGCAAAGGGAACAAAATGGCTCACCCAAAATGAAGTGAAACAGAACTCAGCCGACATTAATCAAGTAAGGCGTGATAAAATTGGGTGTAATTTTAACCCCATAACATCTCTTAGTGCCATATTGTAACACGTCATTTTTGGGCCCGGTCATTATTGGTCGGGCCATTTCGTCCCCCTTGCACTTTTTGGGCCATTTTGGGTCGGACGATTTTGGGCGGATACCAGTAGATTCCATTCATAGGTTTTTTTTTATTAGTCCAAACAATCAACGTCTTGTCTATATAAAGTTTTACCAAAAGTACAATTTTCTTACTTTCACTGCTCTCACAATTGTGCGGGATTTTCTCGAAAAGCGCGGGATTCGACCCGCACTGCCCTCGGCACAGCGCGGGATTTTTCGAAAAAAGTGCGGGATCCCTTCACATCCCGCGCAGCAGATGCAGCCCTGAGCATGGGTAATATGCGTGTCCATGATATCTTACAAACGCGGAATGCAAAGAATGAACAATACCCTTTTAACGAAAGTGGTAAATCCTCGTATGACACCAAAATACCCTTTTCTCCGGTTTTTTTCTTTCTTTTTTTTTTTTTCTTTTTTTTTTTTGAGCGGGGAAGCATGATAACAAATGTGGTGCCACGTGCTCACCCCCTCTCCCACCCCCATCCCCAAATGTCGCAACGCCTCATAAAAATGCAGCCCCATACTTTTGAAATGTATTGGAACAAGCTGAGATCTAGTGAATCAAGTATCAATAGGCTTGTATGGTCGCCAAAAAGTGGGAGCCATATTTTAAAACCGGTTATTCAAACTTGGACAGTAGTACAAAATTTTAAAGTAATTTGCTCCAAAATTGTGGAAGAAGCATTTTGAAAATTTGCTACCAATTTTTTTTTAATGCACCCGCTTCCATTTAGCCAATTTTTGGCGCATCGCCCAAAAAGTAACTTTTCAACAGAGAACTGCCCAGTAAACATTTATGCAAAATTAGAAGGTAATCCGACCAAAATTGTGGGAGGCAAAGCATTCTGATAGTGGCACGAGTCTTCTCAGTGCAGGAATAATCAGGATAAAGACAGACTGGCTGAATTGTAATACTATTTCTCATCCTAAAATGTCATAGAACCGCCACGGCGTCTCCTAATTGGAACAACATAAGTCCCCCGCAGGCGTGCAATTCCAGGATTTCATTTTTCGGCGACCGGCAAAACCTATACATAGGTGCACAACAAAACATAATATATTCTTTCCTTATGCAAGGTTTAAATGGAATCCCTTGGGCAGTCTTTGAGATCTATCGCACAAAAGACATGCTATTCAGATGCTGAAGGCCTAAGATATTTTTGCAAAGTCCCTAGGACACATTTTTCGGCGGCCAGCAAAACCTATACCAAGGTGCACAACTACAACCTATATTCTTTCCTTATGGAGGGTTTAAATGGAATCCCTCGGGTAGTTTCTGAGATCTATCGCACAAAAGACATCAGATCTGAAATGTTGACATGCTACGCGACAGCGGGGGACTAATAAGTTATTGTATTATCGCCTACCTTGAAAGACGCCAAACTTCCTCTCAAGCTTCCTGCTGCCACGTTGTGCTCGTTAAGCACATTAAAATTCTAGACAAGGGCTTATTTAATTTTGAAAATCGGCTCCAAAAAAATTAATGTTGACACCAGGTCAATTTTTGGCGGATCGCCAAAAAATTAGCTTTAAAAGAGAACAACCTAAAACACATTCGTGCAAAATCTAAAATAATGCATCAAGTGAGCACTGTGTAAGAAACAGCCGTACAAAATTTGAAAGGAATGCGATCACAATTGTGGGAGCACAAGCATCTTGAAAACTGTCTAACAAAAAAATCAAAATAGCACCATCTAGCCATATTTTATGCGAATCTCCAAAAAGTAATTTTTCAACAGATGACCACCTAAAGAACATTCATACGAAATTTGAAAGGAATCCGATCAAAAGTGTCGGAGAAAAGACATCTTGAAAACTGCCTTACAAAAAATTCAAAATGGTGTGATTTGCCCATTTTTGGCGAATTGCCAAAAACTAGCCATTTTTTTCAAGAGAGAGCCACCTAGGAAACATTCGTACAAAATTGGAAAAGAATCCCATCATAAATACAATTCTGACAAAGTAAGAAGAAGCATTTTAAGCATTCGCACATATGTACATACAGACACACATACATTTGCACATACGTACATATATACATTTGCACATAAGTACATCCGCACATGCATATATATAGACGACGGATGTTCCCCACTGGCGTAACGAAGTCGGCTGGTCTATAAACTGGGTTTCTGCCAATATTTCCACCAATTTTTGGCAAACTGCAAGCATAATAATGTAAGTTCAAAGGGCACTTGCGTCCACAAACCTCCAATAAACGTTTTAAGATTTTATCGACTAAAAAAAATCCAGTTTTTCAGCTTAGATTTAAAAAAAACGGCTCTTGGCCAATTATTGGCGAATCGTCAAAAAAGTATTAATTAGGTAAATACTAACCCTAATCCTGTAAATACTTATCTTGTGTATCATCTCAATTTTTAACAAATTTGACTGGGCCAACACGCGAGCCTTATATATTTTTTCTCGAAAAAAGTGACCCGGCCGGGGCTGAACATTTTTTTATTATTTTGAACCCCGCCTCCCCCCCCCCCCAAAAAAAAAAACACTGGTTCAGAAGTTTTATCAATGGCACGGCATTTATATGAACAACAAATAAGTTGCCACTGTGAAGTGTTTGAATTATTTCTTCCTTGAAATGAAAGCATCGAAAGCGCGAGTGCAAATTATTTAAATAAATATAGCCCGAGAAAGGCAATTTTTTATAAAAAAATTCTGCATACCGGTTTAATCTTTTTACTTCAAAATATTCAAAATATTATGCACTTGGCGGCCGTCGATTTTTTCCCCTGACATCTTTATACCCGGCTGGGTCATTTCTTCTTATATTTGCGATTTTAGTAACACGGCCGTGACTGAGAAAGCCCAGAGCAGACACGATTTTAAGAATACACGCATACTTTTGTCGACTGTTTAATAAGTTCCTGCGCTTTACATGATAGGGCTCAAAATAAGGAGACCAATGTACAAAGACGCGAAAACTAGCACAATATTCTGTTTATCCCAGTTGACCTTACGATATTTGGAAATTATCTCAACAATCAGAATATATTATATTCAATAACAAACACTAAAATATGTCACATATATCGATTTCTATTTACACGCTCTTTTAAAGGAATCAACCACTAAACGTAACACAAGTCTTAAAACATGTCTGAAAGGGCATAATACTGAGGCACTATGTGTTCGTTAAAAGATAGATTTTAAAAACTTAACATAAATTTACACACTGACAGAACACTTCACAAAATTCAAATTTAATAAATTTAGCTTTTATTATTATTATTATTACTTAGTTTCTCGTGAATCACCGAACCGCGCAATAACCTGAGGGGATGATTTTACAGCGATGTTTTTACGCCGCGATCCGACCGACACAGTACATGCACACAAACGGCAATGCAGTGTGCACGCTTCATAACGCTGAATCATAAATGCAATTCTGGCAGCGGAAGAAGTAGTGGAAACCTGCGACTACAGAAAATTTATCAATTAGCAATCACCGAATATGGACCACTAAATGATAGGGTTCGCAATGCTATTAAAATTTCGGTTTCGATTGCGGAGGATTTTTTTTTGTCGGTGGTGTGTCTTTAAAGCTCGTGGGGGCGGGATTGGGTGGGAAGCCCCCCCCCCCCGCCCCCCCCCCCCATCTACTTTTACGAAGGAATAACTTGTATCCACTGACTGGACGGACCTTTTTTACGAAGGTCTTTTTTGCGAAGCTATCCAAAAACTCGCAAGTTTCTGGGACTTTGGGCCTTCCTTAACTACAACACCCTTGTGTTCTAACTGTTCTGTACCAATCAACGGTTTTTCATTCAACTGAGTTGTTTCTTACTGATTCTGACACGCGCCTACCGTAACAGATAAACAATGGAGTTTGTTAGTTCTCAAAATATGCATACTGTGTAATACGCTGGGTAAACCAGTTAAAGCAGTCTTACAGCCAATCCTCAACGGTGGTTCAGTTTGTTGTGAATCATACGTTTTTATTGCCCAGACCCACAGGGGATTTCACGCAAATAGTACTTATAAAGACAGGAGCTACTTTTTGAAATATCCACCCAGTCTGTTTTATACATAACAAATAGATCTCCCCAGAGGTCAGTGTTTTGTAACAATAGGCCACGAGTGGATCGTTTTTTTAATCATAATATATTTTTTAGTCACTCAGCTAACGGAAATAACAGATGACGGTTTCGAGCACCGAAGGTTTGCGAATCCCCACCAAATTACGAAAGCAGCCGAGTGACAACTTCGCTGCTACCTTGAAAATTCGACTGTTAGGATAGAACTGGGGATACTTTATGTCTAAATCAGATACTTCTTAAGCAACGACGAAACACAAGAAAATACTTCACAGTTCTCAAATGACGTGCGAGTTTGATATACACTCTGTGAATTACCTAATTTCACACAGGAAATTCCCTGCTGTTTAATTCCCGTTATCCTCCGAACACGCGTTTTTTAGCCTTCGGTTTTTTAAAATGTTCAAGGTGTCAACATAACTGTGGATAACTCATTTTAACTAACATCCTTTCTAATGGTCTAAAAAAGACTTAACTCGGTAAAACAAACTACTGATTTATAAATGCCACGTGAAATGAACACAGAGGGGGTTGTGCTTTTTGTGAACACTAAAATGGCACAAAAAATCTTAGTAAAAACCATAAACACCTGAATATATAAGATACAGAACAATAAAGAGTCGCAAGCAGAACAGGCAGAAGTGGTCCTGAACTATGCGATCCGTTTTCTGAACATTAAATATTTTACAGCGCACTTCAAACACTGCGTCTTCAGAGCTATTTTTACACAATACATAAAACACTAAGATACAAGTGAAGTACAACATGTACATTTATACTAAAAAAAAAAAAACAACAGAAAACAATGGCACTTCAAAGGTACCCCCTAATTTCTCAGCATTTCGGTTCCATGTCGCTTCTATTTGGGCGTAAAATCATTCGATTTGGGCGTAAAAATGCAAGCTTTATACTTAGAAGCACACTTTGCAAATAGCTATGTAATAAGCTGCTTGAAGAATAATTTTGCTAAAAAGCACATAGAATGAACAGGTCTGGTGGTAGAATCTGTCATAGCGCATCAGCTTTACTCCGCAATATAAGACAATCTAAACGAAAGTGGCCTAGAAAACATCCAAATGCTCTGTCACAAAATTTAACATTGCGTTAAAGTCGACTTCTGAACAAGAACAACCCAGAATAACAGACGACTGCGACATCTTTTTCTTTCAATAAAATATTTTAAAAAAAACCTTCAGTTCAAGTACTTGTTACCTAAAAATGCAGAACACTTTCGAGCTTGAACACAGAAGAACACTTTCACGCTGAAGCTGCCCATCCGCAAACAGGAGGAGACAGCTCATTGTGATATAGCACACAAGTAAAATCTTCATAAAATCCACCTTAGGCAGTTCGATCAACTAGTCTTCATTTGAAAACCAACAAAGAAAATACTGAACAGCGGGCGAGAACCGGTCACCCGTCACACGCCTATCGGTTACTGATCCGCGGGTTGCACTGCGAAACGTCGGCGAAATAAGGATGCAGCAGTGCTTTCTGCGCTGATATCCGCGAACTCGGCTCATACGTCAACATTTTCTGAAATCATGCATATAACTCGGTTTATTGTTAGCATTTTCTGATAGAATGCAACTAACTTGGCTCCTGTCACCATTTTTCTGACGTCACGCACATAAAGGGTGACAAATAAACAACGTGGCATAGCCATTCTTGAAGGTATTCATAGTAGTTGCGATGTATACCACATATATATCACTACAAAAGACTTGTTACAAGACATTTCCCGCTACTTTTCCAAATTTTTACATCAACTTTGTTCAAAATGTTTTTATTTTCGGATTTAATTGTGACGTTTTGAGAAACAACCCCAACCGCAGGTTTTTTTTACTGTTTTGCTTGCTACTCGCAACTTTTTAGACCCGGTCCATTATTAATATAATTAATACTTATTAATTATTATTCCACTCACATGTACCAGCTCGAGACCGGCGCCACAGAGGCGAGGTACGACGTGGTTGAGCTTGCCCGGCTTCCACGAAGGAAACGTCGACTTGTAGTCTGGAAGCTGTGACACCCCAGGCCACATCTTCTCATTGGGTGTGCCTGTTAGTGAAGAACTGAATCATTACGTCATTGGAAATGCTGACACTCTTATTTCCATCACACTTCTTGCACTTCTACCTGGTCTAATGTTTGTGTTGACTTTCACGCTTTGAAATGACGTCTTTGATTCATAACGTCACATTTTTTGACGGGCAATGTAACATTTACATCACTAGAACAGTGTGCACAGCCCACATAATCCCCATAGGTCCCTCATCAGTTAAACACGGCCATCAATAGTCAATCAAGAGCTGAAATTTTCTAAGTCCAGCTGATCCATTTTCCTTCGACGAACCTGGCCCATTTTCAATATCGATCTGTGTTTGTTCCCATAGACGCCACATACCAAGTTTCATTAAAATCCTTGCAGCAGTTTTTAAGTTATCGTGTTAACAAGCTGTTGATGACAGACCGACCGACCGACCGACACACGGTCGATCGCATATATTCCCCCTGTGGGGAATAAACCATACACTGCAATATGAAGTTTCATCTGATGGGTATGTAAAGAATCTATTTTGATTTATAAATATACCACCTGTCATTAAAAACTTTCGGTGCAAAACATGCAGTTCTTAAAAATAACCATTGCTAGATTTTATTACGTTTCCATACTGTATCTAATTTCCAGCACAGGCGAGAGTCCATTCTCTGGGTGAGAGAGTTGTACAGCTGCGGATAGCAGCACAACCGTTACATTCTATTTTAGAGCCAAAGCATTAGAAAAACGTTCTGTTAAACATTGTCACCGAACACTGAATTCTCTATCAAAAATCAAGAGTATCCGTAAACACACTTTGCTGTGTTTATCACTCGATGGACGTTTGCTCTCGTAGGTTGTGATCGCCGCGAACGTTGATTGCAGGCAAACAGCGAGTCGGTTTGATTGAAGCAGAAGGAATTCAGCCAGTCGCCTGCCTTGGAACTGGAGAAGTTGACGATAGGCCGCAACTAGGAATTGATAAATTGACCACACCCGGACAAGATCACTACATTAGACTGTCGCATCTGTGAGACCCCGATCAGGAATTGATCAAGTAATTAGCTTTAATATCGATCAGGCAATTTCAGCGAATCTGTATAATTTTTTAGGTGAAAAACCAGTGAATCTACAGATTCGCTATAACATATCGACACACAAAACCGTGTAACTCAAGTTCAGATGTGCAGAAAATTACCTAAGTTTGATGGCCTGTCACAGACGAACGGGTGGACGTATTGACACGCAAGATATTTCTTGCACATCTACAAATGGTGGGGAATTTTTACCATTGACACAGCATCTTCATCCGCTAGGGGGCCCTTTTGCATCATAACATCAACACGTGCTTCACTGGAGGGGATTGAGCAACTTAACCCTCCCCCCCCCCCCTAATTAGCGTCGGCATTTGACATGCACGTTTGGTTGGGTACATCATCAAAATCTATTGTTCTGCCAATTTTTCTGTCTCTCTGAAAAAAAATTCCATAACTCCCTACACTTCGTCAACTTTCAAAGCACGTGCCGACAAACTGCAGATTTACAGTTGTCGGCAGCAAATACCGGTACGGGTCTCAAAAGAAGCTATCCCACTATCAAGACAGCAACCTTTTTTCTGACTGATGAACATTCCAATAAACCAAGAAAAAAAATAATTTAGCAAATGCTATGCACATACCTAGAGTTCTAAAAATTCGAAACAGTTGGTCTATTTCTGAATCGCCAGGAAACAACGCCTTGCGTGTGAGCTGTAACAGAAACAAGTATGGACAAAGCAGCCTCTTATCCATGCAACCTTTAGTTCGGCTGAAACGTCACACTTTCGATGTTAGACAGAACTTGCAGACATACATTTTGCTCTGCTTTTCTCCATTTATTTTCTGAACAGTTCAGATAAACATCAAATAATTACTTTCTTCAACATGCCAACTTGTTTTTTTTCTCAGCGGAGGCAAGACATTCCATCACATATCACGCAATTTAAAATCAACAGTCTTTCGGCCTTCCCTTCATAGAGAAATGAAAAACCATGACGTACCATTTCAACGAAAATGCAACCAATACTCCAGACATCTACAGGCGTGGAGTAGAACTTGCCGCCAAGTAAAATCTCCGGTGCTCTGTACCAAAGTGTCACCACCTGGTGTTTGTTTCAAATTTATCAAACCAAAAAAGAAATAAACACTTGAAACTATTAAAAGAGACGGATCAATTGATCAGAGAAACATTAGCTATGGTGGTCACAGAATTTCAAGAATGGAATCATTTTTCCTCACTTTTCCTCACTTTTGGTCATTTTCAGCGTTTTTCATGACTTTTCCTGACCGAAGTTTTTTTCCTGACCTTTCACGGTTTTGCTGACCTGTTGCCACCCTGATTAGGCTAATTAGACCCCCAAACACAGACACAAATTTCTTCCGATGATAAACATGATTGCTACTGCGTTGAAAAACTTCACGCATTAAAATCTCGACGATTCTCATTTTAATTTTCAATGGAATTTCAGTTAAAAATAGAAGGCTATAGTAATGCCTCACCTCGTGTGTATAGCTCCTCATGGGAATGCCGAACGCCCTTGCCAAGCCAAAGTCTGCCAGCTTGATGTTACCGTGGGCATCGATAAGAAGATTTTGTGGCTTCAAATCACGGTGTAGAACTCGGTGGCTATGACAGTAAGCTATTCCTCGCAGTAGTTGATAGGTATAACTCTGCAAAATAGGCCTTAAGCGTACACCAATGTTCGCTCTTCACCTTATATGACCGAGCCTGCGGGGACTTTCGACCGGAGTTAAAGTTCTTGTACTTTATGAAATTAAAAAAATACTGCTCCATAAGCACAACTTTTCCAATAGCTACCGCAGATTTCCCTTTTTCGCATAGACTTTTCGTCTTGCTTAAATTATAGGCCAGCCCTGGCTTACCTTGACCAATGGCGTATCTATGCCTGCATCGCCCACTGTATCCATGTACTTCTTGAGGTCTTGGTTCAAATATTCAAAAACTAAATACAGCTTCTGTTCACTGTGTATTACATCCAGCAGTCTGAACGAGAACATCACAATAACAAGATTACAACTATGTTCATTACGTATTCATAAAAGTAACGTTCATTGTATCACGCGGTTCAAGTCTGAAGTTTGTGATAATTCAGATGAATTTTTTTTAGTGTTATTGTTCACCTAAATCTTCAGAATTTTTATTCCGCTCGCCAAAACGGATATTATTATATTATATTATATCATATTATATTTGCGTCTTAGTAACTACGAGCACTACACGTTTTACCACAAACTGCCGAAGTGTCTGATATATTAACACATGTATTAAATATACAGGAGTTACCTGACAATGTTGGGATGATCAAGTTCTTTAAGTAGCGCTATTTCCCTGATGGCTGTACTGGGCACACCTTCCGACTCCCTAAATAACATTACCGCAGTTGGTGTAACGCATACAGGGTATGATCAGTACGGGTGGCTTCCCACACCCTGCTCAGTTGACAAAAACAATTACGCATGCTTATATTAAAGCTCGAATTTAGAAATATTGGGATTATTTTGGTCACAAAACTTAAACAACATAGGTAGCAATCATCGGAGACTGCTTTAGACTGACGATATCTGAATTTTATTTCAAGAATAAGCCAAAAAAAAAACCCCGATAAACTGAGATGAAGAGTTAAGCACTTTGCTTTCGTACACCTGTTTCTATACTTGCAAGGACTAATGCCTGAATTTTGATGTTTTGCCTTGTCGATTTTGTTTATATGTGACATCACACTCTCAGAATCCGGTCAACTGGGTAATCACCAAAATATTTTGTGAGTGTACACCTATTTGTACACGTGACAGAACCTGGCAAACAAATACCATCCGAAAGCATTTCTTATAATTTTACTTTATGACATTCGTTTGCCTCTCACTCGCACGTGGTTAAATGGCTGTATCTTTTCCAGTATCAACTGTACAAAAAAAAAACAAGAGCAATCAGTAATTGCCATATCCCCCGCCGTTGGTGTAATTAGTAAGGCGGGTGCTGTACCTCGCACTTAAACTAAGTATATAAAACAACTAAACTATATTGTTGTTATGCATACGAAATGAGAATCGAATGCGGCAAATATTTTAGAATTATCGTCTAGAAAACAAAGTACAAATTGAGATCCGGATTTGGGGATTCTAAGTCCAATTATTACAGATCCAAATGGGCTTCGAACCGATCAAAACCACAAAAAGGCACATCAAGTTTTCCTGGTTGTTGCACATGTCAAATATGAACTGGATCCGCTCACTAGTTTAGGAGATATTTCTTGAAAACCTAAGTGAACGTTGAGATCCGGATTTTGGTATTCTAAGTCCAAATACAGATCCAGATGGGCTTCGATCGGACCTAAACCTCCAAAAGGCACATCTAGATGTCTTAGTTGTTACACTCATCAAATATGAACCGCATCCGCTCCCTAGTTTCGGAGATATCCCCTGGAAACCAAAGTACACGTTGAGATCCGGATTTTGGGATTCTAAGTCCAAATACAGATCCAGATGGGCTTCGATCCGACAAAAGCCCCGAAAAGTCACATCTAGATGTCTTGGTTGTTACACATATCAACTATGAACCGGATCCGCTCACTAGTTTCGGAGATACAAAGTCGGCTGGGTTAAAAAAGCACCACCCTTTAGACACTTTGTTAAAGACTCATTACAGTCTCTTGTGAGACATTTCTAAACACATTTACAGTTCACAAAATAGGTGAAAACTGTGCTCAACTTTCAAATGTTCAGATAACTGCCTGCAACTTCAATTCTTTATTTATTGAGCGATCGGCGGCAAAACGGCAGTTTTCCAGCCTTTTCCACACAGAGGCTTTCCACTCAGCATTTTCCGCTCGACGCATAACACTAATCCTTTGTTTTCACGCACACGCGGTTAAGACGAACGACCGGAGTACGTTGCACATATCGATACTACCGGGAGTTTCTGAAGATTAGTTGCGCTATTACAAACCCACTCCAGAGTACATGCTCAAACAGTCAGAATACTGTAAGGCGCAAGGCCTTCTTTTCAAACACTACGGCATTGACCTGCTTGAAGCATGCTGTCCGTCGCTAACCAGCTCCCCCCCCCCCCCCCCCCACCACCCTCTCGGAGGCGCATGTGCACTAATAAGCGTACGGTATGAAATGCCTTATTTAAATAAACAACGTCTTCAAGTGCTTTTCCTGCACACATGACACACAATTGAAAAAGAAAACACAGTGCGGAGAAAAAATCAAACAAGCATGTCCAAGGACATGACTCAGCCGAGTTACCAAACAAATAAAGAAAAACTCTGAAACGAATACTGTTAGGCCAAAAAATGAATAACATTGTTTCTGAACGTAACTTTTTCATAATTTCAATACACAAAAACGAGTTTTCCCCGGGTAAAATCTCAAAACAAAAAAAAAACAAGCACGTCCATTGCAGGAACATGGAGAGCAGCCCACCAACGTTCACGCATACTATTGAAAAGATTCAATGTAAAAAAAAGCAAAAAAACAAAAACAAAAAACACACACACACACATCAAGAAAAAAAAGAAGCAGATTGGGTTAAAAACCATTTCAAGAACTATGTAAAATGCATTTAATTCGAATGTGGCAGCTACCCGAAAAGGGATGTTGGAGAGGTTGGGTTTTGACGATTCACGTATTTACCGACATTTACACAATTTTACAAAAATTTTAAAATTTCACCATTTCGACATTTTTTTTGTCATTTGCAAAAAAGAGCACAGTTCAGGTGGACAAGGACCTAAGACACTTTCAATTAAAATTTTATAACTATTTCGAAAAAGACTGAGAGAAATGAATGGTTTGACAATTCAGTTATTTACTACCATTTATTCCAGTTTTTGCCAAACATAAAATTCCGCAATTTCGGCAGATTTTGGCGAACCGCGAAAAAAAAATAATAACCTGAGAGGCAAACCTCTGGGAAACATTCCTGCATAACATCTAAATGATTGAAGTAAAACTGTAGGAGTAGCATTTTAAAAATGGGTCAAAACGGGCACAAAAAGTGCAGCCATTTTGTCAGTTTTTCGTCAATCGTCAAAAAATTAATAGCTAGGTGTGGGACCACCCAGGGAACATTCCTGCGTAGTATCAAAACGATTGGAGCAAAACTGTAGGAGAAGCAGCATTTTAAAGCAAAAGTTTTACATACGCACATACATTCAAGCCCCCTATAGTGATACGACTAACCCAGTCCGACAAAGTCGGCTGGGTTAAAAAATCAAAAATCGTGATTTTTTACGCTGATTTAAATCACGATTTAAATCAACTTATTTAAATCATACCAGCTCTGATAAGAAACATATCCCACCTTTCATAATCTCATGTAACAAATAGCTCTCGTCTTTCATGGTTTGATTAAGAGTATTAAAAATCATAATCGTGTCATAAAAGGGCTGGAAGTTCTAATCGAAATGAATAATAGAAACTCAAATAGCAAAAGCAAAATATCAAAAAAAAAGTCTTTCACAAATATGTCGAGTCGGTTAAAGTGGATCGAGTCGTCCAAAAAAGCTGGAGGCCCAGCTGTACGAAAAGGGCCGAGTTGGTAATGGGCCGAGCTGTCCAAAACCCCTATTTCCGGAAACAGGACTTTTTATCTTACATAAATGTATCTAAATACATGTCTCACGTGAACTGAAACCGTGTTGTGTATCACCTTTATCCCATTTTTGAAGGGACGAGGCGAGGTATGTAACTTGGTATCCTGACAGAAGGGCCTTGGACAAAAGGGCCTTGGACATAAGGGCCTTTTCCAAAACAGCCTTTCCCGAAAAGCCTTTCCCAAAACGGCCCAAAATGAAAGTTGGACAAAAGGGCCTTGATAATTTTTTTCTAGGATTTTGGGTTTTAATTATTCAATATAATATGTAATAAAATAACAAGTCAAAAAAAGAAATTTCATCGTGTTTTTACAGATAACTACCTTGATGTTTTGTTCCAAGTGCTCCCCATCACTTCTTGAGATTTCCGAAGCACTGGGCCACAGGCCACACTGCCTTGATGTTTTCACTCATTGCAAAGACTCTTTCAATTACTGCCCATCACTGTCTTTAGATGCCAGATTTCAGAGTCAACTGTTCTAATACAGGAACTATGACTCTTTCTGTCATAGGAAGACCGCAAGTGTCATCTAGGACTAAGACGCCTCCATCGGAAACACCGGAAAGTATGAATTGGCTTATCATGCATGACATGTTTCATAACATAGAGCTGTATCTATATGATTTTATCGTCAAACGATCAATTTACCTTTCGACCAACTTAATCTCGCTGACGTTATACTTGTCCCAGATGACTCTTGCTTCCTTTCCAGCAGTACTCCTAGTTGCTATCATAGAACATGTCACTGATCTCAACTGTGCCGTTCTCGGCGCACGACTGGGCCAATGGCGTTGTTTTAAAAAGGGTACATCATATAAATGGTCCAATTATAAATTATGGCGCACAATTTTTATGGTCAAATGACAATTTTTTATTGAGAAAAATAGACTTTTTCTCGAAAATAAAGGACTACACTTAGCTCCAAGAAGCGGTGCGCTAAAAAGTTTCCAGGCACCGCTTCAAAGCCTCGCTATATAACGATAAGCAAGCCAACTGCGCTCGCTTTGAGGCACACCTGTGGCTACTTTGTGCGAGATTCAACGACCAACAATTCTTTATTGGCATTTGCCAAAGGCCCTCAAATACAACGGTAATCATATACAACTTCTGTGTTACGCTTTCTTTAAAAAAAAAATAATACGGAAATAACCCTTAATCTCCCGCAATAATTGACATTTGTTTGTATACAGGGAGCATACTTTATTACGTGAAAGAGTAAGAATAATTTTTGCCATTATCCACCAAAAACCTTTTAAATTGATATTTCAAAAAGGACGTAAACATAAAAAGTCAAATATTGTGGGTGTACAAAATAAATTTATACGTAATTCTGCATCTATCAACTATTTAATATATATTTTACAAATAAACTATGACCCCTTCATTTAAATTTTCGGTCCCTTGCTTTGGTCACGTGACATTTAAAGGCCAGAATTTGACAGGTGGATGCGGAGGCTAACTTTTCTGCAATTTTACGAACAAATAAAAGATATACAGCTCACTAAAAACTGTGCCTGTTTTACAAAAAGGGCATATTGGGCATGAACTTTCTGTTGATGTTTGAATAATAGGGGCTGGTATGCAGGATTCGTGTCTCAGAACATATGAAATTGACCCCCATTAGTGGAGCAATGGAAGGCTTCGTAGCTCTGACAGAGAATTATACGATGTTACACAAGTCAGAGCTACTCGGAGCTAGACTACACTGCGACTAACGTTATACGAGTACGCGCAGTGAGGGAATGGTTACAGTATATGCAACTTGGTGGAAAGTCTGAATTGATGTGTACATTTATGCTTGCCAGCAAAAACACTTACGTGTCAAGTCTAATCTTTTTTAAAGCCACAACATTCCCGGTTTCCCTATCTTTTGCCTTATAGACCACTCCGTAAGTGCCTTCACCAATCTTTTCGATTTTTGTGAAATTTTCCATAACTGCTTGTAGGTCTTTCTTTTTTCTCAACAAAATAAATAATCGGTATATAGTAAAAGATCATTCGGGCATGTAACCGTGTGGAATAATCATGAATTACTCTTATGTGCATTTACTGAAACAAGAACTGCATCTTCCTCAAATGTTTTTGTTTACAACTTTCCCGGGCGAAATGACGTCACAGCTAATTTTTCATGATTTCGCGAATGCAACCTTTAAGCTTAATGAATTATTCTTCAGATCTAATCTGCAATAACCGAACAACAATTCTTAGAATAAATAAATATCAAAGTGTTTTAAATACAACCCCTGCAGGCTAGGTATTTAGATATGGTCCTCAAAAAATACGATCCCATTCTCCTTTGGGCATAGAAATACGTTCCCGGCTTCTCTGACTGCCAGCAACCCGAAATCTGTTTAATTTTCAGCAGCGTTTGCAGAAAAGATTCCTCAGTCCCATTGTGTTTTGAAAATTTTGCCTGTCATTTCTTTATAAGCAATTTGCAATGATGTCATGTTCAGTTTCCGCTGTTGGCAATTTCGGCTTGACACTTTTTGGCTGAGATGCCTACTCTGAATCGCCGGGGCATATAAGCCCAGCGAGGCTGGAGAAGAGAGACTTACGTAGAACTTTCACAGACTAATACATATGCTGAACCTGACACTCTTGTATTGTGAATTTCAATCACAGACCAGAGTTCATAACACCTAAGAGAAATCCTATCAGGCTGGATATTGATCAACGACATAGTTGACATATAGCGAGTAGAGCTGGCGGAGTCTCAAATTTTCGTATGATATAAATGCTCCTCCTTTTTACTAAAGAACTGTGTTCTATGTCAAAATTACGTTTTTAATGTGTGCGCAATTATCTATTAATAGCATTGTTTAGTTTCGGAGTTTCTGAATAACGAAAAAATCGTTTGTTTCTTTGATCTTGCGCTTTAAACTAAACTCACCCTCGATTTTCCGCCTTTAATGCCTGCAATTTGGCCTGTTAACAAATTTAAAAAATTCTAGATTAGTTACCAAGTCTTTCGAGTAGGCTTAAACGAATTACTACCTGTCGATGATCCAGCTTAAATTAAGCAACCTTTTACCTTAGTCCTTGCGTTATCTCGTTGCTGATTGACACTTATTTTGTATCGTCAATAAATTTGACAATCAGCACCAGATTTTTAATTTACAGAAATTAAAACTCGTGTCATATTTACAAGAAGGTCCGGCCGTTTTTGGCTGCTAGTTTTACAAGCTCACATTATTTCTCCAATATCAACATGTTGTTTATATTATTACACATGCATTCTATTCACAAAACGCGATATACATCAGCTTATATTTGACCATTTGTTATTCCTTCTATATATATATATATATATATATCTCGAGCATATAAAGTTGAAAAGTTGAAACAGCCCACATTAAAGCATTTTGTGGAAGTTTTACTTAAAACTACTTTTTGATACCGCAATAAGAATGGCTAAGAGTATTCACATTCAGTGAATTGGTTGTTATTAGCATCAGCTTTGTAGTAATATCAACTATCATCAAAAGGGTAAAACACTTGTTGCCTCTGACAGTTCACAATGTTTAGATGAACCTTACTTTATTTTTCTCTTTTTTAATGCTGCAACGACACTTTTACTATCAGAAAGACCAAAGAACACTACGGTACTCTGCATTTTATAGATTCGACTGATTTCAATTTCGTCATCTAATGGACTTAACAGTTCTCTGGTTTCATCAATTTTACAGACATATACTCAAAAATATAGACCGCTATGGTGAATTAAAACTCTTAGCTGTATAGCAAACCAAAACACAAGTAACTATATGGTATAATAAGCCATATCGTATGTAACAAAAATTCTAATGACTATCAGAACGGGAAGAACAGAAAGCCAAATGCATTCTGATTGTGAGACAAGGCACCGACACGTATCCCAGTTTGCTCACAAGCAATGCTTTTTTCATCGAGTCCTTTAGTGTGAATGACTTCTAAAAATTCAATAAACACAAGAATTGTTGCTAAGCTCTCACGAACAATACCTTTTGACTACGTTCCTTGATGTGAATGATTTTAAGAAAAAACACACACAGGAGTTCGATAAAAGGTAAAGTAGTAGATATGAGTGATTTAACGACCATATGCAATGTTGGAGTACCAAATCATTTGTCGACGACTTAGCTTAGAGTCGGGGTGTTGTAAATAGTAGAGGAACCACCATATAGCGATCTATTGAGACCAAGCCCTACGCCTCGTCGATTTGTTTTCTCGGGGAGACGAGTCTACCATGCATGTCGGTTGCCTAAAAACAATTCTTCTAGAAATTTAATAAACACAAGAATTGTTGCTAAGCTCTCACGAACAATGCCTTTTGACTACGTTCCTTGATGTGAATGATTTTAAGAAAAACACACACAAGAGTTCGATAAAAGGTAAAGTAGTAGATATGAATGATTTAACAACTATATGTAATGTTGGAGTACCAAATCATTTGTAGACGACTTAGCTTAGAGTCGGGGTGTTGCACTTAGTAGAGCAACCACCATATTGCGATCTAATGAGACTAAGCCCTACGCCTCGCCTATTTGTCTCCTCGGGGAGACGAGTCTGCCATGCATGTCGGTTGCCTAAAATCCTCGCTCAGAACTCTAGTTCAAGTATTTATTACATCTTGCTTAGACCATAGTAATTCGTTGTATTTTGGTATATCTGATGAACTTTTATCTAAATTACAACTTGTGCAAAATGCTGCGGCTCGCTTCGTTACCGGACTTAAAATATCTGAACACATCACCCCAACTCTGATGGACCTGCATTGACTACCAATACGTCAACGATCGATTTTTAAAATAGCAGCAATTACCTTCAAATCCTTATACAGAAAAGGACCCGCATACCTATCTGAATTACTGGAGTTGTATTCTTCACCTCGAACCCTTAGATCTAATAACCAATGCGAACTGAAAATACCACGCTGAAAGTTAAAATGCGCAGGAGATAGATCTTTTAGGTTTGCAGCCAAACGCATATGGAACAGTTTGCCCCTTGAAATCACAAGCTGTAACTCACTCGGAACCTTTAAGTCAAAATTAAAAATGTACCTATTCTGTTTAGCTTACCACCAGTATTGTTAATTTGTTACTCTAGTCCTCGAGTATCAAGTATTATGCAAAGTATTGTAGTTAATATTTATTATTTGTCTGTTTTAGTTCTAATTTTATTGTTTTATACATTTATTACGTGTTGTTTTATACCTTATACAGTAAATTGTTAAGCGCACAGATCAAGTGACTTGTTGTCTGCGCTATACAAGAAATACGCATTGTAATTGATATTTATCAGACTCTGTGTAATAGAAGCAACAAACTGTTTTCTATGAAAAAATGTGAAAAAATCCGTTACACCTTTATACTTTGCACCCTTTGATTTATACGGCATACTGCGAAAATTATTAAATTCGCATAGTAAGCAGATGGTATACATTAGTCACATCACTTGCAAACATTCTTCACTAATTGTTTAATCATAGGGGAATCTATTTGTCATATATTCATTTCTATTTTAACGGAATCCATCTCGGAAATACTAAGAAAGACTCTTTCTCAGTCCCAAAGGCAATTTCAGCCCCGAAAATTAGACCATTAGTTACTTCCCTGTTGGGGGTTAACTTGAGCTATGTGCACACAAGGCATAGGCATGCCAATTAAGGGGATTTTCAAAGCACACAATGCCGCGTGCTATCAAATAGAATTGGGTACATATTAAAAGTAAACAACAAGATAGTTGATAGCAACTGCTGTATATGAAGTGTATTTTGATTACGAAAAACTGTTGGAAATAAGCGCGAATGACAATACTAAATTTGAATTCCACTTGTTTCTCTCGCTTCGGATCTCATCTCACTTTGGTCCAGTCCCACACGTGGTCATATTTCCGGGGTTCTGGTGTCGATCCTTTTTTAAGCGGCTGTGCAATCATATCAATAGCCATCCAAAGCAATTACGGCCACGATATTATCAAACTAAATAAATAATTTCAATTTAAAAATGTGTTGGGCTGGTCTCAAGGATACGGCGATAAACGAAGAAAAGACTGCCAATGACACAATGGCAATAAAAAATAACTTGCAATTTATATGTCTTTACATGCAATATCGACATGAAAATTTTAAAACGAAACGTTCTCAAAACACCACTGAGTATCCCAACTTGATGATGTATTAGAGTGTTGAACTTTAAAAAATGAAACATCACTTAAATTTTATTGATGACCTTAAAAAATATCATGGTATCTATCAAAGTTGAACAGTTAAACTCGTGATCATGGCAGATGGGTTTTTGTGAGTTTTGAAAGAGTTAAAATTCTCAGCGTAATGGGAGATACTTAGAACGTTATTATTGAAAAGTGACCCTTTATATGAGGTGGTCTTCACCTAGGTTCTCCTTCACCTGTTTTTCTATGTTTATCTTTGTGTAATATTTCAACCCTTTGTGCATGTTTATGTACATAGAAAGTTGCAACTAGAATAGTTTCTTACGCAATTAATATTTAACACTTTACACTGAGAACTTTTTAGGAATTAAATCAGTGGGGTGTTTAACACGTTTCATTTTCTTATCAAAAGTTTTTGAAAACACACATAACCTTTATGCCTGACAAGAAATTGGATGGTGTCAAATTAGTGTATGTGATACTGTGTGCAGATCTTTTGTACGATCAGAAAATTTCACTCAGTAATATAAAGCGCGTTATATTAAATTCCCGTTTAGATTGTTTTACTTTTAATTCTTCACTTTTAATTGGTTTGTTTCCTTTTCTCATTTTTGCATTGTCCAAACAACTTATCCCATACAACTCAAATTGCAAAGGCTAATTTTGGCATTATATGAAAGATGATAGGAACTCGGAAAATCCAACAGCAAATTGACTGTGAGCTTTGAAGTTAAAGTCAAATTCACGAAAAAAACATTTTTCCGAAGTTGACCATTATCCTAAAAATTTTTGGGCCTAAAAGGTGTTACATAAGAGGTACCTCGATAACATTGACAATGGATGTCAAGATCGAAACTCAAAACTGAAACTACACGCCACCACATGGAAAACCGTTAGAAGTAGAGCGACGCGAGTTCATTTTATCTTTAGACCCTAAAAATATGTATCTCGGATGGATTAGTATTGCAGATCAAAGTAAAGTTGACCATTATCTCAAAAACTGTTTGAGCTCATTTACACACTTTATACCAAAAAACGAGGCAATTAGATTGTCTTCAATTGTAGCCAAAGTTAAGCCACATAACTGAAAAATGACCAATATGTCGTAAATCTCTAGGGATAGAACGGTTTTGACATGGTTGTCGGCTTTAGAACCATTTTGAGCTGGACCAAAACTCTTAAGTTGACTATGATCTTGAAAACCGCAACTAAGCGATTTTGACCCTTTGCGTTTAAAAGATGTGCCTCTGTGACCTTGAACTTCAAGATCAACGTTAACTCTCATAACCAAAAATTGAATATTATCACGAAAACACGAAATAGAATGGAACTCAGCTCCTTTTCGATCCCCTGGAGCTGAAAGACGTCACATAAGAAGTATCTCATCTATCTTGATATCTCAGGACAAGGTCTACATTCAAAGCCGTGAGTTTATCCTTATCCTGAAAAAATAAGAAATAGAGCAATTTTGATATCATTTTGTATTCTTTGTGGGTAAAAACGTCATATATGAGGCATCTGATTAGCAACTGCTAAAATTTCAAGTGGGTCATTTCCTCGAGCGGAATTTGATTCAGTTCACAAATGATCTTCGATACATTACAAGCGGTACCGTTACAGAGAGTAAAAGTTAGCGATACTTCTTATTTTTACAATACAGTAAAACCCCGGTTGGGAACAACCCTAAATTAGGGACACTTTCTGTCAGTCTGTTTAAAATGCAATTGGTTTCTGTGAAGACCAAACCTTGCTTTTATGGACACTTCGAGATTCAAGACATTGGGCACTTTCTTTCGCCCGTTACTTCACTATTGCACTGACAATGATTCCAAAATAATGCCCACTTCAATTCATGTCCTTATTTTGCAGACATTGTAAATAAACAAACAATAACTTTATTCAACAGTTTTGTCCCGTGAGTACATCACTTTTCTAAGCAAAGCAAAACCGTTACCCTGACTTCGTTGTGTCACTTGTTGGTTTAAATAGCAACCCCAGTTCTAAAATGGTATCGAAGCAAAAAATATTCTTAAGGCACTTTACCAATTTACAGAGCAATTCTGTAGAATCTATATTTACTAGTCATTTTTTGCTTTCACCAACAGTTAGGTCATTAATAAAGAAAGAGATGTTAATAGCAAAACAGATCAGGAAAATTTAAGATGAGTGGCTTTAAAAAAGTTGAATGAACATCTTTCCAGAGAAAATTTGAATAATCAAAGCGAGCGATAAGTAAGTGTTTGAAAATTACTACAATATAATTTAATATCTTGTGTACATGCCGGATGGGTTAGCAATAAGAAACACAATTCGCGATTTTATCCAATTAAAACGGATTGTTGTTTTACAAATATTGTAGCGGGATTCCTGGATCGAACCGACGATAGAAAATATCATCGATATATTTCTCTCACGTAATAACATAGAATTAGATGTTTCTGAACTATAGGGATGAAGTTTCGATTCCTGACAAATTTGCCTAGCTGAATTATGCTTCCCTCATGGGAAACTTTTATTCCCCAGATGTCACTTTTAATCGTTGCTCCAAGACGTGAGGCCCACAGGGAGGGTAGAAGGGGGAGGTTAATGGTAACGTCAGTTTGACCCAACTGAGGAGCTGCAATATTTGGTAAAGACAAAAATTCGTTTTGATTGGATAAAAAGCGAATTTTATCCCTACAAAATGACTTGTTGCCGTCGTTGGAAATCATTAAAGCTAGAAAAGGAGATTACTAAAGTGAACTGACTATCTCTGAGACGCACGATGGCGCCTAGGTGAGATAGTGCTGTACAAGGAAGTTTGATTCGCGAAAATCGATTAACACGACTAGGCAAAGCCTGTCTTTCGATGCTTTGGACAGCGGGCGCTGCATGTATAAACTGTAAAAGTTTATAATATAAAAACCGTAAAGTCGAAAACATAATTGCTTGCCTCTGTATTCCAAAATATACGATCACAGTGCACTAGAACCACTAAATAATGCTTGCTTGACTTGTTTTAGGCTTATCAACTGCGCGGTGCTCCCACTGACTGTTGCTTTGGGACCACTATTGCTGAGGCCTCCACGGCATCCTATTCCGTACTGCAGTCTCCAAGACGACTGTGTTTCCATCCCCTTCGTGACTTCCCCAACTATGGCTGTGGGTGCCACAGACTCAGTTTACTGTTTTAGTACCTCATAAGATTGTTATATTATTATATATCACAAAGATACTCATGCCGTTCTACAAAACTGACATGCGACTAATCCATTAACACCAGGTTTTGATGCTACCCAGATTTGCCCTGGCGAGTTGTGATGTCACTCACCTTATTTTCAGTTCACTATGCCGGCATACCAGCTTAAGTCATTTAACTAGCGGCTGGTACAGGTCTCCCGCCTCCATTGCTGGCCCCGCTGGCCCCGTATTGCTGGCCCCGCTGCTCACCTGGTGAGCTGTGGGTACCGCGTTGTCGTCGGGTTATTGGAACTTCCACTTCCTCATCACGTAATCCTGCAAGCGGTTTAGAATCACCGCTTATGGGAATGCATCCAGAGTACCCTGTGGCCACGGGCAGCTGAGTGAATCACTCTATGTCCACTGGATCTGAGTACAGTGACCCGAACCTTTCCTTCTGTGCGATTAACGGTGTGGCAAACACATCTAGTGTTGTGTGCTCCACTCTTGACTAGATATAGGTCAAAAGGAAGCCGTATGTGATACTGTACACTTCCTCGGCAAAACTTTGTGCCTTGTCTGGGTGTAATTGTCTTGCCCTGTCCGGAAGACGTTGAATTGCTCCCAGAATGTGTGTGGTAGCAATGTTATGCTCTGCGACTTACGCCCCGCTAGGAGTTGCACTTTGCACGTCAATACCATTAGCTGCCGGAGGGTGTGCCGTCTAGTATGTGAATATAGCTGACTGTAGTCGAGTCGTGTATCAAGAACAATTCTACCTGACCAGCCAGTTTTTCAGGAAGCAGGGCTAGGGCATGATTCAAATCAAGCAGCTCTAACACATTGATGTGCTTGCCTTGCAGCTCGGTTGCCACTTTTCTTTAAAAAAAACTGCCCTTCGAAGTGGACTGCTTAACGTGCGTGTGACGCGTCCGTTTGTAATTGGGATTGGGGACGTCCATACCACTGTTGCTCCAGCACTTGTGTTCCGCTCTGAACCCTGAAATCAGCGTGCCTATTAGCACAACCTTCCTGACAAAGCTCTGGTACTGACGGAATTTTAACCTGCCCAGCCATAGAAAGGCCTTTGTACTAGTACTGTTTTTCTCCGACCTGAAGGCATAGGTACTCGTACTAACTGGGGTGTACAGGGAAGTGGAAATATGCGTAAGTCGGATCTATCAATGTCTGCCACATACCCCTATCCACCGACTTCCTTATGTTGTAGTAGGTATCCATTTTGAATGATGATATTTGCAATAGAAGGGTGAGAGAACAGAGATCAATTATTGAACGTCACCTATGTCCTCTTTGGCCGAAGAAATACCTGACTGAAGAAACCCGCCTGATCCGGAGGCATTTTTTTTAATGCTTGTTTTTTTAAATGCCTTTAGCCGCTCTGCCAGTGCCAGTTGCTTCCTCTATCTTTCCCAGATGTTTGTCATCTGTTTCGCTCTTCGCCCTATCTGTGAAGAATCCTGGTGCTGACATCTATCTGACGCGACACCGTGTCTTTCGGAGGTGCCGACTGCGTCCACTGAGGGTAGCTTCGTCCGCCATGGCCTCTTCCTTTGAGCTGTCTCTTCAAGCGCAGTAGCCCTTCGTTAAAGTGTTCTGGCAGCGTCCTATTTTATAGTTCTTGCATATGCCGGCCGTCTAACCCTAAGTGCAAACAATTTCTGGGTTGTTTCCACCTTTTCCCGGAATGGGATTTTGTGGGCAACTGAGGATGAGGCTGTGACTTCGTTGCTACCTCTTGCTTTCACAGTCGGGTAGACAGAGCATCTTCAAAGTTTTCTGCCTCACGTAGTCCGACATGATACCTCTTTTTCGGTCATCACGTTGTCACATTCCGGATATTTGAATGGCGAAAATGTATTGGTCGATGCCAACACTGTTCTTGTGACCATCAGGCATGCCGATCCTTGGGCGATTAGGCCGATCTGGATCCAGAACGTGCTTCGCGCCTCTGGATTTACACCTCTCCGGGAATCGGCATCTGCTTCGACTAGCTGATTCCGCCCTGCTTGCTATGTTTCATGTCTCCGTACAATATGGCAAGGAGTGAGTGCGAGGTCGTGGGAAGGACGAAGATATTCGTCTTGCCGATGATGTGGCCGTTGAGCTTGGGGAGCGACTGCTGGCTTTGATTCTGTGGTCTGAAGCGATTCGCAGTTTTTCTGCTATCTCCTATGATGGTGCTGTGGGCTCTACTCTTCCACTTGGTGAGGATTCCATGCCTGTGAGTTGTTGTTGGCCTCATAACTACAGACATATTTGGAGTTGTAGAGGCGAGTGCTACGAATGCAACTGAGGCGAGGTTGGACACTGAGATCCATTGCTAGGCGGCAGTTCCTAGGACATACCCTTCTATGAGAAGTCGGCAGGACAAAACATCGTCTCACGGCTAAGTTTAAGGCAAAGTCACCATTTTTGACAATATCCGATTACGTCAATTTTTGGCCGATTTTGACATTAATGCCACTTTGCACATCGTCAATATATATATTTTCACCATGCAAGGTTTCAGGTTCATATGACATATCCTTCTATGAGAAGTCGCCCGGACAAAACTTAGTACTTTTTGCAGACAGACAGACGGACGGACCAGCTCATAACTATACCCCTCCGTTTCACGGGGGATAATAATTTGTTTTATCACTAAGTTTGATATCGCTAAATATGTGATTTCTCAGCATTTCGTTAGATTTTTTAATGGCTTCTGTACCATTTTTAAAACCAATTTTCGGTACGTTAGCGAAACCGACTGTAAAAAAATAAATAAACGCCGTTGCAAAAATAACAATGCTACTAACCATAGTCAAGGGAAAGAACTTGACACGATATATGCGGTTCCATGGAAATAAGTGTTCACTCCACAACACACATTGAGGGACAACTTTTAGAAAGACCGTTAGTGCAATAGTCTTTCGGGATAATTAAATTCAAGCGCGCTTGTTTATCTTCCGAAAAGACATATTTTAATCTCGGTTTTACTGCTGATACTTTGAAATCAGTGTTGCATACAACACTTCTCTCTTGTGTCAAGGCCTTTACATTGTTGAAGTTTTCATTTGCACTGGCCTTTAAAAAGCTAAAACAACCCCACAAACATAGCAAAGTGTACAAAACGTCTCGAAGACGTGAAGGCATTGTTCGACCAAGTTCTTCAATGAACTCTTCTAAAACTTTCTTATTTGTTTCTTTTCAAACCAAATCAAGTCGGGGTGTCATCCATCTTTGTTTGTAAGGTTAAACAAAGGTGTACAATGTTGTACACGCGTTGTTTCCCAAACAGCGTAAAGGCGTTGCATACACACATATAATAAAATCTGCTGAAGAGCTTTATCAATGTTTTAAAGTACATTGACGTTCACCAGAAATAGCAACAAATTAACTCTCTCTCAAAAAAGAGACCACATGAATAAGTAAAATGTCTGAATTTTAGCAGGGGTATTTTATCTATTCGTCACATTGACCTTCAAGCTGTACCACTTATTGGACGACAAAACTGTTGTTATTCTGACATCAGTATAACATTGCTGTCTATATATCTTGCTGTGAGAGAAACGTTGATTCAATATATATTTGTGTCTTTTTCAACATTCGCCTGACGTGACATTGATGCGTTTTTCCAACTCATTTCGAACGTTGAAAGTTTATCGGGCAGTTATATGTTGCAACTTAACTAACTATATAAATGTCATTCAGCTTGATTTTCTTCTCTAGACACGCAACTCAGTCTAAAATACAAAACATTCGTCGGATAAAACTCTGTTAGTAAAACTCCAGGTAAGTCGTTCTCATTCACTGTTCAAAATAAGCAGGCGTCATTCCGGGGACGTAAGGGGAGGGGGTGACTTAGTAGCATATATCTTACCGTACGTGCCTTAAAACGT